>JAUPFT010000026.1:41253512-42453512 GCA_036936625.1 Parnassius smintheus behrii
CGGGCAAAGAAAACGGCGAGACGCCATACTCCTCCGGAAACGGAAGCCTCCTTGTATGAGAAGAGGCAACGGATTGGCTCCCAACCATCTTCCGATGAAGCACCAACCTCATCAGAGGAGGACGAAGAGTACCACAGAGTGACCACAAAGAAGGTGCTAAGATCGCCACCCAGGTCACCTTCTCCACCGCAACCCCCCCCCCCCCCCCGCTCTATATCACCGGATCGGCGAAGCCATGATTCGGCTCAGTATGAGCAGGGGGGTGAGGAATCCTTCAGTTGGGGGTCAACCACGTATGCCACCCTCGCTGCATCCGCCGGCCGATCATCGCCGGTGGCAACAATAAATCCGTCCGGGCTTCCACAGGACGATGGCCAACGGCCATCTACCAGTTATGCCCATATGGTAGCTGCACCAGCAGTACCACGACCACCACCGGCGGCAGCGCCTACTGAGAAGTCTGCCGACCAGGAGAAGGGCCGTTACCCACCCATAGTGGCCGAATGCCTACCAGACTGGACGAGGCATTTTAAGGAGCTCAACAAAATGTTGGGCCACCCCATAAATGCCCGTCCGTTTGGGAAAGGTGTCAGATTTACACCGCAAAGTGCTAATGAATTTCGCACAGTACAGCGGTACATGGTCGATTTATCTAAGAAAACACCAACACTGTCGTGGTATTGTTATACCCCGGAGGAGGACAAGCCCACTAAAGTGGGCATCCGGGGTCTACCTATGGGCACGGATACCAAGGACATAGAGGAGGCTATAAGGGCAAAAGGCTTCCCCATTAAATATGTGAAGGCAATACCACCTCGTAGAAGCAGACCTGGCTGCATCTACTTTGCCCAACTGGACCACTTGAGCCTGGAGCAGCTCCAGGACCTTTATAACATCGACGAACTCCTCTACATGAGAGGGGTCGTCATCGAGGCCTGGCAAAGAAAAGCAGGACCAGCCCAATGCCACCGATGCCAGGCCTTCGGGCACGCCTCTGCCAACTGCTTCAGGCCAGTGAGATGCGTGCGCTGTGCCGGGGAGCACATTGCAAGCCTTTGCCCTCGGGGTAGAGAAGAAGAACCGAAATGTGCCAACTGTGGTAAAAACCACACGGAAAATGACCGCCGATGCCCAGTACTGAGGAGGACTGCTAGGAGGCAGGGGTTAACCTTACCGGGACTACTCCCGGAGGCACCAAAAAAGGCCCCCCAGAGTCGCCCGAAAGCTGTTACCATTCAGCAGGACGGGTGGACCACCATTACCGGGAAGGGCAGGCAACCAGCCCCCCCCCCCACCCGTAACATCCCAGGAAACGGTGGAACCCACGACGACTAGGGCAACCACCGGGGCGACTCTACAGCCTCCCGCCAATCCTGCCACAGAGCGGCAACCCTCAAAGAAGAGGAGGCGGGAGAGAAGTAGGAAGAAGGCGCAGCCTCCTCAGGCTGTTACCTCTACCCCGACACCAACAGTACCAGTAGCCTCGCAAAAGGCGCAGATTACTCGGGAGACAACCAACGTGGGTACAGTGCCAGAAAGGGCCCTACCAGAACGTAGGGCCCGCTCTAAATCTAGCCCAACGCTCTAAATCAACCCACAAGCCAAGAGGGCAGGACCAGGAGCAACCACACCCGAGACAATTGCCAACGCCTTCTTACAGGAGAACACCTTCCACCGGCCTCGAAACAGCAGATGCAATCCAACGTCTGGTTGGTATTGCCATCGAGGTCGGCACGCAAGTCCTGGCTGACATAAGAGCCGGGACAGACCCAGTGACAGCGATAATGAAGGCGCTGGCAAACCTTCTTGCCCGGCATTACGGAGGAGAGTAATCTGCGCCTCCTCTATTGGAACCCGGACGGAATACAGCAGAAGCTGCATGAACTCCGCACAGTCGCCCAGCAACAGGATTTACACATCATCTTGCTGGGAGAGACAAAGTTGAACCCAAAGACGCATATTAAGCTGCCGAATTATCACATCTACAGGAGGGACGAGGTCACTGCTCAAGGGGCCGCCTACAGAGGAACGGCGATTTTAGTGAGGAGGGACATCGTCCATCAAGAGCTGGAATTATCACCTTACCAGACTATGCGCTCTATCGGCATAAAAATGGAGGCGGCGGGTGAGGAACTTAGAATCTACGCGGCATACCGCCCGCCAGGGACTCCATTTTGCTCCTCAGACATCCGGACGGTGATGGAAGGCGACACACCCACAATTGTCGCCGGGGACCTAAACGCTAAACACCCGGCGTGGGGGTCCAGAGTGATCACCCCGCCGGGTCATGAACTATATGAAGATGCGGAGAAGAACTCGTATGACGTTTTAGGTCCCGAGGAACCAACACACGTTCCTACTGACCCAAGGAGGAAACCGGATGTATTAGACATCGTGCTCACTAGGAACGTCAACTATCCGATAGTGGTAGAAGTGCTGTACGACCTGTCTTCACAGCACCTCCCGTTACTGATAACCCTTGGCCTGAAGGCGGTGACTACGCCGCCCAGAGCGTTTAAGACACGTGTCGACTGGAGGCTCTACTGTCAACACCTGCAGCAGAGACCTCCAGCACACCAGCCGATAAGCACAGCGGACGACGTAGAGGCCGCTGCAACTAGAATTACCAAAAACATCAAGGAGGCCCTCCACGCGGCCTCTACGATCGTCCCGATCACCGCCAGGCGAGACGATCTGCCGCTTAACATATGCGTGCAGATCAGGCGCAAGAGAGCGTTAAGAAAGCTCTGGGCGCGTACTCGCTGCCCCAGATTAAAGACCCAGCTCAATACCATCTCGGAGGAACTGTCGGTTGCAGTCCAGGCCTTCAGAGGCGACGCCTGGGATCGGTGCATCAGCAAGGCTGAAGAGCAAGATGCGTCGCTCTATAAACTGAACCGGCAGTTAACCAGAACCAAACCTCCCGTTTGCCCGCTGATAGATAACACAGGTAAACGCTGCTACGATGCCAAGGGCAGAGCGGATATCCTAGTCGAGCACTTCGAGGAGCAATTTATGCCGAACCCAGCAAGTGCGGAGTTCACGGAGCTTCATGCCAGGAAGGAAAGTCGCGTACAGGAGTTCCTGTCGTCGCCCGCGCCGCCTCTTGCAGGAGAGTGGTTCATCTCCCCCGCTGAATTGCGGAGGACAGTGACCCGCCTGCAACCGAGGAAGGCGCCGGGGCACGACGGGATTACCAACGCTGCACTCCGACAGCTGCCCAATAGAGTCATAGTAGAGCTTGGTCGACTCTACAATGGGATATTGCGGACATCCCACTTCCCGGAGGACTGGAAAAAAGGCAGAATTATCGTCTTGCCGAAACCCGGGAAGGACAGGCGTAGAGCTGCCAGCTACAGGCCGATCACGCTATTACCACACATAGCTAAACTGTTTGAAAGATTGCTGCTGAGACGTCTCCGTCCGTGCATCCTACTTCGGGCGGAGCAGCACGGATTCAGGAGGGGTCACTCTACAGTCACACAATTGACTAGAGTGCTGCACCTGCTTGCGGCAGAGTACAATCGTGGCCGCATATCGTTGGGCGTCTTTCTCGACATCGAGAAGGCGTTCGACCGGGTGTGGCACATAGGACTACTATATAAGCTGAAAGAACAGACCAGTGTCCCTCTTGCTATGTTGCGGTTAATTGCTTCTTCTCCAAGACTACGCTGCAGTATTTCTTTATCCTTTTTAGATATCTCTGCTTCACCCTCACTTATATCTTCATCTTTCATATCCTTTGGAACTACTGACCCATAAAGCGTTTGAACATCCTTACATAATTTTAAATGACGGTCTATGTCTGATTCATTAGGGATAATTAGTTTGACCCGGTTGAGCAGGTGTTGGAGGCGCGAAGCTAACCGCTTTTTTATATCACCATCTGGATCTTCATCGAAGGCCGATCTTAGAAATTGCAATTTTTTTTCACAAATTTCAATCTGAGACAGGGCGTCCTTTGTACAACACGACGGTACAACTACGTTTATACTTGAATCGCCTTCCCGCTCTCTTATAAAAATTTGTTTAAGGACTTTACGCATAGCCTTAACTGTTTCTAAGCCCCGAATACCACGGCAAGCCAATTCAAATTCAAGTTCATCCTTCAATAAATCGTGGACATTAATTTTATCCATTTTTTTTAAATAAAATGTTTATCTATTTATCAAAATAACAGAAAAAAACTTTTTTTTTTTAAGATAGTAAAAAGGTTACCTTACCTATACAACATGTAATGCATAAAATGCTATATGTCACAATAATTAACAATACGCATTATAATGCAATAACTAACCTACAAACACAAAGGCAATTATTTCTATGATCTTTACCCGTGGGCGCCATTTGACATGGTTGCTCAGGCCATGGGGTCGGGGTCCGGGTAAGACAAGAAACAAATGTGTGAATGTGTATGATATTTATAAGAAACATGTAAGGCTACAATAAAACACTACAAAGCATACAACTAGATAACTCTTAAGCATAATCTACATTACTATTAGCACTAAAATAGGTAAGCACTTAATACTTAGCACTATCTAAAACTACACATTAACTGCAAAATAAAGTTACAAGCAACAAAACATAAAATGAACAATTATTTCTTTTATTACGTACATGAGAGCATAAAATCATTATAAAATTTTATTAATTATAAAAGTAAAAGGGGAAAACAATAAATCTAAATATAAAATAGAAAAAAAAGGAAAACAAAAAAAAAAAACGAATTTCTACTCGAGGCTCGAACCAGAAACCTTAGGAAGTCGCCCGATGCGTGTGTTGCCGCTCTAAGTAATGGGCTATGCTTGTCGATAACGATCCGTCTCAAATAAGGATATAGTATTGTCTTTCACTGTCCTCATCTTTTAAAACAAATAAATTTTATTGATAACACTTCATATAAGAGATGCAGGAAGGTGTAATTGTCACAATTAACTTGATGGGCGTTTCCATAGACTGAAAGAATTGCACAATCTAAGAATACTATTCCAGGATTACTCAGACTACCAAACAACGTATAGTATTAAACACTTACCCCGTTGCACTTATAAAATTAACGTTCCACGAATATAAGCTTCTATTTAAAATATATAAGGTTCACTGATACACAGTTTTAATATATTTGAGTAAACTTATACGCCTTTAAACTTTAAATGTCTGACAAGTATTACCGCTACGTCGTACCGTTCTTTACTCTCACGACTCGTCGCGAACTCGGCCCTCAGCCGTTTGTCCACAGTTCCTACCCTCCAATCCTTTTATCAAGTTCGGAAACAAGTCCCATCTCAATTATCATCACAGCGTCTTTCCTGGAAGACAGGAAGTTCTACGTCTGCGTAGAGGACGCCGAGTCCGCAACCAGAACCATCAGAGCCGGCGTTCCACAGGGCAGCTGTCTGTCACCAGTCCTGTACGCGGCTTACACCAACGACATACCCACACTGGCAGGCAGGCTTCAAGAGTGGGAGGACGACGTCGAGCTGGCGCTATACGCGGACGATAGCGCCTATTTCACCTCGTCCAGAAGAGCCCACATAGCCACTGCCAAGATGCAGCGTCTGCTGGACCTGCTGCCACCATGGCTGGATGAGTGGAGGATGGTCGTCAACGTTGGTAAGACGACCGCTCTGCTCACTCGCCGTCTCAGAAATTTTCCACCTCCGCTGACCCTCAACGGCCAGGAGATTGCGTACCAGAAGGCTGTAACTTACCTTGAGTGCAGGATCGACAGGACGCTGCGCATGACAGCGCACGTCGACTTCGTCGTCCGCCGGGCCCGATGTGCGCGGGCGACGCTCTTGCCGGTCCTGGCATCCGAGCTGCCAACTCGAACCAAGCTCCGGATATACAAGATGTATATCCGGACCATCATTACTTATGCTGCACCGGCCTGGTACGCACTTCTGAGCGACCCTCTGAGGCGGCGACTACAGGCCCAGCAGAATCTGACTCTAAGAACGATCGTCGGAGCAGGTCGCTACGTCCGGAATGACGTGATAGCGGCCGACTTGAAGGTCGAGAGTATCTACGACTTTGTGGCCCGGTTAGCGCGCGGCATGTTTGACCGTGCCGATAACGGGCCACACGAACACCTTAACGGCTTTGCGCCGTTACATACCCGGCCACCGGACGGGCGACCTCTTCCAAGAGAACTCCTCTCTATATGTGATTAGAGAGTCAAGTAACAACCCACAATGCCGCTGAAAGGCCAACTTCGACTGTTACTGGACAACCTCTCTTTTTCCCGTAATTAACCAATTACGGGAAAAAAAAATACTACCAAGTACGGATTAATCCGGAAATTCCACACAATGCCTAAAAAGGCTATAAGGACTGGCCCATAGTGATGGGCCATGAGGAACACCCGGGCAATGGGGTATACCCCGAGGCCCGATACCTGCATTGTCCCTCGGGACATTGTAGACGACAATCAATTGCAATTCGTTCGGGGAAATAGTTCGGGGAATTAGTTCGGAAAAATAAGAAAATCCTTCGGGAAAAGTGAAGAACCAGCAGTCAATAAGAAGAAAAAGTGTAGGGAAGTGATAGGGAAAAGTGATTACTCTCTCACGGAACGGTTTGAAGATAATTGCTGTTTTATTCCCAAGTAATTCATCCCTAAAGTTATACAGTCCACATCGAAGAATTAAGGCGTCGGGACCGGGACGACTTCGGAAGACCCGTAATCCCCGTCTGAACCTACTTGCTGAAAAAGAAAGAGGTTATCGCCCTAGTGTGTTACTCCGTTGCGGAGATCACATACGTTGTTCCCGAACCCAACGTAGGCGTTATAGGAGGCCGGATCGAGAGAAGCCTCGATTCCTCCCTTCTGTTTCTTTATCGAACGTTCCAGCCCGTCTGGTTCGTTTTAAATTGGTCCTTCCGAACCTGTTTCCTTTTCAATTACATATATTACTAGACAAATTAAGTAGTTAAATTACAACGTTGATTGTATCATAACCATTAGTACCGCGTAATAGAAATGTCTTTGCAATGAGGTAGGGCTTATTTAAGTACTAACTGTGAACACTTAAATAGCTACAATCATTCTTTTACTACATTCCAATTCTAGCCTAACGTCTTTGTAATGCAATTAACATCTTCATTATCAATAATATTGCTAGTATATTGCTTCTATAATGCGATTGGCAACTTAATTGACCATAAAAATGCTTCTTTAATGCAATTGATAACTTCCTTGATCACAATAATGCTAGGGTACGTGTGGGTAATATGATCACCTTAAGCTTTGCCATCCTATAAAATCAAAATTAGGAGAAGGACGTAGACAACAACACAATGTCGTTTACTATAACTAATATATTAGGGGAAAAATAGCAAATAAGCATTGGCAATATTAGGAACACTACGAAAATCAACTTAAAAAAACTAAATACACTACACTATACTAAAATATTTACTATAATGTCAACTGTCAAAGTGGTGTCGATAAAGCAGCGCCATTGCCATGAGCCTTTATTATTTGATTGGCCGATGAAGAGCTATCGTATCACAAAGCCATCTATTCAAACAAGGCTGTAGTTCTTGAGTTACGAGAAAGTAACCATATTAACTGGATGACCATATTACCCTCACGTACTATAATATATTGAGCCTGTAATGTAATTAAACCACTATTGTAAATCTATTCTGAATATAAAGCCGAATAATTTGTACTCAAATAAGCATTACAGTAGTCGTATAAACGTTTGCAATGCTACTATAGAGCTAACACAAAATGCGAAATAAAAAAAATAAGACTAACGATTATCCTGGGCAAAATACTTGGCTTTATCAAGCAAATCTTAGCATACTAGAGTCGATACAAGAACTGGTGCAAACAGTTTTTAATTATGTTGATAAGATTAGTGACTGCACTGACGCGTTTGCTAGCGATTTTATTGCGTAAGCGTTGCCTTGGAAACTAATAGGTGAGGTTCGAGTACCCTTGTCAAGTACGAGTTTTATCTACGAATTTAGAGATATGCGTGGCTTAATGTAAGCAGGACAGCTGAAAAGTTTTAAATCAAGGATACTCCCAATTGGGTCACTTTATTTATACGTAGTGGAGCCATGCCGCAGCTATATTATGGTTGTAGCACGAATGGGTCGGCTCGACACACGCCCTCACAAAATACCAGCATAAAATAGTAATGACAAATGAACAGCAAGGTCACCTGATGGCAAGTGGATGCTGTGACCTATAGGCCCCTACATAGGGGCTACTGATGGCACTTAGATGGAATACATCGTTTCCAGTTGAAAGGGTCGCCAGTTCTTAACACTAAATACAGCAGCATTGCGCTATTTTATTTTAATTTTATTTTGAAATCTTTAATGCGTACCCTTAGGAAAAAAAGATACAAAGGGTGGATTTAATACCTAAAGGCATTCTCTACCAGTCATTCCATAGAGTGGTGAGAGTTTATCATAGGTGTAGCAATATAAAAAAAAAGAGAAAATAAAATGAATACACATCATATGTAACAAAACAGATATAATATTGTAAGCAAATACATACATAGTTGAGTCATAAGTTCTGTCAAAACCTTATTATTTAAAATTTTTGAACACTGGCTAGATGGACATCACCAATTTTAAAAATAGAATGATTGCGGAAAATAAAAAAGACATTAATTTCCATTTATTTTCAAATATGGAGTGGTCGAAGAAATAAGACAGAGTAGCGGTTATCCCGTTGCATCGCTGTGATTACGCGCCAAAAGAGATTTTCAATATTCTACAAAAATTGAAAACAATCCTACGATTCGTTTATCGCACTATCAAACGATTCACTGAAGATTCAAGCTTCGAAGATCGTAAGGGGACCGGCCGACCTCGTACAGTTAGGAAATCCTGTTCGTAAACAAGAAATCTTAGTCCTTCAGATGGGCCTAAGCAGAACCACGGTCAAAAGAGTGATCAATGAAGACCTAGGACTACGAGCTTATTGTAAGAAGACTGGACATTTTTTGAACGAGCTTTTGAAAAAAGTTAGGCTGGATGGTATGGTGATGGTATGATTGTATTCCAAACTAAATTACCTGTCATTTCATATAATATAATTTCTATATAATTATCAAAAAGTGTATCATTGATAATAATAATAATGATAATGATAATTAGTAGTAAGTTGTTACAATATTGTTGGGTACCCTCTTTTAAGTAAATAGATATATTATCATTAATTTTATAAAAAGTTTTTGACAGAACTTATGACCTGACTAAGTGTATATATTTGTTCATTTACATATATTAACACATATTCGTAATATAAGTATATTTATACGATAGTGAACATAAGTAAATCCTATAACTTTAAACGAGCAATTCTTGTATATATATTTATATATATCGGAATCTCGGAAACGGCTCCAACGATTTTCATAAAATTTTGTGTCGTCCAGGGGTTTTCGGAGGCAATAAGTTGATCTAGCTAGGGTTTTATTTTAGAAAATGTCATTTTGTCCGTGTTTTGAGGCAATGAAAAACTGCCACAATATAAGAAGGTAAATTTTGATACTCTGTTAATGATCGTAATAGCTCAAGTGGATATCGGGCCGTAGTAAAATCGTAGTGCCCCGGGACGCGTCCTGTCTTCGGTCTGAATATTTTTGCCTTTTTTTTCAAGTTTCCTTCTTTTGTGAGAAAATCTATTATTTCGAGCCCTTTGTATAGCATTTTTTTTTAAAAAATACGACAATTTAAATTAAACTAATTGCACTCATGTTTTTTTATTCAAATACCAAGTTCAGTTTTTTCTATTATGTCAATAAGATCAAAAATATTATTCATGATTTATCAGTCGGTAATTTGTATCTAAATATAATTTCCAAAACACACGATTTCCAAAAAAGAAACCAAGCAAAGCTCGGTCATTCAGGTATTATACATTTATGCACATATATGGAAATATATCTATAAACACAAAATTAATACATACGTATAAATACGACTATTTAACAATATTGTAATTCTAACGGTTCTTCAGCAAATGCTCGCGTACCATCTTTTTAAAACAGTATTAGCTTTTCTGATATTATCAGGCAAGGAATTCCTAAACAGGGAAGGAGTTACCATAGAACCCGCTACAACAACTAGATTACCTACTCATCTAAGTAGGTAATCTAGTTGTTAGAGGAAGATCGAAGAACCCTATCATGACAAGGAGAAAGATATTGAAATCGTTCTCCGAGGTAATAAGGCGAATATGTATCATTTAGATTTAATGAGAAATATGATTATACTTACGAAGACCAAAAATAAATCTAATAGAGTTTTTAAGCAGACGCTCCAGCTTGTTAAGAAGTTCTTGGGGCAGGTCTGGGTAGCACACATCTGCATAACCAAAGATAGGTAAAATAAGTGTTGGACAAGCATAAGCTTAGATTTAAAAAAGTAAGGAAGGAAAAGGAAGTATTTGAGACGATAAACGGAAAATAATGTGGCAACACCTTCCGACTAGACAGAGAGTTATCAATATACAGGCCAAGGCATTTAATAGACTTACTATTTTTTTATGATATTGAATGACAAACGAGCACACAGTCCACCTGATGGTGAGTGAATGCTGTGGCCCATAGACATCCACATTTATCTTCAACTAAGGATCAAATGCAAATGCGTTGTCACCCCTGAGGACTAAGATGCAATGCCTCGATTCCAGTAAAAACAGTCACCGGTTCTCTACACTCACACACATAGCAGCATTACTACTGCTATTTTACGCTGGCATTTTGTTAGAGCGTGGTCCTGCCCTGGTCGAGCCGACCTATTTGTGCTACAACTATAATATAGCTGCAGTGTTACTCTTACACGTAAAAATTTACTACGTGTAATAATAATATTAAAAGTTCAAGCTACATACATACGTTCTATATACGTCCCACAACTGGGCACAGGCCTCCTGTTAGCGACGACAAAGTGAATTCGAACATTTAATATTAATTATTTATTATCAGTGAATTAAAAACTAAGTGTTAGCATTTAATCATAATTATTTCTTATCAGTGATTTAAAATTAGGTGATGGTATTAATCTTAACTGTTTCCTATTCATAAAATAAAGCTAAGTGTAAAGACTGATTAGTGCTGAAAAAACAGGAAAGTAAATTAAACACTTCTATTTTTATCTTAAAGTGACTTATATGAATCTATTTAATATTATTTAGGTCTGATTAGAACATTAGACGCAAGTATAAGCTTATTTTCTAGTAAGATTTCTTTTATCATAACTTTAAGAGCTTATTTAACATATAAGTGATTAATATAATTCTTTTTCCTTTAAAGTACTTCAAAAGAAACATTAATATGTCAATTAATCGCTGTATAATGTTATTTCATTATGAGAAAGATTTAAATTTCATGAAAAAATATTGTATAGATTCTTAAGCATAATTCCTGAAAAAGTGTTGTACATTCCTACCTCTTGGCGGCGCCACTTGTATGTTCGGCAAAAAATATAGTCCTACTCCGGAGCTAAACCGTGAGGCGACCGCGAAACTATTTTTATTTTTTATAAATGTAAAATAAAGGTTTATTGAATGATTTATGTTTAGAATAATAGAAATAAGTTGTATCTATCGTTAGGAATAAATATAAATATTGTAAGGAATGTTTTACCACGTTTATTAAGGAAATTGTGAATCTCTCTTAGAAAAGGTTACTCTGCGCTCTGATTGGTCAATAGATTCACTAATGCCGTGTGCGATTTTTTCTTAATTATGATTGGTTACAGCCGCTTATAAAAAAGGGGCGTTTTTCGTGGTAAATTATTCCAAATCCGGCAATGTAATAATAAGGAATCAAGAAATAAAACAAGAAGAAACTCTCAAGAAGTGTTATTTATTGCTCATCTAACTGCTACTGTATGCTCTCCAGTTAACATCCCGCCAGCAAACCCGCTCTATTTATCAACGCTCTCTTATACGAGCAATTACATTGGTCCTTCGAGAAGCCGGATCGGGTTTAAGGAAAACTAGGAAGATGCCTTCAAATACAAGATCAAAATCAGTGCAGTCGAAGACTACGAGTGAAAGCAACGCCACTACGGGTACCAGTACGACGGATTGGAGCATGAATACACCGAGTGATTCTACAAACACGACGGCTACCAACACGTCAACTTCAGATCGATCGACGCTTACAAGAGCATCGCCCAGCAGCGTACACAGACAACCCGTACTTCTTAACAAAGACATTGCCGGAAAAGAATCAACACCGGGGGACGTAACCCATACCACCCCCCCGACACGCACCGTCGAAGCGTCAGTTCCTCACCAAGAAGGAAGTCATCCAACGCCGCAGATTCAAGAAAGAAGTGTCGCAATGAAGACCCTGCAACAGCCTCACCCTAAGAAGACGACCCGCGATCCAGACACGCTTTCCGTTCACTCGTCGCATAGGAAGAGAGCAGAAGCGCAAGCAAAGATGACAATGGCATTAAGGGAACTAGAATTGGCAGAAGCGCGGTCAAAAGTTGCTCAAGCGGAATTAGAACTTCTCACCGCGGAATCAGAAGATGAAGATGGTGCCGGAGAAGAGCTGTTCGAACGAACTCGAGAAGTCGAACGCTGGTTCATCCAGACCGGAGACATGCCTAATAAGAACCACAAACCAATAGAGGCAGAAGAAAAGAAAAGTGACATCCAGGAACTAGCTTCAGTCATACTAAAGCTATCAGAAAAATCACGTGACACCGTTTCACCGAAGCACCTAGAACTACCTCACTTCAACGGGGCCTGCGAAGAATGGTTAGCCTTCAAAAGATCATACGAGGATACGGCTGCTTCTTTCAGTAGCAATTAAAACCTAGCACGCCTTAGAATAGCGATCCAAGGAAAAGCTAGAGAAGCCGTCCAAAGCCTGCTATTCACCGCCGAAGACCCACGCGAGGTGATCAAGGGACTAGAAGCAAGATTCGGAAGACCTGGAGCACTAGCATTAGCAGAACTAGAAAAAATGTAGAACCTCCCAAGAGTCGGCGAAAACCCGAGCGACATATGCATATTTGCAAGCAAAGTAAAGAACGTAGTCGAAACAATCAAAGCCCTGAAGAAACCACAGTATCTCAGTTCACCTGAAACGCTGAGAGTTATAGTAGACAAGATGCCGACGTCAATGAAGTTCCGTTGGTTCGCCTACCACAGAAGCAGAAGAGACGAGGAAATTCAGGAGCTATTACTTATCGAAGCGTTCCTAGAAACAGAAGCCGACATGTGCGGAGACTTCGCCCCGCCCGAAGCGCCCTCAGAACAAAGAAGAGGAATAAGAAAACCCGTTCATTTGGTTCAAGAAGCGTCAAAAGAGAAATATAAGAAGTCGTGTCCGTTCTGTGGGGAAGAACACTTCGCATTAGAATGTAAAAGGTTCAAAGAAGCCAACCTGAATGGAAAACGGGATATGACCAAGAAGGCAAAGATATGCTTCAAGTGCCTTCGATTCAGACACTCAAGAATCAACTGTAAAGCACCAGTCTGCAAGCTGTGTAAAAGATGGCATCATACCATCTTACATTCTGACAAACCACCGGCGTCGATAGAAAAAGAAGCAAAAGACACCAATAGCATCTCAGAAGAAAAGGTCGCCTCAATCCATAACGCCAAAGGAGAAGAAAAGGTCTACCTAAAGATGATCCCCGTGAACCTCTATGGCCCAAAAGGACAAGTTCGCGTATTAGCACTACTAGACGAAGGGTCAACGGTCACACTCTTAGACGCATCAATTGCTGAAAAAAATCGGAGTCGAAGGAAAGAAAGAAAAACTCACGATCGAAACCGTTGGCGGAAAGGTGTTAAGAAAAGATAGTTCACAGAAGATCGAGTTCAAAATAAAAGGGGCTCATAGAAAAGAAAAGAGAACTATCGTAGCAAGAACCATCGACGACCTGAAGCTGTCTGAACAATGCATAAACAAGGACACCGTGAGAAACTGTGAGCACCTGAAGGCAATTGAAAATCAACTCCTCTACGGTCCGAGAGGCCCAAGCTACTGATAGGCCAAGACAATTGGGGACTGATAGTGACAAGAAAGCTGAAAAAGGGCAAACCATCAGATCCTGTAGCTTCCCTCACGAACTTAGGGTGGGTGTTACACGGATGTGAAACAGGAACAACTGCCACAGTACACTTCACTCATTATGGCAGAGCGACCACTGGCAAGGAAGACATAGAAGACCTCGTCTGAGAACACTTCCAATTAGAGTCTCTAGGGATCCAAAATCGTTCACCATCTAACGACAGCGACAGAAGAGCATTAGAAACCCTCGAGAAAACTACCAAGAAACTGCCAAGCGGTCAATATGAAACGGGACTCCTGTGGAAAAAAGAAGATGAACACCTGCCCAACAACTACAATCAAGCTGTTCGACGCCTGGTCAGCATCGAGAAAAAATTGGATCGTGATCAAGAAGCAAGAAAGCACTACGAGGAGCAGATCCTGAGTCTAATCGAAAAAGGATACGCAGAGAAGGCTCCAGAAACCTCTAACAAAGGAAGGACATTCTACCTACCCCACTTCGCTGTTGTACACCCAGTCAAGAAGAAGCTAAGAATAGTGTTCGACGCAGCTGCCAAATATGAAGGAAAGAGCCTCAACGACGCCTTGCTCTCGGGCCCGGACCTGCTACAATCATTATTCGGAGTACTGCTGCGTTTCAGAGAGGGGCCAGTAGCCGTCATGGCAGACGTACAAGACATGTTTCTTCGAGTAAAAGTCAGAGAAGACGACCGAGACAGTCTCAGGTTCCTGTGGCGCGGAAACCGAAGAACCGGCAAGCCTGAAGAGTATAGAATGTCTTCAATCATCTTCGGGGCAGCGTCATCACCTGCAACAGCCATATACGTAATGAACAAGAACGCAGAGGAATTTAAGAACACTCATCCTGAAGCAGTGAAAGCAATTAAGAGAAACCACTACATGGACGACTATCTGCAGAGCTTCGCATCTACAACCGAAGCAAAGAAAATATCCAAAGAAGTGAAAGACATTCACGCAAGAGCAAACTTTCATCTGAAGGGATGGGCCAGCAACAACTCGGGGGTAATATCAGAGGTAGAAGACGCAAACAAAGAAAACTCCTTACAACTGACCAAGGAAGAGAAGACTCTGGGACTAAGATGGCTGGTGAAAGAAGATACATTAGCCTTCAACGTCGGGCTACGCAACACGCCGGAGGACCTGCAAGACGGCAGAAGGACTCCAACAAAAAGAGAAGTCACAAGCGCAGTAATGTCCACCTTCGATCCAATGGGTTTTGCTACACCAGTTCTAATACAAGGAAAGAAACTAATCCAAGACATCTGGCGAAAGAAAATAGACTGGGATGAACCAATCAACGAACATCAAAAGGAAGTCTGGATGAAATACCTGGAAGAAGTGTCAACATTAACGAGGCTGAAGATCCCGAGGTGCGTCTCACCCAAAGGCAGAAAAGGACAGCTACACACATTCTCCGATGCGAGTGAAGAAGCCTATGCAGCAGTAGTCTACTGGAGAATAGTCGAGCCCGGAGGAAAGGTCCATGTCTCCATGATCGCCGGCAAAGCAAGGGTAACGCCAACGAAACCTGTGTCAATTCCGAGGCTGGAGCTACAAGCGGCTTTACTCGGAAGCAGACTAGCCGCCACAATCGAAGAGGAATCAGAGCTCGACATAACGAGAAAGGTTTACTGGACCGACTCCAGCACAGTGCTGCAATGGATAAAGTCAGAACCAAGGAAGTTCAAAACATTTGTGGCCAACCGACTCGCCGATATCGAAGAAAGGTCCAAGCCAGAAGACTGGAGATGGGTGCCAACCAAGGAGAATCCAGCGGACGACGCCACGAGGGGAACCCCAACCGAATTCGACCACAACGCCAGATGGTTCAAAGGCCCGTCATTTCTCCGTCGACCAGAAGAAGAATGGCCATTTCACGACTTCAAGCCAGAAATTGTTATGCCAGAAGAAAAAAGCAAGCAAAAGGTATTGGCAACGATGGCAGCAGAAGACACCCTATTAAACCTAGAAAGGTTCTCGAGCTGGGAGCGACTGCTGCGCACTACAGCCAGAGTGATCGCCTTTACATAACTACTAAAGAAGAGCCGTAAAGCGACCACCACCGCCGCACGCCAGAAGGATGAGCCTTGGAAACCACAAAAAATCCAGAAGAAAGAAGCACAAACCTCGATCCCGTCGACCAGCGGAAGTAAAAATAAGCGCCTATACTCACCCATAGAAGCAGAACACCTAAAAAGGCCGAAGAGATATTAATAAAAATAAGCCAGAGCGATAGTTTTGCATCAGACATAAGAAAACTGAAGTCAGAAAAGCCATTAGAAAATTCGAGTCGACTTAAGAAAATCGACGTTTACATTGGAGACGACGGAATAATTAAATTAAGGAGCAGAACAATGAAATTTCACGACCGAAACGGAAGAATAATGAATCCTATCATTTTAGACGGAAAACAAAAAATAACTCGTCTAATAATACAACACTATCACAGGAAATTCTTTCACGGAAACACCGCTACAGTAATGAACGAAATTCGTCAAAGGTTCTGGATCTTGGGTTTAAGAGCAACTCTAAAAGCGGTCGCACACAGCTGTCAATGGTGCAAGACAAAGAAGAGTTCACCAGAGATACCACCAACGGGAGATCTGCCGAGTGAAAGATTGCAGCATCATCAATTTCCGTTCTCCTGCACAGCCGTAGACTACTTCGGGCCGATGCAAGTCACCATCGGAAGAAGAAACGAGAAGCGCTGGGGAGCCTTATTTACCTGCCTCACGACTAGAGCAGTACATTTAGAACTGGTACCTTCTCTCAGCGCCAGCTCAATGATCATGGCACTCCGTCGAATGGCAGCCAGAAGAGGAACTCCGAAAACCGTATATAGCGACAACGGAACTAATTTCGTCGGAGCAAAAAGGGAATTAGAGGAGGCCGCACAGGAAAAGGGCATCCAGTGGAAGTTCATCCCCCCGGGAGCTCCGAACATGGGAGGCGCCTGGGAGTGGCTCGTACGAACAGTCAAGACGGCGCTAGCAGTAGTCCTCAACGAGAAGAGCCCGCCCGAGGAAGTACTCCATACGCTAATGACTGAGGTTGAACACATCGTCAACTCGAGACCTCTCACCCCGATCAGCATGGACCCAGGAGACGAGGAGAGCCTAACACCGAACCACTTTCTGCTGGGAAGATCATGCGGAGCTATGGCGCCGGGAGAGTTCAGCGACACGGAGCTCATCGGAAAGGCAAGCTGGAGAACCACCCAGAGACTCGCAGACCACTTCTGGAAAAGGTGGATTAAAGAATACTTACCTCTCCTGATGCCAAGGAAACTCGAAGGGAAAGAAACCAGAGACCCAAGGGAAGGAGACATCGCGCTAATAGTGGACGCCACATTACCGCGAAACTCATGGCCTCGCGGTGAAATCGTCAAAACCTATCCCGGACCAGACGGAAGAACCAGGGTGCTGGACGTGCGGACATCAGGCGGAATACTTCGCCGTCCAACTCGACGTGTCATCGTGCTGGTGCCAGCGGAGTCGTCGCCTCCAGAGGATGCAGTGCTACGCACCGTGGGGGAGAATGTTAGCGACGACAAAGTGAATTCGAACATTTAATATTAATTATTTATTATCAGTGAATTAAAAACTAAGTGTTAGCATTTAATCATAATTATTTCTTATCAGTGATTTAAAATTAGGTGATGGTATTAATCTTAACTGTTTCCTATTCATAAAATAAAGCTAAGAGTAAAGACTGATTAGTGCTGAAAAAACAGGAAAGTAAATTAAACACTTCTATTTTTATCTTAAAGTGACTTATATGAATCTATTTAATATTATTTAGGTCTGATTAGAACATTAGACGCAAGTATAAGCTTATTTTCTAGTAAGATTTCTTTTATCATAACTTTAAGAGCTATTTAACATATAAGTGATTAATATAATTCTTTTTCCTTTAAAGTACTTCAAAAGAAACATTAATATGTCAATTAATCGCTGTATAATGTTATTTCATTATGAGAAAGATTTAAATTTCATGAAAAAATATTGTATAGATTCTTAAGCATAATTCCTGAAAAAGTGTTGTACATTCCTACCTCTTGGCGGCGCCACTTGTATGTTCGGCAAAAAATATAGTCCTACTCCGGAGCTAAACCGTGAGGCGACCGCGAAACTATTTTTATTTTTTATAAATGTAAAATAAAGGTTTATTGAATGATTTATGTTTAGAATAATAGAAATAAGTTGTATCTATCGTTAGGAATAAATATAAATATTGTAAGGAATGTTTTACCACGTTTATTAAGGAAATTGTGAATCTCTCTTAGAAAAGGTTACTCTGCGCTCTGATTGGTCAATAGATTCACTAATGCCGTGTGCGATTTTTTCTTAATTATGATTGGTTACAGCCGCTTATAAAAAAGGGGCGTTTTTCGTGGTAAATTATTCCAAATCCGGCAATGTAATAATAAGGAATCAAGAAATAAAACAAGAAGAAACTCTCAAGAAGTGTTATTTATTGCTCATCTAACTGCTACTGTATGCTCTCCAGTTAACATCCCGCCAGCAAACCCGCTCTATTTATCAACGCTCCCTTATACGAGCAATTACCCCTCCTTTCATTTCTGAGAAGGTTTTAAGGTAAGGAAGCGTCCGCCGCACTGCCCCAATGCGTGTTGGCGAATTCATGTCTTCGAAATATTTTTTTCATCACGATATTTTCCTTCATCGCCGAGTACGTGGTAAATCAGCACTTAAAATTGCAATTAAAAATTCCGTTGGTGCCGGCGGGGATCGAAACCAGGTTGTTCGCGTACTGTGAGATCCACCATCTGAGCTACGACGGCTCTTACTTAGTATTATGATAATAACCAGGAGGTAAGTCTGCTTGATTATTAGTAGTATTCGGTGAGAGTGTGGTCCTACCCAGGTCGAGCCGACCCATTCGTACCACGCTGCACGTATACTATAGATACGTAATACTTTTACTTTACTTTTGACAGCCACTTTGACCGTCGTAACCACGATTGCTGACCATGAGGTCCCAAGTTTGGATCCCGGGTCAGGTAAAAATCACCAAATGGGTTTTTCTGTTAAAAAATTCTAAGTAGCATCCCGGAATTAGGAACTTGGCGGTGTCCGACCCACGTGGCTTGGAAAGCATGTAAAGCCATTGATCCTGCGCATAATCTCTTTCCGATCGTGTAGATTTCATCCATTTGAAAGAAAAGAGAAAAGAGCTTACTCCTTTCTAAAGGGCCGGAAACGCATCTGCAATTCCCTTGGTGTTGCGGTTGATCATAGGCGGCGGTAGTCACTTACCATCAGGTGAGCCGCATGCTCGTTTGCCCCCTCTTCTATAAAAAAATTCCATCGAATTAATTTTCACGAAGGAACAGCAAGAACAGGTGTACTCTGTGCTTGCGTATACACTGGGCACTATATCCCTATCCTGCGCTGATGGCTAGTCTCCATTGAGGCTGGCTAACGCGAAATTATTATCGAACGTGGTAGATCTATGCTGCAGCTATATTATGGTTGTAGCACGAATGCGCCGATCCGACCGGTATTGGTAGCGCTCTCACAGAATACCAGCGTAAAATAGCAGCTATATATATTTCGTATGGTGATTGTAGAGAACCGGAAACCCTTTTGGAAACGAGGCATTCTATCTTAGTTCTCAGGTGCTTCTGCATTTTGCTATTTATGGAGCATAAATATAAATGTATATGGGTCATAACATACACTTGCCATCAGGTGAACTATGTGCTCGTTCGTCACACTTACTCTATATAACAAAAATTGAATTCGTATGCAAAATATGTAATGAAGTTATTTTCTACGTGTCTTTTTCTTCAATTTGCAATTATTCTGTTCACCTAGTATATGTTTAAAGAGCGATCAAATACTAGCTAGTATTGTTTACAAAAAAAGACGTGACATAATCGTAGAAGTCAAACAAGAAATTGTATAATTATTCGCAAACACAAACAATAATAAGGAAGCATCGATTTTGCTACGGCAGCAAAATGAAAAGCACGTTAGAGGCAATATCGGTTTACCGACACCTTGAAAAATGTCTAGCATAAAAACATTTCTTTATAATATTACAAACGAGCGATATTCGCCTGATTTGAATAATCTAAGTTATAATTATGATGAGGAAACCTTCATGAAATTATGAGATTTTTTGATTAAAAATAAACTAAAATATTATGCAGATAAATGGGTACATGTCTTAGGCCCAGACACTTTAAATCCAGACGAAAGGTATAAATTAGGATTTGCCGGAGATCAGAAGTTGTTTTCAAATTTGATGTGAAATGATGTAATGATCTCATCTACGTAAGTCGCAAGTCTAAGGTCTTGCTACGTAGATGAGATCTTTACATCATTAAAACATGTTGCTATGAAGACGTAAGGGAACTAAATAATTAACTTAGTGTTTACCTTAACTCACACAATATATATGAATAAAAGGCTAACTTAATGCTAAAAGCATTCTCTGCCAGTCAACTTTAGGGCAGTGATATAACTTCGAAAGCGGTTACTTTTTAATTAATTATTTTTTAATTTATTATTACTCTTTTGTGAAAATTCTAACTTTTCTTAAAGTAACACTAATCATTTAATTTTTTTAAAATCTAACCTTAACCTAGAAAACAAATTATTTTTTTCATGAATTTAAAAATATACACATGCTATGCCATGACAGGCCTATTAAAAGTCTACCAGGAAACGCCTTCCCCATAGATCGCCTCATAGAGAGGATATTTGACATTGATTTTTTATTGGTGTCGGTGGGGATCGCATCGGGGTTACTCGCATACTGTGAAACTTACATTTGATTCATAACTTCAATGTAAGCGAACAGATAATATTATCTGGACGTTTTAATATTGATAACAGAACTAAAAGAGTTTTATCTATATTTATGCACGATCTGTTGATATTCGCATGACATTGGGTAAAATAGTATATCAACAGATGGATTAACTACAAAAATTACATTTCATTCCTATCAAAGCGACCGTGATAACGATAAAATTCTATGAAGGATTTATGATACGGTAGAGAATTAAATTACTTTAACATTTTATCTATTATAAGTATCTACATTTGTGTTTATTAATTTTTCGTTTATTACAGTATATCAAAGTCCGCAACTACACACATGGGCCTCATAAACTACCTCATAGGGATATTTAGAATAGTTTTCATGTTAAGCAGGCGAGTAGGCATCCAAAATTTTATAGTTTTGAGCTGATGACCGGAAGAAGCGCTGCCAACTCCAGATTCATTCCTCTCTATCACCTCTTATGACTTCCACGGAATATGTGTTAAAGGAAACTCTAACGCCAAATTTGTAAATAACATATTACTATAAGTACCAATTTGTGAATAACTTAAGTACTTTTCTAAGTAATTGAACAAGATAGGTCTTGCCTATATGTTTTGCACGACAGACGAGAATTTTTGTGTGTTACTTCGAGAGGCGTTTCTTACTATCTTATAATGAGCAATTCATTTCGGAAAAAACTTTCCAAAATTGCGATAGGAAATGTTATTGGCAACAGCATTTCCGTACACAGACAGAGACAGAGGAGCCGTGGCAGCGTAGGGGCTAAGCGCACGCTACCACTTTCACAGTACGTGAGCAACCCAAGTGCGATCCACAACAGTACCAATAAATTTGTTGATCACAGTTTAAAGTGCTGTTTTACCATAATGGCGGTAAAGGGGAATATCGTGACGAAACCTGAATGTCTGACAAATTAAAAAAAATATTGAAGGTATGTCTTTGCTCTAAAACTCTCTCGATAATGAGACAGGACCTGTGAACAAGAGTAGGTCTTATTAAGGCTGTAACCCTACTTGACGGGAACCAGACGTCTTTCTATTACAGTTACGAAATTTTGATCCCTTTGACTAAGAGACATGTTAAGACAATGGATTGTTACATCCTGCCATCGTACGGTAAGAGGATGTAAGATTAAACGACAATTTCAACAAGACAAGAAGGTGAGACCCGGACCTGAGGAGAAGGTGCTCGACATAGTTACTCAGTCGCAGTAGCAGTAATATCAGAAGACACGTTTTGTACCGACAGTTGCTCGTGATGCTTGAGGAGCGTTGCATATTCATCAGTTAGATCAAATTCTAATTTTTTTGCCTTATTTTTAATATATCAAGCACATAATGACTCATTCAACCTAGAACAGTGATATTCCTAATAACTTGTAATAATAAGAAAATCTGTATGTCGTTATTGCTTGTGACGTAACACACACAATGTTTAATACACAGACCAGGAAGCGGGGAGCAGTAATGCACTCCAGACCGAATATCGGTCACGGCGGCCTGCCTCAACGGAGACTAGCCATCGGCAAAACACTGGATTATAGTGTATGCGCAAGCAGGTGCAATCTCGACTCCCTCACTCTCATAATCCGATGGAACGATAAACCGACACGACCGGACAGAGATCAGGCGCAGGACCAACGGCTTTTCATGATTTCCGAGGCACGGGGGTGAGACACCGCCTACTTCTTGACTACGGGGAGCTACTGAGAATTTCTTGACGGAAAAACTCAATAATTGATTTTTTGGCCCGACCCGGGATTCGAACCTCGGGCTTCATGATCAGCAGCCGTACTACTACGACCACTAGACCGACGAGGCAGTCAAAGGGGGAAGTGGAGCAGTATAAAGGGTGTGAAAGACCTGCTAAATTGATCGCTAATCCGCTTGCCAAGCGTGTTGATTATGGCGAGTCCTTTTAAAGTCAAATTAAAACAGGCTACTAAGAAGAAAGTTAGAGAGAGAGAAATAGAGAGAGGGAGAGACGTAATAAAAGACTCATAGAAAGAAAGAAGAAAAATAAAATAGTCATCTTTTAGCTGAAATGATGATCGCTGAGGCAAAAAACGATCATTAGCCTTTCTATAAAATGTCTTATGTTTATAACTCACAGTCACATATTGCTGACCTTGTTGCTGCAACTTAATATAACAAACGCATTTAGCGACTTTTGTCGGATTTTCAATCAAACTCTACTATGGATCCAATATTTAAATACTTAGTCGTATTTATAAAATTCGTCACATTGTTTCATTTAGTAATATCAGACACATATAGTGTTAAAGTAGGTACGGAACAGCATGTAAATTCAGTAGATAGCAAATTTTTAAGTTTTACGGTGGACCTAAAATTTCTTTTAAGTTCCAGTGAGAAGCATAACAAGTAAGTTTTCTTTAATTTTAATTTTTTTCTGTAGGATAAGGGTGACAAACGAGCACACAGTCCACCCGATGGTAAGTGGATGCTGTGGTCCATAGACATCTACATTTATCCTCGATTACGAATCAAAATGCAGATGTGTTGTCACCCGTTAGGACTAAAGTGGAATGCTTCATTTCCAGTAAAAAGGGTCTCCGGTTCTCTACACTCACCATACGAAACACAGCAGCTATTAAGCTGCTATTTTACGCTGGTCTTCAGTGAGAGCGTGGCCCTTCCCCGGTCGAGCCGACCCATTCGTGCTACAGCTATACTACTAATATAATTGCGGCATGGCTCTACCACGTAACAAATTTGTAACGATTATTAAAATTTCGATAAGATGATATAATTCCCATTTGAATATGGAAAGTCAATCGCTGTAGGTCGCTTTCCCCATTTTATATGTATAATAGTTACCTTGGCTTCACCTGGACGGGATCTATTAATGTGTCGTTATTTAGATTTGAATTAACTAAAAATCATTTACCTTCTTATATATATAAAAAAATTAAACACTTGATTAGTTAAATATTGTTTTATCTCATTCTGATATTTGCGAGACACTTGTTGCTAGAAAGTGACAAAACACTATTTAATTAATCAAGTGTTTAAAATGTTTATAAATAACGGGGGTTATTTTATAAATTTTTCGTTTTTTAGTGACATCGCTCTCTTTTTATTCATAAAGTTTCATCATCATCATCATACTCTGGCATTCCGAACAATAGAACATTAGCCAGCAGACAGACAGAAAAACAGACAAAAACTTTTACAATGGTTAACTATATCTTGATAGCATGCAAATAACCCATTAAGCTTAATAGAAGCCACTTATTTTAGTATTACATACAGAAACTTCAATTTTATTTATATGTATCGATGAGTTGGTTAATTTTTATTATTATTATAAGACAATGCTTGATTACGATCCCAGCTGATGTTAAGTAAGTGGGCTTTGCGTAACAGAATCCCAGATGATGTTAAGTAAGTGGGCTTTGCGTAACAGAATCTATACACTGCTGACAAAAGAGAAAAGAGAAAAGACAAACGCCATCAATTTATTTCACTCCTTTGCTTTACGCATTACGAAAAACGAGCCATTTGGTTCGAATGCATGGGACACTGACATAAAAGAAAGTTAAGGCCTGTCTCTACTTTGTTGTCAGTCCGTCAATCAATACTTCCACACCTCACCACTGAGTGCAAAAAAACAATGTAGGGAAAATTACCATTCCTGAGAAATATGAAACTTTCAATATTTAGTGTTTATTATTTCCCATAAGACTAATTCTACTATTCTGATACACTAATCTCATTCATGAGATGAGATGCATCTATCATGAAACATGTATCTAAAAGTTGAATATTGAATCAATGTTTTTTGTCTTTCTTAAACAATTACTGAAGAATTCCCTAACTGAATTGGATTTTTTACAACATTGTCTTTCATTAAATCACTAGCTGTGCCCAGCGGTTTTATCCGCGTATATCACATGTCCGAGCCGTGTGATATGACATGACAGCTAGTTCAAGCATTTTAGATAGAAATGTATGGAAATATTGGCAAAATTAATGGAGTAATTTTGTCTATCTCCTTCACCTTCCTGCGTGAATGTTACCCCCTTGCCCTACAGAAAGTGTCCCGAAGCGCGTTTTTCAGTTTTAAAGAAAATCCTACACGATACATGAAAAGTGTGTCGATAGGAAATAATCCCTAATAAATTTTCTGTCAACCTCTTACACATAATAAAGCAATTTTACTTATAATTTCCGCGCAATTTGCCACGAAATATGAACACTATTCATCATACACTCAATAATTAGTTTTCTCGAAAATTTTCCACTTTACCGCAATAGTATGTATGACTAAAGTAAAGAATATAAACATGTTCTTTAAAAAGAGGTACAAAGGCCGGTTAATTCTAAACTCTTTCATTGCACGTTGCAATAATATTTTAATTTTTTTATTGATTAATAAGTATAAGAGGTTGATAAATCTATCATGAATCAATTCGTATATCTACACTTAAGATGTATCGTATACTTTTTTCTATCAAAGTGGATAAAACCACGATTCAGAATACTTTTAAGGGCGCGAGGGAGTAACGCTTACCCGGGAGGGGGAGGATGAGTGGATAAAATGTAAATTTGCTCTATGACGTACATATGCTGATGACCTGAAAGTACTCCATTAATTTTGGCAATTTATATTTTTATGTTTTGTTGGATGGTCGAATCAATTAGATTTTAGAAATAGCGTATCAACGCGAAACGAAGGAGTTTAGAAATTAATTGTACCTCTTTGCAACTAACATATTATATTCTTTACTTTACTCACACATATCTTGGGAAATTTTTGAGGAAACTAAACGTTGAATATAAGAAATCGATAAACGATAAAAAAAAATTATATTTCGTGACAGATTGCGCGGAATTTATAAGTGATATCGCTTTTGTATGCGCTTCTGATGATGTCTCGGTTCTTGGACTCCTTTAAATTCCCGAAGTCCGAACGGGCATACAGTCTACCTGATGGTAAGTGGATACTGTAGCCCATAGACATCTATATTCATCATCGATTAAGAATTTCATTTAAAGAAAGATGTGTTGACAAATCTGAGGACTACGATGGAATGCTTCGTTTTTAGTAAAAAGGGTTTCCAGTTTACTAACCATACGAGTACGAAACACAGTAGTATAAAAAAGAATGATATGAAATGATAAATAAATATGAGTAAACCTAAAATGATTCTGATATTTTATTATCATCATAAGATCTCTAGCTTTGGACTCGTACTGTAAACGGATTTTGGTTTTCCTGATATCTTCGTTACGGAGAATCCGTACGCAGAGAATAGCAAAAATACTCCGCGCACAGCACTTACAGTAGCTCGCTGAACTTCATGTATACGCGGTAGAGCTACGAGTATATTGAAGCTAAATTATTGTTGTAGCACGAATGGGTCGGCTCGGCCGGGGAAGGACCACGCTCTCACAGAACACCAGCGTAAAATAGCAGCTTAATACTGCTGTGTTTCGTATGGTTAGTGTAGATTCTTTTTTAATGGAAACGAGGAATTCCATTTTAGTCCTCAGGGGTGACGACGCACTTGCATTTTGATTCTTATTCGAGGATAGATGTAGATGTCTATGGCCACAGCATTCACTTGCCATCAGGTGGGTTGTGCGCTCGCTTGTCACCCTTACTCTATAAAAAAAGTCAATACGAGACATTCTTGGGAACTGGGAGATAACATGTATGTGCAAATATTAAGAAAACAACAATCGATATTTTATATTTATTCTGAGTTAGAAACATAAAATACAGCCTTTTATTTCAGAGAGGGTTTTGGAATAAGAAATCTCTTAATTTCTTTTTTTTTTCAGTAGACATTGCGTATGTATGGCGTCATCTCTAACACCAGCATACATCCGTATAGCTGGACCTTCCACATCACACATGAAGTTTAGAAACTCAACCATCACAATAGACGATGCAACGCCACTAGTTAAAGAAGACCCTGAAAAGTTCGCATTATCACTTCTGACGGGTCGAAAAGACCGTCGGTTGTCCATAACTAATAAACAGTGGCAGAAATTTGTACATTGGGCCAAAAATACCGGGTTCGATGTAGTGTTTGCTTTGAACAATGCGGAGAAGACGTCTTCGGGTATGTGGGATCCCAATGGTGCTCTGAATATATTGTCAGTAGCAGAAAAGGCTAATATTGGTGACATAGTCTGGCAGTTAGGTTATGGTAAGTATCTATTCTCCATTTTTGCTTATTAAGAAAACTGTTTCATCAAAGTCTTAAGATGTATTTATGTGACATTATCGAACCTTTCTAGAATCACCCATAGAAATCTGTAGCTGGAGATGATCCTCTTCCGATTTAGAGAGATGTCATGATTACTAACTTGCCAAGTTGCTTGACAATTGCAGTAGCAGTCTTGCACCTTCAGTACTGTTCTCCGTCGTCATTGTTGTCGTCCCTAAACTATAAAAATGTCAATGGGCATATTTGACAAAAAAAGTTTCTTATAGCATAAGCGTGACAAACTAGCCACATAGTCCACCTGATGGTAAGTGGATGCTGTGGACTACAGACATGTATATAAAGTAAAATGCAGCATAAGCAGTAAAAAGAGTCTCCGGTTAAATTTGGTCCAGTCGTTCAACAGTGACATGATGACCGACAGATGCACCATCATCATCATCATCATTATTACAGCCCTTCACTAGTCTACTGCTGAACATAGGCCTCCCCCAAGTAATGCCACAAAGCACGGTCCTGAGCCACCTGCATCCATCGACTTCCTGCATATCTTACCAGGTCGTCACTTAATCCAGTGGGGGGTCGCCCTACACTACGCCTACCGGTACGAGGCTGCCACTCGAGAACCTTTCTTCCCCATCGGTTATCGGTTCTTCGAGCTATATGGCCGGCCCATTGCCACTTCAACTTACTAATCCGTCCGACATATGCACCAACTGTTATATAATATTAAGATATATTTTCTTCTATCTGTCCAGAATGCACCAACCAGTCCATTGAAGAGTATCTCAACGATTTAGAGACACTCCGAGTGATTGTCGAAACCTTTCCCCCTGGTAGGTCTCCTTCGTGGCGGGTAGTAGGTGGGGATGTAACGCCCTGCCTCCAAGCCGACTCCAAAAGTGATTTTAAGGACTACATCAGCTTGTCCAACGATATGATGGATGCAATATTGCTCAATGGGTAACTCTTACTTTATTATTATGTTTTTTTTCAACTCTACTCTATGGTTTGAATGCGTGGAATATCGACAACATAATGTGAAGAATCGCTGACTGCCTAGTTGTCTGACGGTGTAAAAGGGAGGGAGGAATTAAAGCATGAAAAGCATGTAACTCGTGTGCACACTGCGAAATGCATCCTGTAGAATACCGAGATGCTAGCTACTCTGCGTTTGTGCTCGAGTCTGACAAGATTGGTTTCAATAAAGTCAAGGTTACCAATAAGCTTCTTTCCACGTCTCTCCACTGAGTCCAATGCTGATAGGTGGCATTTTGTAGCACTAGACCATATGTGACAGTAGTACTCCACGCATGATCGCGCTTGCGCTTTATATATCGGTCACTTTTCAACGGTTAATTTTTATTACTTAAGTTACCTATTATGGGTGAGAAGCAAGCATATAATCCACCTGATGTTAATTGCATATTGTGGCCCTAAACATACCTAAATCCGCCGATACCAAACTGAAACTTACAAGTTGTTATCCCTCAGACTCTAGTTGTTACCAAGTAGTCATCCCTGAGGCCTAAGGGCTAATGACTCGTTACCAAACGGTGAAGAAGACTTCAGTGTTCGTCACTTACCATATGAACAGCAGAATATTGCTATTTTATGCTCGAATTACTTGAGAGCGTGATTTTCTTTTAAATATGATAAGCTAACGTAAGCCAGTAGAACAGTGTAGAGGCGGGGTAAGAATATCAACTACGCCATATTTATTTATTTATTTCAGCTATATTTGTATACCAAGTACGAAAAGGCAGACTTAATGCCACAAGGCATTCTCTACCAGTCTGACGTAGACGTATAGTTAGCAGGAAAAATATATGTCCGCAAAGTGCTAATAAGTTGTAGGTAAAAAATTATGTTCTAATTATATACCGTCCCGTGAGTGTCGTAAGCGACGACAGAGATATAGAGATATAGATAGACAGCAACTACTTTTTTAAATCAAATTTTGGACGTGGTTAAGATAAATGAGTATTAAGTAATGTAAATTTTGAAAAATTTGTCTTTATTAGTTGGGACTTACTTCGTTGATTTATTGTTGTATTAAAATGAAAATGGGAATACGCGAAAATAAATAATTTTTTCTAAACATGACAATGCTTTAGCAAGTTGCATCCACGCACCTCTGGGAATTATTTTAACCACTGGTACATTACTATGATAATTGTACAATTGATCCGAAAAAAGTGAAAAATTTGTGCCATTAGGGATTTTACTAATAGAGTTACGAATTTCTACGGTAAACTGACTGTGAAGCCGAAATACTTTTACTATGACATCGTTTAGTATTATATTTAATCTCCTTTTACCTTTAAACTGCCTACCGTTGGTACAATTTCGACACCGTAGGAAATGCGGCTGTAAATGTACCGGAATGCTGATATTTATTAAAAAATGTTAAAAAATGTAAACAAATATCTACAGCACTCAAAAGTCTATACAATATGTAACTTCGTATTGACGTGTTGTATTCAGCAACCTTCCTGTTCAGAAATAATATATCTGTTTTTAAATATATTCTAGAGATTTAATTTATATTCTATAGTGGTTTCATTATTTTCTCCAGAAAGTTGACTTCTGAAGAAAATAAGAAAGGCTAGGACTACTATTCCTAATAATAACTAGTGAATAAAAAACTGCGGTTGACAACCCGCCAGTCAAGCGGGACAATTGCGGTAAATGTCCAACTTAGAACGTAGTCTATTGAGTCTATTGTGTTCAGGTTTATGTCATGTCACGTACTCGTATGTTTGATAGCATGAAATGGATAGTAAATAAACCAGTGCTTAACTACTATCCTATATGATGGCAAGGGGGGATGTGGTCGAATGGTAAAGGGCACGGACTTAGCTTAGCAAAAGTCTATTTACTTATGCCTCGAAGACAAGAAAATTGTAATCGGATAGAAAGTTAGTTGCTGTCAAATTAGTCTACAACTGTGCCTCATTATGAATGCTTTCCCCGGTTGTACCAACCCATACGTGCCACGGCTTGGCTCTGATTCTGTCAGTAAAATCTAATTCTCTTGAGTAAGGACGGAAATCATCGCATTCAAATCTAACAGAGTCGATAGTCTTAGTGTGGTTTTATAGTGACGCTTTCGCCAGCGCGGTTGATAAGCGTCGCGGGCCACGAGCGTTGCGTCTCCTGGATCGTTACATAGTGTAACCAACACGCGCGGATGGCCCGCGCTGGCGGCATTCAGCCGCGCGGTTCCTACAGTATACAAAACCGCGCGACTCTAAGCTCGTTTTATAGTTTCGAGCGGGTTATCCAGGCGTTTACGGGCCGCGCTTACCACCCGCGCTGGCGAAAGGGTCACTGTAAAACCACACTTAGGCACATTAGCAGGTTTCAGCTTAGGTGTATATGTAGTAGAGCCACGCTGCAGCTATATTATGGTTGTAGCATGAATGGGTCGGCTCGACAGGGCAAGGACCATGCTCTGACAGAATACCAGCGTAAAATAGCAGCTTAATACTGTTGTGTATGGTGAGTGTAGATCCCTTTTTACTGGAAACGAGGAATTCCAGCTAAGTCTTCAGGGGTGACAACGCATCTGCGTTTTAATTCTTAACCGAGGATAAATGAAGATGTCTATGGACCATGGCATCCACTTACCATCTGGTGAACTGTGTGCTCATTTGTCATCCTTATTCTATAAAAAAATAGGTACTTACATTTGAAAAGGTAATTGACTTTATTCATAAACCATTTGAGATTTCTGTCAATTTACAAAAAACAAATTAATAACTTTTCTTTATATGAGATTTAAAAATATTTCACAAAACATTTTTTATAGGGTGGCATTTTATAACGGTCGCAAACGAGCACTCATTTCACCATCAGGTAAGCGGTTGCTGTGGCCCACAGACATCTACATCTATTCTCGATTACGAATCAAAACGCAGATGCGTTGTCACCCGTGAGGGTTAAGTTGGCATGACTCCTATCCAGTTAGAAGGGTCTCCGGTTCTCTACACTCACCTTACGAAACACAGCAGCATTAAGCTCTCTGAGAGCGTCCTCTTTCCCTGGTCGAGCCAACCCATTCGTGTTATAACCATGCTACTAATATAGTTGCAGCATGACTCTGCCACGTGTAAATGTGGTAGAACCATGCTGCATCACGTGTGTTTACGTACACCATATTAAGTGTGTAAAATGATTACAATCAGTTGTTTGTCACAGGAACTCCTCAGCTCAGCAATTAGAAAGAATGTCGGAATCAGATCGTCGCAAATTGTTAAAACTTCTAAGCCATAGTGACACACCTCTGTGGCTGACTGAGAAAACACAAAGCCATTATGACGAGTTGGAGAGAGCTGCCGACTGGCTCGCCAGTCTTGGTTACTCAGCAAGAAATGGGTTTTCAGTGCACTTCAGGGAGTTATTGGAAGACGAGCTCCATGAGCCAACCTTGGTTAGTTTAATATCATTGATTTTACTAGGTGGTAGAGTCTCTTTGCTGCACAGTTATCCAGCTGGGGCATCAGCCTCTTACCTGTTCCTATAAGTGTAGTAGAAGTCTATGGCATAGATATTTTTCATTTTTAATAGATACTACTAATTTGAAATTAGTCTTTACTCAGCGGTCGGCTTCCAGGTCAAGAGCGTTATGAATTCATTGATAACTATTACTCGTAAAGTAAGGTGCACATTATTTTATATTCGATTTCTGACAAAAACAATTTTTTTTGTTCTTATACTTACCAATTAATTGATTTATAAACAACACACATTCTATATTAAATCTCAGAAGTAATTAGCCATATGTAGCAAATTACCATTAGCTGGAATATTGAACCACACTCTAATATTGTAAAAGAAGATAGTCATAAAATTCCACGTACCGAAATAAGAAAAGGGTTTCGAAGTATATGTGCAGTAAGGCCTTACTTTCTACTTATTTCTTGTCTTCTATGTTCGATACCTATCTATTGCTGGTGTAACCAGTGGTAAAAGCATAAATAACTTTCAATAATTGTTCTTGTAATCTATATTGATCAAAAATATTCTGTACTATTCTACTTATTCTATGTCGAGCACTTATCTCGGAAGCTGTGTGTCTGTGTATCTTCTCTCTAGTAAGCTGAAATGGCAATGGGCAAGCTATGTAGCTAGAAAAACCGACTTCGGATGGGAAAGATAGGTTCTTGAGTAGCAGTCTCGTACGGGTAGGCAAAGTGTACTCGTAGAACAGGCCTCCACTAGATGGAGTGACGACCTTTTAAGACATGCAGCAAGTCGATGGATGTAGATGACTCAGGGCCGAGCTTTGTGGCATTCCTTGATGGAGGCCTATGTACAGCTGTGGATTTTAATAGGATGTAATGATAACATAACCTAAACCAAATTATTTCAGAGTTTTTACATGGCGCTTCTCTATAAGAACCTAGTAGGAGAGCGCGTCCTCGACGTAGATATGACGGTTTCACGAGCAACACTGTTCGCGCATTGTGCATCTTTGCGTCGCAAGCCAGTACCTGGGGCGGTCACTCTTTACGGCGCGAACATGGATGACGAACCGGCGAGATTCTCCCTTAAGCTGTCGAAGAGAGAAGAAGGTGGTGATATTATGCAGTTTATTTTTGGACGTGACAGCAGTGGGTGAGTGAAATTTGGTAATTTTTATGATATCAATGTAAATTTTTCAATGATGGAGATAAAATATTGGTAGTAACTGACTGCGTGAAATCAATGAGTAAATTATTTGTCCAACAGTGGATTTTTAAGGAAGGGATGTGGAAGACAAAAGAGGACACAATTTCGTGTAGTGTGATGCAGTTGTAAACGAATGTTGTGGCACATTAATTTCTATATCTATCCTAGATTAAGGTTCAGATTGCAGATTTATTGCCAGACCCATTTTACTCGAAGCGAGGCATTTTATTTTAATCCTCACGGGTGACAACCCATCTGAATTTTGAATCGTAATCGTCCATTAGAAAAAAAAAACTATTACAATAAAGGATGTCGTGAGAGATGCAGAAAGAAAGTCGTTGGATGCAGGTCACTCAGGACCGGAGAAGATTTACGCTTAGCTGTGGACTTATGCTTGGGCTCTAATGATGATGGCGATGATTACGAAAATAGAAGGAAATCTGTTTCACTACCTTGAATAATACAGAATTTTCAGTGTCAAAAATGTACTGAATAAAAATCAATTTATTTACATAAATAAATATCAGATTATACGTAGTAGGCTATAATGATATTATGGTTTTAGCACGAATGGGTCAATTTGACAGGAGAAGGATCATATTTACACAATACTAGCATAAAATAGCAGATAAATTCTGTTGTGTTTCCTAGGGTGAGTGGGGTGAAGGACCACGCTCTTACTGAATAAATGCGTGTGGTAAACTTTTATCCTCAGGGATGATGATCAATGCATCTGCATTTTTATACACACTGAATTGACACACTTATTCTATCAAATATATTTAATCAAATTTGAATACTAAAATAGTTAAAGCATAAAGTTAAATTTAATTAAAAATTCGTTACTTATTTTATAGGAACATCATCGTAAACGGACGAGCAATGTATTTAGAGGGTGATATCAGGCCAGTGGTAAAACGTGTTCGACCCTACAAGACCCTTCTGCTCAATCTGCCACCGAAGTCTTTTGGATTTTGGGTCTTAGCTAACACTCAGGTGGATGCCTGTCATTACAAAGATGAGTCAAAAGTGGAAACTGAGTTCATTGAAGCTATACCTATAGAAGATGATAACACAGAAGAAATTATGAACGTCGTTAAAAGAAGACGATCATCTATAAGAAAACGCGATGTTAGTAATTTAGATACGTCGTTTGAAATCATTGATGATGATTATACTGGCGTGTTATCATCGCTTGATGTTGAAAGTAAAAATGACGCTTTACGTAGGCAAATAGATAACCTCAATAATGAGTTAAAAAACTTTCATGAATTAGTGATTACTAAGAAAGGTCAAAAAAATGATCAATTTCCAATGAGATTTAAGCGACAAGCAGTTGACAGAGAAAATAGAAAGCAATCGATAAATTACGGTACGAAATCAAGAAGATCTAAACAAATGTATGAAAAGTCAGATTTTAAATCTAATTTAATAGACAAAATATTGCAGCTGAAAAAAGAAAAACTGGCAAAATTAGGCAAGGGTAGGTTTAGTAGAAAAAATTTCAAAAGATCTAACACTAAAGCGTGTTCCGATGAAGATTATGTTACTAACGAAGAAAAGGTATCTAGGAAACGTCGAAGCGTGATTAAGGAAAAAACTCTTGATAGTTTGGAAAATGCTATGAGAAGTAAAAATATAAAACATAGAATGAATAATGTTAAAAGTATAGAAGAGACATCAGAAAATGAAATAGACATTAGTGAAGATCAGTTTGGTGTTGGAAATATTTTGCACAAGTTGAAAGGTACATTGCGTCATTTACCAATAGAAATTGAAGAGAACATTGAAAAAGTAGATGATGGTAAGGAAGAACTTTCTTCGAATACTAATGAAATAACATTGAAAACAGAATTATCAGATGACGGTGCAGTTATTAATATTAGTGAGAAAACAAATAATGGGTTATTAAAATCAACTTATGAAGATTTGTTATATCTATTGACTGATTTAAATAAACATTTGAATAGGTTTTGGAGTACATTTACGTCATTAGAGTAATTAGTTAAATGATTTGTGCGCTTTATTTCGTTAATTTTGTAATTCTAAATAATTAATATGACTGAAGTTGTGTAAATATTATGTTAAGTAGTAAAATTTGTTGATATGATTAAGATTGTTTATACTCTGTTGTTTACTTCATCAATATTTGGGTCGTTATTAACCAGGGAACTTGTTCTAAAATAAAAATTGACCTACAGTAATCGTCTTTTAAAGTGCATGAGATCTATTACAATAGTCTCCTCTTTTTTTTCTCCTCAATTTTTCGCTATTAAAGTCTACTGCAGGATTTAAGTTTTTCTAATAATCTGATCAATCAGAATTGAGAATTTCCTGATTCTCAACACGCTGGGTAGGGAGAGTCGTGAGCGTAGAGTCGATACTGTACGTAGGAACCACTTGATATTCTGAGCTCCATCTGTCAGTTATCAAAGTATAACGCTTGCAAATGAAATTTATATTTGAAATAAATATAGATATTGTATAATTAAAGTGAGTTCATTCTGTGTACGTTGTATGTTTTTTAAATCCAGTATTTAAAATCTGCTAATAAAAAGAGTCGTATTAAGTGTACAATTAAACTTATAAATGTAATCATTTTATAAATAAAACAATATCTTGGTGGTACAATGTAATTTATTTATTATTTAACAACATGGTAGATATACCACTTTCACATCCACGGTAAAGTTTATATGAAAATGGATACCTCTAAACTTTTGTATGTAACTAATAAAGAAGATTAAATAAATATAACAATGCATTGCAACATTAGATATAAATAAATCTGCAGCGAAAGCCTACCTTATGTAACTACCATAGTGACAGGTGTCGAAACGAAACTATTACGTATGCAGATAAATTACATGGTCATATGGCAGTAGATAGCCAGCGATACCACGAACAGAAACCTAACTTACCATCAACAACAAGGTTTCACAAAAGCTCAATCTGATTTTAATTACCTAAAAACATTTTCAACAATAACCTCTTTTTCGTTTTTCATTCATAACTCTAAGTTAAATGTAATCGTGGTTAAGCTACTAACCTTTTTATTATAACAATACAACATACGTATGAACCACGTTCATATCAGAATTAATGTTCTTTTTCAAAATCGATTTACATTTCTTTTTAAATATTTAATTCAATTACAGTAAATTTGCAATTTTAACACTATATGTCACTAATATTAAAAGCTAATGTAATAAATCAATGTGGCCTCTTTCTATCCTAATTAAACAATTTGTACGTTCGAGGAAAAACATTTGAAACAGTTGTCAACAACAATGGCGGGAAGAATTTTCAAATGGCAATACGAGTCTTCATTTCATCCCTCGAACGTACCAACAATAATGTATTTCACAACTGTGAAGACATTTTAATAAATCAAATTTTAACTTTTATGCATAATGTGGAAAGGTTTGAAAAAATCTTTCTAAAGAGCAAAAATTATGCAATCTGTGGCACTTCTTTGTCAGTTCTTTTATAAAGACCTTTTCACATTATGCGTTAAACTGCCTCAAAAAATTCTAAGAAAGTAATACTGGTATTATATTGTGTATTGAAGCTCTTGTGTGAGTAGTATTAAGTGTCGTTGTCTCTAATATCGTCTATAAACTATTTTACATGAGTTGCTCGATTTCACTGTAATTGCAATTACCCATAAAAATGAAACTTGACACCGAACGCGTCCTCATAATGTGTCAAAAATGATTGTATGTTTTGTATTTAAGATTGGTATCGAAAGGCGAATACCTTCGGTGAGTTTTTGAGACCAAATGGTTATGTATAATCCAGTTGAGTTAAATAAACGTAGGTAATATAGCTTTAAGTATTATGTTTAGTCGCAATTTTAATCTAATGTCTTTATTTCTTCTTTTTGTTAATAATTCCAATTTAAAAAATTCAAAATATTACTTATGGTTGTGTGCTATCTAGATAAGTAATTTTTGTGAATATTTTACTTTGCCTCCTGTTACGTTACATAGAACAAATGTAACGTTTAATTTGAGTGAAACCTATCAAATACTTAGTGCAACTATCAGTAACAGACTATATTTTCAACAAGATTCGTTTTTATAGCTTAAGTGTATGCCTTAACGGAATTTAAATTAATAAATGATATTTAAGTATTGTGGCGAATATTGTATACGTTAAAGTTAATAATAATCTTCAAAATGTTTAATCGATGTCTGGTGATTGCTTATTGAAGTAGTTTTGTTATCATTCGTAGTAAATTCTACTGAAATTTTTCATATCTATTAAAAATAACACTAGAACTTTGAAATATATATTATCAAAGGTAATAGCTGAACTAGGATAACTAAGTAAGAAGGAATTAAATCAGTTCGTAAACAGAGATGGCATCGTGGGTCAAAAGCCAAAACTGCTTTCTAAAATATCTAAATAAACAAAGATAATATATAAATAGATAACAATAGTAGTAGTATATAATATATAATTTACCCTGAGTACGAATGTCATAAGATTAATCACTCAATTCAACTGATTTTGCATTTGGAGAAATTCAGAAATTGGTCTCACGTCCCTAAACATGCCCTTCCAAATTATGCTACGGGCGTGAATATAAATCATGATCAATTTGTCTTTCGATTATAAATAATTTACAATTATGTCTACTCTACACACCTACCTTGTATAAACCTCTTTGTAAATTCACTATATATGTATAAATATAATAATAGGAAATCAATATTTGATTTAGAAAGTGCGAACACCTATTGGAAATATTGACGGTTTCGTTTGATATTACTTCACTCAATCTGTAGTCTGGAGGTGGTAATATGATAATACGTTGAGTTATATCATTATTTCTAATATAATAATTTCTATTTAACTTCACCCAGAGGGAAACATTACATGAACCTTAAATTTATAAAAACAAAATTAATCATGACAACCATTTGATATCACCCAAATTCCTTTGAAAATTTCGCAGTTAAGCAACCATGTACATACACCTAGATATATATTTAACACTATACATTGAACACCGAAAGCTTACATACAAACAGCTTTATGAAGCACTTAAACATAGTTCCAACTTAAGAAATAAATTAAAACGGATTGAGAGATAACGACACAAAAACACACCTCTCAAGAGCTGCCCTACACTTATTTTTTAACCCACATGCACACATAAAAAATTACAAAAGTAACGCGATCTGAAAAACTTAGATTTTAAATTAGTGACAATTAGAGGATTTAACTTGAAATTTTACGTTATACTTAATCCTCGCTACGTACCAAAATAATTTTCTAGTTCACTATCACTACATAAATGAGAGTCAACAACGAAGGCCATAGATACACTACTGATAGATTTAAAGATAGTTGAAGATAAAAGGGATCTAGGGTAGTATCATATATTATAGAAGTATTGACTAATATACAAGAGGAAATAGGATAGGTTATGAATGATAGAGTTGAAATATTGGTCATGTCGGACACTTAATCTATTATTGTTTATTCCGAACAACTACGAACAACAGTTCAGCTAGAAACGCCATGCACGTATTATAGAGCTATCGCGTAATACATCGTAAACCTAGGCTAAACACACGTACACTGTGAAATTTTAAAATACATTAACAATATAAAGATTGTGAAATTACGAGTCATGAAGACGGACGGGTCAGAAAGCTTTTGGTGAAGCGGCACCCATCACTGATAATTTCCTGATGAAGAGAAGTCACTAGCAAAACAGAATGTTCCTATTGAATGAAGTTACGAAGTGCTTAGAAAATCGAGAAAATGTTGTGAATCTTATATATATGTGAATAGAATAAAACTTTCAGTAGATGATTTGAAATTATTCTTGTATTTACAAGGGTGTATATCGAATATCTGTTTTAAGTTTGTAGCGATACCGCAGCTAGGGATAATTGACCAGATAACAGAATAAGGCAAAGATAAACTTATAACTAAAGTTCAAGCAGGCGTTATTGTGGCTGATGAATAATTATTACACGAAAGAACAGAAACCAAATTTGGAAATACATGATGTGCTGATTCCATTGTAGAAGTTTCCGTTGAAGTTTTGAAATCTATGAGAGCGGAGACAAAGTGAACGTTTCGAGAGAATATTTTGTCGATTATTATATAATTTAAGTTTAGTGATAGATTCAAAGTCGAAGATCAAAGAAGCTAAAGTGCGTACGTACGTAAGGCGCGAGCGGTCGGGCCGCGTCTGGCGCACAGCAATAGTTTTATTTTATTTATATATCACAGCTTTTGACGATAACAAATCTTTTGCATTTGCAGCTTTACATGTGGAGACAAATGTTCGAACAATTAGCTTTGCGAACCTTTTCTTTTTCAGGCAGTGGTAATTTCCGGTAATATTTTTCAATTTTTTACGCTACATGTTTCAAACTTTCTCCTTTTTACGTATATATTGGATCACATTTCAAAATTTGATCCAAAATAAACGTCGATTTATACAACATTCCAACGTGTTAATCGCTCGAAAATTTTGCTCGCACAAACATTAACTTTACACCTAAGCATAAAACATCGATAAATCGTAAGATTCGCTTTGACTACACTAAATTGGTACAACAGTAAAACAACGACGGGTTATGTGTTATCTACATTCCTTAACACATTAATCTAAACGAACATCGATCTTACATTAAAGACATGCAGGAACAAAACTGACATCTATTTCAAATCGGAAGCGGCGTTCGTTGTAACAAACGCCTTTCCCTATTTAATACACAGTAACAATATTGTACCTATTATTATTTTCGATGTGGGTTTTAAGGCTAGGTCCATTAAGGGTAACACCTAAAAGAACTTACTGACACAATATCGATTAACACTGCAGAAGCACGCATGCAAAAGATTTAGAGACAAAAGTCGGAGAGTTTGAAGTTATAGCAAGAGAAATACAGGAAACAGAGAGAGCGAAGAGCGGAAGCTACACATACATTTTACCCTTAACGGTAAAAAACTTAAGTACAGAGACACAAAGCCGAGTGGAATTTGGATGAAAACAAATACTTACTATCGAATACATTGTTATTTCAATGTAAGTTTATTCCAAAGATGAAAAGTAGGTGAAAGAAGCTAAACATTTTGATGAAGTCAGAATCTACACACGCGTGCTGAGAGGCTTAAAATACGTTATTTCCCTTTTATTCCTTTATTAATATTACATCGTCCTAGTTGCATTTAAATTTATTCCTTCTTTACACTTAAATAACAATATATCACAAGCATCAACATATAAAATTGGATTCGTTTCACATTTTCCTATATTCTGTTTTAATTTGTGATCGGTTTTCACTGACGACTTTTTGACCTAACGTTCGGAATGCGTTTCTGTTCTCAATGGTAGTATAGAGGGTCGCTCTCCACATTTTTTTCTATGAATGTATAAAAATATTATTGCTCATTATAAAGCACCAACGCGCCACTAGCCAACTACGTTCTGAAAAATTTAGAATTTAAATCTCTCCTACAAAAATGTTTGAGCGCGAATGATAACGGACTTTCGAACGAAATATTTCTTTGTATCTCTTTTGTATTGCTTGGGGAGGTTATTGGGTGGAGGGGTGATGCGAGCGGGCCTGTGAAACGTCCTAACAATCAGCTTAGCAGCTACATCATGTATTCAGGTAAAGATAATAAATGTGGTGGAAGTTGCGGCGTCTCGCTTCGCTCACTGCATAACACACCTGTTCTCGATCTGCGACTTCAATTCGTTCACTTGTGTTTCGATGGTGTTTTTGAGTTCTGGAAATTAAGAAAATAAAATTTTAGATTTCTGCAACGTTACGCAAGGCTCAAGGTGCAAATTAAATTATTTTCGGGATTCTGATTGTAGGATGTTTTTATGACATAAATGAATTTTTAAAATTATTCCGTGACGGTCACCTCAATCGAATTGTTGTAAATGTTTAAAATTTTGAATTGATACTTAAATGAATTAGACATTTTTAGGTTGACTAGTTTGATATTATGCATTATGACATGACCATGCCTGTATATTTTTTTCTCTTTTTTACATCCTTGATTTATTGAAATTAATATACTGTTTTATCTAAATTTAATATGAAATGTTGTTAGAATTTTCTAATTTTAATTATTTAATTGCATATTGACGTAATATTTGCATACCGATAAATCGGTAAAACATGCATGTTCTCGCTTTGTTATAAGACCTAAAAATTTATCATGTTTTATGCAAATAAATATATATTTATTTAAGAGAATCCATTGATTCGTAGGTATCGTAAGACGTGACTGGGAAGGCGGTTACAAAAATCTCAGGACCACTGTAGATAGCCATAGGTATAATATTTTTATTCAAAATTGGCTTTTAGGTACTACATATACATACTTTATATAATTCAAGAAACTACGCCATCGCCTCCACAAGTCTTTATTGCGGGAACCTTGTGAGAAACGGCAATCACATTTAAGACTACTTTTTAAAACAATTACAGTTTAATTTTATAAAATATAAGCATAAGTATAAAAATCTGAAAAATGGTTGACCTTGCAGGCAATCCCACGAACCTCCCGCTATGTTCGACGTCAGACGAACCAATAGTTAACTCATTACATCAAAAGCGATCCGAGCAGAAATTTCGAATTTATTAAAAACCGTTCTTTTTTAACTTTTATGATAACGATAACTATCGAAAGGATCAACCAATTTTGATGTAATTGGTAGCAATCAACGAGGAATTTTAAGGACAATTATAAAATGTATTATAAAAACTTACACTATAAATTATTCAAAAGTTATGTGAAGCTAAACACGTTTTTCGTCATCGATTTCTTCTCAACGCATTAACCGATTTTAACGTCTATTTTTGACGTCATTATCCATGTTTAATAGCTGATTAGATTTTGGAATTGATCGTTACATCTATTCAAAAGTTATCATATAGTTATTGTTCTCATGTAAGTGACTATTGTCTTATTGAGAAATAAAGATCTTTAAACCGAAAACTTATTAAATAAAATCATTATTTTGAAAATTTTAATGAGAATTCTTAAAATTTACCTGTCCAAATCGGTTGAAACAGTATTGAAAGTCTAAGTTTGGTGGAATCCTTTCGAAAGCTATCAAGTTCGTCAAAATAGGTCAAGACGTCCAAAAGTTTAAATACACACACACGCACACACGCATACACACACACACACACACACACACACACACACACACACACACACACACACACACACACACACACACACACACACACACACACACACACACACACACACACACACCTACGTAGTAACTTATGGACATCACTCATTTTGTCTAAGGTACGAATATTATACAGTAAAAAAGCAGTATATCCATATATACCATTTGTAAAATACGCTGATAACTTTTGTTACTGCGGTCTCTAATATGCTTGTCAAGCCTAGCGATTTTAGCAAATTCACCGCAAAGGAAAAGCTATCGTCTGTAGGTGGACTATTCAGGGCTACTAGAGTAAAGAAAAGCTTATGTGGAATATTTTTATATAAAACTAACAAGTTCAAGTTTTATCCATAAACGAAATTTAAATAGGAGATGTCTATTAGAGTCCACTTTCATTGTCGGTCAATGTCATCTTTTTCAGTGATTTAGCGGTCGCTACTACCGCAAGAGTTATTGCGGTTGGAGATATTTATTTATTTAACCATATCCATTATATTTAACATATTACATAACTGTAAAATTATAGTGGCTAAACATTTAGCTTCAACGGTGTAGCATGAGGAGCGGGTAGAAGGAATATGGCCCAGGATATTTTAGATAAGAAAAGGTAGCTCACCGTCTTAATTTTTGAGATGATTATAATAAAAATCTCAAAAAATCTGAAAATAGCTCGTACTCAAAGTACACATTCTCACCAACTTAATGAGGGAAGAGATATATAAGTATTACATAAATTTAAAATAATATATAAAGATTCAAGAAGACTTTCACTCGGTAGTTTTATAGTTGGTGACTTAAATTAATCGAGGGAGTGGTGGCATTATTTGTTCTGACGCCCCGGATAGCACTAACCCATGGTACATCACTATTTAACCGCACTATACAAACACACATTTCGCTTGATGGTTAGTGGATTCTGTGACTCATAGACATCTCTACATATATGTACGAGCTACAAGCAATCGTTCTAGGCTAGGTGTTTACTTATTTGTAATTTATGTAATTATTTAAAGCACATTTACGATACAGGTAGGTTATTTAATAATAAATATTATTAAATAACCTACAGCACTTAGTTAATGTTGTAGTCGCTGGAGATATGAACATAGACCTAAAATTACCATCAAATATTAGAGATAAGTACTTAAACCTGCTGGCAGAGCGGGGACTGAAGTGTGGTATTACCGATTATACACGTATTAAAAGAAGAGTAAACTCAACTACACAATCTTGCATTGACCACATCTTTGTGCACTCCCACACAACAGATCCTTGCTCGGCCGCGGTCGATACTGTACTGGCGGATCATCGCTTGACCGTGGTTGCGTTATGCAGTATTCATGAATCAAAAAAACGTAACTGTGTCGCAAGTAAACAAATACCTATATATGACCCTGTAATATTATGCGAGGAATTATGTGCGGCGGAATGGTCTCATATTGATGGCTTGCAATCATCGCAACAAATGTACACTTTCATCAAAGACACTTTTAGTAATGCATATTCTAGGGCAACGAGAACTATTAACAAAAACTCAGAATCGTATCGACAGGCGCCATGGATTAATAAAAAAATTATTAATTTGAGTGATAAACGTGATGAGCTATTTAATAAATGGAAGAAAGACCAAAATAACATACTATTAAGATTAGAATACAATAAAATGAGAAATAAGGCAAACAAGGTAACTGATTATTACAGAAATTTTTATTATAAAAATAAAATAATTAAAAATTTTGCTAACTCAAGAAAATTATGGCAAATTTTGAACGATATCGCTGGTAGGATTGTAAAATCAATAGATGAGGTTATATTAAATGCCTTTAAATCAGTAAATCTTTTACCAATACGTATTGCAGAAAATTTTGCAAATAATTTTGACACTGCCGTGAAAGATATTTTGCCAAACTGCAACATAAATATATTAAAATATGATCAAAACAATCTACCAGTCAATGTAAATAATTGTAGTTATTGTAAATAGTGTAGCTAAATTAATCAATAAGCTAAGTACTGATAAAGCTCCAGGATTTGATTGTATCAGAATGAGAGATATCAAGGGTATTGTCAATATTATTTCAAAACCCTTAGCTAAATTTATAAATACCTGCATAAAAACAGAAGTGTACCCCGATGAACTTAAGGTGGGCTGTGTTAGACCAGTCCATAAAAAAGGTAGGTTTGATGACATAAATAACTATAGACCAATTACTTTAACATCATCAATCGATAAAATAGTGGAAAAATATATCTGTAATCAAATACATGAGTTCTATCAAAAAAGTAATATTTTAAGCTCTAGCCAATTCGGTTTCAGGCCTGGTAAGAACACTGAAATGCTATTATCGGAATTCACAGATCAAGTTAATTCATGGATGAACCGGAAATTACATGTTCGAGCCTTATTTATTGATTTTTCTCGTGCCTTTGATACTTTAGATCATAATAAGCTGATTAGGAAGTTAGATAATACAGGTATTCGTGGACCACTTTTAAATTGGTGTAAAAACTATTTGACTAATAGAAGCTACCGTGTTAGGATTTGTGATAGCTACAGCACAGCAGTCAAAGTAACTGGAGGCACAGCTCAAGGTTCCGTACTTGGACCTTCGCACTTTATAGCCTATGTCAATGACATGAATAAGATCTTTAAACATTGTACTTACTATCAATACGCCGATGATACGTGTATGCTTGTGGCTGCTAAGGATGTAAATGATGCCCTGTCTCTGTTACAGGATGATTTTGATATATTAAATAAATGGTGCCACGATAGCGGTTTGATATTAAATTCTCAAAAGACCAAATTAGTCCATATACACTCACCAAACTTAAAGTCTCCTAGCATATTGAAACATAAAATCATCGCACATGATCATAATTGCCTCCACCAACCTCAACTTAATTGTAAGTGTTCCACGATTGAATTAGTAACTTCGCATAAATATTTAGGCTTAATAATAGATCATAAGTTCAATTGGCACGTACATATAAATCATGTATGTGATAAGCTTAGAGCATTTTTGGCAAACATGTTTATAATTAGGAAGCGATTAAACTTTCGAGTCAAAATGATACTATATAACGCTCTTGCTGATTCAGTCATAACTTATGGGCTAAGCAGCTACGGACGAACAGACAAATCACACCTACAGTACATTAATAAACTACAACTTAGGATTTTAAATGCGATTGTACCTATAAAAATTAAACTTGAGGCAAAAACAAATGAAAATTTTATATTTAAATTCTGTAAGGTACTCAATATCCATGATAAAGTCCAATATCAATTGTTAAAGGAACAATTCTTTAATTTAGGTATACAGCATACAGTTTCAAACAAAATTCAGACCCGCAAAGTAACACAAAAAAAATTAATAACAATACCAGCCAAAAATAAATATGGTGAGCGCATCAGCGCATACATAATACCTCGCCTAATAAATGGTCTGGATAACATATTTAGAAATGAACTTACCAAAGATAACATATAATATAAATTAAAATGTTTTTACCTTAACAAATATTAGCTGTTATCCCCATTTTTGTAATAAATTGTATTATATATATAAATGTAGACGGAACGGCACACAACACAAACCTGCGTGGTTTTTCGCTGTGCCACATAGCAAATTTTTATAATTTTTTATTTGATAATAAATAAAAAAAAAGGTGAGTTTCTATCTGAGAAAAAAGCAAAACTAAGAGCGATATTTTTAAATTACAAAGGTTAATGAGTATCTTAGAAATGGACCACTTTGTGCACGAAATCTAAGTGTTGTTACTTTACAAAAACACTGTAAGGACACTCGATCTTTTCGTACAATCTTATCTTTAAATTGTAAGGATGTCAACAGGTTGAAGATCTAAGCAAAAGGTCGGAGCCATGCGACGTCAATTTTATTCGGCAATTTTAAACCTTTTGTCTTGGTATTAATCTTGACCGTTCAGATTCAATATCAATTGTAACTTTTAACTGACCTTTTCAATTTGCTGGGAGTAAAAGGTTGGACATTGTTTATGTAAAACTAGAAACCCGCTCGGCTTTGCCTGGCGTTATTAAGATTTATAATAATCATAGACCATTTATTTTATCAATTTTTTGATTTCTGAAAATAAAAATATATCCAAGTTTTTTAGACATTATGGCCTAGATCACTTCTGCCATAGTTCTTTATCTTTATCCGTTCGTGAAGTTTCATTACACTCCAAAAATTATCCCAAACGGGCAGAGAGACAACAAGTGGTAAAATGCACAACTGACTTCAATATACATAATATGGTAACATCATCAATGTAATCGAAGTCAATTAAATACGCTGGTCAGATCTTAATCAAATTTATATGGGACTACACGATAAGCATCCGCTTTTAAATAAAAAAAGAATCGTCAAGATCCGTTCACCTAGAAAAAAGTCCTGAGGTAACAAACACATAAAAATACAGTCGATTTGGTGGGGCTTTTTTTGTAGTCGGTTAAAACTTTGAAAAAGGGTTACTTATGCCTTAGTGGCGTGCAAATATATTTGCAAGCGTAGATGAGAGCGTGGTACTCCTGATAGTTCATTTTATACAATTAAGAGTAACAAGCGAGCGCATAGTTCATCTGATGTTGAAGTGAATGCTGTGGTCTTTGTATTTCCATGTCTATTTTTTGATTAAGAATTAAAATGCTGAAGTGTTGTCACCTCCAAAAAGGCTCCAAATAGGATGTAATGCCTCGTTATGTAGTAAAATATTCGAAAATTTCGTAGCTAAGGCTAAAAATCTTAAATAATCAGTATCTTCATCATCACCATAGTCAGGCATTGTGTTAAATTTAGTTATGTTACTAATAGGAGCAACTTTATTCTGAGGGAGTGATGGTGGAGATCGATCTCTGGTTGCACACGTACTATAAAATTTTAGGGAAGTCCCTTATAACCCGGTATCATTATATTTATTTCTTAATTTTTTGTTATAACCCATATAACTCCTCATAATCATGAATTTCTTTTTCTTTTTTTTTTTGAAACAACGTTAAGCCAATAAACAGTCAAGTTAAAAGTTTACATACACACATTTCATAAGGACAAACATTCTGAACCGGAACAATTATTTGTAGGACATACAAATACTGTGTTCGCCATTCAGAACTGCCACTCATACTAAGCCATGAAGCCGTCTAACGCAGATTCGTGTTATTTTCACTTTATATTTGTAAAATTTTACTCACTAGTGAACTCGTCTTGATCTTCCAGCTCAGCCTCCGCAGCCAATTCCTCGGGAGTCTTTTTCTTCCTCATCAAAGGGTTGTCTGGTTCGGCCTGCTGTTGTTCCACCATTTCCTCCTTCTTAGGAATTTTGTACTAGAAGAATAAAGAAAACAAAATGTTGATATTATAGGTTCGGTCGTTGAATTTAGTTTTCGCAAACGGAAAGTCATTCACGCAAATTGGGCAATTTGGAGTTTATCTGATATACCGATAACAGAGCTTAGGATAGAATGCCAATAAAGTTATAAGTACATGAACACACACAAACACACACAAACACACACAAACACACCACAAGCACACACATTTTCATGTAAAAAGTTAAGTTTTTCAATTTAATTGCAGGAAGAGCCAATTTCACAAATGTCTTTTTCATAAACTAATGCAAAAAAAATCTCCAATCAGTCCAGTTTTGGTAAAGGTAACAGGGAATTACACAATCATGATTTAGTTGATTTTTCGTAATTATAACATATTCGAGCTACAGTTGTCTCGCTCGGATACTTAGCTTATTTACTTGTGCACAGCGCCACATTAATAGATAGTTAAAATAACATATATTTAATAATAACATAATTTAAATTATAATTCCTTGTAGCCCGGCCATAAGGCCACAGTAAATAAAAAGCTTTTGGCTTTCTACGGCTAGATTATTGGAAAAAAAAAACGTTAACCTCTCAGTAGAATTTTCTGCTGCAACATGGAAGTATTTAACATACTTATAAACATACACATTTGTAGGAAATACATTCACGTGTTCCATGTATTTAAGTTTTATATGAAGATAATTCTTTTATATGAAGCTTATTGTGCTTTATCATCTATGGCTAGACCACCACTTTAGAAAAAATTGTTAACCCCTTAGTAGGATTTTATGCTGTACCGCTGAAGTATTTAACACACTTATGTACAGAAACATTTGTGGGCCATACAAACACTTCCATGCACTTCAGTTTTACGTGTAAAAAAGGTATTTCCTTTGATGACTATTACTATTATAATACGAAGACACGGGAATCGTTTCGAACTTGTTAGCCATTAATGTCCTCCAGGCCGTACTTCGATTACGGTGGACAGTCTCAACGGGGATAAGCCATCTGCGTAGGACATGATTATAGTGCCAAAGTGTGTGGGCAAGTAAAGGTGCACCGAATATAGTCCGATTCCGCTTATAGTCCGACGGGACGCTTAACCGACACGTTCAGAGAGTGAGAGATAAGGCGCAGGACAAACGGCTTTACGTGCTTTCCAAGGAACGTGGGTGAAATGTCGCAAAATCCCTGACTTTGGTCAGTTACTGAGAATTTCTAGTCAGAAAAAACTCAATAACTGATTTTTTTGTGCCCACCATGAAATTCGAGCCCGAGTCCGCATGATCAGTAGTCACGTTTGAGACCACTAAATTAACAAGACAGTCAAATCATATTTGCACCTTTTTATTATGTGTTGCAGGACGCAAAGTATTAGACCGGCGTTGACAGTGCCTAAATACGTAGGGTGAGCCCTTCCACGTCGTAGGGGTAGTCATGTTTTCCGCTTTATTCTATTGCCAGTTTGCGGACAATGTGCGCAATCAACACTAAACACAAAGGCCGCATTGTTTTGTCCTGCGAATCGCATCTGCATGACTAATGTGACTAATGACACGTCATTTTAGACTGAAATATTTGACTCCAATTGTTTCGACGTATATGTTGAGTGTAAGTATGTTAGAGATACATAAATGTCGGGCAGCAGCATCTTCGTGATAATATCAATTATAAAATAAAAATGAGATTGCCACTCCGTTCGCCAAGGGTGGCAACTATGGCAAACATCCACCCATGAGCAACGAAACAAACCAAACGGCCCCTAGTCCACGGCAATCCCGCTATTACTGGCTACGGTGGCGACCATGGTAACGGCAGGGCAGGAAGTGCTAAGAACCTCAACCTCAAGGTTCGGTTGCCACCTAAAACGACTCGACCTGGCAACACATAACGCACGCACACTGAGGACTGATGAGAAGATCTTAGAACTGGAAAAAGAGGTAGACAAGTTATGCTGGCACATCATAGGATTATCCGAGGTCCGAAGAGAGGGGGAGGACACGATGATCCTCAAATCCGGCAACTTGTTCTATCACCGGGAGAGCGACAATCTGTACCAAGGAGGTGTCGGATTTATCGTCCCAAGTCTCTCGTCAACAACGTTGTAAAGATTGAGTGTGTGTCGACGAGGATCGCGTACCTGATACTCAGAATCACCAAATGGTATTCGCTTAAGGTCATACAGGTTTACGCACTAACCTTGGCACATCCCGATAAGGAAATCCCGGTGTGGAAAATGTAGAGCATATCTCTAGAGCCATGACAAGCGGAGTGGCAACCGTACCTTTTAGCTTTTAGTAGTTTTTAAAAAGACGCTGCCGTCAAACTCCTAGTTTGTTTCCCTCTATCGGTTCTTACGATACCAATCCAAGTGAATTATATTGGTGATGTAATAAAAATGAACGAGAAAGACATTTTATTTTATATCTCTTAAAATCGCCTATATATTTTAACTGTGCTTTTTCCCTTAGTATTGTTAGAGAAAGAAAGAAACACTCTATTTTGGCACAGACATATTGACGTACAACAATATATATATGCAAATTTATGACAAAAAAAAGAAATTTAATAATATAAAAACGGTTTTGTACGTCGAAAGCGTGCCAAAAATGTCATAACTCAGCGTGAGTTGTGGCGAAAACAGCACAGTAAGCAATAGTTCAGCAATAACCAATAATAAAATATTACGTGACATGACTTTAGAAAAACCTAAACAACACGCATCTATCCCAAGCTGATTATTTTATTTTATCCTTATGATCCTGAGGAGGACACCAGGATTTTAAATTACTAGCTGGCCCGGCAGACGATATTCTGCCCCTTCTGGTTGGTTACGTGATGAGTTTCATTTTTACTCACACTTTTAACTTACTACCTTTTATTATATCATATACAGTTAATATGATATAATAAAAGCTAATAAGTTAAAAGCCTATATGATATACGTCATCATTTACTGTCTACACACCAAATTTCACGGAAATTCGTCATATAGTTTTTGTGTTAATCGTGAATAAACTATTTTTCGAACAGATTTATTATATGTATAAGAGTAGAGTAGAGTGCAAATTTTCAAGTGAATCGGTCGTCTCCAACTTGGTGAAAATTACATAAAATAATGCGTGTACATGTAGTAAATAGATATACGCGAAGTTAACAAAAACTTGTTAAAAAAGATGCTTACGAAAAGCCGCTTACGAATAAATATAGGTACAGGAATAAGTCTATCACGTGCTTAGCGGTGAAAGAAAATATAGTGAGGAAAAGAAAGGAAAAAATATACCTCACGTGTGAGGAATAAAAAAATTAAAAACATGTGTAGTCTCGCAGATTGGGGCAGCGTGGCACTTTTTTCCTCGCCCTAAAACCCTCTAAGAAATGAGAGTAGGCCTGTTCTCAAGAGTGAGATGTATATAAACTGTAATTTTACTTTACTTAAAGAAATGTGACTTGAAAACATGTATGCTTTAACAAACACAGCCTACCTGATGGTAAGTGGACGCTGTGGTCCGTAAACATCTACATTTATTATCGATTAAGAATCAAAATGCAGATGCGTTGTTGTCACTCCTGAGGACTAAGATGGAGTGCCTCGTTTCTAGTGAAAAGGGTTTCTGGTTCTCTACACTCACCATACGAAACACATAAATACGTGGTAGAGCCATGTTGCAGTTATATTAGTAGTATAGTTGTAGCACGAATGGGTTGGCTCGGCTGGGAAGGGACCGCGCTCTCACAGAATACCAGCGTCAAATAGTAGCTTAATGCTGTTGTGTTTCGTATGGTGAATATCTGTTTCGTATGAAGAATCAGGGACCCTTTTTATTGGAAACGAGGCATTCCATCTTAGTCCTCACGGATGACAACGCATCTGCATTTTGATTTGTAATCGAGGATAGATGATATCTACGGATAGATGTCTATGAGCCGCAACAGCCACTTGTCATGGGGTGTAGTGGGTCCTCGTTTGTCACCATATCCTATAAAAACATTCACATTAAGCTGCTATTTTAAGTTGGTATTATGTAATAGCGTGCTCCTACGATAGAGACAAGCCATTGGTGCTACAAATATAATATTGCTGAAGCGTGACTCTACCACGTACCTAACTTGCCTTAAACCGTCAGAAATTAGAGTATCTGTTCTCCAGAATGGGAAGTAACTTTAAACTTTACCCTCACTTACAGGAATGTGAGTCTTTCAACAGTATAAAATAATACCTTGAAACATGACTTCAATAAATATGTGTATGTCTATGTTTTATTTGCAACGATCGGGTCGTAAGTCGTAACATGATGCGACGGGTACCGAATCCCGCTAACCGTTTCCGGCTGCCGTGTAATTTCCCAACGGGGTCTCCCTCTTTGCTTCGATTTACAAAACAGTGTTGGTATTCTCACATCAATGTCTGCTTATGAGAATATATTGCATATTAAATGTGCCTGAAGATTTTGTTTCCGAAAACTATTATAATTTATTTAGATTTGGAACGATTACGATTGCATTTAAATATTTAATTAAATAAAAACTGTATCAAAAGGGTTATTATGATATAAATGAATACATGGTTGATAATAGCCCCAGGGAATGAGGTGGTCGCTTCCAAGCTGTTCCTAAAGTAAATTTTGTATATATTTTTTGACCCTTGACATTGTAAGATTTAATTAAAAAAAAGTTCCGCTAGGTTTCTTGCTGGTTCTTCCCAGGACAGAGGTTTTTCTTCGAACCAGTGGTATCGTAAAATATGGACATTCAATAAGAATAACTTGTAATATATATTGAATAAAAATTATTCCATTCTATTCTATTAAAATTAAAATTAAATACTATGATAATTAAAAAGTAATAATTTTATTTTATCGTGTTTCCGGACATACTAAATATATTGATTTTATATTTACGATTAAATATATATCGTACTAGCACTTAAATAATGTCGATCGATCGAGAATAGTTGTAGATGTCTATAGGCCACAACATTCACTTATCTTCTGATGGACTATGTGCTCGATTGTCATCTTAATTCTATAAAAAATAAAACAAATAAGGCAGTATATAGAAGAGGCATATGTTAATTAGTGGATTTTTAAAAAGATTGTAATGAATTAATAAAAAAGGGGTTAAAATAAAACAGGATTTCATAAAAAAAATTAAATTCATTGGTTTGAAGTATCTTTTATGTTAAAAACTAAACGATTTGAATGTGATTAGTTTATAGTAAAACCGCACAGACTAAACCAAACCAAAACCAATAATAGAAATGTTTTATAACCTATGCGGAACTGAAAATTATAGCGCTCCCGGAGAAATCCTCCACCTTGTAATCTCCAATTGATTTGTAGCGAGCTCTCAGTCTAGGGGGATATAATTTAATTTTAAATGTATTTTTTTCCATTTGGTATCCCTCCGAGATCTCATTAGGGCCGTGCCATCTCCGTAACAAGCTAAGTCTTCGTTACAAGCGATATAAATAAGCAACGTGATTTTTCTCAGAACGTGCTTTCCGCTCAATTGGTAAGACGTACCTGTTATTTTTAATTAATCAAAGCAATCGACGATTCACCGATTGAAAGATATAAGTTTTTAATAGGTGGTATCCTTATTTGCCTAGGAGTCTAGGAATCTAACAGACAGACGATGCGATGTAATCTATGTAATAGGTCGTATATAGAAAGAAAGAAAGAAAATAAAAACAAGAAAACTGTCAGTCGTATGGACTGCACGTCAGAAGTGCAAACTTCCTAGCTTCACAAACTTGCAAACATTATAAATGTGAGTTGTTAAGAAATATCTTTCTAGGAAGTATTTTTATTAGAAATTATTTTATCAACGCACTAATATAGAAATAAAATTTTCATTTATCGTGGTTTTACATAAAAAGGAATGATTATTTTCTATATTATAATACAAACTTATATATACGTAGCAATTTTATAAAATTTAAACATTTGGATTTTCAACATTACTTTCAATAATTTTATGTCTGAGCATGGTCACGCGAGTTTTCTGCTTCTTTCCCATCCCAAAAGTGCCCAGTATCTAGTTTTCACTTTAAAAATGTTTGCTTATACTATATATAACTAAGGTAGTACACATTTTAATATACAGTATAAGATAATAAAATGGAAGTACAGAAGTCTTATTTCTCTAGTATGTAATTGTAATCTAAGATATTACCACACAAACTAATCTGGAGTGTATAAACTGGGGTGTATAGTTCTTTGGTCATCACACTAGGCATACCTGTGTCGTAAGGACCTGATACGATTGTCTTATCACACGTCGCTTTCATAGATTGGCACTGGCTCGACGTGCATTTAATAGGTTACCTTAAATTAAAAAAAGTATTCTAAACAAATAAAAGGTGGTTGTTTTGTTTCATAGTTAGTAATTCATATTAATGTAATATCTATAAAAACAAATAATTATGAGTAAAATAACAAATAGTTAATAAACAAAATATTGCTATTCATAAAATAAATAATAATGAAAGAAAGAAGGAAAACCTTCACCGCTAGCGGTCAGCCACCGCAGAGTCTACTTTACCTGAGGATGCGAAACCCGTGTCGTATTATAGACGGTGGTGTGTCCTTCCTAGTGTAGTGGTGTTGGGGGTAGGGGGATGGGATTAGTGGTGACGGAGATAGTGCACGCAATTGAGGGTGGGTGGCAGGTGCTCTTTAAAATAGGCAAATCATATCTTTTTATTTTATTACACGTAGCACGTTAATTTTTGACATCTTCAATATAATGGGTTTCAGAAAAGAAGCGCCTGATTCTATTAATTATCAGAAATAAGTAAGATATATAGAGAGACTTCAAAGTAAACAAGGTGTATTTACTAAGTCAGTATACGTAGTATGATGATTTTACAAAAATAGCCTTTGAAATACGGTAAGAACTAATTTATTTATTTAGTTAATATAACAAGTAAAAAATGGATGGTATTCCAAAAAAATTGCATCAAACAGCACAAATACTTACAACTAATATATAATATAGAAATGTGTTATGGAAATTTCTGGATATTTAAATATTTATGAAAACATTGTACTACTTATGTACCTTATTTATAAAGTACGTAAGTATATCTAAAACAAATTTTTTGAAATTGTTTATCTTGTCGATATTTTTGCTATTACTAATCAATAAACCATATAGAGGCGACGTTTCAGCGGTGGCGCATTCTTAGAATAGATAGAATGGAATCATTTTTATGCGATATAGTTACAAGAATACTTATTGAAAGTCATTTAAGCTTTACCATTGGTTCAGAAATTACCTCTATCCTGGAAAATATAAGAGAAGAGAATAATATATTTTAAGAGTGCTAGAGTCACGCTGCAGCAATATCATAGTTGCGGCACGAATGGGTCGGCTCATCCGGGGAAGTACCACGCCACTCACAGAATACGTAAAATAGCAGCTTAAAATGCTGCTTCGACTGTGTGGAAACAAGGCATTCCATCTTAGTCCCCAGGGGTCACAACGTATTTGCATTTTGACTTTTAATGGAGCATAAATATAAAAGTCTATGTCTCTGTCACGTTTGTCACCCTTATTTTACAAAAAAAGAAAGAGCAAAAACAACGGGACGTAAAAAAATTGAAAATATAATATTTTATATTTTACGGACACATTTAGAAACAGGCTGATAGCGATGAACTCAGGGGTTAGAGGATTATGATAGCTCGCTAAGATCCGTATGATAAAACAAAAGTTATGTGTTCTACCTAGTTCAAAGTGAGACACATCATTACTAATTTATTACGCGGATCCTAGCAAATTCGTCCTCAATATATATAATAGTTTTTTACATCTTTAATCTCCTGATTCTATTTATATTAAAAAAAAACTGCTCATGGCCCCAAATTATGCTTATAAATAAAACAAACGCAATCAAACCTTTGCTTTCTCACGAATGTTGATCCCAACTAATTAAAATAAACAAGCCAAAGTTTTTGTAATTTTACGTTATTGAGGTTGTTCGCTAGCCTGGGATCACCGGTTTAATCCCGGCATAACATGTATGAAATACGCCTCACAAACATAATTAGAACTCTACTCGGATTCGTTTTCAACCCGTTGTGCGATAAATTGTATTTAAATTCGCGAAAGTGCACTTAGGATTATTTAATTTATCTATAAACAACCTCTGTATTGGCCGGGAAGTAAGTCAAAGATTAGTATTTGCCTTGTACTATTATGTAATCTGTGATATTGTCAAAGGCTCCGCTTTACTGATGCGTGTGTCACTTTGAGGTAATAAAATCACATACAATTTGAAAATAAAAATATGTTTAAATTTAATTCACCACAGGGTTTTGTTACACGTTGTTTAGTTCAGAATGTATGAGTAAAATTCGAGGCAGTACACATATATAACTTGAAGAAATAACTTCAGCGAAACCGTTAGTTTAACTTTGAATTACAAAAAACACGATACTGCATACTCCGAGAAAAGTTTCGTAATAAGGAAGTCCGTATAAATAAAGTTAAAACTGCACGTAAATGGAGTTTAATAAGAGGGAAGAACATAGACACACCTGCTACGAGTTCAGCTAGTCTAAGCTACATTATTTACCTAGATGCTCGAGAAATTTCGGAATGAACGAGATGGGATATTGAAAATATATAAACGATTTTGTGTTGAATATTTTTTATAGAATAAGGGCGACAAACGAGCACACAGTTCGCCTTATGGTAAGTGAATACTGTGGCCCTACACTTACATATTATATCTTTGTCACACTTGCGGACTATGATGAAATGCCTCGTTTCCAGTAAAGGGTCTCCGATACTCTGAACTTACCATACGAATAACAGCAGCGTTAAAATGCTATTTAACGCTGATATTCTGTGAGAGCGTGGTCCTTCGCCGGTCGAGCCGACCCATTCGTGCTACAACCATAATATAGCTGCAGCGTGGCTCTACCACGTATAAAATCTATATTCACACAGTAACAATAGTTACGCTTGCTCAATCCTGCTATGTTGATATTTGCTATCTTGAAATTAATGAGAAGCAGTTTAATAACCTTGAGCGTATTCCAAATGTATGCTACATAAATATTCTTTCAACCTTTCATATTGTACAGTTCACTTGTGATCGCCACCACGCTGGTATATAAAAATTCATTCAAAAATTGTACAAAATAAATCCTTGTAAAGTGAAGTATGTTTTAAAAATAGTTCCGCTGGGTTTCTTTTTACTTCCCAGGACAGAGGTTTTTTTCGAACCAGTAGTAAACAAAAAAGGACTCTCAATAAGTATTATGCAATCTATCATATCAATCTAATATAAAAAAAATTAATTTCATTTTAAAAGCTTCCGCGGAGTTTCTTCCCAGGACCGAGGTTTTTAATCGACTTCAAAAAGGAGGTGGTAATCAATTCTAACGTTATGTGTGTTACTTCAGAACTTTTTTCAGCTGAACCTATTTTAATGATTTTTTTTCTTTTTGAAAGCTGACGATTCTGTAGAAATACCCAATAGTTTTTCAGTTATCCTTCATAATGCATATTTAATTGACTTCGACTACATCGATTATGTTCTCATTAAATTTATACTGGAGTCGGTTGTACAACATTTTTTATTTTACCACTTGTTTTCCGAACCAGTGGTAAAGTAAAAAGATGACTTTTAATAAGAATTACGCGTAATCTATATTAAATAAAAAACTATTCTAAAAATATTCATTACAATGTCTTTTTTTGTCAAGAAACTGCAAGAGCGCGCACAACAACTCACGTATATTTCATCGTAATCAAAAGTAATGTTGGAAGAACACATATTGAAGACGAACAAATGAAATAACAATACATTCATATTTCACTTTACTTTTTATCACGTCTACCTTAGACTTACACAGTAGTAGAAAAAACAGATGTACGAACAATTAGAAAGAACAGTACACACAAATATATAATCATAGATAATATATTAATTGCTATGTAATGGCGACGTAAGAATATCCATTACCCTTATCATCTCATGGCTATTGTAATAGGTGGCAAAGGGAATCTAAAACAGGAAATGGACAGAAGTATTATACTGAAAACATCCGAGATTAATTAACAAAACCGTTGTCGCCTACTCGCCCGCCTTACAAAGCAAGCTATGAAGGAGGCTTTTGTTCAGCAGTAGACTTTTTATAGACTGTAGTGTATAAACGAATAATATTATATCCTACACTGTCATTGTAAGTATATATTATGTATTTGTGTAATTGGTTTATCGAAACCGGCTCTAATAATTTCGATGAAATTTTGTATTTAGCTAATGTTTTACTCTCTAAATTTCAGATGAGCTTCATCCCTGAGAAAATTACATGTTTTTTCTAAATCCCAGCAAAGCTTGGTCGCCCTGGTACTTAATAAATAATAGCCTTACTTATAACCTTTGACTATCGCTCATCGACATTAAATATTTATAAACATTAATTATCTCTATACCTGTCTCTTTTCATTGTCATTTAATGGAAATAGAGAGAGAGAGAGAGAGATACGGAGAGAAGGAGAGCAACTTTAAATATTTATTTTATTGACATCATTTTTATGAATAAAATATAACATGTTAGTACATTACCAATAACAAGTATTATTAAAAGTTTGTGTGACCAACCTTGTATTTTATAACATTACAAACATAATCCACTGTTATACAAAAAAATCTACAATAAACTTAGTAAGCAGAAGCATGCAACTTTACTGCACCATTCTTCATTATCTTCTGTCTTCTGTTTTCACGCTGAGATAGCCTCAAAGAAGTCAACCTGACTCGATTAGGGAGTCGCGCGTTAAAACGGACTCCCTACTAGAGTCAATTTCACATCAATGAGCTTTAGTTCTTCTTCGCTTGTTTCTGCTCTTCTGTTTCTTCTCTAATATTCTACATAAATTTCAAGCGTGTCTACTGAACCTAATTCTATAAAGTTTGTTCGACGAGAGACAGAAATTATGAAAATATCTCGCAATAGCGACTGTCGCTTTATCACAATCTGTGTGAGGGAGGGAGCACAAAGTTTTGGTACGTTTGTAGCTGTTGTCAAGCGAGCCGCCTCGACGGGTTTTTTTATCATTTATCTGAAAAATAATTAGCGGGCCGTAATTTGTACTGAATTTAGAAACCCTGCTTTTTTATCAACTCTCGCCAACAGACTTTACTATTTAAGTACACTAAAGTATATTTTTAGTTATTCCTAAATTCTCTGATGCTGTCACAAGGCAAAGCCGTTGTATAATTAGTATAATAATATTTAAAAATAAATATTGCAAAACAAGTACAAGTATTTATCTAAATCAAAAAATGAAGATGTAGTTTCACCAAGCGACAACAATGCAAATATAAATTATACACTAAAAGATAGATATACAGTAAGAACCATAGAATACTATAATACACAATAGAATGGCTGTCAACCTTATTTTGTACGAGATTCGGCGTCGCCGGCAGCACACATACAGGCAATAACGTCTTATTATCAGTTAATCACTACTACAAACCCGATTCGCTGTGTTGACAGGCGGATTTTAATACATATTTATTTGTAAATAGCGTGAATTTGGCATTTTCTAAATAATTTGCATGCGAAATTTGGAAACGATTGTAACGTCACATCTCGTGTCGACATTTATACGTGTGAATTCACGTGTTAGTGAAAATTTAGTGGCTACACGGGCTCCGCCCACTCCCCCGTTCTATTTATGTATGTATTATTCATATTGTTTAGTATTCTATGGTAAGAACTATTATCGTTACTCTAAAAATTAAATACCTATATTGTGTATTCTCAGATCCCGACATTGTATCCGACTAACTTCGCCAGACCTGTGGTCAGGCTAAGATCAATAATATTTTATTGGTTGTTAAAACCAGAGACTGTAAACTAATGTACGGAACATATGCGGCAGCTATTGAATAAATTCACAAAGAACTACGTAGGCTTCGCAGGTCGATGTAGTACTTGACCGTATGAGTATGAGTATGAGTGTACAGTATTATTTAATTTGTTAGATTTGTGTTACCAGATTTCTACCTTATAGTTGCCAAGTTATTTGAAAATCTCGTTGATTTTGTATCTTTCTATTGATTTTAAAATACTATGCAGTTTTTTACTATGTTATTATGGACTTTCTTCCGATTTTATGAAAAAAAATTAACAACTGATTTTCGTCTCGAACCGGGATTCAAGTTGTTAAAATATTTTAGGCAAATAAAGAATTTAGTTATTCTTATTATTATAAATGCACAAATTTGTGTTTTTCCATAAATGATTTAGTTGTCATTAGATATAGAATGATTGCTCTTTTGAAATCACCTAAGAAATAACACAAAAGAACTAAATGAATAGATCACATATCTTTGAAAGATGACTACATATTTGTGATGTTGGCCGTAGTTTACCGGTCCTTGGGATCTACGTGTGGTTAACTTCCAAAAGAAGTTGCATCTGTAATTTTGCCTCGCTCAAAGGCTAAGTATTCAGCGAAAAAACGCAACCAGTGTTCTTGGCACTATAACGCGAGGGGTACAACTACATATTATACGATATTTTTAAATTTTAGTCTTAATTTTCTCATATTTTTTTTTAATTTTGTATATTATTGTTATACAAATAAATGAATTTCCTTTTCATACAATTAAGTTCTTTTAGATGCAAATTTAGAAGGCAATTTAGTTTAACGATGACCCTATATTATTTTGTCATCACGCGCGGAAACCTCTTCAAAGCGACCTCACCTGTGTTGGGTGAATCCTATTAATTATCAGACAAGGGTTTGATGCCCGATCGATGCAGCCACCCATTTGTAAATTTAAGCCTTTTCGATAGCCTAGATATATATATATATATATATATATATATATATATATATATATATATATATATATATATATATATATATATATATATATATATATATATATATATATATAGCATATACGAAGGGTAAAGAGAGTACGACGTTACCTACCCTTATAATTATTGATATTAGCTAAATAATGATGATTTTTTATAGGATAAGGCTGACAGGCGAGCACATAGTCCACTTTAAAGTAAGTGGTTGCTGTGGCCCACAGTCTATCCTCAATTACGATTCAAAATGCAAATGCATTGTCATTCGTGAGGACTAAGATGGAATGAGAGGAGTAAGATGGAATGCCTCCTTTCCAGTAAAAAGGGTTTCCGGTTCTCTACACTCACCATGCGAAACATAGCAGCCAAAATGAGGTGAATAAAGTGGTATAAATTTGAACTATGTCTGTATGTATGACTCTATGTCATTGTAAGATAATTGCAGAAACCGTCTAAGTTCATTGAAAGCTCGTACAAACGTAGTGCTTGCCGTTGTTGGAGTACACGCGCTGAGGCTTGCCGCGACGTGCGACAAACCAAGGAAAGACTCCTTTGTTCGATCGGAGACCAACTCCAATTGGACGGCTCTAACAGCAAAGCACACAAAAACACAATTGTATGACTTCAATAGCTTACTACCTCTGCCTTTACGATCGGCTATTAGCACTGGCCCGGCAAAATCCAAGCCCGTGGTTAAAAATGGGAATTCAAGCTGCGTCCTATCACTAGGTAGGTTAAGCTACTATTTTACGCTGGTATTGTGTGAGAGCGTGGTCATTTCCCGATCGAGCTGACCCATTCGTGCTACAAATATACTACTAATATAGCTGCAGTATGGCTCTACTACATATGTTTCTTATACCATTACTCATTAAATGTTATTAAAGATTCGGCAGCTGGCCCGGCCATTGTTCCGCTCTTTCCGGTAGGTGCTATGAGCTTCATGCAAAATTCACTCCAGACTTACACACCACCACAAAGCAAATAAAAATCGAGTTATAATATTTTTGTAATAAAATGTTATATATATTGAACGTAGATTTTCTCACGATATAATTCTTATCCGCAGAGTACGTGCCAAATCAGTAAATAAAATTTCATTGGTGTCGATGGAAATCGAACGAAAAGCTTAAACTAAGGGACCTCTAATATTTCTCTAATAATTTAATGTCATCCATTAAATTACCCATTAGAGAAATATTAGAGGCAGAGCATGTGGTCTGGGATTAGTAACGGAATACGCCATTCAACCATTGCCGTGAACCATTCTTAGTAAAAGAATTTGAAACATGGAATAGTTTGCGGGCATTTTTTTTTATTTTAATTTTGTCAAACGGACCTTTGACCACTGTGCCAGATTGCGGGAATATTAGCAATTTTAACATCGCTAAGTAATTTTTTTTACTTAAATAAAAACATTCAATTTTTCAGCCTTCTATTACATTTGCATTACATTGCTCTATTACAGATTAAAGACCACTAAAACTTTTTAAGGAAGTAAAAAAATAATTTATATAATTTATTGTCTGTTCCGAACGTGTGTTTATTATAGCAAGCTATTTTTTTTAATGTAAAACAATAAAAAGTTTAATTTATTTTCAGCCAGTGGGACAGACTACAAAGCAAAGACCACTTAATATTTTTAACCAAATAAAAATATTTTGTTTAAATTATTAATTGTATGCTCTTAGAGAGTTAGGTACGGCTTATATACTCTCACTATAACTTATCTGCCATATCACTGTACAGCTTATCATAGTCTGTCCATTCAATTTCCGCTCAGATGAGTTTCTAACAAAGTTACAACCCCACCCCCAGCCAACCCCAGCAGCTCCACCCGCAATCTTTGCGTAATTGGACCCAACGGGTAATGACCGCTGGTGGATTGACGTCGTTTTAATATAAGTTGTGAAATTATTTATTGCGATTATGGACTTTAACCCTAAAGTGTTATGAGTTGTTTCGCAAAAACGTCAATCAGCATTACTATACTGGGTAACTGTTAAGGAAAGATTTAAAATTAAATAATATTATATACAAGAAGCCATCGTCTCTATGACCGTTTATGACAACTGATGAGTTAGTGGATTTGATTATCGAGTCCTTGGATTAAGTATGTAGCAAATCGAACAGTCGGCCGGAGTCAATATTCGTTTGTAGATTTTTTGAAGTTAAAGCCCTTTTAGAAGATTTGAAAATCGAAGAATGAAAAATCATCACTAAAAAGAGACAAAATATAAATCTATAGCACAGCCTGCGAGAGAATAAGATAGAATACAGTACTCAGTGTTTATTATAAATTCATTTACTACTCCTGATACGAATACAGAATGTATTCGTCTTATTTTCTCGAAGTTTAGTTTTCTGAATATTTCACTTCTAAGTATGAACTGCATGGTTTTTCTTGTTTGATCAACCGCAGGGCACAGATCTTTCACAAAGTAATTTAAAATATTACGTGGACAAGTAAAACAGGCCAATACTCAATATGGTAGAACGTTAAAAGGTCTTTCGCTTCCTGTAGGACATCGCACACTGTGAGTATACCTTATACATTTGCTGTTTTATGTTGTTACAATATAAGGTAGTTAAAATATAACTTTGTGACATTCCATAACATGGTCCTTCCGTCCATATTTGGCAGGAGACTTGTGAATGGCTGTAATGATTACAATGAATGATAATATAGAGACAACTCGTAAAATTTATTTTTGAATCTTGCGTATAAGAAAAACTTTATATTTTATATATGTATATATTGCCGCCTCGCAGTGATTTAGCATTGAGTCACGACGTTGACGTACAAATAAATGTATGGGTCTGGATGCTAACTAACTCCACGATACAGGAGAAAATCTTAATGAATGGATAACGTTTTTATAATAATTATAATAATTTAAGTGTGTCATCGTCATCATCATTGCAGTTCCACACAAGTCCACAATTGATCACATCCACAAGGCATGCCACAAAAGACGATCCTAAGCGACGCATTCATCCGCTTCCCGCATGCTTTTATAATTCCGTAGAGTTTTAAAATAGGCAACCGCCTAATGAAACTTGGCAAAACCAGTGGCAATGTGCAAAGATGTAGGCTCGAGGCGTTGGGGTGTAAAATGTGTTCGGTGTGCTCACGGTGGAAAATTACATGGGGACGACGGGCGTCGGAGTGACGCGGGAAACCGGTACAGTCAGTAGAAAAGAATTAATTACTTAAATACAAAAGAATGCAAATTTAGTTATATATATCATTAAAAGTTTTAAAGGATAGCAACGTCTTTTTTATAACTATAAAAAAATAAAAACTGCAGTTGTCACCTCGCCTGTCAAACATGGCTACTATGGCAAATATTCCACAAATAAGCCAATCAATGAGGAGGCCTATGGTCAGTAGTGGAACTTTTGATAGCCTGTAATGGTATGAGTTTTAGAGAATAGATTGCACAAAAATATTTGACTATAAATATTGGAAGGCAACAATGCTAAACGTTCCCCATGGCCGTTAAGTGGCGATGTAAGAATATCAAATACCCACGTCATCCCGTGGGTGTGTAAGTGTAAGTAGGTATTAAGAGGCGACAGAGGTACGGACAGGAGGAAAGTGAAAGTTTATATTTTTCGAATTTTTTTTCGTTTGTTCCTTAGAGATAGTTTGATCCATTCGTAACAAATTTGTAGCAAGACTCGTATCTTAGTCGAAAAGCCTGGAAGTGATACATTCATGTTTCCTGTTCTTTCACATCATACACTTGTGTATTTTATTGTATGATTTAATATGTTTACTATGAAAAAAGTCACGCTTTTTTAGAACCAGTTTTTCGAACCAGTAGTAAAAGTAAAAAAAAATATCTTCAATAAAATACTAGTGATTTATATGAAACAAAAAAAAATCATTCTATTCTTTTGCTAACTCTACTAACATTACGTACCGAGAATAATGTATCGGAAACATTCTTGCCTTAACTACGTACTTCTAATTTTTCTGCTAACCCTACCAACACCAATAGCATCATGTTGCACGTAGTTTACCTTAACACATCGTAATAGGGTTTACTTTCAAACAATTTGGTAGCATGAGACATACTTCACGGTTTTGTAGCATGTTGTTCTAGCAAGGGTATTGATTTTTCGAACTATAAACGCGGGCTCCATCCGCTGGTTTATGTTTCATGCGAAAATGTTCGGCATTGCATCCACTCGAGCGTTTCGAATTTGTGGAATGGATGTGGAAATTAGTTTTTGTGGAACGATAACGTCAGGTTAAGTGGGCTCTTTCGATAGCGGTATGGGATACGTCGTCGATATATATTACCGAAGCAAGCTATTTTACTTAGGAGTTAATTCAATTAACTATAATAAAAGGCCACACCCTTTTATATATGAAAGGCAGTGAAACGGAGGGGGTGTAAGCTCAGCAGCGGTACTCATTTAGTCTGCGACTTACGTGTGTGTGACGTGTACGTGGTGGAGCCATGCCGTAGCTATATTATAATTGTAGCACGAATTATTCGGCTCGAACGGGGAAGGACCAAGTTTTTACAGAAAACCAGCGTATAAAAGCAGCTTAATGAGAACCTTTTTAGCATCAGCATTTTGTTTCTTAACCGAGAATAGATGTAGATGTCTATGGGCCACAACATCTACCATCATGTGGACTTTGTGCTCGTTTGTTACCTTAATTCTATAAACAATTACTATCTATCTTAGAAAAAGAAACTGTAAAGAGTAAAGAAAGCAATAAATACTTATTCGCAAATAATGCTGGCACCTAAAATAAAAGCAATGAAACGAAATAAAACTAATTGAATTCCGGCAGAGAATTGGCCACGTCGGCGGGATGGTTCGCTCACAAAGCGAGAGGTATTATAAATATTTATCGAATCATTAATTGCTAGTAAGTTAACCGTTAAACAAAGCCAGGTTACTTGTGGAAAGTTTGGTTTGTTTTACTAATCGAGCTTACGAAAGTATTTTCAAACTTTGGTGTGACATTATACAAACTTTAATGCTTTAAATCTGGTGACGTTTGCATTTTTTTATAGTAGAGGGTAAAACGAGCATGCGGCTCACCTGATGGTTAGTGTCGACCGCCGCCCATGAACAACAGCAATACCAGGTGAATCGCAGGTGCGTGACCTTTTAAAAAGGAGTAACCTCGTTTCTTAAAAGTCCCCTAAGTCTTTTCGGTCCGGAAAAATCGCCAGTGCTAGACAATTCCACACCGAAGAGAGATAACTCCTTGTAAATAACACAGTGGTAGACCGCTAAGTATCAACATGGTGTGGATGTTATCGTAAGTTTTGTTTTATTTCTAAATGATGATTGTAATCATTAGGTAGAATGGTCAAATAAGCATGCGGGTCACGTGAGGGTAAGTGATCGCTGAAAGACCGATCATATGCAACACTGGAGAAATTTCAGGTACACTGCCGAATTTTAGAGAAAGTAGGTTATTCTTGAGGATTTCAAAGTCATAACTCATAACGATCTGACAAAACTGCTGATGACAAGATACCATAAAGTGGTCGTGTAAGGTAGAAAATTATAAAATCGGGCAATGCATGACCGCAGACTGGATATTTGGATTGAGAATAATGTCACAACGCGTGATCATCATGTGAAATTCATCATTTATCATGTGTAATTTATTTCCACTTAACGCTTCCACATCCCAAATTAATTCCTAACATAACGCTTTCAAAGAAAATAACTGAAACTGAAAATAGGTATCTTACGAAATCATGATATATTTCATTACATAAATATCAAGTTTTATTTTATATGTAATCCAACTGAATTAGCTGCTAAAACATAGTCGTATACACTTTACGGATTAAACTGTTTACCGTTTACTGGCCAACACATACGAGTATACCTTTGTTTGCAACTATACAGTTTATTATTACTTTGCCCAGTCAAACTGTTCTAATGACTATACGACAAAGGATGTAAAGAGGGACGAGTTAATTATTAGTTAGATATAGCTTCACTCGCTTTTGCGATGGAAGCTATATGTAAAATGCGAGATTAATACAAAGTTTAATTGGAAATAAACTGTAACGTGAACAATATTGTATTAATCGATCTGGAATAACTTGATATAGTAGATCATTTGGATTTAGGCATGAAAAGGAACTTTGCCTGAGTATAACCATCTCATTTACAGCAGACGTACAATATCTGGACAAGCAACCAGGAGCAGCGTTAATAGCGCGAGTAGTTAAGTACTATTTTTTTATAGAATAAGGGTGACAAACGAGCACAAAGTCCACCTCATGGAAAGTGGATGCTGTACCCCACATATATCTACATTTATCTATGATTTTACCTAGGCAAATCTGGGAGGGTCACTAGTAATAAGTATACTAAACAATAAATAATAGAGTTCCGTCAAAAAACAACAATCTCAAGATATAACTTAAGAACTATGCTGTATTAACTAACTTTTAGTAAGTAAAATCAAGTGAAATTTACTTCCAACTTTATTCAATCGCCTTGCTAACTTTCAGGTAATTCAAATCTAGCGCAGTTGCTAAAGTAAATTACCTTGTAATTAACTCAGTGTTCTATTTCGTCTGGAAATCCCTAAAGGTTGAGAATTTTGCTAAATTCTGTCATTTACTTCTTTCGTTGTTAATTATTAAACGGATATTCTTCTTGCTGTATTATTTAATTAAAACGTACCTATTATATGAGTATGCTAACGTCGATTTGTGTACTTATGTTTTTGTTATGTTTTGTATATTCACCGAGTTGTGGCGGTGTAAGAATGAATATCCACTACCCCACGGGATGATATGGGGTATATATGATATTAGGCGACAGGGGAAACAAATCGGGAAATGGGCAGCAGCGTCTTCCGTACTACGACTAAAAATAAAAAAATCTGCAGCTGCCAACCAGCTTGCCAAGCGTGGCAACTATGGCAAATATTCTCCGTATGAGGAAAATTTAGTAGGCTCTAAAGTATATTTTGTATATGGCATTGTTGGTGTGATGTCGACGTAAGATAGTCACCCGATGTGCTTTAAGTTCAGCAAGTGTATCTTTATACATGCATGTAAATCATATGTAATATCAAAATCAGTGAAGTTCAAGATTTCTTAACAAAAACCAAAATGTAAGGGGGCTTAGACTGAAAACTCAAAACGTGTTATGGTAATGTACGCTGAACAACTACCTCATCTCATTAACTGCAGAATATCAGGAAGATGTTGCCGATGCCGATGTTGCGTCGTTCTAAGAACAACTGGATAGTAATAAAAATGCTGCGCCAGCACTGCGATGAACGAATGGATTTATCACGTGCTCGGCGGTGTAGGAAAACATGGTGAAGGAAATCTGTGTATGAGAAATAAACGTATATATATATATATATATATATATATATATATATATATATATATATATATATATAAATTACGTGTAACGTTGTTTGTCCGCGATGGACTTCTAAACTTCTTGACCGATTTTAATCAAATTTTTACACCGTGTGCACTTTGGTCCAACTTGAGAGATAGGCCCACAATTTTTTTTTTTTGGGGATTATATGGATTTTAATAGGACATGAAAAAGGGTCATTGAAAAGGGGAGAACAACGTCTGCCTGGCAATCAAGTAAAATATAGATAATTGTTTTCTTAATCTTTGCACATACATGTTATCTCTCAGCAGTTCCTAAGAATGTCTCGTATTGACTTTTTTATAGAATAAGGGCGACAAACCAGCACGCAGTCCACCTGATGGTAAGTCGATGCTGTGGCTCATAGACGTTTACATTTATTCACGATTAAGACTCAAAGTGCAGATGGTTTGTCACCCGTGAGGACTAAGATGGAATGCCTTGTTTCTAGTAAAAAGGGTCTCCCGTTCTCTACACTCACCATTTTGCTGCTATTCTGGTATCGTAATATAGCTGCAGCGTGGCTCCACTGCGTTTAACTTTTCAAAAAATGGCCACCTTACATTATATTTAACTTAGAATAGAACCTTACTGTTGTATTTTAAGACCAGGACAATAAAACAAATAGACCTTGAACAATTTAAATCGTTCAAGAAATAGACATTTAATAGAATGCAGTCGCAATCGTCAGATAAAACGTTCCGGATACAAAGTGTTTGCCTCGCCTAATAGTGTTTGTGTGTATGTTGACTTATTCCCTCGTAGATGAGGTCCGTGGACTCGGGATGCGCCTCAATAGACGATTGGATAAGCTTAATCGTAGTGAGCAAATAACTTGTTAGTTTTACTTGTGTTTTTAGCTTTTTATTTAGAATTTTTTGTTGGATTTCAATTTTTAAAAGTTCACTAAATTGACGTATGGACATAGCATCCCATTATACTGTTAAAAGGAAAATATTCTAATATAGTCATCTATGAGGCATATACATATCAATAATATAATATAGTACAGTAGCCTCCATCATAGGTTTCTTCATAGATGGGACATTTGCCATAGTTGCTCCGTTGTCGCCACGGGTTGGCAAGCGCAGTTTTTAATTTTCAGTCGTCATTAAGAAGATGCTGCTGCCAATCTCCTAATTTGTTACCCTCTGTCGCCTGTTCCGACACCCACGGGATGATTTGGGGTAGTGGATATTTGTACACTGCCATTACACGGTAGACTCAGCGGTGGCTGACTGCAGAGTCTACTACTTCACCTGAGGATGCCTCGCACTCACACCTGTCGTTTTATCAACGGTGGTGTGACTGTCCTAGTGTAGTGGTGTTGAGAGTAGTGGTGCTGGGATTAGTTGTGACGGGGATAGTGCACTTAATTGAGGTAAGTGTTCTTCAAATTAAGTAAGACACATCATTTTTATTAATTGTGTGGGACCTTAGGTAATTGATTTCTAGCATCATTAATATAATTCATTTCCGCAAAGTAAGGTCTGATTCTATTAGTTCTTGTATAGTCATCTATGTGGCATATATAGGCGTCCATGGGTTACATGTACGCATATCAATAATGTAACATCTTAAAGTAACATGATTTGCAAAAAAATAATTGAATGTTTAATTTTTTTATTCTTGCTAGTACGGTGTAAGTAAGTGTTCTCTGAGTTAACAAATTATATTATTTAACTTACTAATTTTTAGGTTAATACTTCACAATATTGAACATAAAAGTTGGTAAAACAAACATAAATTATGTTGGCAGCACTCATAAAATAAGTCTGCAGTCTGACTTGTTTTATGAGTATTAATGCCAAGCAAATATAATTCTTAGTTTAAGTTTTTGCTTTAAATTTATTTTCTGATAGTAGTAGTTAATTTTCTTTGATGGCTGGGATGTTAGGGCAAACGAAATTCACTATTGAAAATTCATTAATTTAATTAGGTGATTTAAACTTGTCCACATCGACATCGTGCCGTGCAGTGGCGGTGTAAGAATTTTCACTATTCCTTATCGTCCGATGGGTGTCGTAAGAGGTAACAGAGGAATATTGAACGAGTGATGAGCAACTTCCTGATAACAACACAAATCAGTTAAAAACTGCGGTTGACAACCCGCTCACCAAGTGTTTTAACTATGGCGAAACTTTATGAGACAATCTTTAGGGAGGCCTATGTTCAGCAGTTGACTTTTATAGGCTGTAAATAATGGACGGATGGTTATCGACACCGGTGGTCACTGTTGTTGGGAAATATTGCAAATTTGCATAATAAGTTATTCTATAGAATACAGGTGACGAGCACATAGTCTGGTAAGGTGGTCCATAGAAATCATTTATCCTCGATTAGAATCAAAATACAGGTGTATGATAATGATGTGTTACCTTTACAACTAAAATGGAATACCTCGTTTCCAGCAAATAGGGTATCCGGTTATCTACACTCACTACACAAAACAGCGTATGGGTACTACTATTTTACGCTAGTATTCTATGAGAGCATGGTCCTGCCCCACTCAAGCTGACCTATTAATGCTGCACCCGTAATATAGACGCAGCGTATCTCTACCATGTATTAGATATCGTAGCGTCCTCAAAAGTTCATTCCTTTCGCATGCCTACATTAACGTTGAGTAAATGTCCGCCACACCCGACTTGGGATAACTTGAAGCGTGTTCGGACGAGTTCTGACAAGTTGAGACAAGTCCGGGAAATTTCGCTAAAGTTTCATCATCGTGAAAAGTTTTAATTGTGGGGAGCGATGCGCCACTTAAAGCGTATACTAAATGAACAATGCTTAGGCGTGTTTCCATATATAGTTGCTTTGCTTTAAAGCAGTATATAATGACGTAATAATTTTTTGTTTTTAATGGCTGTAAGCCCGATATGCTCGATTCTATCATACAGCCTAATTACTTGTTAAAATCGTTACAAATACACTAGGATTTTCACCTGTTTAAAGCAGTTTACGAACATAAATTGTACAAGGACAAACATTCGGCTCCGGAACAATTATTCGTAGGCTTTACAGATAGTTGTTCCGTGCGGGATTCGAACCTACAAACTATTCCACTCTCTTGCTGTACGTCTTATGAAAGAACAAACAAAGCGTTTGGTTCGAATGCGTGGAATATCGATAATTAAGAATGAAAGGTTCGCCGACCGTCTGGTTGTCCGATAGCGGAAACGAGTGGGATATTTGGAATAACTAAACTCTTAACACAACTTCGAATTCAAAGCTATAGTCTCGAAAACCGAAGTTTTGACAAGTAATCTAATAAATTGTTTGATAAAACTTACGTGCGACCTCTTAAGCTAACCCTTAAGTTTGAGGAATGGAACTACTATAGCAATCTGGATTTCTAAGGACCCTTTTAGTTTTGCATAACCATGAAATGGTAAAATTAAGTAGCCATTTAGTATAAGTACCTACACATTAATATATCATGAGATCATAACCGTGCAGTAGTGGTGTAAGAATATCTACTACCACATATCGTTCCATTGGTTTTTTTATAGAATAAGGGTGACAAATGAGCACACAGTCCACCCGATGGCAAGTGGATCCTGTAGCCCAAAGAAATCCACATTTATCCCCGATTAAGAATCAAAACGTAGATGCGTTGTCACCCCTGAGGACTAAGATGGAATGCCCCGTTTCCTGTAAAAATTGGTCTCCGGATCTTTTCCCTCACCATACAAAACACAGTAGCATTAAGCTGCTATTTTACGCTGGTATTCCGTGCGAGCATCTTTCCACGGTCGAGCAGACCCATTCGTGCTACACCCATAATATAGCTATAGCATGGCTCTACCACGTATAAATGGTTGTCGCAAGAAACAGCAAAATTGTAAACCCACCTGCCAAGCGTGGTAACTATGGCACAAATCTATGAGGCAATATATGCGGGAAGTTTATGTTTAGCATGGACTTTCACGGGCTGTAATGGATGGATATTATAAAAAATGATAGAAAAAGTCTATCACCACATTTCTTGGAAATTATTTTATTTATATTTTCAAGTCAATTCTATGTTTTTAAAGTTTACTTATTGAACAGAGTTTTAAATATACCAGTACTTGTTCAAGTGGTAGAGCCATGCTGCAGTTATATTAGTAGTATAGGTGTAGCACGAATGGGTCGGCTCGATCGGGTAAGGACCACGCTCTCACAGAATACCAGCGTAAATTAGCAGCTTAATACTGCTGTGTTTCGTATGTTGAGTGTAGAGAACCCGAGACTTTTTTACTGGAAATGAGGCATTCTATTTACCAATTAGTCCTCATGGGTGACAACGCATCTGCATTTTGGTTCGTCATCGAGGACAGATGCAGATATCTATGGGCCACTGCAACCACTTACTTTCAGGTGGACTCTTAGCTCGTTTGTCACCCTATCCTATAAAAATGCTCGATTTATAATTATCTACCAGAATTTTCTATTTGGTAGAGCCATGCTGCAGTTATTTTATAGTTGTTGCACGAATGGGTCGGCTCGACCGGGGAAGGACCACGCTCTCACAGAATACCAACGTGAAATAGCAGCTCAATACTACTGTTTCGAGTGTAGAGAACCGGAGACCCTTTCTAAGGAAAGCAAGGCATTAATCGAGGCTAGGCATTAATCGAGGATAGATATAGATGTCTATGGGTAACAGCGTTTACTTACCATTACGTGGACTGTGTGTACGTTTGTCACGCTTATTCTTAAAAAAAAATGGGGTTTGGTTGATTGCTTGCGTCCAAAAATTTACAGCGACGTCTTAGCTCTGAACTACCACTGGTCTACACAACACAGCTCGGTAATCGAAACCTCGGCCGGCAAGGCTCTCTACCATGGAGAGTTTACAAAGGCGGGTAAGTAATTGAGGATAGATGTAGGCCTTCCGCTTACTCTCTGGTAGACTACTTGTTTTTTTGTTACCCCTATTATATAAAAAGGCTCTCCCATGAAAATTTTACAAAGTCACATCCTCACTTATATGGAAAACCCTTCAAAAATGATTTCTTGGACGGAGAGTTTGCTTTACTCTCCGTTTTCACAAACTAAGGTAACGGATGAAAGGCGCGTAATTGTCGTGCATATATGCATTTGAAATCAAAAGGCAAATTATGTAAATAGTACCATTTAGAAAAGTTCCACCGACAAATTCCAATTACAAATTCAAATGAGGGTATTACGAAGTTGTTTTTATATATTTTTTCAGCTCTAACGCGAGTGTTAACCTATTTCACTTCCGCCGGAATTTTACAGGAAAGTAATTGTGCTGGGGAATTTTTTAACTTCCAACGTTATGTGCCTCGCTAGATTTTTATTTCCGCTTTTTTAAATCATATAACAATAATTTTGAGCGAATCTAGTCGAAGTTAGTTTTTATTTATATTTAAACTACTTGAGATGATTTGTATTTTTTATTAGTGCAAAAAACGAATAACAGTCTTCTTGGAAGTGGCTATTGTAATCTAACTGTAGTGTAACTTCACCTGCAAACAACTATCATCAACATCATCATCATTACAGCCCTTCACAAGTCCACTGCTGAACATAGGCCTCTCTCAAGGAATGCCACAAAGCACGGTCCTGAGCCACCTGCTTTAAACAACTAAAAATAATTATAATTTGAAAATGGCGACCACGTTTTTTACTACTTTTCCAGTTCTGATATCCTTTTAAAGTTTTAAATTTCTAGCTTATCGGGATGTTAGTTTAAAATTCATTTTTTTGCATTGCACTGATCAAACAAACAAACAAACTGACAGATAAGGCAGTGTTTTATATTGCATTGCCTAACAGTTTTGAGATATTTTTAAAGTTTCAAATCTTTAGCTCACCAGGAAGTTAGTTGAAAATCAATTGTTTCTTTTGAAGACACACAAGAAAGAAAGTTAATAAAAACGTTGTAAATAAAAAAGAAGACTATAAGTGAGTTTTTATTTACGAGAACAAAGGTAAAATGCATGACAGCATGTTATTATTTTACCGGAATATAATAGTGGATACATTAGTAACTAGTTAAAGTCAACATATTTTTTTTAATTTGGGAGGTTTCTAGGCCGAAAAGAGCCATATTAATATCTAATATGCATTTATTTATTTTGTTAAAGATTACAAAATATCTTCGTAAACTTACAAAATGACGAATTTAGTCCAAAAATAAAAGGAATAATGTAATTTACACATAATTACAACTTAACACTGACTTCAGATGCTATTAAATTATGAAAAATTATTTTATTCTTTTTAAACTTAAGAATCTATTTTTGTTTCTTTTTAAGTTTGATTATTTTAACTTTTTAGGTGGCCTGAGTAATATCATAATCGTAAAGTAACAATACAAGAACCGTGGTAGCTGAGATGGTTAGCGCTCGCTGTAAATTTACATAGTACGCGAACAACCCGGGTTCGATAACAGGCGACACCAACGAAATTGTTTACTGCAGTTTTAAGTGCTGATTTATTACGTGCTCAGCGGTAAAGGAAAACTTCGTGAGGAAACCTGCGTGTCTGAGAAATAAGAAAAAAAATTCAAGGACATGTGAAGTTCGCCAACATGCATTTGGACAACGCGGCGGACACTTCCTTGCCCTAATAACACCCTCTCAGAAATTAGAGGAGCCCTGTGCCCAGCAGTGGGACGTATATAGGCTGTAACTTTAACTAAACTAACTTTGGAGTAAACCTAGAATGACATCTTAACGGTTTCAGCTATTTTCTCATCCTTTGAAATAGACATTTTTATATCTTTAAAGTATTTAAAAGAAAAACATCATTAAAATCACTCCCTATTAGCGAAGATATCGACAATATCCTTTTTTAAGTTGTTGAAAAATTAACGCTAATAACAAAATTTAATTTCATCAAACTCGTCTAAAATGTCATCGACTGGCTTTGCAACCTGCGGCGAAATTATCGGAGCCTCTTTGACGTGGCCATTTGCTGTTCAAATTTTATTAGCGACGAGCTACGCTCGAACGAACGGAGAGGCGTCGTAATGGACGCTCTAATAGACCTTGTGATTATGAAACTCATAAAGTGTTAATTTACCTTGATGGAAATTGTAAGTAATTTATTAAGTTATGTTTAATAGAAGCAAGTTTTGAAAGGGCAAAAACTTTCTGTGTGTTGACTAATTTACATTAATATTTTTTTTAATCATGTAGTGACGCTGTAAGAATATCCACTATCCCATAACATTGGAATTCCTACACTTTTAAGGTAGTGGAACACTTACCAAATCTCTTTTATTTTATGGTATTCTAGATAAAGTTGTAATAAACCAAAGACAGTGGCATTTAAATAAAAAAAAACTTTTATTAAAAATATTTGAAAGTGAAACTTTTACCTTTATCTAAGTGAAACATTTAAAAATTATAATTGCTAAGTATTACGTGGCGGAGTAGCTTTCACTTCACGTAATACGCAACCATGATTGTTTCCTCTACTGGAAGTCCTCTTCGTGCTTGTGTTACCAAAAGTTCTACTCCAGTTCAAATACAACTAAACCCGAACACTTCCAAATATGGGTCAGGACAAGACTGAACGTGTTACAAAGAAAGTGGCACTTCACTCAAGCTCGCTAACTTTCCCGTCACATTACGTGCAATTTTCTAAATCCATGATGGCGGGCGACACTACGTAGCAAATAAAATGGGAGTAAGTGTTTCAGTAATTTAGAAAGCAGTAATAAATTTTTATTGGCCATTTCTGCACGGATTTCTGCACATTTCTGCACATTAAAAAAATGTTGAAAAATGGACATTTACATTATTTGTCATTTAAAAAATTATGAAGAAAAAAAATACTAAAGGTACAATTACTAGATTTTACGACTTGAGTGCTTAAGAGTCCGACAAAACAGAGAGGATACCTGCCCGGTGTCTTCCCTGCTGTGTTCCGGTCAGATGGAATGGAGTCAATATCACTACAGGCTGTGGGGCATACAATCATAGTCCGAAGAGGTGACAATGCATTTGTATTATTTTTCGTTAGAATGTTGGTTGTAATAGTCAGTGGTCCGCGTCAGCCACTTACCATGACGTAGATTGTAAGTTGATTTGTCACTTTAATTTCATATAACAAGTGGTAAAATTAAAAATTTTGTACAACCGACTTCAAAACGACCGAATCAATGTCAGACTACTGACTAGTCAGATCTTGATTAAATTTATATGGGACATGAGAAGCACCAGCTTTCAGATAAAAGAAATCGGTTTACCCAAAAAAATGTCATGAGGTAACGCACATAAAAAAGAACATGCAGTTGAATTGAATACCTCTTTCTTTTTTAAGTAGGTAGAAAAAGAGGAAATAAAAGAATTCGCACTCAACATAATGTAAATTACCAAAGTATGTAGTATGCAACCAATTGTTATCAAAAGTTGGCTCCGCCATTTATGCAAGATGATGAGAATGGAGAAGATTCGCTCGCTGTTCTGAAACGCTTCAATCGCTGTAATTAAAACTTTTAACACCACCGCTTAAAAGTCCTTGCCCACAATTAACGTCCGACCGCTAGGCATTATCACAGTCATTCACAAGTCCACTGCTGAACATATGTCTCAACCAAGGAATGCCACAAAGCACGGTCCTGACCCACCTGCATCAGTTACCAGGTCGTCACTTCCTCTAGTAGGGGCTACCTTACATGTCGCTGACCGGTACGAGGCTGTCTCCCGAGAACCTTTCTTCCCCATCCGTTTTCGGTTCTTCGAGCTATACCAGTCTATTATCTCTTCAGCTTATTGATTCGTTGGGCTATGTCGGTTACTTTTGTTCTACTGCGGATAGTCTCATTTCTAAGTCTATCACAGCATTAAAGGACTACGTCTTAGATCTATATGACAATACGCACTGGTTGTACAATCTTGTTTTCAAGTTTTAAGATAAACGTGACGAGAAATGTGCCGTAATCTCTCAAACGAAGATGTGCCGTGATCTCTCGAACGCTGCCCAGCCGAGCTGAGTCCACCTTATAGCTAGGCATAGGTACAGTCCATTAAATTTACTAGATTGTGATTGGTACAGGTCTCGTCTTACCTCAGTGAGAGTAATTAGTTTCGACAGAATTCACAAGTACTCGATATATTTATTTCTCAGACATGAACGAAACCACGGTGAGGAAATCAATGCACCTTCCTTCGCAGTCGAGCAGGCGGTATGTTTATTTAAGTACAAATTTATAATATATTCAACTGTCACTCATTACGTGCAATTCAAATCTTTGGATTTGAACTAGATACAAGTTGTCTAACTTTATACAATTTACGTAATTCTCTTTCCTGTGTTGTACATCTTGTGTGCAATTCCGAAAGCCAAATTATATTAAGAGAGTTATTGAGTTCTCTGTTCTGGAATCAAATGATACCTAGGAGCAGTGTATCCACACGGAATACTAGCATGACATAGCAGCATAATGCTGCTGTGTTTCTTATGGTGAGTGGGAATCGGAGATCCCATTTAATCCTTAGGGGTGACAACGTATCTCCGTTTCGACTTTTAATCGAGGAAAACTGTAAAACTTTATGAGCCACAGCATCCACTTACCATCAGCTGGTTTTTATGATCATTTGCTACCTTTATTGCTTTTACTGTTTCAGATGCAAGGGTAAGAAAACCAGGAAAAGTACAGACAGTGAGGAATTTTATCTAAGGCCACAGAGGGGACATCGCAATTGTAACTATATATGAAGAAGTTGTTCTTGTACATTTGTATCCGGTTATTGGATTCAAGCCGAGGTATCCTCGATTCGAAAATCAGGAAACTTTTTCTATTAGAGCCACTCTTATTATCAAGATTTTTATTAATCGTTAACCCAAAGCAGGGAGGTTACTTCCGTAGCATGGAGGTAATTTACAAACATAAATAGCATAAGCACAAACATCCAGACCCGGAAGAGGTAGGCCATACAAATACTTCTTCCGTGCAGGATTCGAACCAGCGGCTTTCAGCACCGCAATTCAATGCCAATGCGCCACGGAGTCATCGAATATAGATTATTATAATACATTTTAAATAAATAGTAAAAATTAGGTAAAGTTGGTGTATCGTGTATACTCAAATGAAAATTTTCAGCTTTAAGTTTTCAAACTCGCGAGTAAAAGCAATTTGAAAAAGCGAGTAATAGCAAATTGCAAGTTTGAAAAGCTTGTTGCTTTCTCCAATAACAGTTAGTTAAAGCGCTATATGCATCTCTAAAAACCATTTTCCTCTAGAAATACTAAGAATTTTTACTAATTATATTACCGACTATTCGAGGTAAGTTGAAAGTGCTCTACGAAATAGCACAATTTAAGCTTTTAAAATTGTCAAGGCATGCTGGGACACGTGTAAGGTAGGGTTACAAAATAATGTTGACGGCACGGAACAAGCATTTGTATGGGATACACATAATTAATCCTAGTCTGGATGTTTGTCATTGTGTAATTTATGCTTGTAAACTGCCTCCACAATACAAGAGAAAATCGGAAAGAGTTTGAGTAACGTTTAAAAAAAATTGTTACTAGTGTGGATGAACCCGGTTTACTCACGTACTGTACTCAAGAAGGACGTGTCTTCTTCGGTTCCTCAAAATTAAAAGTACATTAGTATAGTATCAAAACTGTAATTTTAAAAGAATATAAAACAAATGCATAAAGGAAATTAGAAAAGTAGGCCATGTTCTTTAACAATCTTTCGCAAAAAGCTAAAGCAGAAACGTAGAATTTTAATTCGGAATTTTAAAAGAAATTTTTCTTTCGCATTTCAAATTACGGCTCCTATCTATTCATCTCGACTGGAGGTTTTGCAGACGTAATCCACCTTAATCCCTTTAGCGCTACGAAAATTAAAATTAACCTGTGAAAGATTTTAAACTACGTTGAGTTTAATAAGCGTGGCGTCCCATTGGGTGGTAATACGCAATATGCTAATTCAGCTTCATTTTATCGTTAATTATCAAGTATTTGACTTTTGTTGTTTTTAGTGTTCTGTGTAAAATTTAACGAAACAAGTAATTGTTTAAATCATCACATTGGCCCATATTGAATGATGATTCTTTTATATATATAAAAGAGTCAATCACTTAATCTACCATTTTTCATATTTACCAGTTTTCATTGTAATTGATCAAAATCAATTACCATGAAAATTAGTAAATACATATAGATGTATTTTTCAATGGACGTTTATATTCATAAACAAAAAAAAAATGAAAAAAAAACGTAAAAAGAAATTAGAAAACAAAATTTAAAATGTTTGATTTTATTTGCTCTTTTCTAATCAAGTGCGGCAATTAATAAATTAAATTACGTGCGCTAAAATAAAAAACGTTGCTGAAAATAACTTATGGTTTTAACTGGCAGGACAACGTCTGCTGGGTTCGGCTAGTAGAATGTTATATTTTTTATTCAATATAGAATATAAAAATACTCATTGAAAGCCATTTAAGCCTTTATTACTGGTTCAGAAAGTGAACTTTTTTGGAAGATAAACCTTAAAACGTGGTTTGTTAATCAAATTGGCAATATATTATTGAAAATGCGCAAAATTAAGAGTACCCTTAGATGACGAGCATGTATGCTAAGGTGTATGAACGTGTAGTAGGCGAGAAAAGTGTATCAGGCGTGTGCTAAATGAATATCTGTGGTTTATGTCTACCCCTCTGGGCGACAGCCGTGGGTCTTTATGATGTATGTATGTAATATGTTTAAGTTGATAATACAATACCAAATATATGAGTAAGACTCTTGATTATCTTAAGCATGCTATATGATAATTGATAAACTAAAAAGGGATGTTAAAATTTGAAGCTTAGAAGTGCATAGCAAAGACGAGCAGACCAGTAATTATAAGCAGTACCTGTTCACAAGTATGACGCATTTGAAAATTAATGTAAAATAATATAGTCAGGACGTTGAGGGAATTGTGGGGTTTGAATTTATACTCGTGATTGTCAATTAATAGCGGGTAATATCTGTCTGTTCATATATTTGTACGTCACATTTAGTATTTATTTAAAAGAATTTCACGTAGATAATTGAAATGTAGTTAGTAGTTATGAAATTTTATTACACAAATACACAATGCATGATGTTCAAATAAGCGATCTTAGATATCTAGTCAAAAGATTTTATAAATAAAATAAAAGTTACTAAGTATATTATGAGTTGTTCATTTATTGTGGGCGTAAAAGAATCCTCTACTCTATATTAATCCTGTGGTTGTCGTAAAAACCGCACCGGCCAACTGAAATAAGAGGAAGTGCGCAGCAGCATTTTCCTGATAAGAACGCAATAATAATATTTAAAAAAAACTGCGGTTGTTATCTTATGGGGAGACGTTATTTTACCTAGTACAAGGAAGTGCTTGACTACAGTCTCACCTGATGGTAAGTGGTGGTGTAGATCTAAATAGTAAATCGCACTGTCTTAGCATAACGAAAGCCTATTCAGTCTTGCCTCGAAGACGCCCAGATTGTATTCGGACAGAAAGACCAACGCCAGCAAAATATTCCAATCCTTTGCTGTACGTAATAAAGTAAAACAATGTAAAGAATAAATATCTTCCTGCAGTGTACTTTTGACGAGTTAATAAATGTATAAATGAATGAGTGGATTAATGCATGAGTAAATGATTTCATCAAATTCCTAAAAATTTTATACGCTTATCAATCAACTTCATTTAATGTAAGTCTCGTCTAGTGTGTCACTACACTAAAACCGCAGGCCGTATATTGCAACGAACTAAAATCCCGAGAGTAGTATTTCACTTATTTTTAATTAAAAGTCTTAATCCTCTTTTGAAATACCTTTGCGTCGAGGAAATGTCGAGAATGAAAATTAAGTCAAGGCAGTGACATTTCAAATTATAGACGCAGAAAAATAAGTTCCATTGCCTTTTAAAAGAAAATGTGCAGCGGATTTACGGAGATAAAAATAATTTTTTAATAAAAGTAAAAGCCGACTTCTTCGAAACTAAAAATAATGAAATAATTTCACATTCTGACATTGGTGACAAGACATAAAGTATAGAGGAATTAAAAAAAACTTAAAAATATAAAAACTAAGAACGCGGCATCCCATTTTAATCTTATCAAGAGCCGTGGTAGTTCAGGGGCTTAGCGCTTGCCGCAAAATTTCACGGCACACGAGCAATCCGGGTTCGATCCCCACCAGCACCAACGAAATTGTTAGTTGCAATTATAAGTGTTGATTTACCACATATTCGGCGGTGAAAGAAAATATCGTAAGGAAACCCTCATGGCTGAGAAATAAAAAAAAGGGTTTGCCAACACGCATTGGGGCACCGCGGTGGACATTTCCTTGCCCTAAAACCCTCTTAGAAATGAGAGAAGGCCTGTGCCCAGCAGTGGGACATATATAGACTGTAACTTTAACTTAAACTTTTATCCCATTTAATACATCATTGGTGAAGACGCCTCCGCATTATATTTCCTGCCGTATGTGTCTATATGTCACAGTATCCATTAAATATAGGGCAAACCTTGGGTTCGTTAATCACCTTTAAAAAAATCCACCACGAAGGTTCTCCATTCCAACCTACTTGTATCCCAAAAAACTGGCTATTGGAGTACTGTCAGGGTAGTAGAAGCTAGGTGGTTAGATTGCTGAGTCACGTGTTTGAATGTGTGTGTGTGTGTGAGGAATGATCAGACGAACATGACGTGACGTGAAGACACGGTACTCGGTACCGCCGTCAGTTAGTGTTAAAAATACAGAAAAAATGCATATTATACAACAAAAGTGTCATACATGACGAGTGTTTTAATGGTTTCTTATACTAAAACTAATACTTTTCATTAAAAAAAAAAATAATTTTACAGAATTTTACTGTATAATTGTATATAACTGTATACCGACAACCGTTGGGGAAAAAAGGTTCTCGAGTGGCAGCCTCGTACCGGTAGACGAAGTGTAGGGCGACCCGCCACTAGATGGAGTGACGACCTGGTAAGACATGCAGGAAGTCGATGGATGCAGGTGGCTCAGGACCGTGTTTTGTGGCATACCTTGGGGGAGGCCTATGTTCAGCAGTGGACTTGCAAAGGGCTGTAATGATGATGATGATGATGAACTGTATACCTGTGTATGACTTTTTTTCGCCTCGTTTCTGTAAAAAGGGTTTACGGTTCTCTACACAGCATTAAACTGCTGTCTTACGTGGTATTATGTGAGAGCGTGATCCTTCCCCGGTCAAGCCAACCGGTTCACGCTACAACAATAGTATAGCTGCAGTATGGCTCTGTCACTTAAAAAATTGCCATACGATTCATAGCAGCATTAAACTGCTATTCAAGCAAGCTGCTGTCAAACCGCTCCATTCGTGCTGTAACATGGCTGCAGCGTGGCTCTAACACGTAAATATATGCATCTTTATATGGTTAATCTTTATTGATTGTAAGATATACGAGTAGATATTACACGATAGTTTAAATATTTTTAAAAAGCTGTTTATTTTCTTAGGGCAAATTTTTATTTCGTCAGCTAAAACAATTCTATGAATAAAGAATAAATTACTATATAAATAAATTAAAAAATTACAGTCGTATTAATAAAATGGTTCAATTTATTGACTTTTATATTCCGCAAATTTGTAATTTCTTCGATGGATAACTTTTATCTGAAGATCAAATAATCGATGCTTAAAGAACTATGTAGGAAAAAGGATATTTATTACACCAGTAAATAGAATTGTAAACACATTCGGGGTTTTGTTAAAAACGATCAAAAACACCGATCGAAAATTGTAGTTAGGTTATAAAGTGCAATGCCCGAAACAGCACTCAGCTGCCTTTCACAAGGCACTCGAGCTGAGTCGAACAAATTACCCGTCGGGCCGCGCTCGGTAGAGGGCGCTTGACCCCTTTAGCGAGCTAATTGTCGCCTCGCCCTGTCGTGCTTTGCAATTACGGACGTGCGTGCTCCTTTGTGCGGATGAAGAGGGTTTACGAATAACAATGAACTCGGAACGTATGAATTTAAACGAATTGAAAATCTAATAAAGACATCTGAGAGAAAACTATGTATTTGTGACATTTTAACCGACTTCATATAGGCTTACAATTCAACTGTATGCTTTCCCCCCTCCTTTTTTGTATGTGTTACGCGATATCTTCATCAATGGTAAACCTGTTTTGGTTTTTGCTCTATAAAATATATGTCAAGGACCAACCTTACGAATTTAGGGAAAATATTCCATCCCCAAGGGTTAAAATAGGGAATACATTTTTAATGTAACTATTTTTTATACGTGGTAGAGCCATTCTGCAGTTATATTAGTAGTATAGTTGTAGCACGAATGGGTCGGCTCGACCAGGGAACGACCACGCTCTCACAGAATAACAGCGTGAAATAGTAGCTCAATGCTGCTGTGTTTCGTATGGTGAGTATAGAGAACCAGATACCCTTTTTTACTGGAAACGAGGCATTCCATCTTAGTCCTCGCGGGTGACAACGCATCTGCATTTTGATTTATAATCGAGGATAGATGTAGATGTCTATGGGCCACAGCAACCACTTACCATCAGGTGGACTGTGTGCTCGTTTGTCACTCAATCGTATAAAAAAATTTTGACGACATTGCAATGTTACTTAGTATACCTAATGTTAAATAGTATAAAAATGAACGTTTAATAAAAGGTAAAAGTTAATTTTATGGAGACCATTAGACGTATGGTGGTGGCTGTGATGGTACTATAAGAAGTAAGAGGCAATTATGGGAAATGTCCGAAACATGTTATGGCTTCCCATAATATTATGTGGCGGCATCTCATTGACACTAGGCGGAAATTTGCTGTAGTTAATAAGCGATAACCGTTGAAGTAGGTATTCGTATCATAAAGTGGAGACCACGTTTAGATAAAAGTAGTGTGGGACGCGCCCTGGCTAGATGGAGCGACGATTTGCGCAATGCGGCAGCCAACAACCGGATGCGTGAAGACAAAGTTTGGATCGGGAGATGCCCATGTCCAGCAGTGGACCGCCGCAGGCTGATGATGATGATGAAAATTTGTTGCCAAGCATGATCATTAAGACAAATCCTTTCTACAATGGGTGAGCCATGCTACCAGCAAGTGACTTTTACTTACAAAGGCTTACAAAGGAGAAGAAGAAATATTCAACTTAATTAAGCTGATATTTCACAACCAAGATGAAGCCATAGAGATGAATTCGTTAACGAATGCTATTCAAGTGATCTCACCTACAATCAATTCCTACCTTTAAATCCAACCAAAAGTGCATTGCTTAACATAGGCCTCCCTATAGATTGACTTACAGAGGTGATATTTGCCATAATTTGCACGACTGGCAAGTGGACTGGCAACGGCAGTATTTTGTTATATTGGATTTTTTGACGTGACAACGTCTTATAAATTGGTTTGCCGGGTGGCACTTCAAGATCATTCCGCCTGTGGCACCGCTTCCGAGCGGTCGCATCCAGGTAGTCCGCGCTTTCGTTCCTGTACGGTAGTGCTCTCCCGCTCTCGCGCCTCCGCTGGCCCGCTCGCGCTGTACAGCGCCGACGCAGTGCTCACTGCTCAGTCCGCCGGCGGCATCGTTCTCGGACGGTCGCCTCCTGGTGGTCCGCGCTCCCGTACAGTACGGTAGTGCTGTCTCGCTCTCACGCGCCTCCGCTGTCCTGCTCACGCGGAACAGCGTCGAGGCTGCCGGTGAGTCACTTTTTGCTACAGCTCTTACCCCCCTGTCTTCGGGCAGGGAGGTCTGACTGACCTCCGCTTTCATTTTCATTTTCATTTTTCATTCTCATCTCATTTTCATTATCATTTTCATTTTCATTTTAATTATAATTTTTTCATTATAGTTTTCATTTATCATTTCATTTTTTTTTTTTTTTTTTTTCACTGTCTCTTTTATTTTCTGTGTTTTCTTGCATTTTACTTTTGCTATTACGTGCATAGTGTGTTGTAGTACATCCCGCGTTCTAGTCCCTGCTCTACCGAGAGCAGGGACCCGTCCTCATCTCTACTTTCTCATCTTTAGCTTCTTATATTCTTATATAGCTCACTCAACCTAAAATGGCCAACCCCAGTCTTACTGAGTCCCTAGCCGCCCTCATTACCCAATACGGGTTAAACGGCAATGAGACGGTCCGCGCCGCCATCGCCACCATCGCCGCCCAGGCTCCCCCCCCTGCCCCTCAGGCACACCTTCCGCCGCCAGTACTAGCGGCATTCCTCGAAACGAGGAACTCCTTTGCCCCGCTACAGACAGCCCCCTTAGAAATGGAGTACGCATGCTCCGAATCCTCGGCGTCTACCTCTCGGAAGAGGCCCGCCACTACCTCAGGCTCCGGTTCATCGGAGTCCTCTGACTCCGAAGGTACCGATGAATCCAACTACACCACGGTCACCTCCAAGCGCAACGGAAAGCGCGCTGCGATCAAACGCACCCCCCCTACTTCAGCGGCCCCTGCCGCTCCCTCAACCTCCGCAGCTCCTGACGCTGCCCCCGTCCCACTGATGTCGTTAGACATCCCTAATCCACCTAAACCAGCCTCTCGCTGTGCCCCAGTGCTGGCGAAGAAGCAAGTCCCGCCCCCTGTCTTCCTAAGAGACAAGGCTAAATTCACCCATCTATCCAAGACCTGCTACGACGCAGGCATCAAGTATGACCATGCAGTCAACCTCGGGGAGGCAATTAAAATCATCCCTAGCTCCATCGAGGACTTCCGCTCAATTACCCGGCTATTCACAGCCGAAAGGGTATCCTACCACACGTACGCCCTCCCCGAAGAGCGTAAAGTCAGGGCCGTCATCCGAGGCGTCCCATTTGAGTTCTCCAACGAGGAGATACTTGAGGACCTTAAGTCCCAAGGCTTCCCAGTTGAAGCAGTGCACAAAATGCACAACCGTACGGGCAAGAGGTACAACCTTGCCCTAGTAATCCTGTCCAACGTGCCGGAGGCGAAAGCCATCTTCCGGCAGGTGCGCACAGTGTGCGCCCTGTCAAGGGTGAAGGTTGAGCCCCCACACAGGCCCGGTTTCCCGGCGCAGTGCCACCGCTGCCAGCTCTATGGTCACGCGGCGGCCAACTGCTCCGCCCCACCCAGGTGCGTGAAGTGCCTGGAGCCTCATAACACCAAAGAGTGTCCCCGGCCCAAAGACGCCGAATCCCCGCCCGCCTGTGTCCTGTGCAACCAGACAGGTCACCCGGCGAACTACAAGGGTTGCCCACGCGCACCCCAACCTCGCCCCAGTAGGAAAGCTCCACCGCCGGTGAATGACCGCTCATTCCCGGCCCTCCAACAACGGCCCCGCCAGGGCCCTCCTCAGCCTATCCAGGGCTTCCCTCGACCCTCTCAGGGTCCCCCCAGGCCCTCTCAGGGTCCCCCTAGGCCCCCTCAGGGTCCCCCTAGGCCCCCTCAGGGCATAATTCGGCCCCCTCCGGGCTTCTCAAAGCCAATGCAGCCTCCAGTCTTTCCCTGGGGGCCCAAAAAGGCAGACCCTCCGCGGACAACCTCGTACGCACACGAGGCAGAGCCCACTATTGATGACTACAACACACTATATTCCGCGATTAGGAATATAGATGTTAGGGAGATTACAGTAATCTCACGCAAACTGCGCGCGGCGAAGTCCCCTCAAGAGCGTCTCATCGCTCTTGCCGAGCACAATGATCTTTTGCTAGCTCTGTTGTAAGTTAAGTTAACTTAATTAACTTAACTTCAATGGCTGATAATAATATTAACCTACCAAGATCCCACGGTCGTATCAAACCTAAGGGTTTATCGCTTGTATCATTCAATATTCGCGGCTTGCGAAATAACCTCCCAGAGCTAAAGCTCTTTCTTCGAAATCGCGAAGTCGATTTCCTCCTCCTACAGGAAACTAATCTTAAAGCTAAGGACACTAGAGGCCTTTCTATTAGAAACTTCTCTCTTCTTCGTAATGACAGACCCGACCGCCGAGGCGGCGGAACGGCCATCTATTACAAGAAGACACTTCATTGCTCGCCCATTTCTACTCCGCAGCTTACCAATATGGAAGCCACGGTATGCAAGCTAGCTATGACTGGACATCAGTCCATCCTCATAGCCTCCTGTTACATCCCTTCAGGAACCTATCCCCTCAAAAAAGATTTTGAAGCCATTTTATCCTTGGGCAATTCAGTCATTATGTTTGGAGATTTTAACTCCAAGCATACTGAATGGACATGCCGCACTACGTCCCCTAGTGGCAAGATACTGCTCGATATCACGCAGTCTCTTGATATCACTGTCCATAGTCCTCTCGGTGTTACTCACTTTCCCGATAACATCGATCACTCTCCCGATGTGTTAGATTTTGCGTTACTCCAAGGAGTTTCTCTCAACCTCAGAGCAATCGAGACACTAGACGATCTAGGATCAGATCACAGACCGGTCTCCCTCATTCTTGGCCATCAGCCACCTCCCCCAATACACACAAAAACCTTCACTAATTGGAAGGGATTCAAGGAGTCCCTAGCTAAAGCTCTGGACTCACAGGATTCTACCATCTCCATTCCGTCGGACTTAGACAGTCCCGAAAAAATCGACACCGCGGTCGACTCACTCTCCACCCTTATTAAATCCTCCCTTAAGGAGAACGAAAGGGTCGTCCCGGTTGCTAACAATAGTGGGCTTCCCCTACACATTAGCAACCTATTAAAAGCCAAAAAAGCTGCTTTCCGGAGAGCAGCAAAATATCCCACCCCCGAATATAGGCGCGCGGCCAATCGTCTTCAACGAAAACTCCGCTTCCGCCTCTCTGAATTTCAAGATCTCGAAAAGAGTAAGCTCATGGAGAATATCACTCCATCTCACACAGCGTACTATCAGATGGCTAGAGCCCTCCGCATAGACGCTATCACCCACACTCCCCCTCTCTCCCGTCCCGACGGCACGGTTGCCTTCGAGGACGAGGAGAAGGCTGAGTGCTTTGCGGATAGCATTGCCGATCAATGCTCCCCTAGTTCTCAACCTGTCGACCCCTCACACGTCCAGGCAGTAGAGGATGAGGTCCGCCGCCGGAACTCACCCCCTACCGCCTCCGAACCTATCTCTGTGTCCAATGATGAGATTTCATCCCTCATCAAAGGACTTAAGCCTAAAAAGGCTCCGGGCGCGGATGGCATCTCCAACCAAGCCCTTAAACACTTTCCCGAGCAGGTGTTAACCTTTCTATCTATTATCTTCAACGCCTGCTTCAACCTTAGTTATTTTCCCACTACGTGGAAAGAGGCAACTGTGATTGGAATTCCCAAGCCAGGCAAGCCTCTCAACCTCCCCTCCAGCCATCGCCCCATTAGCCTCCTCAAGGCAATGGGCAAGCTCTTCGAAAGAGTCATCCAAACACGGATGAGGCGCTATCTGTTTCCCACAGACGGTGACCCTCTCATCATTCCCCACCAATTCGGCTTCCGAGCCAAACACTCATGTCCCCAACAAGTTCACCGCATTGTGGAATATATCCTCAGCGGTTTCTATCCTCGACGTCATAAAACCATCGCGGTCTTCTTCGATATAGCCAAAGCTTTTGATAGAGTCTGGCACACAGGCCTCATCTACAAGCTCTACAAAATAGGTCTCCCCGATCGTCTAGTTCGTCTCGTGGCCTCCTATTTGAAGCATCGTACCTTTCGTTTTAGACACGAAGGCACGCTATCCTCACAGCGAACTATCAAGGCTGGTGTCCCTCAGGGCTCAGTACTTGCTCCTTTGCTGTACATCCTGTTCACCAACGACATTCCCATCCCGTCGAAAGGTGTTCAACTCTCCCTCTTCGCAGACGACACTGCCATCTACTGCAAAGGTGTCTCACTACCCTTCATACGGAACAAGATCCAAAAGTCAGTTGATGACCTAGGAGATTGGTTCAAAAAATGGCGCATCGATGTGAACCCGGAGAAGAGCTCCGCCGTTCACTTCGATTATAAACGACGCCGTCTTAAAAACACTCCTCCAATACGTATGCTAGGGACCCCTGTCCCCTGGCATACGACAGCCAAATATTTAGGTGTCACTCTAGACACAGGGCTCACTTTTAGGCCCCACGTCAAACGAGTCACCCGTCACGCACGGTTTTACCTGAGTAGGCTCAACAGTATGTTGGGCAGACACAGTAGAATGTCCCTTCGTAACAAGCGAACCCTTTATAAGGTCTGTATACGACCCGTCATGACCTACGCGGGCCCCGTCTTTGCCCACGCAAACCCTAACATATTAAATGAACTCCAAATAGTTCAGAACCTCTTCTGTCGTCGAGCTGCGAACGCACCTTGGTACGTCCGTAATGCCGACCTTCATCGGGACTTAGAGCTCCCAACAATTCAACAGTTTCTTAAAAAACTCTCTGAGAACTTCTTCAAAGCCTCAGAGTCGCACCCAAACAATTTAATTCGTGAGGCGGCTTCTTATGCAGCCCCACCCCCCTCTCGCTATCGTGTCCGCAGGCCGAGAAACTCTCTCTCGGACCCGCCAAATAAACTGTCAAACGACCTGAACTGCCTCCTGGCGGCTCAGGCCAGTTCTAATTAAATTAATTATTATTATTATATCAAATAATATTATTTTGCCTTCGTAGGCACTCCCTCAGCGGCTCTTAGCCGCTTGCGCCCTCTTTTCCCAAAAGAGGGTCGCTCATGATAAGGCACAATAGAGCTTAATCAGCCAGCTGCCTGTCCCCAAAGGCGGTTTTTAGGGGGTATCACTTAGGGTCCCCGGTAGGACAGTGAGTCCCCCATAACCACGATAGACCGGCTATCGTGGTATGCGTAATGCATTTTCCGCCTCCCTACGTACAGGGTAGCCCTTTAATTGCTTCGGGCGCAAAAAAAAAAAAAAAAAAAAGGCACTTCAAGAAACTGCGTTACGCTCCGCTCACGTTATGCGCTCACAATGAGAGCGAGTGAGAGGCACGCGTCCCTTCCACTCGGGCATGGTTAGCCCACCTAAGAGCGAGAGAGACAGACATAAAAAGTGTTATTTCATCCTTCTTCCTACTATACGAATGAATATTCACATTAAAATTATTTTACCACTCAAAGTCGTTGTCACGTAAAACTTTCGCCCGTATACCGACTTTACAGGCAACCAATTTTTTTTTATAGAATAAGAATGACAAACGAGCTCACAGTTCACCTGATGGTAAGTGGATGCTGTGGCCCATAGACATCTACATTTATCCCCGATTAAGAATCAAAACGTAGATGCGTTGTCACCCATGGGGACTAAGATGGAACGTCTCGTTTTCAGTAAAAAAGGGCCTCCGGATCTCTACACTCACCATACGAAGCAAAGCAGTATTAAATTGCTATTTTACGCTGGTAATCTGTGAGAGCGTGGTTCTACCCCGGTAGAGCCGACCCATTCGTGCTACAACCGTAATATAGCAGCAGCGTGGCTCTACCACGCAAAAACATTACATTGCAGTATTTAATTATATTGAGTAATTATCAGAAAGATGCTGCTGCCCGTCTTCTGTTTCGGGTCTCTGTGGTCTTTTACGAGACCCACGTGATAATATGGGTTTCTCTTCTATGAACTAAAAAAAATAAGGCGGGTGCTGACCGTTGAGCAACTACGGTGCTCTTTTTAAATTCCATTTTAAAACGTTACCTCAATACTAGGATTTGCTCCTGATTCGTGGTGGCAGATTAGTTAAATAAATTTCACTAGGACAAACATCCGGTACAATTATTAGTAGGCCATACAAATATTTGGTCCGTACGGGATTTGAACCCGCGACCCCTAGCGCTCATTGCTAAGCCACTGCGCCACAGAGCCGTCGCTATTTATTTAGTGTAAGTGATCATACCACGATACAGAAAATGTTGGCAAACATTTCATCGCAGTCGCTTCATTACTTCTTTAGATTGGGTTCATGTTGTTACACTTGAGAATATATTTTTGTCGTCAAAACGCATTGAGTTAAATCAATGTCAAAACTGATCAGTAAGCAAGCAGAAAAGGAGTTTTGCTAGTAGTACTAATTAGTAACTATTTTTTTAATTAATATAAGACGTACATATTCATTATTAGTTTAGTAGTTTATATGCTTCATATAGATTTTTAACCCTAGACGAAAAAGAGGTGTGTTATCATTGGGTTATTATGTACTACGTACTAGAGAAGCTATTCCAAACAAAAAATGTGCACTACTTTGTATCCGCACATGCGCGGGAAACAGTAAAGTCGCGCATGCGCAGTTGATATAAACACGCGAAAATTGTCATAATAAATAATTGTTTATTTAGATTGTATTGTAAATCGAAAACATATTTTAAATTTTAGTTTATTTTGCATAATATGTGCTAATTTAATATAAAATTATTATTAGCGCCGCTCCGCACTGCATGAATATCGAAGCCACAATAACAGTTGTACGGATTGCAGTACAGTTCAGTTGAACATAGTGAGTGTTCAGAATGCGAAATCTAGTGCGTACATATATATCGATGGGTGTTATAAGTTTGACCGCTATCTGTGTACCGTGTGTACCGTGTCTGTCTGTTCGTGTGTTTGTTTGTTGCGGTTTTTTATTTAAAAGCAAGTTTCTTAGCGGTGGTTCTTAGACATGTTTGAAGATTGTGTGGGTTTTTAAGTTTCCAGTTAAGTTACTATAGTTTAGGTTTTGTTAAACTTGACACCGTATATGCTTTTCAAAATAATTAGCTGTTTAGCTTCCTTCATTTAAAATGCAACTAACGAGCTGCAGACTTACCTTATCCCGAATCTCTTGGCGCATCTTCTCTCTCTCCTCCTCCATCTTGCGATGCTTCTCCTTGCGCCGCTCCTCGGCCTCGCGGATCGCTTCCTGTCGTTCGCGTTCCGCTTCTTCTTCCTTTTCCTTGTCATCGCTGTCATCGCCGTCACCACCAACCGCACCTATGACAATAGAAACACTTTTTTAAATTTTTGGTATTTCTTATTGCTCATACAAATAAGGGTGATAATAGAGCATAGTCCAACCTAAGGTGAATGTTGCTGCCAATATATTAGGTATATAAATAAGAAAAGACAAATGCATAAACGATGTCATCCCTGAGGCCTAAAAAGTACGAATCGATTCCACGGCACGCTTTTACAACAAAAACCCAGAAAATTTACAAAATTTGTCCACCGTCCAAGTTCAAACATGTTATTAAACTGAGTTTGGGGTTTTTTAAAGGTTTAAAAGGAAAAGGGTTATCATAATATTAAGGAATATACGGTTGATAATAATCCCTAAGAGTGAGGTGATCGCTACCAATTTGTTTTGAATAGAAATTGTGTAACATAATATATGTGTATAAACCGTAATTTTTTTTTTCAAAAAAATGTTCTACTGGGTTCCCCGCTGATTCACCTCAGGACGGAGGTATTTTTTGAACCAGTGCTAAATTAAATATAAGAGTGACTTTTAACAAGTATTATTTATAGAAGTTATTATATTATGTAACAATACCCTGTGGTTCCCGTTAAGTGCGCTACAGAATCAGTATTTAAATGTATAGAATTTTTTATAGAATAAGGGTGACATACGAGCACACAGTCAACCTGATGGTAAGTGGATGCTGTGCCCCATAGACATCGACATCTATCCTCAATTAAGAATCAAAACGCAGATGCGTTATCACCCCTGAGGACTAAGATGGAATGTCGCATTTGCAGTAAAAAGGGTCTCCGGAGGTCTAGACTCACCATACGAAATACAGCAGTATTAAGCTGCTATTTTATGCTGGTATTTTGTGAGAGCGTGGTGCTTCCCCGGTCGAGTCTAACCATTGGTGTTACGATCATAATATAGCTGCAGCGTGGCTTTACAACGTACGAAATCATAACTTTTTTCGAAAAAATTCAACCATTTAAAAAAATATTCATTTGCAAATCGCATGTGGTTTTATTACCTTTGCATTGTCCAGGGAGAAAATTTATTTTTATTTATATATGTATATATAGTCAAAAAGTTTCTATTTCTATCTTAAGCCGATCCATTCGTACTGCAGCCCTCACAAGCTGCATCATGACTTCACCATGTATAAAAGCTGGAAATATTGAACCATATTCAACACACTGAATAAATACTTTTACTGACGTTGCTTCTCATTATGCATGGGATTTGGGTTTCCGCGTAGATTGGATGTATTTCAAATGCCAAACAAGTGATAAAATCAAAGATTTTGTATAACCGACTTCAATATAAATAAAATGAGAACATCAGATATAGCATCAGATAACTCAAAAACTAATGGCTGGATCTTGGTCAAATTTACATGGGATCACATGAGAAGCACCAGCTTTCGAATAAAAAAAGAGTCATCAAAATCGGTTAACATAGAAAAAATTCAAAGGTAACGAATATAAAAAAAATAGAATCGAATTAAAAACCTTAATTGACAAGTAGACCTGGTGGAGATAAAAATTATTATATCACCTTCACCCATTATATCCTTCTCGTATATGGAAGGATTTCTCGTAATCGCTAATCACACCGTAAAACATAATCTACTTTTGGCGCTGTATACAAGCATTAGTTTGTATATGTCACTTTTATGAAGTTTGGAATAAAGACAGAGATGGAAATTCTTGAAATGTCCCATAGTAAAATAAAATAAAGTAACAACCTATATACGTCCCATCCCACTACTGGAGCACATGCCTCCTCACATTTTTGAGAGGGTTTTAGGGCAAAGAAATGTCCGCCGTGCTGCCCCAATGCGTGTTGGCGAACTTCACATGTCTTCGAAATATTTTTTTCTTATTCCTCAGAATCAAGTACGTGATAAATTAGCACTTAAAAGGCGATCAACTATTTCATTGGTGCCGACGGGGATCGAACCCGGGTTAGTCGCGTATATTTACAGCGAGCGTTAGCCGTCTGAGCTACCACGGCTCGGGAAAATTTCCCATATTCCCAATTAACTCTGAAGATCATAGTTACGAGTAACCCTACAGTAAGAGGCCGAGTAATGAATTTAATTCTTACACATGGTTAAATATCGTATTTATTTTTAGCGAAATCTACGTAACGTGACGCGAGGATCGTGAAAAACATGAATATTTAAAATCAGCTTTAAATATTGCCTCCGTCGCTTGGTAAAGAGGTCAACATGAGCAGTGCAAAAATAATGAACGTAGAAGCGACCGGCGTTAACAGTGTTTAAAAAACATATAAGTAGGTTGAAAAACTTGACGAGATGATCTCAGTAAGTATGTCCTAGTTTATGATACATATTTTTTTATGTCGATAAATTTTTACGCATGGTTGGTTGGTTGGTTACCCATGTTGTAACAGGAATGGGTTGACTCGACCTGTCAAAGGTGATTCTTTTGTGGGAGCGTCATCTTTCACCTGTGCACCAGTTACCAGCGTACAATAGCAGCTTAATGCTGTTGTGTTTCGTATGCAGAGCGTGAAGAATCGGGGACCCTTTTTACCGAATATGAGGCATTCCATCGTAGTCGAGGATAAATGTAGATGTATGTAGCCCACTGTATCCACTTTTCAACAGGTGGGTTATCACACTAAAAAAAACAAGTTCAAGCAATATTTAATTAATTTAAAAGCAAACCATGGTAGCTCAGGGGTCGGGTCCTAGGCGCTAACATCTCAAAGTACAAACAGAAACTGAGTTTCAACACCGCCGGCAACAAATCTGTCTTTAAAATAAAGTCGTTTATCCCCTTCTGCCCGCGTTTTCGCTTAAAACTTTTTATTTACTTGATAGATTTGGATGCAGTCTTCGCTTTCATTTAAAGGATTTCGTGACAATGGTTTTAATATACAATTTACGCATATTTTATGTAGTAATACTGGAGACAAACACCATATTGGTAAATTGTGATCGCTTCGTTGGTCTAGTGGTATGTAGTTGCTGATCATTGGGTTTTTCAATCAAGAAATTATGAGTGCCTGGAGTCAGAAAAGAGCGGTGTTTCACCCCCGTGCGCGGAAAGCACGTAAAGCCCTTGTTCCTGCGCCTGTTCTTTCTCCGGACACGTATATCACCATTTAATTTTAAACTTTTTATTCGTGGGTGCTTAAAAGTTCGGAAAACGTCGGGAATTATAAAGTTATAACAAGACGCGATAAAATTCGTAAAATTAGTTTTATACCACGTGTAAATGTAAGAAATCATTATGAATTAACAATGTTATAAATTCAAATGAGGCATTATTTTAATTGAAGAAAGCTTACGCGGCAGTAGCCACAGTACCTCACTCATTAAACGTCGAAATTAGATAACAGTGTAGGACGCGCGTAACCGCATTGTATTGTATCGCTCTGAACTGCCTCAAACCGGATTCATTCGGTCGAGTGGCCGATCCAATATGGCGGCGCGTTGTTCAAAAATCCATTACACGTCAATCTGAGCATTTGTCACGTCGTCCGCACGTCTAGTGGAATGTGAACCCTCCGTTTTATTCTCTTTTAAAATGAAAAGGGTTTTTCCTGTCGTACACAGCTTGATAAAAACATTTAGGTAGATATACTACGGAGCTTTTGTTTCAATCATTATTCATGTCATTATCATTGTCATAATAATTACAGCCCCTCAAGTCAAGAAGTCCACAGAACGTGGGCCTCTCGCAACAATGCCACTGAGCACGGTTTTTAGTTTTTGCATCCATTGTCAGCACGTCTAATCAGACCATCACTGCACGTATAGGGGGACTATCTACATCTTCCTACGGTTGTCGGTTTGTCGTCGCCGCCATTTCAATTTACTTTCCCGTTATATTATTTTCTTCATAGCTTACAGTGATCTTAAGCTTCCTCATACGGCTAGCAGTGAAGGACCACGTTTCAGCTACATATATTTTAAGGTTTTGATGTATTAGTGAAGTTAAAGTTTTTTTTTTATAGAATAGGGTGACAAACGAGCACACAGTCCACCTGATGGTAAGTGGTTGCTGCGGCCCATAGACATCTACATCCATCCTCCATTAAAGATCAAAATGCAGATGCGTTGTCACCCGTGAGGACTGAGATGGAATGCCTCGTTTCCAGTTAAAAGGGTCTCCGGTTCTCTACACTCACCATACGAAATACAGCAGCATTAAGCTACTATTTCACGCTGGTATTCTGTGAGAGCGTGGTCCTTCCCCGGTCGAGCCGACCCATTCGTGCTACAACTATACTACTAATATAACTGCAGCATGGCTCTACCACGTTAATATTAAAATACAATATATTTAAAACTTTATAACATTGTTTTTCCGTTTTAAGAATTCGAGAAAGGAAAGACACTTAAGATCATTGCAGCTTCTAAGCCACGTTTTCTCAGAATATAATATTTCTTTGTTGTTGGAGAACGCTGCTGCCAATCTCCTAGTTTATTTTCCTGTGCCGCCTCTTACACCCACGGCATGATGTGGGCTGGTGGATATTCTTACGTCACCCCAACACGGCAAACAATAAAATATAATATACAGATAAAACTAATATTAATACTTTGCACTTTTGTCACATTTTGCGTGGCTTTTATGCCATATATGAGGAAATATACTGATGAGAAATGCGAATGATGGAAACTCTCGACTAGTGCGGAAAAAGGGTAATTGTTTGTTTACGTTAGTGTATGTTGTATGTGTGCACGTGTGCATACATGCATGTATGTCTATTTCTTTGGCACGGTCTGCAACCTAAACGACTTCATAGATTTTAATTATGGGGTATCGTTAGGTGACATAAAAACCGACTGCCTAAAAAGAGTCTTTGGCCGTGGAAGTAATAGGGCAGATCTCCCACCGGGCAAGGTGTTATGCTCAGGGAGCGGTCAATGCTTCGTGTTTTAGTTCGGAGCTATTCTATATATAGTGCAGTAACTTCAGAACTTTAAAAGCGCCACCACATCACCTCTCTACTCAGACTGGAGGTCGGTATTGGCGTCCGATTGCCGGTGCATCCTTAATGCCGATGGAGAATACATGCTGTGTGCATAAGGGCAAGTGACGCCGGTGCGAGCCTGAGCAAGTGCCAGATGTCTACCTTACAAATCTGCTGTGAGTCGAGATGAAGACAAGTTGGCCTGGATCACAGGAACTGAAGACTGCAAAAGACGATTCTCAGGAGTAGGTAGGGATATTCTTAGGATTATGACAAAGGCTTGAAATTGTGATTTCCGAAGGTTGTTGATTGGGTGTTCAGATCACGTCGGTTGATCACCAGTTTGGCCGTGGAAGGAAAAGAGCCAGAGAAGGTATTCAGGCCGGGTAGCGGCCGACACCCCGTGGTTTAGTTCAGAGCTACTCTATATATAGTGCAGTAACTTCAGAACTTTGATAGCGCGATTTAGGTTTCGGTGCGTTTCGCTTGTGGAGCGGCGACAGCGCCGCCACCAGTCTACTAAAAAGGCAATCGGGTTTTTTAATCTGTTTTAACTACTTGGCTAGTTAATATGAGTACATAATGAAACCCATACTTGAAACACTTCTTTTCTTCTTTTGTTTATTTATTTATTTATTGATAGAACCACCAACGGAATAACATGTTGTTTTTTTAAAAAAATTGACAATAGGCTTAGGAACTAAGATTTACATGTTTCCATTTAAAGGTATTTAAAGCATGTTTAAAAAAGACGATAACTGTACGATAACTTAATAATTGTTACAAGTACGAGTAAAATACTAATAAAAAAAAACAAAAACAATTAGACAATACGAAATATATGAAAAATAAAAATATATAAAAATAACAACATTTATATCGAGTTTATATAAAGATATGGTATAATTTTTACTATGAGTTTTTAAATAGATTGACAATTTTGGCTCTAAAAGATTTTATATTATCGTTAAATAAGTCAATAGTCTTATCTTTAAGGACACATTCGTTATATAATCTGCTCATTCTCGGTATAAGAGAGTGATGACCAAGATTAGTTTTATACAATTTATGTTTGAGTAAGGGAATCGAAAAACGCGGCACACGGCAGGGAACTTTGAACAATATTTGTGATAGTAATTCTGCAGAATCTATAGTCCCATTTGTAAGCTTGTACAAAAAAACTAAATCATGTAGTTTACGTCTGTCCGATAGTGAGTTTAATTTTAGTTTTAGGAGACGAGTGGAATAGGATTCCATATGATTAGTACTAGAACAATATTGAGTAAATCGTCTTTGAATGCTTTCTATACGATCTTTGTGTATTTGATAATTAGGGTTCCATATGATGGTGCCGTACTCTAATTTACTTCTAACTAAGGAAGTGTAAAGAAGTTTTTTTGTTTTGATTTTTTTAAAACATTTTGAATTCCTGTATAGAAACCCGAGCATTTTGCGTGCCGATCTACAAATATTTTCAATGTGAATATTAAATCTTAATTTAGCATCAATTGTAATTCCTAAGTCTCTGATGGATTCAAGCTTCTGAATTGGATTATTGTTCAACGTGTATTGGGTTTCTGATGCAGTATGCTTACGCGTAAAGTTGATATATGAACATTTAGAAGCGTTAAGATCCATGCCGTTTAACTTGCTCCAACGAGCAATCCTATCGACATCTTCTTGTAGAGATTGTGCATCATAATCGTTTAAAATTGCTTTTACGAGTTTCAGATCGTCCGCAAAGATTAAACATTTTGAATTATGTACACAATTAGTTACATCATTTACGAAAATATTAAATAATAAGGGTCCTAATATGGATCCCTGAGGCACTCCCGAGGTGCACCTATATTTCTGAGAAAAGTAGCCCCTGATCACTACATATGAAAATCTGTCTTCTAAATATGAAGCGAACCACGAGAGTAATGGCCCTCCGATTCCGAAAGATGATAGTTTCGCTATTAACAACTGGTGATTCACCCTGTCGAAGGCTTTGGAGAAATCGGTGTAGATAGCATCTACTTGAAAACGTGAGTCAACGTAGGGTGTTATATAATTCAAAAAACATGAAAGGTTTGTGACTGTAGATCGAGAAGTCATAAATCCGTGTTGGGTGTCTGAGATAGCGTGGCGGACATGGCGTGTCAATATAGGTGATATTAAGGACTCGAAGATCTTAGAGACAACTGATAATATTGATATGGGTCTATAGTTGGCAATATTATCTCTATTCCCTTTTTTGTACACAGGCACTATTCTTGCAAGTTTCCACATATCTGGGAAGACCCCGGTACTGAGGGATGTATTAAAGATAATACAGATAGGCAAAGACAACGCTTTAGCACACTTCTTAATAAACGATGGAGGAAGATCGTCGGGTCCAGCACCTTTCTTTGCGTCAAGTCTTTTTATTTTTTTTATTACTTCCTTAACATTGATGTTTATTAAGCAGAGATTGTTTACGGTAACTGTTTGTAGGGGAATGTTTCTACAGGGTAGGTCTCTCCTCTCGTATACGGAAGCAAAGGATTCTGCAAAGAGATTGCACACTCCTGGGCCGTCTGTAGCAACTTTATTGTTAAGTACCATTCTGGCTGGGTACGTGTTTGATGGTTTTTTTACGTTTTTTAAGTGAGTCCAAAAATATTTAGGATTTTTTTGTAGGCTACTTTCAACGCATTCAATATAATTATTATAACTTGCTTTAATTAATTTATTACAGCTAAACCTTAGTGATTTAAATTTAAGTATGTCTAGAGGGTTATTGTAAATTCTACTTTTTACTCGATATTTATTTTTAATTTTTAACATATAAATTAATTTATTATTATACCATATAGGAAACTTTGTACTTTTAGGCTTAGTCTTTGGCACGTGTTTTTCAATTATTGATTTTAATTTGTGATAAAATTCATTAAGCATTGAGTTAACTGAATCGCAGTTTAGTAATAGTTCCGACCAATTTGTACCATCTAATTCTTTATTAATGGCCTCATAATCTGCTCTAAAGAAGTTGTACCTTTCATTAAGCTGTGCATTGATCGTATTAATCTTCAAGAAATCAAGCTTTAGGTTAAGTGACGGATGATGATTATCAATTATGCTGATTGGATTGAAGTTTTGACTAACTGTCACATGAGTATGATTTGAAAGAACCAAATCAAGTAACCTACCATTTGCGTTAAATATTGAATTGTATTGTTTTAAATTGTGTTCCTCGATAAAATCAACAAAACTAGACGCTAAGTTAGAACTACTAACGGGGTGTAGACAATTTGATTCCGGTACTTTCGACCATGCAATACTACTAATATTAAAATCCCCCGTTAGCATGACGTATTCATTTGTATTAATAGCTTTGGACGCATTTTCTAAGAATTCGCTTAGCACATTGCTATTCATCGGAGGTGGCAAGTATACTACGCAGATTGCAACATGACTTGGTTTACCATCAATAATTGCATCAACCGTAATCCACAAATCTTCGCAGTTACTCTCCCAATGCAGGCAACGGCTTGATTTTAAGGTATTTTTAACGGCTATCATTACACCCCCCATTTTTGATTCTTTTTGAGTCTAATTGCTCCCTGTCTCTCCTATATACCGTATAGCGATCATCAATAAACTCACTATCGAACACACCGTCATTAAGCCAAGTTTCTGTAAAAATTAAGATGTCGAAATCATTACATAGTATGTTAAGCTTTACATCATGCGTCTTACTACGAATCCCCCTTACATTTTGGTAATATATATTTAATGTATAGTATTTAAACAGAATTTCGATAAGAGACTAACAGATAAGCACTTTACTATTGTAAATCTTCGAGCTGCTCAATGTTACGCACGACAATATGCTCGGAATTATCGGTTTTTCTTAAAAAGACACGACCATTTTTAATCCATACAAATTTGTATTTTAATTTCTTTGCTGTCGCTCTGGCAAGGGCGTGGATTTTCTTCAGCTCCGGGGTCAAATGTTCGACTACAAATTTAGGTTTTTTTTCGCCACCTATCCCGATGTGGCTTGTATTTAGTTTTTCATTGGTGTTTCTTTTATTGAAATTTATTACTCCGGCCAAGAATGTATCACGAACCCGTGGACAAGCAAACTTCACAATAATAGACCGTGGTCGTGCACTTTCTGGATTAATCTTGGCGATTCTTGTACATTTATGGATATCAGCGTCGGATATTTTAGTGCCAGTAATCTTCCCTATTTGTGTAATAATATTAGGTATATTTTCGGCCCTATGTTCCGGAACACATTGTATCTCTAGGTTGCTCATTCTTGAATGCTGCTCCATTATGCTTAAGCGACTATTGAGGTTTTTTACTGTTGATTTAAGACAATCATTTTCTTCTTTTAGTTGTTTTACATCTTTTAATTTTACTTGCATATCCTTTCTTAAATCCTCGTATTGGTTAGTAACGAAAAGAACTAATTCCTTTAGATCAGTGATTTCCACGGTTAGTCCCTTTATTTTATTTTCTATAATTTTGCTGATACTGCTTTCAATTTTGTTTATAAATGCACTCATCTCATCATGAATTATGTGCTTTATACTCTCAAGAGTGAGAGATTCCTGACTTTGAGTTAAGTGCGTAGGTTGTGAGCGTCTTAATGTGATGTTACTGCTCGTGTCTCGAGGTGAGATTCCAGAGCTGCGAACAGGCGTGTCAGAATTATCACATTTTGGTTGCTTTGCTCGGCAAGTCGGGCAAACCCAATTGTTTTTAAAATCAGCAGAAAGTTCTTTATATTTTTTGCTGCTGGTGTTTATACAATCGTAATGGTATTTAAGACTGCATGTAATACATTTAAGCTGCTCTTGCGTGATAAGTTCCTCAGAGCACGCGCCACATTTTTTGTTTCTCAAGGTTTTTGTACTCATATGAAGTTAGCAAAAAGTTAATACGGTGACTTGCTATAGCTTATTTGACAGGCGCTTACATGCAATTGAATGTGGTGTGACGTAGATGCGGAGCGATCGCGGGTTGCCCTAGGTCAGGGAGTTATTGATTTAACGATGTTTTGTAAATACAAAATGCGATTACTCACGGACCCCTGCACCGAATTAAATATAAATATAAAAGTAATTTTATAATTTTATAAACCGTACCTTTTTACACGACCTGGGGAAACTTTCTCAAATCTATCCATTATATTCTGTACCAATGAAATCTCTAGAGACTGCTTCCAATTTATTTCAAAGTTGTATCGAACTGAATCCTTGAGATGCAAAGCACGAACGTTCTCTGATTTTCTCACGCGGTTGCTAAGTCGTAGTTTTTATTACTTAGAGTTGTTTGACGGAGAAGAGCTTTCGAAAATTTTGTTTGAGAATTGTTTTCAATCGTGATCAATATTCAGGAGGAAGGTTTGTTTGCTTTTAAAAATAGAATAATATGATTTATAATAATATTTTATGGTGACTTTTTTCTTGTTTAAGTTCATAGCTGGACACGGACCACTCCCAGTGGTTGGGGGACGTGCGTCCAGTAGTTTCGCATTTTTGATGCTGCTTGTAGTGTATGCTCATGTTTATGTTCAATACACCCATTAAGTTATTATTAAATCTACAGTCATGATGACTAGACGTGTTATGCATTTCCCGTACTCTTCTTCTCTTTACCTTACATAGCGACCCTGCCAGTTCACGGCGGTGCTGTTTTACCGCCCTCTATCGAAAACTATAAGTTCAATTTAACTAACCAAGAATATTATATGCCTATCCGTAAAAGTTTCAGTTAAAAGAGTAATGTTAAATATACTTTAGTGTTTTATTTTTGAGTTTATGTAGCACTATTTTTACTGTTAAATTATTTTTATGTAAGTTGAAGATCAATTTACTTTAATTTAATTTAATTTATTTATTCTTTATTGTGGCAGCCTCGTACCGGTAGACGAAGTGTAGGGCGACCCACCACTAGATGGAGTGACGACCTGGTAAGACATGCAGGAAGTCGATGGATGCAGGTGGCTCAGGACCGTGCTTCGTGGCATACCTTGTGGGAGGCCTATGTTCAGCAGTGGACTTGTGGAGGGCTGTAATGATGATGATGATGATGATTCATTATTGTAACACGTTACAACTAAGGTAACAATGGACTCTCTGCCAGTCAACAGGTAGCGTTGTGAGCTATTGTGGCAGGTGTAAAATTAGTTTATGATCTCTATACAACTTTATATATATATATATATATATATATATATATATATATATATATATATATATATATATATATATATATATATATAATGTTATATTTTATTATTATTTTAAATCAGTTAGTTTTTAGGGTTCCGTAGTCAACTAGGAACCCTTATAGTTTCGCCATGTCTGTCTGTCCGTCTGTCCGTCCTCGCTTAATCTCTGTGACCGTTAGCACTAGAAACCTGAAATTTGGTACCAATATGTGTATCAATCACGCCGACAAAGTGGTAAAATAAAAATTGGAAAAAAACGTTTTGTCAGGGTAGCCCCCCTTATATGTAAAGTGGGAAGTGATTTTTTTTTAATTTCAATCCTAACGTGTGATATATTGTTGGAAAGGTATTAAAAAATGAATAGGGGTTTACAAAAATCATTTTTTGATAATGTCCATAATTTCGGAAATAATCGCTCCAAAATTAAAAAACAATGTGTCCCCCCTCTAACTTTTGAACCATAAGTTTAGAAAATATGAAAAAAATCTGAAAAGTAGAACTTTATAAGGACTTTCTAGGAAAATCATTTTGAACTTGGATGGAAACAACAGTACCCACTACCGGGAGCAGTTGCAGGAGCGCGGAGCGCTGCTGGAGCGCGAACATAATGGATACCCACCTTTAAACTCATAAGTGGGAACACTTATTGTGACGGACGGGAAACTACGGAATCCTACACTGAGCGTGGCCCGACACGCTCTCGGCCGGTTTTTATTTTCATGTTTCTTCAAAAATATTCTTTGATGAAGAGAGGGAATAATTGTAGCGATTATTTTAGGTTGTAATTTGTTTCTCAACTGACTTCGAAAAAAGCAGGAGGTTCTTTATTTAACTCTATTCGAATGTAATTTCTTAATCTGTGTTCAAAAATTCTTTCTAGGTTAACCGATTTTAATTATTCTATTGAAAGCTGGCGCTTTTCATGTGGTCCATATAAATTTGATCAGGAGCTGACCAGTTGTTTTTCAGTTATCCTCAACAATGCGTATTTAAATGAATTCAAAATTGATGGTGTTCTATTTTTATTTATTTATCAAAAATTTTAATTTTACCATTTGTTAATTATTTTTATGTTTCTCTTTGTGCTTTTACTTTCACTTAAGCGAGGCGATAGAAAGTTCTTTAACTGGGTTCTTGAACCAATGTAATTGAGCCCGTTTGATCGTCAGAGGTAATAATGAACAAAGTTTTACTCCAAGAACTGGGGATTTACTTATTATAAAAAGTACCGGAGTGCACAGGATATTTGGAGGAAAATTCGGACTATTAGGGACTAGTAAATCATGACAGGAGCTGAGAAATTTAAATTGTTCTCTTAAATAAGTCGGATACGATATGTATACACATAAATAAAATTGAATTGTCAGTCTCTAATATGTAACTGCCTTATACTGAAATTATATTGAAGAATTGAAGTTATTTGCATGCCATAAAGACTTGAGAAAACGTTTTAAAAATGTTTGTCTCTCTGTCTGCCTGTCCATGCGGGTGAAGTTTCTGAAAGCCGAACCGATTGAAATAAAATTTTACGAACACAAAAATCATAATCCCAGGAGGAAGCTAGGCTATATTTTATACGTAGTAGAGCCATGCTGCAGTTATATTGGTAGTATAGTTGTAGCACGAATGGGTCGGCTCGACCGGGGAAGGATCATGCTCTCAATACCAGCGTCAAATAGTAGCATAATGTTGCTGTGTTTCGTATGGTGAGTGTAGAGAACCGGAGACCCTTTTTACTGGAAACGGGGCATTCCATCTTAGTTTTCACAGGTGACAACGCATCTGCATTTTGATTCGTAATCTAGGAAAGATGTAGATGTCCATGGGCCTCAGTAACCATTTACCATCAGGTGGACTGTGTGCTCGTTTGTCACCCTAACCTATATAAAAAAAATTAAAAACTTGCAGATTTTTTTGAAAAATGAAAGTTTTATAAAAAATGACCTTTGATTATTTCAAATCTAAATAATGCCACATATATAGATCCCATCCGATCCGATCCATAAGTTTTTATGTAACCATTACATTGGGCACTAAGCATTACAATCAGAGATTAACCACAAGATTTCGCGAGCATGTCCAACTATAAGGGCGTCGGGAAATTTCCGGAGGAGAAAGTGCCTGTAATCCAGCAGCGACGAGTTAGATTAAACGAATTCCAAGAGCTTTTTTATAGAATAAAGAGGACTAACGAGCACTAAGTTCATCTGACGGTAAGTGGATGCTGTCGCCCATAGACATCTACATTTCGCAAGAATCCAAATGCAGATTCGTGTCATCCCTGAGGAGAAAAATGAAATGCCTTGTTTCCAGTAAAAAGGGTCTCCAAGACATCTACATTTTGATTAATAAAACAATAATAAATTTATGTTACAGAAGTGAACAGAAAAGTTGGAGAGGAACGCCTTAAAAGAAAGTTTATGGATCAAATTTGTGATATATTGAAGATGGGCTAAATTAAAAGTACTCCTAATCGACTAGCAGGTACGCGTAAGTATATGAAACGAAAGGCTCTGCGTACTCCTCTGGGTGACAGGCACGCCTGTTTATGTTTTTTTATGTAATGAGAAAAGATTATTTTTTTAATGTTGACTCGATGGTAATGGCAGATGCTGTGGACCATAGACATCCAAATTTATCCTCGAATAAGAATCAAAATGAAAATGCGTTCCCACCCATGAAAACTAAGATGGAATTCCTAGTATCCAGTGAAAGGGTCTCTGGTTCTCTACACTCACCAACGGAACACAGCAACATCAAGCTGCTATTAACGCTGGTATCCTGTGAGAGCATGATAACTCCTCGATCGAGCCGACTCATTCGTACTACTACCATAAAATGCTGCAGCGTGGCTCTATCATGTAAAGTTCGTTATGACTGGCAATTCAATTTAATGTCAACCATCTCAATAACTTTTCCTATTAAGAAAAAGGCATCGTATCGGGCGCAATTCAATTATTAATTGATCAGACGTCGCCTGGATATGGTGGTGACAGCGTGGTAATTCTCCATCTCGTTTCTTTTCAATAAATTTTTACCGAGGTCGCGCTCCCTCGGCTTCAAATAATATTATTGCATCCCTTTCTTAATTAAAAAGATAGGGTTGGGTGTTGAACATCTATTTGTTTCGGATATAGTATTTTTCGGTTATTTTTGAGAGAGGGTAATTATATAATGTTTTTGAGTGTATATGTGTCTATTTCTTTAGCACGTCGATCTGTAGCCAGTTTGATGAAATTTTAACAAATGTGGTGTCGTAAGATTCGTATTGGTTGAGGAAGTTACAAAGGATATTAAAATATTTTAAATTGTCGCTTGTTATAGATGTAAGTTTGACATAAAAAACACATAGTCCAATATGTGCACAAGTACATCTTGATTTAGAAAATGCAGACGTAACTCATGAGGAACAAGAGAAAATGCCGAGTTACTAATTCTATGGATCTTGAGTTTAGAAAATGATAGAGTCACGCTGCAGCTATATTATATTTTTAGTAGCTCTCACAGAATACCAGCGTAAAATAGCAGCTTAATTGCTGCTATGTTTCGTATGGTGAGTGTAGAGAACCGGAGACCCGTTTTACTGGAGACCCGTTTTACTGGAGACCCGTTTTACTGGAAACGAGGCGTTCTATCTTAGTCTTCAAAGGTGACAACGTATTTGCTTTTTGATTCATGATAATATTAAATGTCCACAGCATCTACTTACCACCAGTTGGACTGTGTGCACGTTAGTCACCCTTATTTTATAAAAAAACACAGAAGTATTATGCTGTTATTTTACATTAGTATTATGTGCGAACAAGATCCTTCCACTGTTAAGGCAAACCATTCACGCTGCAGCTATAATAACCGCAATAGTGGTAAAGTTAAAAAAAACTAAGTTGACGTTTTAGTATAAGAAAATGTCCCCTGCACTGCCTCAATGCATGTTGGCAGAATTTACATAACAGACATTTTTCTTTTAAATTTCTTAAACAAACGAGTTCCCGTAGGATGTTTCATATCATTAGCATTTTCAAGTACAGAAAAAAAGTTCAGTAAGTGTAAGTAAACTAACTAAAGAATTATGATAATTCTTTTCAAACATGCACCAGCTTGCATAATCAGTAATTAAAATTGCAATTTCATTGGTGCTGGTGAGGATAGAAATATAAGTGGATTTAGTACTGGGAAATTTACTGCGAGCCTGAGCTGCCACCGCTTTTAGTTACTTGTAATTTAAATTTGTAAATTACACTTTGTTCAGAATAGAACAAGTGAGATAGTTACAAGTGTATTTCTGATATAATTTCAGTAGAGTTCAGTTGGGTGGTGGGAAGACCAACGGCTATAATATTTAAGATAGAATGTACTAATAACTACAGTAAGCGAATTAAAGGTTTAGAACAAGACAGTGTTCCACGATAAGAACAATAATATAATTTTATTACCACCTTATCCTATAAAAATATTTTTTATAGGATAGGGTGGCAAACGAGCGCACAGTCCGCCTGATGTTAAGTGGTTGCTGTGGACCATAGACATCTACATATATCCTCTATTACGATCCAATACTCTTAAATATCTAATACTAGCAATACCTGTACCAAGTGAGGGCTTAACTGATATAAAATACATATATTAACAACAACAACAGAACTGAGTAACCCGGGTTCGATCCCCACCGGTACAAATGAAATCGTTAATTGCAATTTTAAGTGCTGATTTACCAAGTGCTGGGCAGTGAAGGAAAACATCGTGAGGAAACCTGCATGTCTGAGGAATAAGAAAAAAATATTTCGAATACATGTGAAGTTCGAAAACACGCATTGGGGCAACGCGGCGGACACTTCCTTGCCCTAAAATCCTCTCAGAAATGAGGGGAGGCCTGTGCCCAGCAGTGGGACATATATAGGCTGTAACTTTACTTTTATATTATACGTATGAAAGAAAAATATTAGCGCAAAGATAAAATGCTAAAACGTTACCTTAGTAACAAACATTAAGATATTTGAACTCGTTGTAACAAACATACAAGTAATGATTTACAAGGCGCTGAAGAAGATAATTCAATTTTTGCCATCCATCAAGTATTCCTCTACAAGACGCAGGAGTGTACAAGCTAGATTGTGAATGTGATCTCTATTACATAGGATAAATAAAAAGATCAATAAAAATCCGCGTGAAAGAACATATAGCTGACATGAAGCACCGACGCTCCGGGAAGTCTGAAGTCTGTGAACATGTTCAAGATCGTCCCTACCATTAACAAATTTATAAACCACCAATCCTCGCAAGAGAACACCGATCTCTTCAAAGAATGATACACGAGGCTTTCTTAAAAACATCCTAGACATAAATCTAAATCTAAGTCTAATCTAATCCCCCTAAGGCTAAATTAAAAAACATCCTAATTTCAATAGAGAAGATGGAAGGGTGCTGCCATCTGTTTGGGATCCTATAAGTAAAAAAATTTGATCCAAACCCAAGCATACCACTACAAGACTTGTAATAGATACTGTAAGCTCGTTCTGCGTAGATCGAACCAAAAATGAATACTCAGAAACTGAAGGTAGCCGAGCTAGCTATGACATTGCGACGTCGAATATCTCAGTTCCCCCGTGAACATGTGCTGTAAAGCACCCGACACGTCGAGAATTAAAATAAGTAAATTAAACGCGATAAAATCCGTATTAATAGTTTTATTCAAACATACAAATATTTATGAAGCGGAAGTATAGATTAAATACAATTAATATATACTTATTATCTGTGATACCGTCGTGTAGTGGCGGTGTAAGAATACCACTAACGCATATCATCCCGTGGGTGTCGTAAGAGACGACAGAGGGACAAAGCAGGAGAATGGGCAGCAGGGTCTTACAAATAAAAAACTGCGCTTGCCAACCTGTATGCCAAGCGCAGAAACTATGCCAAAGATCCCCCTATGAGGCAATCTATGGGATATGCCCATGTAAAGCAATAGACTTCAGTAGACCGTAACGGTAACAGTGATAATCTATGGGTTGTACAATTGTAAATTATGGCCGAGCTTTGCTCGGTTTTTTTAAGTTACATTTATATACAAATTACATGAATAATATTTTTGATCTTATTGACATAATAGAAAAAACGGAACTGGTTATTTGAATAAAAAATCATGAGTGCAATTAGTTTAATTAAAATTTTCGTATTTTTAAAAAGTACTAAAAGAAGGGCTCGAAATAATAGATTTTCTCACAAAAGAAGGGGACTTGAGAAAAAAAAGGAAAAAAAGTCGGACCCACGACGGGACGCGAACCACGGAATTCCGACATTACGCCTAAACAACATCCCATCTGAGCTATTACGATCGTTGGTAACCTGTCAAAATTTACCTTCTTATATTGTAGCAGTTTATTATTGCCTGAAAACATTGACAAAAGGACATTTTCTAAAATAAATCCTAGCTATATATATATATATATATATATATATATATATATATATATATATATATATATATATATATATATATATATATATATATATATATATACAAGAATTGCTCGTTTAAAGGTATAGGATTCCGTTTATTATTACAGATACTGTGTGCATATAAATTGAAGTTAATATTAAAAGTACAAGACACTTCACAAAAATTCTTCATAATAAACATATATATAAAATTTTCTTTCATCACAAATCTTGAAAAAGTTATTAAAACATACACCAGCTGTATCTCGAAATAAAGGCACAACTTTATTAAAATCGACTTCCAATACCGGAATAAACGTGTTTTAAAATTTTACATCCGAAGCGTCGTGATTTCGGATATCCGATATCTGATACAGCGACATCCCTATTTTTAAATAACCTACCGTTCGAGCGACGCCTGAATATTCATGAACGTATTTAAATAATAATGATTTACTTACGTACTTACTTTGCGAGGCAAAGGTGGGATGTCAAAAGGAGACTCTTGTAAAATTTGAGAGCCAGGACAAATAAGAAGGTAAGAAAGTGAGTTTGAAAAACGGTAGGTTTGGTTTAATATTAGCATTTTATATTGCGGAGTAGGCAGGTTTACAAAATGCAAATAATGTTTAACGTTTCATTATTGTGTAGTACCTGGGCGACCGGCACCTTATTATTATACTGGTTCTTTATGTCATTAGTTTCTCGTTTAAATATAATTTAAAACTGTTCAATTCCTTTGGTAAATAATTGAAAAAATCTGTTTTAGAACCATCGGCCTCAACTGATGATTGTTTTCAATAGAATATTAGATCTTTTATATAAAGCTAACCTAAAGGACACTCGTTTTATTCTTGCTATTTAAACATGAAATTATTGATAACTATTATTCGTTTTGCATTTTGTTTTTTAATCTAAACTGGCAGAGAATGCCATAAGGTATTAAGTCCGCCCTTTATATTCCTTAGTATATAAGGTGTATAATAAAGATTAAATAAATAAATAAAATCATATTAATGTAAATGTCAATGGGCCAAATGGGCCTCGCTCAAAGTCTGAGTATAGCTATGGAGCGAGGAAATGCAGCCAGCGTTCTTGGCACGATACTACGGGAGTAGGCCTATATTAGAATTAAAACTTTCAGTTTTAGTTTTATTATTACATTTTGTTTAATATTGAAATGTATTCAATATTATGTAAATAAATGATATTATAATAAAATAAAAAAATATAATCTTTTTTGCCACTTAGTCAAAGTCAAAATATTTTAATTCATAATTGGCTTACATAAAGCACTGTTTGAAAGTCATGAAAGCTACGCCGAGACCTTTTGAGACGAAGCACCAACAATCTTACAAGTGAATTATTTTTCTCCCAACATTTACAATGTATTCTTCATTATCATAATTATTACAGCCCTTCATAAGTCCAGTGCTGAACATAGGTCTTCCCCAAGGAATACCACGAAGCACGGTATCGTAATTCCAGGCTAAGTTCCTTTACCGGTAAAACAGTAACTTTTTCAATTTAAAGTTCCTACTATAATATCGTGTTCTCAATTTATTTACAAAACCGTGTTGTAGTTTTACCTTCAACTTGTATTAGTTAATAATGTAATAAATTTACTGTTAAATATGACCTTTATAACGTGGTAATAAGAGCTATATTTCGCTATCACTTGTTATTTTAATCCACACATAGCTCAAGCAGACAGCACTAATAAGGCTTCCATGGACCTAATTGAATTGCTAACCTAGACTACAAGCTGAGATCCAACTTCGTGTCAACACCCAACTCCCAGTGAAGCAGATAACTATTTTATCGCATGAAACACGCCGCTTTAACTGCGTTTAGAGTCTCAAACGCCATTTATAGTTATATATGGAATAAAGTTTAACACCGACATAATATACTATACTACAAGCCGACAATTTGAAATTAAGTTTACAATTTAGTAAATATTAAGCTCAAGATTTAAAAGAGTGAGTTCATCATATTTATTTCTCACAATACAAACTTAACGGTGCCATAGTCATCGCAAGTCCACTGCTGAACATTGGCCTCCCCCAAGGTATACTACAAAGCACGACAGCTTCCTGTATCTCTTACCAGGTCGTCGCTTCATATTATAGTGGTGAGACCGTCGTACTTTCTGCTTACTGGTACGAGAACTTTCTTTTTCAATCAGTTGAACTGATCTTGGAGCTACATAGCCGGCTCATTGCTACTTCAACTTACTGAAAGTGAGTGATGCCAATGAAATATAATTGCAATTTTAAGTGTTGATTTACATTACAACACGTCTTTCTTTAATTCGGTCATTAGAATGTGTCGAAATTTTGACGAGCTGAGGCATCGTAACGCTGATCTGGACATTTTTAATTCTAACATTTCACAATTAGAAGATCTGTAATTGCTACGTTAAATATGCAAATTTCACGGATATCGTTAACTAAGTTTTTTTTAACTGTCACTAATACTACGTATTATTAGTTTATTTTTCTGTCATACTTGTTGTAATACTTTGTTTTGCTGTGCACACTTTATTTGATTATAGACTAGTTATAATATTTTTGTTACTGTAAATGAGTTTTGTAATGTCTTCAATCTATTTGTGTGCTTTATTAATAAAATAAATAAATTTGCCACGTGCCACGATGATAAAAAAATATAGCGAGGCAACTTATGCGGGCATATGCAAAGATAGACGGAGAGGATATGCAAAAAAAAAAAACTAAGAAATGAGAGGAAGCCGGTGCCCAGCTGTGGGACACATGTATACCGTTACTTTACTTTTTACACATTTTTTGTGAAACAAAATAGCAGATAATGTTTTAAACGCTACATACATCAGTATTAAACAAACAACCTTCCAAGATTTGCTTTAATATCCTGCTTAGTCCCGAGCGCGGTGATAGCATCAACGATGTTTATTGCCCTTAGTTACACGAGTAGAGCCTGCGGTCGATGAAATATATTGTCCACACCGATACGCAATAATGCTTTCGCAAAATTATTATCCGCTGAATGCCGTACGTGATGTGACGCTTAATGTGTTATTTGGGCTTATATTGGACATAAGTAGTTGGGTTTCTATACTTTTATTTACTTAACAATTCGTCATACAGAATAATATATAGCTTTTTTCACAGAATTAGGGCGACAAACGAGCACACAGTCGGCCTAGGTAAGTAGATGCCATAACCCATAGACATCTACCTCTAACCTCGATAGAAAATCTAAACGCAGATGCGTTGTCACCCTTAAGGACCAAGATGGAATGCCTCACCACACGAAACTTAGCAGCATTTTACATTGGTATTGTGTGAGTGCGTGGTCCTACCCGAGTTCTTCTTCTTAAGGTGCCGTCTCCTTGCGAAGGTTGGCAATCATTAAGGCGATTTCAACTTTTGAGACCGCTGCTCTAAACAGTGATCTTGTGCTCTTCCCGAACCACTGGCGCAAGTTCTTCAGCCACGATATCCTTCTGCGGCCAGGCCTCCTTCTGCCTGCCACTTTCCCCTGAATGATAAGTTGAAGGAGTTCATATTTTTTGGTGTTACGCATCACGTGCCCAAAATATTCCAATTTCCTCCTCTTTATGGTTGTAAGTATCTCTGTGACCTTCCCCATTCTTTGTAGCACGGTGGTGTTTCGTACGCGGTCTCTCCAAGAAATTCTTAGCATACGTCTGTACACCCACATCTCAAACGCTTCCAGTTTGTTAGACATGGCTTCTGTCAGCGTCCAAGCTTCTACACCATAGAGAAGTACAGAAAAGCCTGCCTGCTCTATTCTGCATCGTATTTCGAGGCTGTGATCTCCTGTTTCGTCAACCATTGTGCCTAGATATTTGAATTTGGTGACCCGTTCAAGACCCTACGACTAGAACGGGTCACCTACCCGAGTAGAGCCGATCAATTCTTGATACAACTATAGTGTAGCTACATATGGCTCTACCACGTACAAAATATATCTTTGTGTATATAACCTGGTAGCTCAGGGTTTGCGCCGTTTCACAGTACGCAAGAAATTTGAGTACGACCCTCGTCCGAGCCTCTATAATTATGTCCATTTTATATCATACAAGAGTTTTATGACATTAACATATATTATTTGTTTTAATTTTAATATGTTATTTTTAGTACTATGTTATTGCATGTATGGCGACGCTAATAAAAATATCAATTTTATACAAATAATGTTTTTCGAAGTTTGAGTTAGGACTCTAGATTGTCTCTAAATACTAACCATAGACAGTAAAGGAGGAAAAAGTAAAAAGGAAAAGTCTGTCGGGATAAGCCACAGAGGAAAATTCAGACAGAGGATGGGCAGTAGCATCTTTCTCGAAATAATAAAAAAACTGCAGCTGCCAACCCCCTGCGGGGCGTGCCAACTATGACATAATCCTCAAAATGAAGCGAATCTATAGGAGAATAGATGTTTAGCGGGGGACTTTTATAGGCAGTGATGAATGGATTGGTATAAACAACATCCTTGATAAAAACACGCGATGATTAAATGGCAAACATGCGTCCCGCAAATCATGTATGATTACAGAAATGTAACTTAATGGTGATAGGGGGGGGGTGAGGGGGGAGATGAGGGGGAGGTCATCGTCAAACGATCGGTTATGACCGTGTTGACGCTTCGGCCCCTACGTAAACAAAGTCATAAAACTAATTCCTTTCTTACGCTCATTACCTTGACAATATTCATAAGCTTAATATTATACTAAACTTTAGGAAATTTGCCAAATATATCGGAGGCTATTTTGACTGTTTTCGTATTAATATCGGTTGTTGCCACTTGGTGAAGCTTTAGCTTCATTAGGGTGATTTGGATAAACACTTCTACTTGTTTAACAATATTTTTTAGGGTCAACTAGAACTATTCTAATGCTAACTACAGCATACCCTATTGCTAGAACTATTCTAATAATAATGTCGTGCGGAGAAATCGAGCGTTTTGTATAGTTAGTAGTTCAAAGTAAATATTGTGAAACAAATACAAGCATTTATCTAAATTACAAAATGTTACTTGTACATATTATGAACATAGTAACGTGGCTTTATGGTCCAAAATATGAAGGTTGGACGAAAACTGCAATGTTATTCTACTTACCTAGACTCGTCAACCACCGTCTAAGCTAAAACTTAGCACCTTATAGGTACAGTAAAATTACAGCCTTTAAAGTCCCACCGCTGGGCACAGACCTCTTATTTGTGAAAAAATTTTAAGGCAAGGAAGTGTCCACATTTACAGAAAACTACAATAGCGGTGTCAAAAATATTACACTTAGACTATTATTTCGTGTTTATATAACAGAACTCAAAAGTCGTTATCAATGGTAAAGGTTCCTCCGGATCGGTAGTATCAATGGGCATTCTACAGTTCCTCGTTCATTCCTGTTCTTAGTCTATATTAATGTCTTACCTTACCTCGTAGGGGACAGATACGATATAGTATTATTTGCTGATACTTCTTTAATTTTCACTCAAAAGGCAGTCAATTAATATTGAAAATGTAAATAATGCTCTATCGAAATGAGTATATTGGTTAGACGCCAACAATTTGCTCTTAAACGGCAATAAGACACAATACCTAATGTTAAACATTCAAATACTAATGTGCGCTTAAATGGGGAGGAGTAGTCTCGTGGATACTATTGTTTTCTTGGTATTACTATTGATGCAAAGCTTCAATGAGGCCCCCTTATGTCTAAATTAGCAGGAAGACTAAGTTCTGCAGCATATGTTGTAAGAAAGATTATAAGTTTTACCAATGTTGAGACAGCTAGATTAGTTTTATTTAGTAACTTTCATAGTATAATGTCTTATGGAATTTTGATATAGGGAGTTGCGACTGATATTGAAGCCATATTTGTTTTGAAAAAGAGAGCCGAACGTGCGATTTATAACCTAAATTGTAGAGTCCCTCACAATTAAATATATTTATGAAAACGTAATGTATGTTCATAAAAACATAAAGAGCTTTGATAAGAATATGATGTTCATATTTTCAGCACTAGGAACAAACATAAGCTTGTAATACCAGTTACTCGACTTCACAGTATTAGTAATGCATTTATGGGGTATAATGTATACGCTTTTACAACAAAACCTAGAAAATGTAGAACATTTGTACACAAAAACATTACATAAAAACATCTTGTTACATAAAAACTGTACAAACGGGTTATTGTAATATTAAAGAATACATAAATGAATATAACCCCTGGGAATGAGGTGATCGCCACTATGCTGGTACTATTAAAAATTCATTTAAAAATTGTACAAATATTGAGCTTCGACCGAGAGGTCAATCGATGGATTAAACTCAGCTGGGCAGCGTTCGCGAAATTACGACACATCTTCTCGTCAGGTATACCACAAACTCTGAAAACTAGATTGTAAAACCAGTGCGTATTGCCAGTGATGACTTACGGATCTGAGACGTGGTCCTTCACTGCTGGCCGTATGAGGACGTTCAAGGTCGCTCAGCGAGCTATGGAGAGGGCTATGCTCGGAGTTTCTCTGCGTGATAGACTCAAAAGTGAGTGTGAAACCAGAGTGACCAACATAGCCCAACGGATTAGTAAGCCGAAGTGGCAATGGGCCGTCCATATAGCTCGAAGAACCGATAACCGATGGGGACGAGAGGTTATCGAGTGGCAACCTCGTATCGGTAGGCGTAGTGTAGGGCCACCCCCCACTAGATGGAGTGACGACCTGGTAAGACATGCAGGAAGTCGATGGATGCAGGTGGCTCAGGACCGTGCTTTGTGGCATTACTTGGGGGAGGCCTATGTTCAGCAGTGGACTCGTGAAGGGCTGTAATGATGATGATGATGATGATAATGACATATATTGAATAAAAATTATTCTATTTTATTCTAAATGTCTACGAAACATTTTTTATTTTTTATGTTTCAGACAAACAGGTTTCCTCACGATGTTGTTCTTCACCGCCTAGAACGTAGTAAATCACCACTTAGAATCACTTTAAAGTATATATGTATATTATATATTACAGAGTATATAATTACACAATTTCATTGAAAGTTATGAATGTAATAACAGTAAAGTTTTAACATGTAATAATTGTACATTACAGTGTTCGGTCTTAATATTTTGTTGAAATGAAGTGAAAAACAAATTTTTAAAACACATAATCCATGTTTATATTTAAGGTTCCTGTGCAGTGGACAATCCTAATACAAATTGAACGTGCACTGGTAAAATATTTAATTCCCGCTATTATCACGTCGCTGGGTTAAGTTTATTGTTTGAATTGTAAGCAATAATTTAAACGAAAAACTTTATTGATAAGAAGATAGAAAAAATTGCTGATATGTCGTTCTGTAGTATAATAACATAGTATTTTCTTAAATATATATACTTAGTTTTTTTTCCTGGTTTATATAGTTTAAGTGAGTTAAAAACTACATATTAAAAAAGCACTGGCGGTATATTTAATTATTGGATTAAAAACACAATACAAACTAGGAAAAATAACTAAGATGAAAATTGAATCTTAGTTATAGTCAGTGATTACAAAAGCCAGTATAATATGCAAAAAAAATATTCAAGGCAAAATCTCTAGCTACAATGATTCGTAGCACTTTTGTAGTAACATAGATTGTGTTGGCTGGCTACAACGATTCGTAGCATTTTCATAGCAATATAGATTGTGTTGGCTTTAGTAGGTAGGGGAATTATCGATCGCTCTAATAATAGACGCCTGCATACACATATATACGAATAATTGAGTCTGACGCGGCCCATTTTGTACCCTTCGATACACGAACGCTGTGCAATTTTAAACTGTTATTTGGAGTTAAGGGAAAGGTTTATTGGTTTGATTTTAGAAGAGAGTATTTTAACTAAGTCGATATTTTAATTTTATTTTAGTTCCGAAACTAGGATATGATGAGAGATGAGAAAGATAATTAATTATCGGTTTATGATTTTCAATCATTATTTACAATGTTATATTTAACGAACCAGTGGCACACTTTTTGATTTAGTAGCTAAGTGTTTGACAGTTTGAAGGTCTTGGGGTCGAGGGTTTAGTTCCCATCACATCAAAAACTATTTGTATTATTAATTTAAGTCTATTGTAAAGATATTAATAGTTACTTTGCAACCATCCGCTTAATTAAATACAATGATGTGTCTTATCTAGATTGAAGAGTACCTCCCACTTACACAGGGAGTTGCTCTTCAATATAGATAAGACACATCATTGTATTTAATTAAGCGGGTGGTTGCAAAGTAACTATTAATATCTTTTTTATAATGGATTTCCGCAAAGTAACGCCTGATTCTATCAATTATCTTAAGCCTATTGATTTTTAATTCATGTGCTTTTTGTAGTCTGTTTACGTGGGTGTCGTAAGAGGAGGCAGAAGGAATTGAAACACGAGATTGACAGCAGCATCTTTCCTATAACCACCCAAGATATTAAGAAATACGGTTGTCAACACGTCTACCAAGCGTGGCTTTGTAGCAACATCCCCGCTTTGGTGGCTATGAGGGGAGCCCATATTCAGTGGTGAATCTTTGATTGGTTGTACTCATTGAACGAATGAATGAATTTATCTATATAAAACGCACACAGGAATTTTACATGTTTTGAATAAAATTATTAAAAAAATACCGTAAAACTAAGAAGTGTCAATAGATATATTTAAATAAACATGAACGAGATAACGATAAAGTTAACAGCTAGTAGCCCTACAAGTCAAGCATCCCGGAGGGGGTATACAGAGTCAAGTAACACAGTTGGCACATTCTATTTTGTTATAAGTCCCATATTTACGTTGGACTTATAAGTTCCAGACAAACATGGGACAAAGTAATATTACATAAAATATTAAAACTAAAAGAAGAATGAATTAATAATTAATTGCAAATGTCGGAAGCGAAACTTGAACCAGGAAGGAACTGTTGGACAAAAAGACAAAGCCGAGTATTGTGGTAGACTTTCACTTTGTTGAATTCTGGAGGAAGCTTGGAAAAGTTTCGTTTTATTTGTGGAAGCATTGATGTAGCGACGGCGTTAGAGATATAATGGTTTATAGTTAAAGAAAGTTTAAGTAGAGCACTCGTTAATGCCCTAAAATATCTTATTAATATTATTGGTAAAGTCAAATACAAAAGTATAATTTGCAAGAAGATATTGTGATCAGGGTAATGAAGGACATGCATATATAAAATACGTATTCGAAGAGGATTAACTTTTATTTGCCCAGTATCCATCCAACACCTAATGAGTACAATAGGAATTAATAAATAACATTACTTTATAGTTTAGTTTTATTTAAATAAAGATTAATAATTTAAAAATATAACTTTCTTGGACACTATAAGTACAATTACTATAAAAAATTATAAGTTGTAGAACCACACTGTAGCTACATTTATTATGGTTGTAACTGTGATTCATATGGTGTGTGTGAAAAACCGGAGACCTTTTTTACTGGAAACGAAACATTTTATCTTAGTCCTCAGGGGTGGCAACGTATAGCTGCATTTTGATTCTTAGTTGAGGATAAATGTAGATGTATATGGGCCACAGGATCCACTTACCATAAGGTAGACTGAGTGCACGTTTGTCATCCTTGTTCTATAAAATGAAAATCAAAAAATAAATATGGCATATGCACTTCCCTATAGTTCTACGATGGGCGACCTCATTGCTAAAGTACGTAAAGATGACAATGTATATGAATATTTAATTTATTCATTTTTTCAATAAGAACTGCTATCCTTTACCTTTTAAAATACAAGTCTTGAGAAAGAGTTTTTTTAGATTATCATGAATTTAACTGTTCGGCAGCAGTTGTAACCCTACATATTGAACAAGGTAATTTAAGGTACTCATTACTCATTGCTTGGAAAAAACCTTAACACCTAGTATCAATTCAAAGAATCATCAAAATCTGTTCACCCAGAAAAACCTTCTGAGGTAACACACCAAAAAAATATTTGAATCAACATCATCCTTCCTCCTTATTTGAAGTCGGTTGAAAATATAGTTTATTTCAAATTTTCAATATTGAAATTTTAGATTTTTTTTAATATTCTTAGCCAGAGCTTGACTACTATGCCATCTACGAGTACGTTTGCCTTGAAGGTATTGTAATCATAATTAATAGAATCGAAATCCACTATATTAAAGTTGGCAAGAATTACCTAACTCACATCCGCTCAATAAAATAAAATGATGCGTCTTGCCTAGTTTCACGCAAGGTTACCGTAAGGTCAGCCACCGCAGTCTACATTACTTGAGGATGCCTCGTGTAGAGGTGAAACACGTACATCGTCGATGGTGTGTCTTTCCTAGTGTAGTAGTGTTGGTAGTAGTGGTGCTGGGAATAGTGGTGACGGGATTAGTGCACGCAATTGAGGGAGGGCAGGATTTGCTCTTTAAATGTAATCCAATATATCTTCATGAAAAGGCAGATGCTGGCAACTTATATCAAATTTATATTGGGTAATATTTTGTGCAGGTGGTTAAATTTCATTGAAGTGGAAAGCATACAAGCTTCCCACTTCAAGAAATTATTGTAATATATATTTATATAATGAAATTAGTATGGTATTCTAGTATAATGGCAATCTAGTAAAAATAACACAGTTTATTTGTGCTGCGTTTTAGTAATTTTTTTATAAAACAAAAGCGAATAATATCGTCGAATTAAATTATATTTCTAAATTCATATTATTAATTTTAACATGATAGAGCCAAGCTACGACTTTATAGCACCAATGGGTAGGCTTTACTGGGAAAGGGCGATACTCTCACAGAATACCATCGTAAAATGACAGCTTGCAGCTGCTGTCGTTCGTATGCTGTGTGCAGAAAACCTTAGTCCTGAGGGATGACAATACTTCTACGTTTTCATTTGTGGCCGTGGAAGGAAAAGGGGAGATCTCCCGCCGGGCAAGGTGTTCTGCCCAGAGAGCGGCCAACACTCCGTGTGATAGTTCGGAGATGTTCTATATTTACTATTTATGATTCGGAATTTTGATAGCGTAATTTAGGCTTCGGTGTGTTTCGCTTGCAGCGCGACGACAGCGCCGCCACATCACCCCCCTGCTCAGACCGGAGGTCGATAGCGCAGCCTCGTTGCCGACTAATGTGCAAGTACCAGTGGATTGCCTTCTAGTCTGCAGTGAGTCGAGAAGAAGGCAAGTAATCTGCGAGAGTGCCGTGATGCAGAGGCGAGCAGTAAGGCTCAGAGCCGTGCCAAACACTGTATAGCGCAGAGAGTAGCTTGAAGGAACAGGAAGCATTATTATTCCAGTGCTGCGATGAACCTTGTGAAGCTAGCTGGCTTGCAGGATATGAAGACTGCAGACGATATCTGCTCGGGAGCGAATGGGTGGGGTATTCTATGACGATGATGAAGCTTGAAGTTTCGGAAGGTTGTAGGTTGCGTGATCAGATCACGTTGGGGTCACCACTGTGGCCGTGGAAGGAAAAGGGGAGATCTCCCGCCCGGCAAGGTGTTCTGCCCAGGGAGCGGCCAACACTCCGTGTGATAGTTCGGAGATGTTCTATATATACTGTTTATGATTCGGAATTTTGATAGCGTGATTTAGGCTTCAGTGTGTTTCGCTTGCGGCGCGATGACAGCGTCGCCACACATTCTTAATCAAGAAAAGACGTGCTTAGCTATGGGATACAGTATCCGGTGGCTACCATTAGGTGGACTGTGTGTTCGTTTGTCACTTAATCCTGTAAAACTTTTGACAGGTAAACGTTGCTGTATAAGCTCTTGATTTTTTTCTGGTGATAGACATTATTTAGTGGTATTTAAGTCCATCACTAACAATTAACCCGTAAACTTACTTATACATTTTTTATTTAATTGAGAAAAAGTCCACACATAAGTTATCCTCATAAATTTCCTAATAGGTGAGATATTTGTCATAGTTGCCTCCTTTTGCCAATACCCATATATTTAATACGCGGTAGAGCCACGCTGCAGCTATATAATGGTTGTAGCACGAATGGGTCGGCTCGAACGGGGAAGGACCACGCTTTCACAAATACCAGCGTAACATAGAAGCTTAATGTTGCTGTGTTTCATATGGTGAGTAGAGAACCGGAGACCCGTTTTACTGGAATCGAGGCATTCCATCTTAGTCCTCAAGGGTGACAACGCATCTGCATTTTGATTCTTCATTGAGGTTAAATGTCGATTTCTATGGGCGACAATATCCACTTACCACCAGGTGGACTGTGTGCTCGTTTGTCACTCTAATCCTATAAAAGAAAACTGTTTAAAAATCTAAAGAATTACTATATTACTATTTAGATTTTTGTTGCAATAAATATTTATTTATTTCTAATTAGGAAAGTGTTTTATTTAATGATTTCTTAAAATTACGCGGACAGTACACATTGATTAAAACTATATATACGGAATTTGTCGCGTTTAATTAACTTATTTTAACTTATTTTCGATTCCCAACGTTTCGGGTGCTTTACAGCACGCTGACGTCCCAATGTCATAGTTAGCCCAGCTACCTTCAGTTTTTGAATATTAATTTCCAAAACCTAATAGACCAAAAATTAATATTCAAAAACTGAAGATAGCCGGGCTAACTACGTATATGACATTGGGATGTCAAACATCTCTGTCCCCCCGTGACCATGGGTGCTGGAAAGCACCCGAAACATTGGGAATTAAAAATAAGCAAATTAAATGCGAAAAAATCCTTATATTTAGTTTTATTCCAAGTGTTTTATTATTTATACCTACCGTATAAAATTATTTATTCCATATAATATGTATATATGTAGTATTGTAATTAATGGCTGAATGGAGTTTATTTGTATTTAGTTTATTAGAATTTATATTTAAAAATATTACTTGTGTATACTGTAGTATTAACGCGTCACTGACCTGTGATTTCTGATTAAAAAAATGTTTTTAATCATGCTATCAATTATGGTACTAGCAATATACTCGTATAAATCAGGTCCGAGTGTGCGGGGGTCGCATAACTGTAACACAGGGTATCCTAGTACAGGTTCCGCTCTCTCACAATGGTCAATTTTACAAAAATTAATCATAGGTTGTCTTTTAACATTTTGTATTTTCTTGTCCTTATTTTTTGCTACGGACATTAAAAAAGTTCTCAATTCGACAGTTTTTATGTGTGTTATTTCAGGACTTTTGTCTGGGTGAACCGATTTAAATTTAAAAGTTGTTACTTCCCATGGGGTCCCATATAAATTTGGTTAAGATCTGAGTCGTAGTTTTTGAATTATCCTTAATAATGCGTATTTAAATGAATTCGACTAAATTGACTATGTCCTCTTTTTATTTCTATTGAAATCGGTTGTACATAATCTAAAAAGTATTATAAGTATTATAATCACATGTAGTGCTAGAATTTCCTATCTATCTAGTTTCCACATTTGGCAAGCGCAGTATTTGTTACTTCGAATTTCTCAGTTTCCCTCTGTCACCTCATACGATACCCACGTGATGGTATAGGTTAGTGGAATATCTTACGCCACTACTACACGCAAAAGGAAGCTATCCAATTAACAGTATGTCTTACTTACAGCCTTGTTAGCGTAGTAAAAAGTTAGGATTTATTTCCGCTTGTTCTTAACTTTGTAATGAGGTTTTAGTTGCGTACAGTCCGTAGATTTCTAAAACGCAAAAGATGAATATAATACTTTCCATTCCGTTCATTATAATCATCATTACAGCCATACATAAGCCCACGGCTGAACATAAGCCTCCCCCAAGGAATGCCACAAAGCACGGTCCCGAGCCACCTGGATCCATTGACTTCCTGCATGTCTTACCAAGTCGTCATTCCATCTAGTGGGGGGTCTCACTACATTTCGTCTACTGGTACAAGGCTGCCACTCAAGAACCATTTATCCCCAATGGCTGGCCCATTGCCACTTCAGCTTACTAATCCATTTCTTTGGACTGTGTCTATTGCTCTGGTTCTATTGCGGATATCCTCATTTCTAAGTTTATCACGCAGAGAAACCTATGTTACAAAGGGCCCTTTGTAACCCCTAGTTGAAGGTGTCTACAATTAAGAATAAGTAAGTAAATAAACATAAATATTATGAGATCCTAATGAACATGGGACAATAATTTGTAAGATTTTGCCTCTAAGCCTGAACCCTATTTAAGCATTGGACTAAATATTCCGACATCAGTAAGCCGCCGGATATTCGTCCGTCTAAGACACGAATGACGACTATAGAAGTTTCGTTTCTACATGCACCAAAAGTGGAGTACTACTTCAGCGGCATTTATTGAAGTCTATAAAATGTATTAATTAAATGTATAATAAGATAAAAAAATCTTGAAGACTGCAATCACTTGGTGTAATCCAGACAGGACCCTTCCAGAGAAATTCTTCTTCGTGTATTAATATTTTTTGATGTGGCTGAACTCCTAAATCCTAAATGGCTGGACGGATTCTGATCATTTTTTTTGTTTGAATAGCTTCCTGGATGGTTAGGATTTACAATTGGACCCAGTAGATGGCACTGTTTTCGATATTCATAAAACATTCTAATGTTCTATAAAAGTAAAGTCATATATTTTATAGGAATTGCATTATAATACTTAAAATATTAGACAGATGATATATTTTTTAATTATTTATTTAGCACTCTGATGATTTTTGTTAAACCTAGAAGTGAGATTTCTAGAAATCCTTATATTTGCTAGCAATTTATTTTCACCGACAATGACTCTTTATTTCATAATACATTATATATATATAAAAAACATAAACACTCACGCCTGTCACCCAGAGGGGTAGGCAGAGACTACGGACTTCCATTTGGCACGATCCTGACATACCTCTTTCGCCTCCTTTACATTCATATATCTACGCATACATGCTCGTCGGTTAAGGGTACTTCTAACGTGGCCCATTTTCAAAATATCGCCAATTTGGTCGATAAACTTTTTTCTAGGGCGTCCCTTTCCGACTCGGCCATTCACATCTGCCATATAAATTTGCTTTGTCACTCTTTCCTCATTCATTCTTTCTACGTGACCAAACCACCGAAGCATTCCTTTCTTAATTCTGGTCACAACATCATCTTGCATACCACATTTATCTCTTATCACGCAATTTCTCACCCTGTCATTCAGATTAAACCCTAGCATATTCCTTAAAGACCGCATTTCTACAGCATTTATTCTACTTTCGTGCTTCTTCTGCCACACCCAGCTTTCACTACCATACATTAAAGTAGGGACTAACACAGCATTATGAATTACCATACGTGCCTGTTTTGACACATTCTGGTTCTTCATAATAGAGTGTAGTGCCCCATTCACTCTATTCCCTGCATTTACTCGTCGTTCTATTTCCCTATCATATCTACCATCCCTGCTAAATACACATCCCAAATACACAAACTCATCCACTTGCTCAATTAACTCTCCTTCTATTCTTATTTCACATACCGTTTTGCTTTCTTCTCTTTCAAAAACCATCACTTTCGTCTTACTTGCGTTCACTTTCATTCCCCTTTCTTTCAATTCCCAGTTCATTAATATAACCATCATTTGCAACTCTGCCGCCGATGACGCAAGTATGACTTGATCATCGGCATACAAAAGGCATTTGACGGTTAACTCGCCCATTCTTAACCCACATTCTTCATCAAGATCGAGACTCAAGATCGGGTTTATTAGAAAAGTAATAAATAATAATAAAAAAAGAAAGATTGACAATATTTCCTCTTTTTCCAATAAATAAACAAAATGTGCTTCTTTTGTTTACGTAGTAGAACACGCTGGGTATCCGCTATTGCATTATATTGGCGTGAATATAATTTATCATTATACGTCTAAAATTGTTACGTAAAGTATTATTTAGATTATTTAAAATACCGTCCCATTTTATACATACCGGACACATTACTGCTTGCATTGTTTTTATTTTCCGGCTCAAATATCAAGAGTTATATAACCTTCTCCGCTAGGGGTTGCCGCTGAGAATAATAGGCTGACATATCTCACCGCCCGCTGGCGCTCTGGGAGAATTATTTAACATGGCAACACTGATAACATCACGAACTGCGGTCGGCCGCACCGAGTGCACTGTGATGAGGGCTCGTTTAGTGTAACGTACAAACATTCTTTACGTGTTTAGGGGCATGTTTCATGCGATTTAATAAATAAACATTAAAAATTGAATAAAGATATTTGTAGTGTTGTTCAATCATCAGCCAAGTTTAAAAACTTTATTAAACAAAGAATGTATAAAAACGTTATTATAATATTAAGGAATTTATGGATGATAACCCCTGGCAATGAGTTGATTGATACCAAGCTGTTTCTAAATTATTTGTGTTGTTAATTATTGTATAACATATTAAATGAGAAAGAGCCGTGGTAGCTTAGAGGCTAAAAGCTCGCTGTAAATTTCACAGTACGCGAGTAACCCGGGTTCAATCCCCTCCGTCACCAATGAAATAGTTAATTGAAATTTTGGGTGCTGATTTACCACGTGCTTGAAAGACACTATTCTGAGGAAATTTGCATGTCTGGGAAATAAGGAAAAAATATTTTGAAGACATGTGAAGTTCATCAACGTGCATTGGGGCACCGCGGCGGATATTTCCTTACCCTAATACCCTCTCAGAAATGAGTGGAGGCCTGTGCCCAGCAGTGGGACGTATATAAGCTGGAACTTTACTTATACTTCACGTTATTTTTTTCACATCATTGGGTGACAAATGAGCACACAGTCCACCCGATGGTGAGTGAATGCGGTGTCCCATAGACTCTATATCTATATTTATCTTCAATTAAGAGTCAAAATGCAGACGCGTTGTCACCCCTGATGATTAAGATGGAATGCCTCGATTAGAGTAAGAAGGGTCTTCGACTCTACACTCACCGTACGAAACACCGTTACGCTGGTACTCTGTGACAGCGTGGTCCGACCCTGGTCGACCCATTTGTGCTAGAACTATAATATGGCTGCAGCGTGGCTCTATCACGAATAAATTTTATGAAAATTTAAAAAAATCTCATGCTACCTTTCGTTTTCTATTGAGACAATAATATTATGTTGTCAAGAATCGTATAGTGTCGAGAACCGGTGACTTTTTATCTCAGTCCTCTAGAGTGACAACGTATTGTAAGCCTAATTAGTTTAATGTACGACTGATTAATATTATTCTATATATCCTAGAATTATTATACCACTAAATCTAATATAAAGATGCACTATTGATTGTAATAAGTAGCAACAGGTAGGCAGATGTTAAAGTGTAAACAGTTTTGATTTATAATGAAATATATTACATTGTTAATCTAAATGATAATAATTAAATGTATTATTAATTATCAACTAATTGTGGATGAATAATCGTTTGTTGATAACTATTATATTAATTTAAGATAGTGTATTGATAATCGAAGTAAATGTTATATCAGACAGTCGTTGCGATTTGCGATAGGCAATCATCGCGTGGCCGTTGTACAAGAAACAGGTGAATTTTGTGATTAAAGTGCTGTGGAGATATTACTGGATTTTATTTTCTGGAACACTTCTGAGGCTATCCTAATAGTATCTATGATGTCTATGGGTGTTACACCGTGTACTGTATGATGATTAGATTTATATGATAATGGTGACGATAATATCCTTACTTCTTCATCAGACTGTCACACTGGACATGGCATTCGTTGTAGGGAGGATTTGCTTTAATTGTGAAGCTTGGCAGACGACTTTGAAGTTGCTGCCAGTCACTGTTCTGAATAGTTTTCGCTTGACTTAAACAAGACGATTATACCGTCATATTTATTTATTTATTTATTTATTTAATCTTCATTATACACCTTATATACTAAGGGATATAAAGGGCGGACTTAATGCCTTATGGCATTCTCTGCCAGTCAACCCTGGATGATTTGAGAGACTGTGGCAGGTGTAATAAATCACTTCATAAATAAATAATAATGATATAAAACAAAATAAAATGCAAATGAATAGAATAAATATATAGTTAGTAAAATATACATACTTAATATATAATATAGGATAAATAATAAATATATAAACGGGTACTTCTATACAAAACTATAAGTACATAAAATATTATGAGACAAAAAATAAAATAACACAATACATATTAAAATACATTATACAAAATATTACTTATAAAGTCAAAGAGAAAAAAAAAACACAAAAACAATAGTCGGATACTCAGGTGGTATTATTCTTACGACAGAATTCTCGAACTAGTCTTTTAAAATAATTCTTGTTATTAATTTTCTTGATATCAACAGGCAAGGCATTCCAGAGCAGTATAGACTGCACAGTAAAAGAGGAATTATAGAAACCACTCCTATGTGGTGGAATACGAATTTTAAGACAATTTTGGGAACGGGGAACTCTATCGTTAGTGGAATACAGATATTGAAAGTTATCCTTAAGATAAGAGGGAGAATTGGGGTCATTTAAAATTGAATGTAGTACTTGCAAAGTTCGGGAGCTACGCCTTTGACGAATAGATAGCCATTTAAGCTTAGATCGGTACTGAGAAATATGGTCATACTTACGTAAGCCAAAAATGAATCTAATGCAATTGTTGAGAAGGCGCTCCAACTTATCGAGAAGATATTGAGATAGATCTGGGTAACACACATCTGCATAATCAATAATGGGTAATATCAAAGTCTGGATTAGCAGAAGTTTAGTTTTAAAAGGCAGAAAGTTTTTGAGACGACAAAGTGAACGTAAGGTGGCAGTTACTTTACGGCTTGTTTCGGCAACTTGAACTTCCCAGCTTAAAGTATGGTCTATATGTAAACCAAGATTTTTGACAGACTTACAAAATGGCAACAATGTGCCATTGTAAAATACGGGAGCAAGGTTATCATTATTAATCTTACCTAACATTCTGCTACTACCTATAACCATTGCTTTGCATTTGGTTGGGTTAACTAAAACACCATGTCTGTACGACCAATCTCTAATGGCATCGAGTTTGTGGTTGAGTTTATGAATATTATCATTAAGGTCGTTAACACTAGATTGCACATAGAGCTGAAGATCATCTGCATACAGATGGTACGAACAGTTGAGAACTGAAGTGATAGAATTTATGAATAAAGAAAACATTAAAGGAGAAAGTATTCCGCCTTGCGGCACGCCTGTTTCAATGTCAGCCCATCTTGAGAACTCTTGTCCTAATCGTACTGATTGCTGGCGGCCGCGAAGATAGGATGAAAACCATTCCAAAGCTGGGATTGAGAATCTAAGATTAGTTAGGAGGGCTATAAGGATATCGTGGTCGACTGTGTTAAAAGCATTTGAAAAGTCAACAAGCACTACCACCGTAAGCTTTTGCTCATCCATTCCCATTCTAATATCATCTGTAACTTTTATCAATGCAGTGGTAGTACTGTGACCTGCACGAAAGCCTGACTGATATTTATTCAGCAGATTGTGTTTGGTTATGAACATAGAGATTTGCTTGTGAACACAGGCTTCCAGAACTTTAGATAGGTATGGCAATATTGAAATTGGTCGGAAATGGGTAGGTAATGAGGGATTAGGTATTTTAGGAAGTGGTCGCACAAATGCTTTTTTCCACTGAGTAGGATATTGACCTGAGTCAAGGGAATAGTTTATGATATGTGTGATTGCAGGCAATAGGCACTCAAGGATCATGGATACCATAACCTTACTAACCTCATCACAACCCACGGCCTTGGATTTAATAGCTAGTACAGACTTCTGTATCTCATCCTCAGTCACAGGTAAGAAGTGAAAAATAGGAATAGGAGGAGATGGCATGGATTGAATGGAAGCTATAGTCCTAGAACGAACTGTGGGATCCAAAGGAGAAGTAGAAATAAAGTGTTGATTTATTTCATCCAGAGTGATTGATGGACCACGGTCAGATGTAACGGCCTTACTAATACCTAGTGTTTTAAGAAATTTCCACACATCAGCGGTTGAAGAGTTTTCAATATTACTATGGATATAACGGCGTTTAGCATTTCGTACCATCTGATTGCATCTGTTTCTTAGCACTCTGTAGCGATCCCAGCTGTCCTGTGTACGATGCTTCTTAAATTTCACAAATGCTCGATCTCGCCTAGTCATTGCCAACCTTACGGCCTCAGTCATCCACGGGGCTGGTGAACGCTTCACTCTTACTTGATGTTTGGGAGCGTGTTTGTTGTACAGACCAAGAACTATATTATTAAGGATTGAGACTTTATCGTCAATACAAGTTGATTTAAATAAAGAGGTTAAGTCAATACGATAGGCGTCACTTTTAAGTTTATCAAAATCCATTCTGGAGAAATTGCGAATGTATAGTACGACGGGATTGAGTTTAGGAGAAATCAGCTTATATGATATATAAATAAGATCATGTCGTGAAAAAGCAGGAGCCGATAGTTGTCCGTGCTTAATGACATAATATATATTGGAAGCGATAAAAACTTTGGCATTCATATTTATAATGATACTGATAACTTTAAAATATTTTAATATTTTCCGCCTTATTATAGCAAAAACAGTGCATAAGTTATTTGAAATTCCGATATTTAAACCTAGGAAACTGTATTGGAAAAACTAAAGAGGAATAATAAAAAAGCGAATACATTTCATCTAACGCTGGCCGACGAACTTGAAAAGTAATTTAAACCACATCCAACAGTTAACAAGTGGAAAAAGTAATAAAATCGTACAAAGTAACAATTTCAATCTGAATTACACTTGCGCATCGCTCCGCACAGCTCTTTTTAATTTAGCGTTAAGTGGGATGAACTTTCGCTATATGTGACCGCTTAGTCGCTGGCAGCTGTTCTACGAAAGAAATCACTCTCATATACACACTAACACATACACACACACACACACACACACACACACACACACACACACACACACACACACACACACACACACACACACACACATACACACACACACACACACACACGCACGCACACATATACACTAATAAATATAATTTTAAAAATGAAAACACTGCTAGTTTTCTCGTACTTCTTTCTTTTCAACATACAGCCTAGAAAACTACCTAATTTTATTCGTTTATCTTTCATATAACCATAAAAACTATATTGTAAGACCTTTTTATAGAATAAGTGGGACAAACGAGCACACAGTTCACCTGATGGTAAGTGGATGCTGGGGCACATAGGCATTTACATTTATCCTCAATAACGATTCGAAATGCGACAACGCATCTGTGTCGCCCCTGAGCACTAAGATGGAATGCCTCGTTTTCAGTAAAAAGAGTCTCCGACTCTCTACCCTTACTATATAAATACAGAGTAAAATACTAGCGAATATGATATGCTATTTTACGTCGTTGTCCTTCCCCGGTCAAGCCTACTCATTCCCGATACAACCATAATATAGTTGCAGCGAGGCTTTACCACGTAAAAATGACCAAGTATTGCCATGATGAATATTAAATACAAATTTTCAAACCCTAAACCACATTTTGAATATTTACTTACACATTAACAAAAAAAGCCCACATAAGCTTTCTGAGTGTTAGAATTTTAAGCGTAATGACTCCCGAGCGCACGATAGACCTTATTTCGCTTACGTAACGACAGACGGACAAATAAACAGGAACAGTAAAATTCAAATGAGGCGTCGGTAAAAGTTTTAATGTGGTTTAAAATCTCACGGAGTTACGGTCGACAAAATCCTGCAGTAAATATGGCGGAATTGTCTTATGGAACGCGCTGATTAGATGTGATTGTCAAATTGAAAAATGACAAAGCCTTAATATTACCTTATTTTTATTATTGATTTATCTTTAATATAATTTTTTTTAAATTTAATACAGCCAATCAATGTTCAATGTTGTACATAGATATTCCTGTAAATTTTCTCAAATGTATGTTTTTTCTGCATAGAAGAAGTAATGTTTTTCTATAGGATAGGGTGACAAACGAGCACACAGTCCACCTGATGGTAAGTGGTTGCTGTAGTCCATAGACATCTACATCTATCCTCGAATACGAATCAAAATGCAGAACGTTGTCACCCGTGAGGATTAAGATAGAATGTCTCGTTACCATGAAAAAAAGGTCTCCGGTTCTCTACAATCACGATACGAAATACAGCAGCATTAAGCTACTATTTCACGCTGGTATTCTGTGAGAGCGTGGTCCTTCCCCGGTCGAGCCGACCCATTCGTGCTACAACTACACTTCTAATATAACTGCAGCATGGCTCTACCACGTACAAACCACCACCACGTACGGTCCGTCAGGCCGAATTTCGGTCACGGTGGCCTGTCTGAACGGAGACTGCGCAGGACGGAGTTATAGTGGCCAAATGAATGTGCAAGCACAGGAGCACTCACTATGTCATCACTCACATGGTCAGTTGGGACGGCAAATCGCCACCACCGAAGAGCTATCAGGTGCAGGACTGACGACTTTACGTGATTTCCGAGGCAAGGGGATGACACATCGCCAACTTCCCGACTGTGGGCTGATACTAATAATTATTTAACAGAAACACTGACATTTTTTGGACCTAACCCTGCACATCATGTTAAGCAGTCGCATTTACAACCACTAATCCACTGCTCACTCACAAGTTGGAATTACTGTTAGAATAACAAGCGAGCTAACAATCAACATGACGATAAGTGGTAGCCAAAACCAATGAAGCCACCACTATACAAAAGCTACAGCGTTACCAAAGATTAGCTTGTATGGCTGCCACGGGCTGCATAAGGACAACACCAACAGCAGCTTTGGAGGCTGTGCTGGAGCTAACACCGCTTCATCTATATATACAACAAGAAGCAACTTTAGCTGCCATTAGACTCAAGACCCTAAATCTTTTAAGTAAGAGTAGACTCCCCCATACAGATATAATCGATAGAATTTACTCAAAAATTCCTATCTTACAAGCCAAGTATGATAAGATCCCAAAACAATTTGTATTTGATAATAAGTACAGGATAGAATTGAAGAAAACTGACCATCTGGAAGGATTGGGTCCAAGAGAGCTCAAAGTTTTCACGGATGGCTCTAAGACAAATGAAGGTGTGGGGTCTGGGGCTTTCTCTGAAGACCTTAATATCCACTTATGAACACCGCTGGGTACCCACAACACAGTCTTCCAGGCTGAATGCATGGGTATCATCCAAGCGGCCATAGCAATAGATGCTAGGAAGGTGAAAGACTTCTCCATCAGAATACTGACCGACAGTATGGCGGTACTACAAGCTCTGAGTTGCAATGTGACGAACTCGGGACTGATATACGAGTGCCATCAACGATTGAATGAGGTATGTAAGCACAACAATGTGACTCTGCAATGGATCAAGGGACACAGTGGATCTAGAGGCAACGATGCAGCAGATGAACTGGCCAGAAGGGGATCGGCCCTAGCAACTATAGGGCCGGAACCAATAATACCAATCCCCTTTGGCTACGTTCGTTCATTGGTACGTAGATACTTCAATAATTTACACGCTCAGCTTTGGAAAAATTTAGTAGACTGTAGACAAGCTAGGGAGGCCCTACCTGAAATAAACAGTCGTCTAACCAAGGTTCTAATGAGACTGAACAAGCCACAGATCAGGATAGTAACAAGTGCTATCACAGGACATGGCTCTTTTAACAAACATTTGTTCACCATATTTGTTACTGGCAGCCCCCTGTGCAGGGCATGCATGGGAGAGGAAGAAACGGCGGCTCACGTGTTGCTGACATGTCCAGAAGTCGCTTCATACAGGGCTAAACATCTCGGCACGCCGGGATCGCTCCCCGAAGTTGCTTGCAACATCAAGGGACTGCTGAGCTTCTTTGGGGAGATATCATGGCTCGAATAAGCATATTATTTCTGCCCTTACGCAAAATACGCGCTCAGACGTGGAGTTGCGGAAAACAGCCCGTCGTAAACTAAACTAAACTAAACTAAGTGGTAACCACTGTTCATGGAAATTTGCAACACAACGCTGCAGATGTATTTTCATCCCTATCTAAAAAGAATAGAATATAATAGAATTAATTAATTAATTTCCTGTACTTTACAACTACGAGCACCTACTGAGCACACTAGACATACTCCGTTACTAACGTTCCTTTAAGTAACTCAAATTATGCAGAGTTCTGTAATATGCCGCATAATTAATATCTATAATAAAGAATTTTCTTCATCTGACATTTTCCACCAAAGCAAATCAGTCTTTAAAAAAGATATTATTTCAACATTAAGTAAGAAATTATAACAAACACACATACACTCACGCACTCTCCTTCTCTCTCTCTCTCACACACACACACACAGACACACACACACACATACACACACACACACACACACACACACACACACACACACCTGTTGAGGTTAAAGTTTGTGGAATTTATATACTTAGTAGTAAATGCCCTGTGGTGGAGCAAAATATCTTTGTAATTTAACATAATGTGGGAATGTTGAATGTTGGTACAGAAGCGTTTTATGCTGGTAGTTATGATGTTATAGAATGTTACTATTATAATACGACCTTGTAAAATATGCGGGAAATCGAGGGAATCAGCCGCTTTGTGAAGTCTCTGGGGGACATCTGTAACTAGTAATTTTAATGCTAGGTTATGGGTATGATAATAAATTGCTAGCAGGCCAGACTCAAAATAAATATACGTAAAAAGTAATGATAAAATTTAACATTACTTTTTACATTTAACACACACACACACACACACACACACACACACACACACACACACACACACACACACACACACACAAACACGCACGCAAATGAGTAAATTTCATTTTGTTATTTATTATTGTATAGTCAGACAGTTGTTGTGTAATATTCTTTTTTTGTCTCTGCTTATTGTCTCTTTCTTTTTTGTGAAACTTATGTTTGAAATAACTTTAATATATCCAAGTACTTTACGGTTAGTATTATTATTTTGTAATATCGTTGATTGTAATATTATTAATTGTAAACTATAACAAGCGATAGTATGTACATTTATTTAAAGTGAGAACCTGTCATTGGCATTATGGATTATCTGAAAAATTCTGTTAATATTTATAACGTGCTGTTGTGATGTAGTTCTATGAACAATAAAAAAATCATTATCTAAAATGAAATGTCTCAAAGCCACCCTACCTATCTACCCACTCTATTACTCGGAATAATATTTATTACTTTACTTTAATTAACACGGTAAAAGCAAATAAATATAAAGTAAGCGTAGTGTAATATAATATAAGTAGAGATAGCAGTTATAAAGAGAAACATTTGCAATTTGAACAACTTATCTCAAAAATCCACTATACCCTTCCACGCACTAAGCCCTATGTCATTTCATATGTCTGGAACCATTACGTAAAATAATAAAATGACGTTTTTCGTAAAAGGCATTACACTGTGAAAACAACTTCCAAACAAAAGCTGTAGGGTTTATTATAGACTGCGTGGGTTATTGCAAAGGGATACGAGGATTAAAGTATGCTAAAAGGATAAAGAGTATAGAACGAAAATTAAAGTAAGACCTTATATGCCTACACGCATTTTTAAAAGGGTTTTAGAACAGAAAAGATCCTCCTATCTTGCACTCGTCTATGGAACATTTTTTATATTCTGAAAGATACAGAATTCGTTAAATGAAACCAATCTTATGGATTTCTTCGTGTTTAGTTTTATCTTTTTATTTCCGGACGTTTCAGATGCTTTGCAGAAACCATATTTGACGTTCCGATGTCTTATTTCAACCGGCTATCTTCAGCTTCATTAAAAAAGTACCAATTTCTACCAAGGACGGTTCGCGAGGCTATTAAAATTAAGAAAAAATAATTAAATAAAATATTTCAATAGAAAATATGGATGGTTAATACCATTTGCTTGGGATCCCATTTTTAAATAAAAAAAACCAATTCCCGCATCTACGAAAAATAATCACTTGATTGGTCGGTCCGATTTTGATGAAATTTTTGTGATAAAGTGAACACAGTAAAAGTAGTTGTAAAAATTTCTACAGTGTATTATTTTCAGTATTTCAAAGACCGCGCACCGTTTTGTGTTTCGTTTTACTAATTTTAATAATAAAAAGACCTATATGAGAAATTGGGGCTTACAAAAATGTCCTCATTGCAAAAAAATTCAAATTCAAAGTTTAAGACTGTGTAACATGATTCATTTCCTTAATAAGGGACAACATATTTTTCAAATATTTGGGAAAATAAATTTCTTTCAAGAATAATGGTTTATCAAAACCGGTACGTAGAGAACGTGGGGACTAAATCGGGGATTAATTTTCAATCCCTCTCAGGATAATGGGACGTTTTGGGCCCGGACCCGAGGGACAAGGAAAATTATATTTTTTTTATACGTTATATAATCGAAATTACTAAAATATCGTATATTGAAATAGAGGTCTTATAATTATTATTACAACCACATTTGACAACGGAATTTAATTCGTGATTTAATTTTTTTTTTTTTTTTTTTTTGTGTAACAAAGTGAAGGTGAAATGTGGGCACACAGCCCGCTTGTCAACTTCACTTTTTGCCCACTTTTCACCTTCATTCTACATGGTAAGTGGATTCTGTGGCTCTTAGACAGATGTCTAAGCTCGATTAAGAATGAAAATACAGATGAGTTTTTACCCCTGAGGACAAAGATGATATTATCAATGGAGTTACTTTCCGAAGCATGAGGTGAAGCAAACAATTTCCAGATTCCAGGTGGCTATTGAGAATTTTTGATTCTTAAAATTGCAATTAACAATTCATTTGGTGTCGGCCAGGATCAAACCTGGGTAGTTTGCAAAAGGCTCTTTCGTTGTTCAGGCTTCTTTTCATCTCGTTGACCTTCGTTACGAAAGTATTTTATTAGAGGCTTAAAAATTACAGAGTAATTCCGCTTTGTTAAATTAAAACCCGCCTTGCTTTTGTAAATAAAAATAATAAAGCCTATTTTCGATTGTACATAAATGACTGATGTATTTCAGTTCAACTACTGAAACACGAGTATAGTTAACGAAGTGAGCGCTCTACACGCGATATTTCTATGTAAATTACGACCATAGCTCTTTATGTGTGGTACAAGTTATGCGAGTTTGCGTATCCCTGTTGAGGTTAAAGTTTGTGGAATTTATATACTTAGTAGTAAATGCCCTGTGGTGGAGCAAAATATCTTTGTAATTTAACATAATGTGGGAATGTTGAATGTTGGTACAGAAGCGTTTTATGCTGGTAGTTATGATGTTATAGAATGTTACTATTATAATATGACCTTGTAAAATATGCGGGAAATCAAGGGAATCAGCCGCTTTGTGAAGTCTCTGGGGGACATCTGCAACTAGTAATTTTAATGCTAGGTTATGGGTACGATAATAAATTGCTAGCAGGCCAGACTCAAAATAAATATACGTAAAAAGTAATGATAAAATTTAATTTTAATAAATAGTAGAAACCGATTTAAGATAACTAAAAAAAGTAAGGTAAAGAAAAATTCCACACCTGAATAATAAATTCCACCCAGGAGGCAAAATAGGGAATGAAGTTTTTATTAACTATTTACACGAATTTGAGATTATGATATTAAATAATATCCACCCAAAAGGGTAAAAATTTTACTTATATTAAAAAGTATTAGCTTAATTCAAACTAATTAAAGAATAAAATTATTTCACATTCTAAAGACGGTGCTTGGAAATATTGTAGAAAAGAATTATATCCCTGACTTCAGAATGCGAAATATTTTATTCTTTAATTGGTTTGAATTCAGCTTTTACTTTTCCATATAAGTAACATTTTTACCCTTTTGAGTGGATATTCTTTAATATCATAATCTCAAATTCGTGTATAGTTAATAAAAACTTCATTCCCTATTTTGCCTCCTGGGTGGAATTTTTCTCCAAATTTTAAAGGATCACCCATGACTTATAGATTACGAAATAAAATACCATCATCAAAATTGGTTCGGAAAATTCAAAGAGGAAGCGGCCAGCGTTCTCGGAACTACGTCGCGGGGAATAGAACCGTATGATAATTTAAGTTTTTAGTTTTGGTTTTTTTCTTTTATTATGGTAATAAATATCGTATGCCTTTTAATGTTATGTAAATAAATTAGTTCACAATTGACGGCGATACCACGTAAATACTTACAAAAAAAAAAAACACACACACACACACACACACTTGAATTGTAAACCTCCCTCCTTTTCTGAAATCGGCTAAAATTAATCTTGGTGTAGAAATTAAGGGTCAGCCACCATCAGCGAAAGGATTTTAAAATCAGAACAGCATTTTAAAGTGCTCATAGCGGTCACATCCTTGATATCACTAAACTTTGTAGTATAATTAAGTAATTAAAATCTTTAAATATGGTCACGAAGCGCAAGATAATGGGCAATATTAGTTCGTTTGATGTGACTAACATAGATCGTCATGTGGTGGTGGAGGAAAAAATGCACCTTCCAATCATTTTTGTTCCGCCAACGACCTGGTAGTAAAGTCCAGTCTTGCATGAAGTACCGACTACCGCTGTCACATATGAGCTGCAGTTTAAAAAATATTTAGCAGCGTCGGATTCAGTGGAGAGACGTGCAGGAGGCTTATTGGTAACCTTGATATGGTTGAAAACAATCTTGTTAGCGTCAAGCACAGGCAGAGTGAATTTCGTCCAAATACAAACTCAGCATTTCCAAGGCCAGAGTGGATAGGAATTTTTTACGCTCTGACGGTGCGACTACCATCTAGGGCTTCATCACCAGCTACCTCCAGGTGAAATGTGATCAAGCACGGGGTTCCTTAATTTTATTAAGAGAAAAAAGTTACACATTTATGCAATACAAGACAATTAACTTATAATTATGGAGTACTTAACGTGTAACCCACACTAATGTCTACAAAGTTATATTATATGTTGAGCCTTATGTTTAATACATACAATTGCGATATTTATGAGAGTGAAGAAAATTATGCTTATTTTTATTATATATATCATTACATTCGGTTCGCAACTTAGTTATTATTCTTTTCGACTTTGTACATCACTGTATATAAAAATAATTATTTCTTTAAGTCGATTTAAGCTTATAACAAACACCGTATAGGCTTATACCAATGTCGGCTGGCAATTCGTGACCCAAATATTGATTCCGTCGCGCGGCACTCGGATGCAATAAAAACGTAAAGTTGCGAGGCCCCAACGACGCCCGATGCTAAACATGAATTTTCATTTGAATGACTTACGACTAATCGTTACTTAAATAAAAATAATGTAGGCTAAGCTTACAATATCTGTGCCTTTTACGCCAATAGAGTTTATTACGGAAGAGTAAGTCATCAAGCACACGGCTCACCTGATAGTAAGTGATCACTGATTCCAATGAACATCTGCAACACCAGGGAATTTGCAGGCTTTGTAGATAGGAATAGGCTCTTTAACTGAAGGTCCCTAAGGCGTATCGGTTCGAAACACTGAAAACACAAGCAATACTAGTGCAGAGTTAAGGTTATGTGGTCTACACCTCAGACCAACAAAGAAAGAAAGACTGCCAAGTGATTAAAATACCAAGCCACACACAATGCTCAGCTTATTGTAACAATATGCACACATGTGAATCTAAAATCATTTACAACAAAAAATCATGTATACAAGAGAATGTGAGCGTGTGTGCGTGGAAATAAGTAGAGATAGAATTTGTTAACAACTTGATTAGAGTGCCATCTACTGGATCCTACTACAACTATCAAACCATCATCTCAATAAAGCAGATATATTGTGAGAGTATGATCTCAATCTGTCAACTCCTCTAAACGTTACCCGTTCACTAACCAGCGTACCGATGATAATAATATTATAAGAAGGAAGGTAGTAATTAGAGAAGAAACCATTATGCTTGTAGCGTGAATGGGTCGGCTGGATCAAAGAAGGAGCGCGCTCTTACAGAATGTCGTGCTAAAATAGCAGCTCAATGCTGTTGTGTTTTATTTGGTGAGTGTAAAGAGCTGGAGAGCCTTCTTTTCTGGAAAATAGGCATTCTATATTAGTCCTCACGGGTGACGCATCAGAATTTTTTATTTTAATTACCACTTACCATCAGGTGGACTGTGAGCTCGTTGGTTACCCTTATTCCATAAAAAATAGATCGCACTCTATCGAAATTTGCAGTAAATGATTTAGCTAATTCATACAATAAGGGGCGCTGTATATGCATTTTGTATTTCCATATCGCCCGAGCCATCAGTCAAGATACCTCTCGCAACGATTTATAACCTTATATGATGTCGTATGTGGTTATTTATATTAGTGATACTAAAAATACTGGCAAATTTATTAAGATAAGCGTATTTAATAAGCGTATTTGATAAACATACTCGATACCATTAAAACTAAGCTGAAGTTTGTGTGAGGATTTGATTCATTACAGTTGTCAAATAAAGGATTATTTTGCAAAGGTTTAAAGAATGGAACCGGAATTAATATTTAATTGTTTTCTCGGGAACGACTCTAATTTGGATGACGTTTTGTATTTAGATAAAATTCTAGCATATATACGTAAATGGAAGTCCGTAGTTTCTGCCTATCCCCCTGGATGTCGTGATGCGTTAGGGTTTATGATTATGCTCATAATGTAATACTGTCCAAGATCATGGTGAGGGTAATCTCATATTTACATGACCCAAAGCAAAATTAAAATAAACTCATTTTAGGTTTTATTTCCAACCAGCCCCGGCTTCTAAGGGTTTGTTTTGTGTTGTTATCTATTTACGACTTGATCACAAAATATCAACATTTCTCATGCATGTATTACACAAGACTATTAGTAAATTTTTATATATAAAAATTATAAACCGCGAATCTGCAGTGATTGCGTTGGTGTGTTCTGATCTGAATGGTATCCAGTACTACAGGCATCCTTTTTTAAGTCCTCAGAGATGAAAATGCATCCGTAGTCTTCTCTACTTGAAATTGGATGCTGATGTAAATGCATTTTAGTAAGCACACACCATTGGGATGTAAATTCTTTCCTTCTTTTTGTATAAAATAAACAAAATTTTACCAATGAAAGTAAGAAAATATTTCCTATGAAATTATTTGGATTATGGTAAAAACCGCAGCAAAATTCATATTTAATCACTCTTATTAGGCAAATTTAGGGTCATAATGACGACCTGGTAACACATGCAGGAACTCGACGAATGCAGGTGGCTTAGAACTATGTTTTGTGGCACGTGGCTTGGGCAGTGAAACGAATACGCAGACGGAAGCAGATAAGAAACTTTGTTTTATAGTATATAGTGATTTTTTTATAAAAATGCGATATTTGACGTAGCACTGGTGCATGTGATAGGAATTTCATTTTAATAGTGCTTCTATTACAGTCTTCGTTTGCTACAAATTAATATATTGCAAAATTTTGCCGGATTATCTAAATTACAAGGCGGGTATAAGGGGAGGTCAGGCCAAGATGACAATCTGATTACAGCTGCTGTATCTAAGGTATATCCGCCTCTCCGGAACCAAATCCAATTATTCATTATACCCAGGAACGATAATTATATACATCGTCTTATCTTGTACTGAATGAGCGAAATTAATACAAATTCATAAATTATTACCGTCCTTTAAAATTACAGGTTTTTTTTAATATAAAAGAGACACATTCGAACTTATGCTATATACATAGCCTATATACTTGTATGTCCCACTGGGCATAGGTCTCTTCTCATTTATGAGAGGGATTTTCCGTAGTGAAATACTTATGAAAAAAGGTGAAAAAGGGCGCGTTATATTTAAAGTAGCGTTATATTTAAAGCGTCCCACCCGCTTGATACAAAACTAGCATTACCTACACTATATGTTTAATATTAAATTAATATCTAAATATTTTAATAAGATGTTACATCCTATAGAGACACTTTTTCTAGTGCAAGCGAACTTAAATCTTTGCCCAGTTTGAAAAAATGTACGAGATTTAATTTCGTAATGTTTTGTTGATTTGTGAACTTTAAAAAAGAACAATTAGACAATATTGCGAATTAAACTAATTTTGCGGATTTATCGCGTTTAATTTAACTTTTTTTTACCACCCATGTTCATGGGAGGACTGAGGTGTTTGATGTACCAATATCATTGTTAGCCCGGCTACCTTCAGCTTTTGATTATGTTTTCTATGCAGAAATTGCTTGCAGTACCTTGAAGTCTTGCAAGTACGCATATATTAAATTGTATGTATATATATACAATTAAATATATGTCATCATCATCATCATCATTACAGCCCTTCACAAGTCCACTGCTGAACATAGGCCGCCCCCAAGTAATGCCACAAAGCACGGTCCTGAGCCACCTGCATCCATCGACTTCCTGCATATCTTACCAGGTCGTCACTCCATCTAGTGGAGGGTCGCCCTACACTACGCCTACCGGTACGAGGCTGCCACTCGAGAACCTTTCTTCCCCATCGGTTATCGGTTCTTCGAGCTAAAAATAAATATATATATATATATATATATTTAATCGTAAGTTAATTATAGGATCATAGCAGAAATTAACACACAATCATACCTTCTATCAAAATTTGTATGTTTTTTTTTAATTTCAATAGCACCGCGAATCATCCTTGGTAGAAATCGACGTTCTATGTAGTGGCAGCGCAAAAAAACCCACTACCTCATATCGTCGCATGCGTGACGTAGCAAGCGACAGAGTTAAAATGATACAGGATAGGGGTAGTAGTATCTTACTTTCCGTCCGTGAACTAAAGCATATAGGTTGTATCCCCTATGCAGAGCATCGGAAATTTAACATAACATAACATAACATAAACACTCACGCCTGTCACCCAGAGGGGTAGGCAGAGGCTACGGACTTCCGTTTGACACGATCCTGACATACCTCTTTCGCCTCCTTTACATCCATCCATATATCTACGCATACATGCTCGTCGATTAAGGGTACTTTTAACGTGGCCCATTTTCAAAATATCGCCAATTGGTCGATAAACTTTTTTCTAGGGCGTCCCTTCCCGACTCTGCCGTTCACGTCGGAAATTTGATAGGTTTTATACGTGGTAGAGCCATACTGCAGTTATGGTTGTAGCACGAATGGGTCAGCTCGACTGGAGCAAGACCACGCTCTCACAGAATCCCATCGTAATATAGCAGTTACTAATGCGTTTCGTATGGTGAGTGTAGAGATCCGAGACTCTTTTTTACTGGAAACGAGGCATTCCATCTAAATCTTCAGGGGTCATAACGCATCTGCGTTTTGATTCTTAATCGAGGATAAATGTAGATGTCTGTGGGCCACAGCATCCAATTATATAATAAAAGGTTGTAATGAATGAATGAATAATAAAACTTGTTTTAAAGTGATTCAATTTTAAAACCTATATTACTTTGTAAAACTCTAAACATAGTAACCATCATGATGTGTATTCCATGTTTTCGTATTAATGAAATTAATCGAGCTGCTGCTGGCGGGCTGACAGAAATTTTATTAGAACGATATTGTTTACACAGCTTAATTGAAAACCAGTTTGATTGGATGCCACTAACTCATGTTTATTGTGGAGCGATAAATTCAATTGAATTGCATGCGGAAAGTTATCGGCAATAATTGGGGTTTAGTATTCTTGATTTGCATACGGTGGAGTGAATATGCTAAATTAATTCACGTAATTCATTATATACAGACGTCTTAAAGCTTAAAGCTTTTAAGTTGTCGCTGGAGCTTTTATATTACTGTAGTGCATCAGGTATGTTTGGTGATGTTCTCCACTCTTATTCGGAAAAGAAATGCCTCACTGATGCACAGGGTTGGAGCGCCAATAGGGTTCTTAACGTTACGTCTTAAATCAAGTGTGCTTTTTTAACGCAGTTGGTGCACTAGCATGTTCATGTTCATGCACCCAGTGCGTCGTACAGGCAACCCGGGTATCTGAAGTAGTGTTTATTTAAATAATAACCTACTTTTACAAACAAAGATTTCAAGACCTTTTCTGTAGTATCTTTAACAGATTATGAACTACATGGTTTGCAATAAAGGATTTATTATTGTTATGATAAACCGATTTCCATAGTTATCAACACTAATCAAAGTGTAGGAAAACTAATTAAAGTGTTCTAGTCGAATTTGTTCTGCACCAACAACTAAAAACATCGAAAGATACTGACACTGCATAACATATTGGTTAGTAATATTAGGGTTAAATCTTACATCTGTATTATTCCAATACAATAAATAAATTAGTAATAATAAATAAGTAGTTTCATACGTGTTAGAGTCATGCTGAAGCTATACTAGATGTATACTTGTAGCACGAGTGGGTCGGCTCGACCGGGGAAGGATCACGCTCTCACAGAATACCAGCGTAAAATAGTAGATTAATGCTGCTATGTTTCGTATGGTGAGTGTAGAGAACCGGAGACCATTTTTACTGGAAACGAAGCATTCCATCTTAGTCCTCACGTTAGTAATAGAGGATAGATGTAGATGTATATGGGCCGCAGCAACCACTTACTATCAGGGGGACTGTGTGCTCGTTTGTCACCCTATCCTATCAAAAAAGTACAATTAAATCCCTTGCGCAAAACGTACAAACATTAAAAAAAATATATCTGTCCTAAAATAAAACTTAACCTATTACATCCTTTCAGATTTTCTGTTCAATTAGGACTTTGTTTACTCATTCAAAAATGTGTTGCGGACCCTGCGATGGTGGTGGATGCTATGGTGGTGGGTGTAGCGGACCATGTTGTCCATGCGTCAGTATCTCCACGTGCTGTACGGAGATTTGTTAATGCGCAGTCGTGGCCAGCGTCCGCAATATTTCGTCTCACCGTATTTAATTGGTGCCGTTACGTGAAATAAAATATGTACTGCTGCCGTATGATTGTGTCGAATCGACTGAAAAAGCACTACACAAGCAAAGAATACGAGTGAGTGACGAGCGATATCACCAGTTTTTGAGACCCTTTTACAGGCATTCTATCTTAGATCTCAGTGTGACAACAGAACTGTATTTTGATTTTAATCGTGCATGCATGTAGGTGTCTATGAGCTACAGCATTTATTTACTATCAGGTGGGCCGTGTGCTCGTTTGTCTTCTACATTATAAGAAAAAATTGATTTTTTTCATGGATTATAAACAATACGTATTGAAAGTCATTATTATGTTTAATTTACCACTGATTCGGAAAATACCTCTGGGAAAAACCAGCAAGAAACCTAGTGGGATATTATTTTAAAAAAAGGACAGTTTCCAGTCATGTACTATGAGACACAATTAACTACATAAATCGTATTAGAATTAGCTTGATAGCGACTACCTTATTCCCTACTCTATTATAGTAAAAAATGGAAAAGTAGAATTATTATTTCATATTTAATTTAAATGTCGTATACACAAGTACGCAAGTTCAAAATAGGATTACAATTATGTTTTAAATCAATTAATAATTTGATAGCTTATAATAATTTCACTTCTAATAACCGCGAAACTTTTAGCTCGACGCTTTTAAATGCTTTTAATATTAAGTTACGAGCAGAATAACTTAGTTTTGGTAGGATATAATATTTTATATACAAGAGGAAAATGTTTTAATCCTCTCCCACCCGACATCAGTCTAAAAGCATAGCGATGTAGTTTGTTTGGTCAGTGTACACTACGTTTACCGCCCGCCGTCTGTCCCTCTCCAGACTATACTTCTAGAAAGGGATAGACATGTTGGCGTAATGGGAAACATTGCTTTTGTGCAAGCTTTTTTCTTGGTCGTTAAAAAGTTTGCGTTAAGACTTGAGTCGCTCGGCTTTGTCCGGAATTCGAAAGAATGAAGAATGTTTTATAAGTGCAAAAGCATATCGGGTCATATTTCCTTTGCTTTTAGGCTTGTGTGCGTTCAGTTGGCTTTTTTTAAGTCACGAGTACTCGTAAAATAGTCGAACGTTAAAAAGTTTTGTGTTGAGCGCTTTCAAAATAACGTTTCGAATGTTTTTTTTTAAATACGTCTAGGAAGTTTGTACACAATTATAGTTAGAACTGTTACATATTATGTACATATAGTTGTATTTTACATGGCAGAGCCACGCCATTACTGTATTTTGGCTGTAGACCGATTTGGTTGGACCAAACGGGGAAGGACCACGCTCTCACAGATTGCCAACGTAAAATAGCAATTTGTTTCGTATGGTGAGTATTACTGGTAACGAGGCATTCAGTCTTGATCCTCAAGCATCTACATTTGGAATCTTAATCGAGAATAGATTGAGATATTCATGGGCCAAAGTAACCACTTAAGTTGACCGTGTGCACGGTTCTCTCATTTGTCTTTTAAAAAGCACGGAAGTTTCCGAATTGGGTTTATTAAATTCAATGATCTTTACCTTTAGCACACTGGACATAGGCATTTTAAGATTGCGCCATCAGGCGATTAAAAAGTTGCCCATGTTTACCATACTTTTGAGACCTCTGTCACCAACTCGCTTCTTTCTTTTGCATATTTTAAATGAATTCTCTACCATGAGTTAATTCTCAGTTTCGCTTGCCAAACCAAAAAATTTAACTACGTTTACATTAGTAAGTAAATATTTGGAGAAAAGATTGTATTAGTTGTATATATCTCCGCTTACATATTATAATATGCTATTGCTTGACGCGTGGTGGTAAGTGGTGACAAAGGCCTTATTGGCAAATAATTGTCTTAGCGTAATAAAAGCCTTCTTCTTCCTCTTCTGAAGATACCCGGGTTGTAATCAAACAGAATGACAGATGTCAGTAAATTATTTAACTCCTTTGCTGAAGGCAAAACAAGCTAAATGGCTCACTTCGAATGTGTGAAATATCGACAATAAAGAGGTGGAGACACAAGAACTGTCTGGTTTTCTAATGGTAGAAAAGTGAGGGAGGAATTAAGTCCCATAATTCCTGTGCACACTTAAAATATCATCATTTAAATAAAATTTGAAAAATGAAAATTTTTAAAAATTGTATACTGTGGTTATGGGGTATCGATTTAACATTTCAGTAACAATAACTTAATTTTCAACACCAGTTAAGACAATAATAAGATATATTATGATGGAATAAGTTGTTTTTAGGCTTCTTGTAAGATTGACGAGAAATTGATAGAATTTCTAGTTGACGAGAACTTAGTAGAGAACTTAATAGGTTTCCCACAAGCAATGCTACAATACACGGTCATCAGCTACCTGCATCCATCGAATTCTGGCATATGTTACTACGTAGTTACGTTATCTGCTAGTAAAGTCCACCCATCACTTATTGGTAGAAGACCAAGAATTAGGTTATTCGAGCTATGTTGTACTCATTACTACCGAGTGTGTTTGAGCTTCCTCATATGACCAACAGCTCGAAGAACCAACAGCCGATGGGGAAGCAAGGCTCTCTTGTGGCAGCTTCGTACCGGTACGTGAAATCTGTAGTGATCCCCCACTAGATGGAGTGACGATCTGGTAAGATATGCAGGAAGTCAGTGGGTGGAGGTAGCTCAAGGACGTGCTTTATTGCATTCTGCAGGGGAGGTCTATGTTCAGGAGTGAACTCGTGAAAGGCTGTAATAATGATGATGATGCCAACAGCGGAGGATCAGGTTTCAGATACATACGGATAGAATCTAGTAGACTTTAGTGTCGGTTACAATCAAAATCTACTATAAAATTATACAAGCACAAATATCTACGTCGCAGCAGCGCAGAGTAGAACTACGAAAACTTCACGCTGCTACGACGTAAGTTCTACGAAACGCGTAGAATCGTGTAGAGCGTAATATTGTGGAATATCTAAGATATGACGACGATGGTAACTTTGTATTCCGTACGGACTAACATAAGTTACTTTTACTTTATGAGTTTCTTAACCTGTTTCGTTCAGACCGGGCCAATTGTGTTTTCTGCCGAAAAATTCTCAGCCCGATCTCTGAAAGTTTCAAGAAGTTTCTGACGAACATTTAGTTTCCCAATTACCACGGTTTGACTATAATATTTTTGATAACACATTTGAAATAATATATGTTAAAATAATGTTGCCGCTAAAACACAAACGCAATAAATACAGGACTTAGTATTGTGTTAATTAATAATAGCTGAAAACAGCCCATTGTACGCTCGTTTCCATAAATTTTACATTACACTATCGAAACTTACTAATATGATAACGAAATTCTTCACACAACGTTCGAACATTATATTATATATAATTTAGTTCATCTAGCTGGCATGCTGCCAGTTGTGATCAGGTCTACTCTTCCGGGATTCGATTAGTTCTTTTGTCCTATAATTATGTTGCACCGCAACCGCAGTTTTATATTTTTTTGAGTTGTTAATAGGACGATGATATTGCCTATCTCCTGTTCCAGTTTCCTACTGTCGCTTCTTGCGACACCCGTGGGACGATATGGGGTAGTTGATGATCTTACACTGCCGCTACATGGTAATACACACCTACAGGTAACTTCACATTAAGAAAGCTATCATTAGACCTACAGCTAACTTCACATTAAGGAGGCTATAATTCGTTGTCACCTCTGAAGACTAAGATGGAACACCTCAAAGTCTGTAATTATACTGACTCAGTCACTACACAGCAAATGGCACTAACTGTATCATTACATTATTAATATATAGAGTGCTCCTTTAAGGATTAAATTACTCAGACGAATTCATTTGTTACCTGTCTCATATTACAAGAAACGCCTAAGGTACCGTAGCGCTTAATCTCGAATTTGCCAAATTTAGTGCTAGACGCTTTCCATCTAGACAGCTGTCTAGAAATGAAACATTATTGAATTGCACCGTAGTTTGAACGTTACTTGACTGGCTGTTATGTTTTGAAGATAATCTTGTTAACGTAATACGAGGTTACCTTACGAGGGTACCTCGTAAGGTTATCTAAATTAAACTATTTTTTTTAAATTTTTCTACATAGAAAAAAAATTCAAATATATTTAGAAGTAGCACGACATACACATTATAGAAGAATGAATAACATAATGATTTTTTTGTCACAATACATAACGCATAATACAGAGACATTAAAATTATAAAGAAAAAGAAACAATATAGAAACAAAATTCTGAAATACATTTGGCTTGCAGCAACGATAAGGCATCCGATGGCTATCCATGGCAACACTTCTACAACTTAATGCTGTAGCAGTGTTGCCTTGGATAGCGTTGTTATTCTTACGGTGACAAAGAGATAATTATAGATTTGAAAGATACCTAGTTCCAACCGTAGAATTTAAATGCACTACACAACCGGAGTTTTTCCTAAAAGAGTAATAATTTTAAGGTTAATTATGTTGTTGGGGGTTAAACCTATAAAAATATTAAATAATATATTATCTTAATTAATGAAGTTACCAGAATATGTTAGTTTAACTAATAAGTGATTATACATTTAGGAGTAAGCCTACCATAATTTTTCTTTTTGATTTTATAATGTTTGAATAATTTGGGATCCTAATAAATAAATAAAAATTACTCATCCCGAAGCAAATGCTTAATTATTGTTAAAATTAAAAAGTGAAGTTAAGCATAGAGTAGGTTAAATTAATAAATTACTAATTACTACGTAATACCATTAAGGGCGTGTGCCAAGTCCCGGGATTTCGGGCTCAGTATCCGTAGTCCATGTACTCGAAAGCATACAACCGCGTTGGCACAACGCCAAGGGTTCTGCCCTTGAAAAAACTAGGTCAATTGGTACATAGACGAGAGTGTAAATTTAAAGTGTAATAAATATATCAATAAAACGACTATATCACCTTATATAAAATAAGAAATTGTTTGATAAAAAAGTGTGTTTTACAAGATGATGTTCTGATCAGAATTAAGTATGGAGTGCTTCGGTGATTTAGACATGTAGAGAGAATGAGTGAGAAAAGAGTCACTCAACAAATATATGCTGTGGTCCCTGCTAACTCTCTGATTATGTATGTATAAAGATAAGCTACTGTGAAATATATGATGTGAGAATCTTATTTTATTTATTTACGTCGAAATGTTCATCAAAATGTTAAGAATTTTATTTCTGCGTACTCTAATTTGGGGCTTATACATCAACATAACCAACCTGTTGTTGTGTATATAAAATATTATATAAAAGGTTATTTTATTCTATACTTAAAGGAATATCTTGTAACCAAATTTTCTTTACGTAACAAACGAGCACAGCACACACATGATAAGTGGATGCTGTGGCCTAAAGACATCTACATCCTCGATTAAGAATAAAAATACCGATGCTGAGGACTAAGATAGAATGCATCGTTTTCCAGTAAAGAGTCTCCGGTTCTCTACACTCGCCATAGCATTAAGGTCCTATTTTGTTTCCACACGGTGTTTATCTTCACCGTAGAACACGTGGTAGACATAACTTAAAACGACAGTTAAAATTCATGATGCTGGCGGGAATCGAAACCGTAATATCTCTTACTGTGAAATTTACAGTACGTAAGTAGCCATTGAGCTACCACGGCAAATGAAGCTAAAATAAAATACAATTTCATTAAATAATTTTCAATATAATTATGCCTGAGCCGCGGTAGCTAAGATGGTTAGCGCTCGCTATAAATTTCACAGTACGCGAGCAACCCGGGTTCGATCACCGCCGGTATCAATGAAATTATTAATTGCAATTTTAAGTGCTGATTTACCACGTACTTGTCTGTGAAGAAAAACATCATGAGGAAACCTGCATGTCTATGTCTGAGAAATAAGAAAAAATATTTCGAGGACGTGTGAAGTTCGCCAACACGCATTTAGGCAGCGCGGCGGACAATTCCTTGCCCTATTACCCCCTTAGAAATGAGCGGCGGTCTGTGCCCAGGAGTGGGACGTATATTGTCTGTAACTTGCTGTGTTGGTAAAGAAGAAGGACGGCAGCATGTGGTTTTGAATTGACTACCGTCGTCTGAACGATGTTACAAAGAAGGACAGCTATCACTTGCCAAGAATTGATGACACGCTGGACATGCTAGTAACTATGGCTTGATGGATTAATTTCATAAGTTAGCAAATAATGCAGAGACCAGTAAGTTTATATTCAATGAAATATCAACCAAAGCGGAGATTATTTGTTAAGAAAACACAACCGTGGTAAACTTCATCCGCGTTGACGAACTTTAAATTGATTTCAAAACTGTTTGAACGAAAGCTGTGTACGTAGCTCGCGCCTCGGGATGGGAATTGTCTTTATAAAATTGAAATGACAAATAAACCTACAGTTCATTTGAAGGTAAGTATGTATTGCGCCCCATGGACAACTGCAACTAACTTCAAGCAATAAAGGCTACAGACGCATTGTCACTACTGAGGCATAAGATGAAATGCCTTACATCTTGTATTTATATCGACTCTCCATAGTCTACAGACCGGAAAACAGTAAAGAAGGTTTTAGGATAGGGTAACAAACGAGCTCATAGTCCACCTGATGGTAAGTGGTTGCTGTGACCCATAGGCATCTACATTTATCCTCGATTAAGAATCAAAATGCAGATGAGTTGTCACATCTGAGGAGTAAGATGGAATACATAGATTCCAGTAAAACGGATCTCCGGTTTTTTACACTTATACGAAACGCAAACACAGTCGACCAGTTATATGAATTCTGGCGCACTTAAAACCTACATCTATGCTCAGTAAACAATAAAATAAAGACATTTTCTTCCCTAACGAATTAGACTAAATGCGTAGTTACCGGTGAAAAGGATTTTAGTTTCTAGTCTTTCAGTACATACTGGTATAAATAGCAGAAATAAGCTGCTTTTTTATATTGGTATTCTGACTCATTTATGCTGTAGACAATACAGCAGCAAATTGGCTCTATTCCACAGAAAACTGGATGGTGTCATCAATAATAAGCAGTCGCCTAGCTTTGAATATTGTTATTTATTGATTCATTTACTAGGGCTTATTAAACGTCCACTGCTGAAAATTGGCCTCTCTTATGATTACGTGTAGGGGTGATTTTACCATAGTAGTCACGCTCGACAGGCGAATTGGCCACTGGACTTTCTTATAGTTTTGAGTCGTTATCAGGAAGATGCTGCTGATTTTCCGTTTCATTTATCTTTGCCGCCTGTTAACGGGTAATATGAAGGGGTGGGTTATCTTACACCGCCCCATACACGACTTGATATTGTAAGGAACTTATAAGTTTAAATGAGATCCGGAACAGATAATTTATTTTATAAAATAAAATAAAGTAGGTAAGCAAATGTCCGCCGCTCTACCCCAGTACATGTTGGCGAACGTCACATGTCTTCGAAATATATTGTTTTTCTTATTTCTCAGATATGCGGGTTTCTTCACGATGTTTTCCTTCACCGCCAAGTACGTGGCAAATCAGCACTTAAAATCGCAATTAACTATTTTATTAGTGCTGGCAGGGATTGAACCCGGGTTGCTCGTGTGTGAAATTTACAACGAGAACTACTTAGCCTTGAGTTCTCGGCTCTCTTTGTTGTTTTATAGTTAAAATATATTCTTGACCTCTTGAATAAGCCTTAAACTGCATCTTCTTTGATGTTTAAAGGAAGTTACATGTTGAAAACGTAATTAACAACAAAAATGTTAAATTAAAAGTTGTAGCGTTCCATACAAGATTTACAGTGAAGCGTCCGGAGGCTCTTTCTCGTATCTAAAGTTTATAGAATAGAGAACAGTTTAACGGGCTGCTTACATACTTCTTCGCAAACTTCACTAGCCTCGAGATATGTTTTAAATCTTCATATATGCAAATATTCTCACTGTGGTAAAACATTTACTGCCGCGAATGTGGTAAATCAACTCTTAAAACTAAAAATTGAAATTGTCTTTGTTGAGTCATTGTGCTGGCAGGGATCAAATTTGGGACGCTCACGAACTATAAAGATTAATGTTAGTGCTTGTACTTTTAGCTATACAGGATTTATAAAAATATTTTTAAGAATTGTGTAGTATTTACTGCCTGTAATACCCTTACCCCACTAACCCTATTTAAGACTCGCTTAAAATACTGTCAACCCTATAATATAAATCTCTTGTAGTAATGTTTACGAGTAAAATTTATTTAAGACTAGCTTTACCTAGATAGGTTCTAATAATGAGGCGTATTTTAGTTTTGAGATAACCAAAGACCTATTTTTAAAATTTTCCGTTTTTCACAAACAATAACTAAAATGATGAAATATAATTTTTTTTCTGTTGTCCTTTGCTTAAATATATAAAAGACTTTTGCTTCGAAATATCGCTTAAAATCAAACATACAGTAATATAGATCAATATCATTTAAGAGCTAAGAGATCAATCAAATAAAATCAAAGTTTTTTCTTTGTTGAAACTGCATTTATGCAAACTAATTTATCAATAATAAATAAGACGACTATAATATAGAAAAATAGAAATATAATATAGAAAAGCTTTTTCATAAACCTACTATGAAATAAAATTTATTAATAAAAATGAAAATAAAAATGAACAAAAAATTCTGATGACGAAATTCAGTAACGTCTGCATTCTATTAAATCCATGTCGTAGTTTTCAATTTGAAAACCGCCATCCGCTGTCTGTACTATTCCGACCCGCAGACTGTAAAAAAATTATAAGTATAAATAAAAGGCACTCACCGAGAAAATTCATCTCGTCGCTCTTTTAAGCACTCCCGTTTAATAAAATATGCCTACAATCTACTAACAAGTCGCCATAACAAATTCCGATATAAAAAATAGAATTTTGATTTAATTGAGCACCAAATTTTGCTACTACATTAGAGATTGCATGATACGTATCGTTAATGCTGGAGGAGCAAAGAGAGAATTGGCGCCTCTTACATGGTTGTCGCGGCACAACCGTCCGTCGCGGAAGCCAGACGGCCAATGCTGTACTACCGGTGTAGCGCCTCTATTTAAGCTCTGGCGAGCACAGACTACCCCACGCACACCACGCCGCGCTCTATCTCTACACGCCCTCTCACTCACACGCGCTCAATATTAAGTGGGTGCACAGGGGAAATGAAGGAGCCATTGTCAGTCTTAAATGGAAAAGGAAAAGTTGATTCGCGTAAATTTTTTCCACTTTAATGATTGTCGTAATTGTCGATATTAGGTGGTTCCAACTTTGAGACTTCAAATTCAAAAAAACCCTCTAGGGACTGCCCGCTGTAGTGTCTATTATTTAAAATGGAAAATTCCAGTGAATAGAAGCGAAAATGCGTAATTAATAATGACAAAAAGCGAGGCGGATGGTTCCAAATTCGATCTCCAAAACAATGAAGCTTCGATAAATAAAAGAGTAAGTAAGAAAAATTACACACATATTTTACTCCCTTTCAACGCACACATTGTCGTTACGAGAGCGATATGCGCATGTGTGGTGTAAGAACAAAGGGGTCGCCGACAGGGGGCGTGGTCGTTGGTGTGTGTGAGTGTGTTAAATCTTTTATAGGTCGATGCATTAAGTAATTTACTATTATACCTTGCATTTGACAGAGCCTTTAGGAAAATATGCGTTTAGTGGGCCAATAAAAGTAGTTTTAAAGTAATGTCCCATTTAAAAAAATTACGTATATATAATTTTCTTCTATAGTACGTTATAGTCCACAGCCCAGCAGTTAAAGGGAAAGTTTGCCTTAATTGTCACCGTTGGTTCCTTCTCTTCTCTTGTACTTTTAACGTTGTTGCCGTCGCCAGTCAGGGTATTTGGTTTACGTCTAGCGGAAACTAGATGGTTATACCGCCGTCTGTTGGAAGCCATGAGATGTTTTTTATTGAGTAATTGTAACAAACGAGCACGAAGAGAACAAAAAATGTTAGTGGATGTTGTGGCTCATGGACATCATCATCTATCCTCCAAAATGGAGAATTTACTACCACACCTGAGTACTAAGATGGAATGCGTCGTTTCCAGTAAAAAGGATTTCCTATTTTCTACGCTCACAATAACAACATGCGGTGTGTAATAAAGATTAAAAAAATAAATAGAAAAATAGTGATGTATATTCTGTAAATACTAGGAAAAAACACAAGTTAGTTATAGACTATAGAGAGAGCGTGGTCCTTCCCCGATCGAGCCGACTCATTCGTGCTACAGCCGTAATAAAGTTCTCTTACGTGGTAGAGCCATGCTGCAGCTATATTAATTGTATAGTTGTAGCACGAATGGGTCGGCTCGACCGGGGAGGGACCACGCTGTTACAGAATACCGGCGTCAAATAGCAGCTTAATACTGCTGTGTTCCGTATGGTGAGTATAGGGAACCGGATACCCTTTTTACTGGAAAAGAGGCATTCCATCTTAGTCTTCAAGGCTGACAACGCATCTGCATTTTGATTCGCAAACTAGGATGGATAGATGTGGATGTCTATGGGCCACGGCAGCCGCTTACCATCAGGTGGACTGTGTGCTCGCTTGTCACCCATTTGCTATTAAAAAAATAACCATTATACAGCTGCAGTGTGGTTTTACCAGTTATAAACGATAAATACACGATAAACGGACCGCTGTGACCGCTAAACCATTCTCGGTTACGAATATAAATGCAAACGCTTTGTCACTCCTGAGGACTAAGAAGGAATGCCTCGTTTCTAGTAAAAAAGATCTCGGTTCCCTATACTCACCATACAAAACACAGCGGCATTAAGCTGCTATTTTACTCTGGTACGCTGTGTGAGCGTGGTTTACCTTAGTCGAGCCGACCTATTCGTGTTACAACCGTAACATACCTGCAGCGTTGCTCTACAACGTATAGTCCGTTTTAAAAATGTGGTATATTAAAAAAACTGATTAATTTGTTGAACTTTTGAGCTGTGGTTGTTTTGACAAAATTTTCTTTAATAAATTTCTTTTAAAAGAAAATCTTGTCGGAAGTGATAACTCGACTATATTTAGAATGCTTCCACAAGCGTTGTTTTATTACTTAAAATTACGTGTGAAAGCTTACCCGCGTGTAATTAGGAGTTGGAAGTTTGACGCAGGCGTGGTTATATTATTGGTTAGAGATCCACGTGTGATCTTTAGCACGAAGTTTTGAGGCTTCCCATTTAGATGAGTACTTAAGTATGTTTATATTATGTTCATGAAAAGCTTTTAGTGTTCGTGAATATATTACGTGATGGACAATGTACTTCTTTAAAGTAGAGGGTAAACGAGCGTGCGGCTCACCTGATGGCAATTGACTACCACCGCTCATGAACAACTTTTACACGTGGTAGAGCCATCCTGCAGCTATTGTGGTTGTAGCATGAATGGGTCGGCTCGACCACGAAAGGACCATGCTCTCACAGAATACCAGCGTAAAATATCTGCTTAACGCTGCTGATTTTTGTATGGAGAGTGTATAGAACCGGAGACCCTCTTTACTGGAAACGAGGCATTCCATCTCTGATCAACTGAGGATAGATTTAGAGGTCTATGTTCCACAGCAACCACTTACCATCAGGTGGACTGTATGCTCGTGTGTAACCCTATCACATTTAAAAAATTCCTTAAATTTTTGTCTGAGCGACTCTTTAGGTTTTAACTCACAGATTGCTAATAAGAGTCATAAGGCCTATTTCTGTATCAGTCGCGTGTCCCCATAATAAAATACCATAAGACATTATGCTATGAAAATAGCTAAAGTGAACAAGTCTAGCTGTTTCAACACTAGTAAGATGTTTTTTACGGCATATACTGCAGAACTAAGTCCGCTTGATAGTTATTATATATGGGGGCCCCATTGAAGTTTCTCATCTACTGTGATTCTAAGAAAAAAGGTGCTATCAAAAAGACTCAGATCCTCTCCATATAAAATTACATTGTTAAAAAATAATTAGAAATGTATGTTTGGACTTATAAATTTCATACATTTATTTTTGTATATAATGTGAAGTTTAATGAACTATTCAGACGACATTCAATATTTTCATATCTCTTAATCCATTGAAAAGGGTCAAAAATTACTACAATTATTAAAAATTAAACCAACGACTAAAGAAGAGAAATTGTTGTTTATGCTGTTGGTATTATGTACTTTAGCAATATGCCGGCGCATAGCTCTACAGCGTAAAATGTACATTGAACGAATTCCAGCTGAATTGATTAAACATTACGAAAAACCCTGTGATTCCCTTTAGGTGTGTCATACCATATAAAACAAATCTAAAGAATAGAAATATACTTATATATATATATATATATATATATATATATATATATATAACTTCATTTCAAATATCTCGAACATAAAAATATAAAATTAATTTTATTACCTCTGCCTTGGCTGGGGAGTAAGATTATTTTTAAAGACCGTCTTTACCGATGCGCGTGTCAGTTAGAGGTTTGAACCAAGATTCGAACCCGGGAACACAGGCGTACTTACGATCACTAGACTAATGAGGCAGTAAAACTTCTTATATAGTACAATAATAAACACAGAAAATATGACTTACAGCGATTATATTGCAGCATTGTCTTTTAAAGCTCTCTTTCATCATCTTGCGGAAATACAGAAGTGCTATTCATTTAACTGTAATGTACCCCATTTAATATAATATTCAAATGAAGTCAAACAATATGAAATAGTTGAGAGGCTGTGCGCGTGGTGCGTGTGGCGGGGAATTCTAATGACTGGGTCAGAGACGAGTGTGACGTGCCCGTTTTCGAATAATTCGAGGGGAAAATTGTTTGCATTTCACGCATATCAAATGTTTTTCTTGAACTGCCTTTTCAATTTTCTTAGCGACTTTAGATATTATTATTTATTGGATTATTTATTTATGTATACAACAGGACACAGAAACAATCTTTTTAAACGTATCCTATAATTTTCTGAAATATCCTCCACAAAGACCTATAAAGGATATTTAAAAAAAAATAAATCTAGTGCGTACGTTACTAATGCAAAAATATACGTAATATTGAATTAATTATTATAAATAATATGATAAATTATAGTTAAATATACCATATATGTATTATATTATTATATGGATCGATATAATACACCTACATATAGAATAAATTCTATGTATTCTAATGTTATGTAGTAATATAATATATTGAACATGTTTTGTTTACATATTAACGTACAGAATATGTATAGATTTTGTATATTATATGTATATCATAGTATGTATGTACTTAGTACGTAACTTCTCTTTAATCCTTCCTATCCTTCTTATCTTAAGGATCGTTTTGAATTCCTTCACTATTCCCATTCGAAAGTTTTGAGATCATCAGAGAATTTTTATATAATTATGGAATGCCCTACCTCTGTCAGTGAGACGCGCCCAGTCTTTACCTGTTTTTCAGAAACTTGTACACAGTCACTATCATAATCGTTGAGTTCGTGCCATCTATATAATATGTTGTATACATTCGTATTTTTTGTATTTATTTGTAGTTTATTACTAATTATATTATATAAAATATGGATATATTTATAAATATTGTTTCTGCATCACTAAACCACAGAATTTACCACACATTTTTTTCTTCTTCTTTCGTTTATGTATTGATTTGGTGTACAATGTCCATAATTGCAACTGTTACAAAATGTTACCACTCCACAGGTTGACTGGCAGAGAATGGCGATAGGCGTAATTCCGCCCTTTGTTGTGTATTTATTAGGGTGTTACAATGAAGATTAAATATATATAAACTAAGACGAATATAAGAAATTAATAACATGCAAAGTATTTATCCCTCACACGTTTCTTAAATACCAATAAAGTTTATTAAAGCCATTATGTAGTTATTAAAGCCAGAGATTGACCGTAATAGTGGAAATCCTAGTCGGTAAATCGCGCTGTCTTAGCATTTATTTATATATAAAAATTTGCACTTGAAGAATCATCTTTGCAAAGAAAGTGTTTTATATAATAAGGGTGGACATGCGAGCACACAATTCACTCGATGGTATATGCCCATACATATCTATAGCATATTATACCATTTACTCGACTCCACAGAGTCAACCTTCCTGGGAGAATGTATGTGATTTTACCACAAAGTCCCAGATAATATAATGGACATATCTATCAAAAAGTTTAAAAAAATTAACATTTTTAAATTATTTAATAAGCGCTATTATGCTACTTAAGAGTACATGATTGATAACAATTCCTGGGAATGAGGTGTTCGCTACCATCCTGATTCTTAATGTTTTCACATTTTATTGTACAAAATATTATATTATTGTAAATTATTATTTATAAAAATAGTCCTGCTGGTTCTTCCAAGGACTGAGGTGTTTTCCGAATCAGTGGTAAAACCATAAACGACTTTCAATAAGTATTGTTATAATTTAGAATAAATAAAAAAAAATAATATTCCATCTATCTACAATAAAGTGTCGAAATGTTGATGCATTTTTTCCTTGAGGACTTTTTTTTTAATTCGAGAGGGGGGCAAACGAGCATACTGCACACCTGATGGTAAGTGATTACCACCGACCATGAACACTGCAACACCAGGAGATATGCAGATGCGTTGCCGGCCTTTTAAAAACGAGTAGGCTCTTTTATTGAAGATCCCTAAGTTGTATCGGTCCAGAAAAATCTCTGGTGGTAGTCGATTCCACAAGGAAGTTGTGCGAGGAAGAAAACTTCTTTTAAATTGCACGTCGGTGGACCGCCAGCCATCCAGATGGTATGGATGGTATCGCGAGTTTTGCGGACATTATTTGAAGTGAAGAGAAATAAGTTAAAGTAAGCTTAGAATGCTTGTGATATACCATTAAAACTTTCGTAATGGATTGAGAGAATGCAAAGTATGGGATTAATCATTGAAAGAAAACATTTTTTATTGTTTAAGTAATAACAGGTTTCTTGAAAATCGCTGGACCGAACCTTAAATCCATAAATAAACCTTATTGTAAAAGCAAAATTGTTCCGTTGTAGTTTGACCAGAACAATCGTAGAATGAAAATTACAAACAATAGAACTGAGTAGAAATATTACTACAGTCTTACTGCGTACAGAGATATTCAGCTGTTGTTTTTGAAAACGATTTTGAATGCACTTTAAGTGACCTTTGTAAAGAAATCTTGGCTAACAGTTATTGCTATTGTTGACATATTGTGCTTTATTTGAAAAAACATTTTTGCAAAAGTTAGTTATTTCATGGCACAGTCATGCTAGAGCTATATTATGGTTGTAGTGTGATTTGTTCGGCTGACGACTGGGAAAGGATCACGCTTTCAAAGAATCTAGTATTCTGTTGGAACGTGTTTGTTGCCGTGTGTTAAACGCTGCTATGCTGCTTTTATACTGATAGTGGTATTATGTAAGGATACTACTACACACTAGGATGTTCTCCCGTATCACGGAGGCACATATATAATTTGCACAAGAAACATCTAGATATAGAACAATTAAATAATTAGTAGGCCATACATAGAATTGTTCCATGCAGAATTATGGCCCCAGCGCTTGAACCCAATTCGAACCCAATAAACCCTTCCACGAGTTATTCCCCGATCGGAACAATCCACTCACAAGTTCACATTCCTCAACCAGACCATACAGCGGCAGCAGCAGAGTTTACTTTGTAAGTAGAGTTAGTTAGAAACTATGTAAGTCACTTAGTAAGTAGAAGTTTGTTCAAGATTTCAGATAAAAGAATTTTAAATATTTATAAAGACTTGGACTGAATAAAAACTTATGAAGGTATAGAAATCGTAAGTCGAGTGAAGTAAAAAGATTTGAAATAGTAAGTTTATTAAAATGGTCTTAAAATCTGCTTTTGCTTCAAACTGTTATACCTATCATAAAACTTTAGATCGAACGGAACAAGTCGAGCATTAACCGTAGAATTATTTCCATAAAATACTAGGGTACATTTGATCTCACTTAGAACGGAAGCCTAATAAGTAGCGCAGTGGAAACTATGCATTACCGTAAAATAAAAATGAAGCCTCTCATGTGGCTCGTATTCACAAATTGTAGTTTCAGTGGTACTGATACATGTATACTCATTTCTTTCCTTTTACTGTGTGTAACTATGTGCTGTCTCTTTTCAACGCGTAAGAAACATTGTAAGGGCTTAAGTGATTTCAACAAAGGGCCGGATTTAGGCAGGCGTGAGGGAAATGTTAAAGATTCGCGTAGTTTTGGAATGTGCCGCTTTTCGTAGTTTTTTTACGTCCATAAAATTTTCATAGCGCAATCATTTCCTTTATAAAATTTCGATAAAAATCTTTGGGTACAAATCCGTGAGTTTTGCATGGGCTCATTCATGAAGGGGAAATTTTATCTTATTTAAGTAATCATGTATTTCCACAACATAAATAAAGAAAATTGTGGTTTTTAATACAATTCAATAAAAAGTTTTTTCTTCAAAATTTCAAGTTCTATTTTTTAGTCGAAGTTAGTTTAAAATCATTAACCAAGATTGACCAGAAGAGATATATAAGAAAGCGAAGCTATAATAGATACTAATAAATTTACGCAATACAATAAACTAAGTTTAAACTTAAAATTATATAAGCGACAGTTTAAATAGCCTAATAGTGGGGTATGAATCGCAAACTCAAAAACCGTAGGTTCGACTCCACCATTTTATTAAAGCATGGGATAACCTCCTCCAAATTAACATTATTTTCGACTAGCCCCTGGTATGTCAATAAAATTTATTGCCATTTACTGAATTATATAAAAATTCTGGAAACCCCCACGCAATTTAATAAATAATTAAAACATTCGTTAATAATAAAAGTTTTATATAATTAAAATTAATTTTTTGACGATAAATAATGCCAAGGAAAAAATACTTCAACTCACATTGTATTTATAATTTAACTAATTTATACAAATAATATTGTATGTTTATCATATGATACTTTATACATAGTTTATATTTAAAAGCTCAATAATTACTAATAATAAGCCTTCTAGTGTTGTTATGCTCGTGTAGGGCGTCACATCCTGTCACCTGTCAGTAAATTTACCTAATTTAAGTTGTGACATTCAGAAAACAATTCGAATTTCAATTTATCTTTTTTAAACAAAAAAGGAACATAGCCATCCACTTTCCCGCCGGTTTTAAGTAATCGCACCACTGATAATAGCAACCTATGTTGTAGCCATCGTCTTCGACACACGACAATTTTTATTTTGCCATCGTTTCACGATCGTAATCCCCATTACTGATCATGAGATGTGGGGTTTGAATCCCGGGTCGGGCCATAATCAGTTATTACATTTTTCTGTCAAGAAATTCTCAGTAGAAGCTTGCAATCAGGAAGTGTGATTGGGTGAGATTTCAACCCCGTGCCATTCAAAGTACGTAAAGGTGTTAGTCTTGCGCCTTATATCTCTCCGTTTTTGTCGGCTTGCCGACCCTTCGAACTATGAGAGTGAAGCAATAGAGAGTGACTATGCTTGAAATAAACTTGGACACTATGATCATGTCTTGCGCAGATGGCTAGAAAGTTCGATCTGAAGGACAATTACTTATATATATACTCATAGTATTATTTAAATAAAGAACTGCGGATTGGAATATTTCATGAAATATTTTTACTCTTTTTCAATTTCTGGGGAGGGCACCGAGTGCGAAATTCTAATGAACGCTTTGCCCGCACACAACTATACACTTTCAATAAGAACAAACTCATTATTTTTCAAGGGTCTCTTGTAAATTCTATTATCTATTAAATATTGCTCTTGCCAATTCATCGACTTAGCAAACAATATAAATAATTATATTTTGTTTAAGCCTGTTGAAATATAAATATCAGTATACCTTAGCGTAATTACATTTTTTATAAAATTAGAGTGACAAATGAACACATTGTCTACATGATGGTAAGTGGATGCTGTAACCAATAGATATATCTACATTTATTTATTTATTTGCTTAAAACATGGTATGAAAAAGATTTTACTAATATTATACAATCGAACAACATGTTTTGCTAGAGTTAGACATAGCATGCAAAAGATTTTTATTGTACTTTAAGACATATAATTAATATAGTCCATAATGCAATAGAAATTATTCTTAGGTATTCCAGTAATTTTGATTTAAATAATCCAGTATTTAACATTTTAATGTTTTCGGTAACTTGTTATATAAACGTACGCACATAGATAAACAGCTTTTATTATGATTAAAACTACTTTTACGGATTTTATCGCGTTTATTTTTGCTTTTAATTACTTTTATTTTTAATTCCCGACGTTTCGGGCGCTTTCCAGCACCCATGGTCACGGGGGACTGAGATGACTGACGTCCCGATGTCATTGTTAAACCCGGAGTACCTTCAGCTTTTTTAATTAATGTTTATGGTGGACCAAAAAAAAAGCGATAAAATCCGTAAAAGTAGTTTTAATCATGTGTAGTGTTCGCGTAAATATAAGAAATCATTAGTTTTTATTATATTTACTTATTCTAGGATTATCACTTAATATAAGTTATCCTCTGTTAAGAATCAAAACGCAGATACGTTGTCACCCCTGAGAACTAAGATGGAACTCGTTTCTAATAAAAGGATCTCCGGATCTCTATACTCACCGTCCAAAACACAGTAGTATTAAGCTGATATTTTACGCTGGTATACTGTGAGAGCGTGGTCCTATCCGGTCGAGCCGACCCATTCGTGCTACAACTATAATATAGCTGCAGCATGGTTCCACCACGTATACAAACCTGCATACATACGTAACAGACAGTTATCAAAGTGTTCAAAGTGGTTATGGCAGAATCATCATCGCTGTAGGTTATCCTGCAGCATTACGCTGAGTCATAACCTTTTCACTGGCTCGATACACACCCCATCACTTGTAATATTAATCTGATAAATTTTAACTGTTTATTATTTTATTTTTGTGTTGTGTACAGTTCCAGTGAATAAAGGTTTTTCTTTCTTTATTTCTTTCAAAGGCCACTGCCTTCGCAGGCTTTCCTACAGGTTGCATCATAAGGAGCATATTTTCCTCCATTTTCTTATTTTCTCTCACTGAATACCTATACTAAGCCTTTGGGCTAGATCAGAATCGGTCCTCTTGTCACCAGTGGCAATTAACACAGACTTTTTTTAATAGAATAGAGAAGAATAGAATAAGTTTTTATTTGATATAGATTACAAATAATTCTAATTAAAAGTCATTATTTTCTATTATCACTGGTTCGAAAAAAACTTCTGTCCCAGGAAGAACTAGCAATAAGGCCAGCGGGAATTCTTTTTCAAATTAAATTATGCAATAAGAACGGCTTACAAACTATTTACAAAATTTATTTTAGAAACAGTTGGGAAGAGTTTTCCCAGGGGTTATTATCAACCCTGTATTCATTTATATTATAATATACCTTTTATACAGTTTTTGTTTAGTAAAATATTTAAACTTGGAAATAGAGAGACCTTGTATTATATATTTTCTGGAATGTTGTTACAATAGCGCACGTCCACATGAATTAATTACTGACTAATAATAATAAATTATTCAAATTAAAATATTAATTTTATTATTATTTTAATTTGAATAAAGTCAAAATTATTATAAAAAAATTATCGTGTAATGGCGGTGTAAGGATGTCCACTCCCCCATGTCGTCCCGCGGGTGTCGTTAGAGGCGACAGAGGGGAACAGATCAGGAGATGAGCAGCAGCGTTTTCTAAATAACGACTGAATATAAACTGCTACTGCTACTGCAGTTTCCGACCCGCTCGCCAAGCGTGGCAACAATGGCACATGTCTCCCCTATGAGGCAATCTATTTAAGAGGCCTTTCAGGAGTGGACTGTAATAGGCTGTAACGGTAAATAATGAATAAATATATTATATGTAACACGTGGTGGCTGAGTAATATTTTGGGAAATGTCTCCTAAGAGTAAAATTTACCGTGTAGTAGCCATGTATCGAAAGGAAATAGGTTAACGAATTCATTACCCCATTTCATCCCGTGGGTGTCCTGAGGGATATTTGGTGACACACAGCAGCGACAAAGGTGCAAGACGCATGATGCTGCATTCGAGCGATTGCTTCATATAGGCGACATTTCCCATAGTTGCTATGTTTGGCAAGCAAGTGGGCAACCGCAGTTTTTTATTTTCAGTCGTTATCAGTGGTTTCATTTGTTTCCCTCCAAGTAGTCCAGCTGTGGACATTTGCGAGTTGATAATGAGGAAGGAGTGCTTCATATTATTTAATATAAAACCTTATTTTTTATTTCAAAGTGGATCCATTAATGTGGCATAATTTTGTCAATCAATCGATTTCTCGTAAAGAATCTACAAGTAATTTTCAAATAAAATATAGCCTAGATTACGCCTGATCTAACTGTTCATCAAGTTATATCACAAATGATTTAGCCATCCTGAATATTATCCCGGACAGAGAGACAATTTTTTAAAAACGATTATTCATGTACTGATAGCATTCAAATAACCTCTCAGCTCAATAAAACAGTTATTAGATATTACAGACATATATTTTAAATTAATTTATGTATATAGATGAAACAAAAGTTTGACAGCAGTATTGTCTCTATAACAACTTATAATAATCAAAAGCTGTGTGCTTATCAATCCCCTCCCACCTCGGACAATTTGTAGGGAAGGTGATTCAGAAGTTCTAATGATTATGATGAATATAAATATATTATCAGTTTACCTTTTATGTGTTCATGTAGAGATCACCATATATTTTTCAGAATTTTTTACCTGTAACAAAAACAACAGCATTATTGTAAAATATTCTAATATATTATACTTTTCTCCATAATAGCTTCTAATTGATACAATGCAGTAAATTGGATCTCGTTAGTTGTATAGAGGATCTGCCAATATCTTGTTTTTTCAGAACAACACAGCACTGCGCGCATTGATGGTAGCTGTAGAGTAGTAAGAGGGTGGAACCTATCAGATCGACGCCTAGGGAAGTAGTACTACCAACGAGTATGCTTGGTATAATCTCCAACTTGGGCATGGAAACTAATGATCAAAATACCAGCCATGAACCTTTGATGCAGCTTCCTGACGTCAATTTTGCTATTTCATATATTTAACGACATGTTTAAATGTTGTTAGAGATTATATGACCTTCGGGGCGTTCACCTTAAGCTAAATCATACGTAACCAATGATATGATCACCTAAGAGTTTGTCACCACTAATCCGCACGGCCCGGCGGCGTTTCAGTTCACTTACGCAAAATAAAAACGAGGTACAGTTAAATAGATTATTCTTTATTTTTCATTACTGACTAACAAAAATCAATGCTGTATATGACGGCACAGTGGTTTAGTTGTATTGCTAAGCACCGCGTGTTCGAATTACACACGGAACAAGTATTTGTATTGCCAACATACTATTGTTCCGGGCCTAGATTTGTGTCCTTGTGCAATTTATGTTTTTTTTATAAAACGTTACCCGTTGTAAACTGCCTTTACAATACAGCTGAAAATCCTAATGTGTAATGTTTTTAAAGAAAAAATGATATAAACCTCCTCCATAGATTGCATCATGGGGGATATTTGCCATAGTTGCGACGCGTAGCATCAGTATAGCAATCGCAAATTTTTACATTCTAGTTGTTATTAAGAGAACACTGTTGACTATCTCCTGATTTGTACCTCTGTGGCCTCTTATAACGCCTTTGGAACTATATGGGTTGTTGGATCTTTTACACTGCGTTCTTAACATCATGATGACATGGAATACTGAGAACGTGATAAATTCACAATTCACGTAATAAGCCCACATGTTGGTATGTGGCGCTACTGCAAACAACAACACTAGTCGAATGGTGGATTCGAACCTATGACTTTTAAGTTCGCGATTCATGTCCTTAATTATTAGGCTATTTTTTCTTCTAATCCAAACAAAAACTTCAAATTCAAACACAGTAGAAAACTACACAGGTAAAGTTGGTTTGTTCCCCTCCGTCGCCTCTTACGACACCCACGGGACGATGTGGGGAATTGGATATATTCACACCGCTACTACACAGTTGAAACCAATTAAATGTAGATATGTTATTCAGAAATAACACGAGATATCAAATCAATTCGATAATAAATAGCATTCGACAATACCTAGCTGTAGAATGGAGAATCGCATTTAATTAGTCAGTTTTCGAGTAAGCTTAAGCCCTCTACGTAAACTTCACAGAAGGCGAGAAATTGTATGCTGCAATTTTTAGTTGCCAGTACCTATCTGTCTTTCCATCCAATTATAATGTTATATATATATATATATATATATTTTACAATGTAAAAACTACAATTGCCCCTTATGAGGCATTATATTGGAGAGGCGCATTGTCATAGTTAGTACAATAAAAGTTAGGGAGTGAATAAAAGAGTATAGGTTTCCATACGCTCCTCTCCCTATACTAACCTTATATGTTTGCTCACTTGGTTATTGGGTAAACAATCACACTTTTATCATTTTGAGTAGATATCAAGAGTGCGTTGCTGCTCATCTCTTTTGATTTCTCTGTGTCATCTCTTAGGACATCTTGCTATGCTGCTGCTGCTGCTACACCACAAAACTTGCTACATTATGTTGTGTTAAAATTATGTCATATAAGTGTAGAAATGTTTTAATGTTGAAAATAACGATTTCTTATATTTAAGTAAACACTTCATATTTCTTATATTTAAAGTTTTTATCGCGTAACTTTTTTATATTTCCCAAGTTTCGAGCACTTTACAGCACCCATTGTCACAAGGGACGACTGACAAGTTCGACATGCCAATGTAACCGTAGTTAACCGGCTACCTACAGAATAAAATTGTAAATTTTTCTTCTGATCTACGCAGTATGAACTTATAGTATCTTGAAGATGCATTTTTATGCTTGAGTTAGGATTTAATTTGTTTTCTTGTTGTTATCTTCGCTACTGGTGTCAAAGAGACTGCTTCTTTATTCGCAAAAAGACTAAGAATTAACATTTCAGCGAAGAAACGCAACCGGTGTTCTTAGCACCCATAGAAATCGTAATATTGAGACAATAATCATTATCACCATTATTGCAGTCTTTCACAAGTCCACTGCTGAACATAGGCCTCCCCTCAGTAATACCACAAAGCACGGTCCTGAGCCACCTACAGCCATCGACTTCCTGCATGTCTTACCAGGTCGTCACTCCATCTAGTGAGGGGTCGCCCCACAATACGCCTACCGGTACGAGGCTGCCACTCGAGACTCCACTTTTTCTAAATCAGTTATCGGTTCCTCGAGCTATATGGCCGGCCCCATAATAAGACAATATTACTACTATTTCTGTGTTAGCACCACTGTATAGCAAGAAGATAAATTTTTTTAATTTTTATTTTTTATTGTTTTGAATAGTACCTACTCCTAAGAATGAAACGTTCACTTCCATGATATTTCTATATCTTTTCAAGATATTATATTGTAAATTAATGTCTAAAAATGTAATCTATGTTAGGTAATAATATTTCTATTACGTTCCATTTTCTTAATCGTCAGTCTGAGCGAGATTAGAATGGCTATCTAGCACCTTAAAACCGGCATAGTCCCGGGTAAGGGTGGAATTACATCGGAGCTTCCGAAAACGGGTAAAAGCCGGTACCTAAAGTCCCTTGGAAGCTCTTTAATTATGTTCTCTATGGTGCACTACTTCGACTCAAAGATCATGTGTAACTTCCACGTCGAAGTTGTTAACGAGTATGTTTACGTGGGACAAATAGTCCGACTAGGTAGGTCTAACTTCGACCGAGAGGTCAAACGACGGATTCAACTCGGGTAGGCCGCGTTCGGGAGATTACGGCACATTTTCTCGTCAGGTACACCTCAAAACATGAAAACGAGATTGTACAACCAGTGCGTATTGCCAGTGACGACTTATGGACCTGAGACGTGGTTTTTCATTGCTGGCCGTATGAGAAAGCTCAAGATCGCTCAGCGAGCTATGGAGAGCCCATGCGAGGATATCCGAAGTAGAAACAGAATAACTGACAAAGCCCCGATTAGTAAGCTGAAGTGGCAGTGGGCAGGCCATACAACTCAAAGAACCGACAACTAAAGGGGAAGGAAGTTTCTCAGGTGGCAGTTTTTTTAGCGGTAGGCGAAGAGTGAGACGGCTCCTCACAAGATGGAGTGACGACCTGGTGAAAGATGCAGGAAGTCGATGGATGCAGGTGGCTGCGGACCGTACTATGTGACATTCTTCGGGGGAGGCGTATGTTCAGCAGTAAACTTGAAGGGTGGTAATGATGATAATAGTGATAATATTTTATTATTATTACTTTATTAATTTTATTATATAGCAAGAAGACATTAAACGGATTGGACGATACTAACATTTTGTTAACGTAAGATGAAAAGATTTCTGTGCCTATAAGCTTTGTAATCCTGTAGTATATTATAAGTATTTTCTTACTCCTTGTATAATAAAAGTATTGCATCAAAAAAAAAAAACAGATTAATGGAGCTGTATGTAGTATTGTAACGTAGACTAAGTAAGTGCTACGACGTAGCGCTAGCAAGTACTACGTCGTAACGCTTGCTACAATTGTACATTGGTCCGTAGTTAATGCTATAGTTGCCACAGAGACGCGTTGAAAAACGCTGCTTTCATTATTTAGAGTTGTTATCAGGGAGAAGCTGTTGTTCACCTCCTGTTATATTTCCTTCTTTTGCCTTTTATGACAGCCACGGGATAAGGGGTAGTGGATTCCTAATAGAATCAGGCGTTACTTTTTGAAAATCTGTTGTATTAGATACTTGAAAACTAATTAGCTAACATCCACGTAAAACATTTTTTCTACGCGAATCAAGTCTCACCTTCTTAGCTTTTGGACTATTTAAAACACATTTGACAGCTCTATTGCGCAATGGCTTAGCAATGAGTTGAATTACTGAGGGCCGCAGGTTTGAATCCCGCACGGAACAAATATTTATATAGTCTGCAAATAGTATTTTGAGTCTGGATCTTTGTCTTTATGCAATTTATGTATGTAAACTACTTACACGATACAGGATAAAATCATAATATGGGAGTAACGTAAAAACAAAACAAAACGTAGCACATTATAAATATCTCATTGATAATGGTATGGATATTTTTTAAATAAAGGTAAAATACTATAACGTCTGAACTATTCCTAAGCGGTTGGACCGATTTTATAAAATGTTGTGTGTGTGTAATTAAGTTGATTTGATAATAATTTAGATTCACAAAAGAACGCGGTAGATGACGTTGTCGTCAATATTCAGAAATCACGTGTGCGAAGCCGGGGCGGCTCGCTAGTTCAATTTTAAAAAAAGCTCTCACCCACAGTTTACCTCAAGTTCCGCGACATACAAACCCGTAACATTATCGCGACGTCTGAGAATAATATGTTGAAGGAGTTGACTGGGATAACATAAGAGAGGTTCGAGCCGACGCAATGCGGACCGGCGATATAAAAGCCGGGCACTCGCCGCTGATTTCATTTACAATTCATTTGATATACTTAGCGGAGCGCTTTTGATGGGTGCTAGGGTTGCGACAAAATGTGTCGCTTAAAGAAGAAATTAAAAAATATATTATCATTAAAGCATTCTAAATCCCCTTATAGATATAATAAAACGGGCATACGTACATACTGCTGCCTTATATTCCATCATTTAGATTCCTTGCTTTCACTTGCTTTCCGATACAAGGTTGCCACTCGAAAACCTTTCTTCTCCATCAGTTGAGTCTCCTTTTTGAGGCCAACCCACTGCCTTTCCAGCTTACTGATCCATTAGGCTATATCGGTTACTACGGTTTTAGTGCCAGGCAGTATTACGTGCTAAATTAAAACTATATAAAATATAAAACTATTGATCCGCGCACCAGTTTCACACGGGTGATTTCTGGATCTCGACAACAGCGCCACCTACCGGTCTAATTGTAAATCTTAGTCATCCAGGGTCACACACAAATAATTTCATCAAATCAGATCCAGCCGCGCAGGAGGATTACAGTAACAAACACACATACGAAATAATAATATCCAATTGTGAATCTAAACCATTCTCGAATCAAATTAATCGCACACAAAATTTCATCAAAATCGATCCAGCAGTTTAGAAGAATTTCAGCGCAAACACACTTATAGAAGAACTATATAATGTATAAAGATTGAAGTGTTAACCCTAGGACCGCTTAGGTATAAGGTTACGGAACGCAAGTGGTCCGGGGTAAATACGTTTTCTTTTTCCAACACCCCGATGAGGGCTGGTGCGACCCCACTCGCGTTATGTACACGACGTGAGAACTGTTAATGGTTTGTTTGCTTTTATAATCAGGATCATCCTATATTTTTAAATTTTACGAGGGTCAAGATGTGTTTATTAGGATTTTAACCATAAAAAAATTATTCACAGGGAGAATGGGAGCGAATAGGAAACGCAAATAAGTACAAACATTAATTTCTCGTGCGATACCCGGCAGTCTGTTTTTATGTAACAATATGTTTACTTCAACTGTTTTAACGTTATTTTCCATCGCCAGTTTAGGTATTTATACCTGGTTTAAAAGTGCAATGCATAGGAAGTGACATTGAAAATAGGAAAATAATAAAGGAAAAAAAACAATTATTTTGCCAACGACAACGTCGTATTGTACATAATACTTTTGTTTCATTTTAAATGTTATTAATAATAAGGTATTAGACGTTGCCGAATATGGTGAAAAGGGTTTGTACTTAGCATTTGGCGTGGCGAACCATAGTCACTATTTTTCAGTGTGGGCCGTTTCATCTCTTTAAAGTAGTTCGAGTGTGGACCACTGTTGATTTTAATTAACTTTAAATAAATTTTAATAAACACGAGACTAGACCAGGCTCTACAAAACTGACCCTATTGTAACAACATTTCATTGAACATGGGCTTACTATACTACTATACTCTTAAACATTATTCTTCTTTCTTCTTCTTTGTCTTTGGTAGCCCTAATTGGCGATATATTTTAGTCAGGCCAAATTAAAAGTACTCTTGTAGTACGGGATGGTGCTGTAAATTGCCACCGAGCAGTTTTAGACTCATAAAGGCTTACTAAGAGGCTTATTGGTGCCCAATCTGGTTAAGATCAGTCTCACCAGTATCAAATACAGACGTAAAATGCATAAATTAATTCCTCCCTCACCCTTTCAACATCAGACAATCAGGCGTTCAGCCAGTCTCCACTATTTTGTTGTCGACATACTATGCATTCGAACTAAATGATTTCCTTCATGCGTACGTTAAAGTAATGAAATAAGTTGCCAGCATTTATTTCTCCACCAAATTACAATGATAAAAGTGAAAATAATTTTGTTAAGTCAGTGTGCTTTAACATCTTTGGCAGCATCACCACCATCAGGTGGGATGCTACTCAAGCTCTGGCTTAAAACATTAAAAAAAAACGTTAACCAACGAGCATGTATGCACATACGAGACCGTCGAGTTTAATAGATTATTGGATATTAAAATCAAGAAATCTCGAACCCTTTTGAGTTCACAATTTAACAAAATAAATTACAAACCGTATAAAAGACTATCATTTAAGCAAACGCTTGGTTCGTCTAAATAAAGCTCCTTTACAAATTGAACATGTAACGCATTTCAGACTGAAGGTCGAATCTACTGTCTACTGTCGAATTAGCGTGCATCCAATCTACGAGTTAATTCAGTGTTACCTCTACTGGACTTCTCAGGTAACTTTATAGGTGCAATTGAAAACTGCTAAACAGATTTAAGCCCTTATTATAAACTGAGGGTAGTAGATATTCTTAAACCGCCGTTACACAGTTGCTCTTCTACACAGTAATATTATAACATATTTAATTGCAATGCACGGAAAGTGATAATGTTCCCATTCCAGAAATAAGAATATGTCTAGCAGTAGATGGTCTAGCTGAACTCATTTTACTGGAAACGAGGAATTCCATCTTAGTCCTCAGGGGTGACAACGCGTATTTTGCATTTTGATTCTTAATCGAGGATAGTTGTACATTTTAATGAACCCCAATATCTACTTACCATCAGATGGGCTGTATGCTAGCTAGTCACCTTTATTCTATAAAAAAGGGTATGGGCTTAGTGTACCCTTAATCTTTCTTTTATCAACTCAATTGGCAAAATATTAAGTTCGGGTCAAATTTAAAGCTTTCTTAATAGACGAGTTAGTATATATATGAACATGTCCTATGTTTATAGTATTATCGGATATTCGAATCAAGTAATCTTGCACCCTTTTGAGTTCAACTTTTAACAAAAAGTATTTCACACCACATAATGGACCGCATTCAAACAAACATTTGATTTGTCTACATAAACCTCCTTCACAAAAAGAACATGCAACGCGTTTCAGACTAAAGGCATTTAGCTGGAGAGCAGATTGAAAACAGAAAGCCACCCTAGACGGTACACTCGCTGTCGAATTAGCGTGCGTTCAATCCACGAGTCAATTCAGTGTTACCTCTAGTGGAATTCTCAGGTCACTTTATAGGTGCAATTGAAAGTGCTAAGCGGATTTAACCTTTATTATAAAGTGGGAATATTTTTATATCATTAATAGAATTTGGCGTTTATTTGCGGTATCCATTATATAAAAGAGTAGTGAGTTTAAGGTAATTATCAATGAACATTTATTATATTATTTTTTCGATATCTCAAAAAATCTGCAAGCTCTTCTAATAAAATATAGCTTAAATTATTCCTGGTACTGCTCTCTATATTTTCGTCAAGTTTCATTATAATCTGTTCAGTCATTTCGAATAAGCGCGGACAGACAAACAGACAAGCAGACAGACAAAAATTATAGAAAAAGATATTTATTTATATCTTAATGACATGTAAATAAGCCCCCTTAGCTGATTAAAATGTAGGTATTTCGATATTATATACACAGAATTCAATTACATTTATTTGTATAGATGTTGAAAATAATTTTTACTATTTTGTAAAAAAATATGAAGTAAGAGTACCTCACGCCCCTCTTTAATCACATACACTGTCCCCGTCACTCTCAATCTACTCTCACGTCTACTCTCAATGCCACTACACTAAAAATTACACATTACAAGGGATAGTAGATAGAGGATAAAAAAGGTATTAGCGGCAAAGACATAAGTAGACATTATAATGGGGCACAGTTATTTCAACTATAAGGTTTCATGTTAATAAAATTAAAGCTAATATGTTTTTGTTAAAAGTTCAAAATAAACAAAGAGAGCCATAATGATATGCATGTTCGTTTACCTTCTCGTCTATATAATTTAAATAAACATAACCAGATATGTATATAAATTTAACAAAATCCTTGTTGTTCCCCCTAAGCGCGTTGTCAGAGTCAGTTTTCAAACGTATAGATATAATTTTATTTCAGAAATTAAATTTTCATGTTTTTATTTTTATTTTCAACTTGCATGTCATTTTACTACCACTGCGTTGCATTAGCTGGGGAGTATGAGTGTCATATGCATATAACATATTTTTATATAGAAATATAAAAAATAAATCAACGTTACTATACGAAACCTAGCAATATTATAATGCTATTTTGTGATTTTTTTATTGAATAAAAGTTACAAACGTGTACGTAGTCCACTTGAAGATAACTAGTTGCATTTCGTCGTAAATTATTCCTCGATTAAGAATCAGAATGTAGATATTCTGTAACCCCTGAGCACTAAGATGGATTCATTTTCAGTAATGAGGGTCTGCGGTTCTCTACACTCAGCATATGAAATACAGCAGCATTCAGTTGCCATTTTACGCTATTACTGTGTGAGAGCGTGGCCATACTCCAGTCAAGCCGACCCATTCGTGCTATAAGTATAATACAGCTTCAGCGTGGCTCTACTTTGTTTATTTTTCCTTCAAATCGCTTCCGCGTGTGGTTTTGTCCGTAGAACGTCAAAGTTAACTTTTCTCGTTAATTTATTGACATCGACTGCTGGAAGCGTTTGCTGGTTTGTTTATTAAGCGAATTGAGATTAACGTCCGTCCCTATTCAGCGTTTTATTGCTTTACATCTGCTTACTAATGACAGTCCAGTGAGTCTATAATGAAAATGAATTAACGTGTTTTCATATAGGTTAAATAATTTTCATCTATTATCCATTACAGCCTATAAAGGTCCATTGTTTACATAGGCTTCCATCATAGATTGCCTCATGGGGGAATTTTGCAATTATTGCCATGCTTGGCAACCACAGTTTTCAGAATGAGGCGGCTGCCCATCTCCTGTTTCATTTAACTCGTATCTCTGTCACTTCTTACGAAACCCCTGGGACGATATGGGGTAGTGGATATTCTTACACTATCACTACGTGGCAAAATAATTTTACTTTTATTTAAATATAGAAGTGGCTTCTTATAGAATAGAGGGTGATAAGCGAGCACACAGTTCACCTGCTTGGTGATCCTTAATTAAAACCTTAACGCAGATGCGTCATCACCCCGACAGATGAAATAGATAGGAAAGTCAGGAATGATCTAAGATATATTTTATACAACTTGGAAAATTTTTTGTGAAATACAAAAATTGAAAAAAAAGTGGTCATTGATGATTATTTATAAAATCTTAATGACGTCACATTAATAGACTTCACTCAGTCGCAGCCACGGAGCGTCGCTAGTAATATATTTATTAATTCATTTATAACCTTTATTGCACGTAGTGTGTATAATTGGCGGACTTAATGTCTTACCCACTTTCTACCAGTCAAACATGAGCTAAGCAGAAAAACTTAAGCAGATTCCACAAAAACACGTTAATACATTTATGTAAAAATAAATATAAAAACTTAAATTAATAATAACAATCACACATACAATAAACTACAACCATTATTAAATATATAATATATAAATATATAATAATACAATTATTATTAAATGTCCTCTAGACCGGACTTAGGTTACGATGGACAGTCTCAACGAGCATTAGCTAGCCATCTATGTGGGGCAGGATTATAGCGCACGAGTGTGTGCTCAAGTACTGATGCTATATATATACCCTTACTCTCAAGTTTCAATACTACGTTAAACCAACACGATCGAAGAGATATCAGAGGACCGGGGGTGAAACACCGCCAACTTCCCAACTCGGGCTGCTATCAAGAATTTCTTGACAGAAAACTCCAGTACTGATTTTTGACTGACCCAGGATTCTAATCCCGATGAATAACATACGCAAATTTTAAATAATACATAATACACCCATTTTAAGCACACCTATGTATATACGAACATATTATTCAATATCAACATATATAAAAGTATAGTAGAATCGTTCATACGGTGTATTCACAAGCCCTAGCCACAAAGCTCGGGATAGAGACAAAGCGTCGCGAGCACCTCCTGACTCTGACAACGTCGTAGACTGTCTTGACAGTCGGTGTAAAATAAAAGATTTAAAAAGTTACTATACGTCATGTTTTATTTTAAAAGCGCAAGTCAAAATGGACAATGTTTAGTGGGTTTTTCAATGTTTTCTAGTAGTCGACGAGTTAAATATCACGTATGTAGTGGCGGTGTAAGACCTTCCCTACTCCATATCGCACCGTGGGCGTCGTAAGAGACGACAAAAGGACCTAGAAGAAAGAACCATCAAATCGCCAGCAACGTCCATTTAATGACAATAATGAAATAAAATGAAACAATGGTTGCCACCCCGCCGTTAAGCGTGGTCAAAGCGCCAAAGTTTGGCGAGTATTTCTTCTATGATATAATTTATGGAAAAAGCATATATTCAGCAGTAAATTTATATAACTAGCTTTAATGGTAACGGTAATGCTGTCGTTGTGAAAAAATGTACCGCAAATGCGTTGACTGAAAGCGGAAGGATAGCGCTCTCACAGAGAATCAGCGTACAATATCAGCTTTACTGATCTAAAAGGGATTTCATCTTAGACTTCAGGGGTGATGGTCTGTTATCTTTTTTTCTATATTGAGAGTGGATATAGGTGTCTATGAGCTACATCATCTACTAACCACATAAGTTAGCCGCATTTCTTAGAGCAACAAATATAATATACATTCAAATGAAACTAGTTTTTACGGATTTTATCGCATATATTAACTGTTATTTTTTATATTTTGACAAACGAGCACACAGTTCACCTGATGGTAAGTTAATACTGTAGCCCATAAACATCTACATTTATCTTCAATTAAGAATCAATATACAGATACAGGATAAATGTAGATAGTTTCCAGTAAAAGGGTCTCCGAATCTCTACACTCACCTTACGAAACACAGCAGCATTACATTTATATTTTACGCCGGTATTCTATGAGATCGTGGTCCTGCCCCGATCGAGTCGACTTATTTGTGCTACAACCACAATACTAGAGCGTGACTCTACCACGCAAACGTTTTTAAGTGGTAAAACCACGTTTTATTGTGCATATTAATTGAGTTCATATATGTAATAAAATTCGTAAAAATTAGTTTCATTTAAATTATACTGTAGTGTAGTGTTTGCTTAAACAAAAGAAATTATTAGAAAATCAATAATAATATACAATCACTGATTATTATTACGATAGTTTTCAACGTCTTGCACCTCTGACACTGATAATCGTAGTTGATCGAGATTATTCTACTATCTACTACTACTACCATCTACTTTTGGCGTAACAAAAACGCTTATACTTGAATAAGCATGAACAACTTTAAATTTTTATTAAACAAAAACTGTAAAAAAAGAGTTATGTATATATAAATAAAAATGGTTGGCAATAAACCCCTGGGAACAAGGTGACCGTTCCTAAATTGTTTCTTTAATAAGTTTAGTAAGTAATTTTATTGATTAATATTACTTTTGATAGCCTGTATTTTTATTCATTAATATTACTTTTGAAATAAAAAGGTACTGTTAGATTTATTGCTAGCCCTTCCCCAGACTGAGGGTTTTTTACCGAATTAGTAGTAAAAATAGCCCCAGTGAATCGAGCCGATCAGAACTCGATAGTCATATTCGAGCCGCTCTACGCTGGATGCTGTTAAATGGAAGGAACTGACACTAAGGTGCCCCAGCCTGAAGATTGAAACAGTATTTCATGTGAGGCCGTACCTGCGCCTTGTAAAGTTTTAAACGGTGTGCTATTCTATTTTATATTATTTCATTTAGAAACAGAAACAGAAACTTTTTTATTCAATGTAGATTATAACAATACTTATTGAAAGTCACTTTTTCATTTACCACTGGTTCGCAAAAAAAAACCTCTGTCCTGGGAACAACCAGCAAGAAACCCAGCGGGACTATTTTTTTTTTCCAATAATAGCTTACAATAATGTTTACAATAAACAACACAAGACAAATTAGAAATAGCTTGGTAGCAATCACCTTCCCCAGGGTCCCATTCTATAGTTTGTTTTTGGCCTGTCCTACACCTATCACAACACGCACGAGCCGAAATGGGGTGATGTATTCTCATACGACAACGACATCTCCATACCACGAATAGAATTACAAAATGGGAGTTCAGTGCAATGTGCAATTCGAAATATGAAAATGGAAACAAACTTCGTCAGAAACGATAAACTAATCACTATTATACAATACAAACTATTTTTAATTCATTGTGTTTCGGATATATATTCGGTAGCTTAGTTTCGAAACAATGCAATCGGATACGTATCCGACATGATCCGATACGAGCATAAATCAGCTGGTGTTTTAGTTTCCAAGTATCCTTTGTTTAATTCGTTACCAATTGAGTTTACAATGTAACCTGCATTGAGTTCGTATAACTTTAATGTGAATTAAGTGTGGTGAACAAACACGGCAACCTGGCTGTAAGTGGATACTGTGCTCCATAAACACCTTTTTTACATACACTACAGTTTTCTTCTGTCGTAGAGGCAGGTCACATACATAAATTTAACAAGGACAAACATCCAGATCCAGAAGAATTATTTATGGGCCATACAAATATTTGTTCCACGCGGGATTCAAAAAGTCAGCTCTCTGCAACGCATCGCATTGCTGAAACAATGCGCAAGTAAGCCGTACTCCTGCATACATCTATCATCAATTAAGAATATTTTAATTGCTACACCTACATTTTATTCTCATTACTTCATAGTTCGACTAGTAGGGAATGCCTCTATGTATTAAGTCTGCCCTTTATATCCTTTATTATAGTATATTAAATAAAGATTTAGGAAAAACACAATGCAGATGCGTTGCGAAACCTGAAGATGGAATGCTCCGTTCACTTTCCATATGAAATAAAATAAATAAGCTGCTATTTTAAGCTGTTATTCTGTGAGAGCATGGTACTGATAAGGAATTAAAGTTAGTTAAAATCACAGCCCATATACTATCCACTGATGGGCACAGACCTCTTATTTCTGGGTTTTTAGGATTTTTAGGGCAAGGAAATATCCGCCGCGCTGCCCCAATGTTGTGTATTGGCGAACATCACATGTCTTTGAAATATATATTTTTTTCTTTTTCTCAGACATGACTGACGATGATTTCGTACACCGCCGAGCACATGGTAAATCTGAACTTAAAATTGCGAATAACATGTTCATTGGTGCTGACGGGGATCGAACCTGGATTGATCACACAGCGAATGCTTAGCCCTTGAGCACTATGGCTGGATAAGGAATTATTCGGACTAATTCCAGCCACTCATTTTCACCATCGCACATAGCGATAAAACTCGCGATACCATCTATACCATCTGGATGATTGTCGGTTCACAATTATACAATTTACAAGAAGTTTTGTTTTTCTCACAACTTTCGTGTGAAATCGACTACCAAGAACTTTCCGGACCGATACGTCTAAGTGACCTTGAAGAAAAAGGTTTACACGTTTTTAAAAGTCCGGTTTTTAAAAAACGCACCTGCAATTTTCCTGGTGTTGCAGTTGTTCATGGGCGACGGTAGTCACTCACCATCAGGTGAGCTGCATGTTCGTTTGCCTTCTCTTATATAAAAAAATATTTCTCCGGTCGAGTCAAACTGTTCTTGGTGCATATTTGACACAGCTGTAGTGTAATATATTAATTGGAATATTTAAAGTACCACTGTATTATGGTTACAAGATCAGAAATAGATCAGGTGCTCAATGAATTTTATGTTATGGAAGAGGGGCTTATTTCTGATACGGGCGCATTTCGCCTTCAAAAGAAGAAGTCTACTATGGTATAAGACCGTGTTAATGAATAAAACCTTTTTTTAATGCTTGCTGTAAATTTCACACTAGACGAGCAACTAATATTCGATCCCTGCTAAGACCATTGAAATTGTTTATTTCAATTTAAAGTGCTGCTGAGTTACAAGTGCTCGTCTAAGAAAAAAATACATTAAATATATATCATGATATTTTGCGTCCATGTTATTGTGCCGTGTAGTGGCGGTGTGAGAATGTCCACTACGCGATATCGTCCCGCGGGTGTCGTAAGAGGTGACAAGGGGAGACCAAAACAGTAGTGGGGCATCAGCATCTTCCTGATAACAACTCCAAAATTATAAAAAAAACTGCAGTCTCCGCCCCAATCAAGCGTGGCAACTTTGGCGAAACCCACCCAATGAGGCATTTATATATGGGGGCGGCCCACTCGTATGTTATGAACTTTTAGAGCTTGTAAAGGATGAATGGGTTTATTTAAGAATAAGGTTGACAAACGAGCACTCAGTCCACCTGATGGTAAGTGGATGCTGTGGTCCATAGACATCCACATTTATCCTCGATTAAGAATCAAAATTCAAATACGTTGCCACCCCTGAGTACTAAGATGGAATGCCTCGTTTCCTGTAAAAAAAGTCTCCGGTTCTCTACACTCACCATACGAAACACAGCGACATATAGCTGTTATTTTACGTTGGTATTCTTTGAGCGCGTTGTCCTTCCCCGGTTGAGCCGGCCCATTCGTGCTACAAACATATTATAGCTGCAGCGTGGTAGAGCCACGTATAAGATGATGTTATAAACTCGTACAGCCTGTAAATGATAGATGGATATCACTATTTATACTATATAGTTAAAATTGTTGTGTCTGTGATATTGATACAGTTGGCTTATATTAAGCCGAGGAGATATAAATAATCATTTTTAAATTTTCTGTCATTTTTAATCTTGGGCATAGCGGAACCGATCGTTATGAAAGTTTACGAACAGATAGAAAGCAATGCCTGGGAATCCACTCTGGCATTGCTCTCTCTAGGCTAGCCTTGTCCTAAAAAGTGGCATATTTAAAAAAAAAAAGAAATATATATAAAATAATTGTTTTTTGACTATGTATTGAATATCTAAAATTTAAATAACATCACATTAATAGTCCAGAAGGTAGGGCGGGACGTTAGTCTTAGTATTTATTTAAAAAAAGAATTCTACGTATGCTACTAACTGCTAAATTTCCCGTTACCACTCCAACTAAGCTAAATGCTTACCTTAGAAGTTGTTTATGACAATAGCTTAATGGAAGTTCCGCAGTCCGTACACCTAAAAGTACGTAAAAAGTGACGGTGGCTTAGTAGTGACCTACCGTCCCTTTTTACGCTCTTTAATCGATTCTCGTAGAGCCACCATTTTACGTATCCCTGTTGATATTTGTATGTTTGAAGATAATAAAAATAATTTGCTTAGTTCCACGTAATAAATGGCTGATCGTTAAGACATCGTGGACAAAAGAAGTAATATAGCGCACAGCTAATAATTCCTTAAATTAAATTAAATTAAGTTAAAAATATTTCAAGTGTCAATTAATTTAAATGTAAGTTTGTACCTAAAATAGTCTTTTAAGGACTTAAACATCTTTCAATCGATAATTCTAATAAATTATTCTTAATTTTTATTCATTTATAACTTTTTCAATTTGTCGGGTAAATGATTACATATTTTTAGTCCCAATGCATTGAAACTTTTTAAGAAAAAGGATTTTTCAGATTTTTGAAATGCTATAATAGTAACTTTATTCTTTGTTTGCCTCGGGTGCTTAGCAACGTGCAAGTTAAGTTAATTACAAGAAAATCCAAATAAAAGAGAAGGAAAGAGAGCTCTCTATTGCGACCTGTAACATTCCACGGCTAAATAAAAGAGAAAGAAAGAGAGCTCTCTATTGCGACCTGTAACATTCCACGGCTAAATAAAAGAGAAAGAAAGAGAGCTCTCTATTGCGACCTATAAAATTCCACGGCTAAATAAAAGAGAAAGAAAGAGAGCTCTCTGTTGCGACCTGTAACATTTCACGGCTAAATAAAAGAGAAAGAAAGAGAGCTCTCTATTGCGACCTGTAACATTCCACGGCTAAATAAAAGAGAAAGAAAGAGAGCTCTCTATTGCGACCTATATCATTCCACGGCTAAATAAAAGAGAAAGAAAGAGAGCTCTCTATTTCGACCTATAACATTCCACGGCTAAATAAAAGAGAAAGAAAGAGAGCTCTCTATTGCAACCTATAGCATTTCACGGCTAAGTAAAAGAGAAAGAAAGAGAGCTCTCTATTGCGACCTGTAACATTCCACGGCTAAATAAAAGAGAAAGAAAGAGAGCTCTATTGCGACCTATAACATTCCACGGCTAAATAAAAGAGAAAGAAAGAGAGCTCTCTATTTCGACCTATAACATTCCACGGCTAAATAAAAGAGAAAGAAAGAGAGCTCTCTATTGCGACCTGTAACATTCCACGGCTAAATAAAAGAGAAAGAAAGAGAGCTCTCTATTGCGACCTATAACATTCCACGGCTAAATAAAAGGGAAAAAAGAGAGCTCTCTATTACGACCTGTAAAATTCCACAGCTAAATAAAAGAGAAAGAAAGAGAGCTCTCTATTTCGACCTATAACATTCCACGGCTAAATAAAAGAGAAAGAAAGAGAGCTCTCTATTGCGACCTGCAACATTCCACGGCTAAATAAAAGTGAAAGAAAGAGAGCTCTCTATTGCGGCCTGTAACATTCCACGGCTAAATAAAAAAGAAAGAAAGAGAGCTCTCTATTGCAACCTGTAATATTACACGGCTAAATAAAAGAGAAAGAAAGAGAGCTCTCTATTGCGACCTGTAACATTCCACGGCTAAATAAAACAGATAGAAAGGGAGCTCTCTATTGCGACCTATAACATTCCACGGCTAAATAAAAGAGAAAGATAGAGAGCTCTCTATTGCGACCTGTAACATTCCACGGCTAAATAAAAGAGAAATAAAGAGAGCTCTCTATTGCGACCTGTAACATTCCACGGCTAAATAAAAGAGAAAGAAAGAGAGCTCTCTTGCGACATATAACATTCCACAGCTAAATAAAAGAGAAAGAAAGAGAGCTCTCTATTTCGACCTATAACATTCCACGGCTAAATAAAAGAGAAATAAAGAGAGCTCTCTATTGCGACCTGTAACATTCCACGGCTAAATAAAAGAGAAAGAAAGAGAGCTCTCTTGCGACATATAACATTCCACAGCTAAATAAAAGAGAAAGAAAGAGAGCTCTCTATTTCGACCTATAACATTCCACGGCTAAATAAAAGAGAAAGAAAGAGAGCTCTCTATTGCGACCTGTAATATTCCACGGCTAAATAAAAGAGAAAGAAAGAGAGCTCTCTATTGCGACCTATAACATTCCACGGCTAAATAAAAGAGAAAGAAAGAGAGCTCTCTATTGCGACCTATAAAATTCCACGGCTAAATAAAAGAGAAAGAAAGAGAGCTCTCTATTGCGACCTATAAAATTCCACGGCTAAATAAAAGAGAAAGAAAGAGAGCTCTCTATTGCGACCTATAACATTCCACGGCTAAATAAAAGAGAAAGAAAGAGAGCTCTCTATTGCGACCTGTAATATTCCACGGCTAAATAAAAGAGAAAGAAAGAGAGCTCTCTATTGCGACCTATAACATTCCACGGCTAAATAAAAGAGAAAGAAAGAGAGCTCTCTATTGCGACCTATAAAATTCCACGGCTAAATAAAAGAGAAAGAAAGAGAGCTCTCTATTGCGACCTATAACATTCCACGGCTAAATAAAAGAGAAAGAAAGAGAGCTCTCTATTGCTACCTGTAACATTCCACGGCTAAATATAGGACTCCTCCATAGATTGACTTATATGCGGGATTCTGGATAAGTTGACGTTTTGCAAGCTGATTGGCAAATGCAATTTGTTATTTTTAACCAACTGTTATCAGGAAGATGCTGCTGTCCACCTCCTGGTTCAGTTTCTCCCTGTCACTTCTTAGGAAACCTACGACGACATGAGATAGTTATACCGCCTCTACAACGCTCGGAGTGAGGTGATCACTGCCATGCAAAAAGCATGTTTTCATTCTTAAATGTATAAAATATTACATTGTGATTAGTTATCGGGGATGACAACGTATCTGCACTCGTATTGTATCTGTCTATGGATCACAGCATTACTTATCATCAGGTGAACTGTGTGCTCGTTTGTCACCCTTATTCTATAAAAAAACCTTATCTACATCCCTTCATAAGTCCACTCCTGAACATGGACCTCCCTTAATAAATGCCACAATGTACGGTCTTAAGCCACCTGCATCCAACGATTTCCTGCATGTTTTACCAGGTCGTCACTCTATCTAGTTGGGGGCACCCTATACTTCGCCTACCGGTACGAGGCTGCCACTCGAGAATCTTTTTTCCCCATCGGTCGTCAGTTCTTCGAGCTATCGGCCCTTTGCCACTTCAGCTTTACTATCTCTGAAGTCTTTCTCATAGTCCACATACGCAAGACAAAATAGCAGATTGTATTCTTCGGTTTTTTGTACAATTTGCCGGAGGGTATGTATGTGGTCTACGGTACTGAAGTCTTTTCGGAAATCGGTTTGTTCGGGAGGCTAAAAGTTGTCGAGTCTACGTGCGACACATACGATGACTCACGAACGAAAACAGCACGTAAGCTCGCGGCTCAGAAGGGAAATCGGTCTGTAGTTCTTCGAAAAAGCGTGATAAAATCTTTCAAATAATTCTTGTTATCCATATTGCATAAAAATGATTATATTTTATACGGTTGCTTAATAATAATAACACATATTAAACTCTTCATTTCCTAACGACGTTTCTGCTGATACAATTATAATAAATAATGAAACACTCTTCCCGAAAGAACTATGCAATTTCTACGTTGGCCACATTTACATAGGCCCTCGATTTTTCCTGCCATCAGAAGGTTGAGTGATGTACCGCTGTCCGACTGTCAGGCTGACTCACCTTGATTTATACTCGTGTTTTGGAAATGAAGCTGGCTACACAAAGCTCGTTTAAATAAAAAATGTTGTAATGTTTTTTGTTTATTAAAAAAAACTGTTTGTAACAGATAAATAATCAATAATGGGAAAATCTGTAAGCTGTAAGTGAATTAAATATACGAGTAACGTAGCAAACATATGGGTCATTATCATCATTATTATTGTAATATACGTTCACAAGTTCACTCCATTAAGGTATTCCTTAATTGGTTGGTATTGTTATTAATTAATCACCCCCAAATCGAATTTCGGGCATGTTGGCCAGTCTTAAAGGAGACAAGCTATCTGCGTGGAACAGTATTGTAGTGCTCATAAATATGCGCAAGCATAAGTGCACTCTTATCGCCTTAGGATAGCAATCCGACACGACTGGAGAGAGATAAAGCTATACCAACGGTTTTATTGTGCTTTCCGAAACACGATATAAAAACATTGTTAATTCCTGACTCCGGAAAGCTATTGAGAATTTCTTGACAGGAAAACCCAATAACAGTTTTAGGTCCGACCCGGGTTTCGAACTCCGGACCTCATAACCAACAAGTTAGGTATAAGTATTACATCCGGGGATCCGCATGCATCCATCGGCTATTGGAGGCCTCCCTACACCCTGTTTACTAGTAAGCTGCTGTTCTAAATCTAGAACCTTTCGGTTGTCGGTTCATTGAACTATATGGCCGATCCATAGCCACTTCAGCTTACTAAATTAGTTATTCTTGTTCTACTACAGATATCATTGTTGAGTATTATATCATGCCGAGAACCTCTGAACATAGCTCTCTCCAAAGCTTGCTGTGCAACTTGGGGCGCATGACGGCCTTCAGAAAGATGGATAGCCAAAGCGAAATATCACCTTTATCATAGGATTTTCTATTGTATCAAGAAGCTATTCTTAGATACATAAATTAAACGCGGACAAATATATCTATTCTAAAAATTACTACAGCTCTAAGCTGTTTTTCTATATAGCTCTATAAAACAGTATATTACTTATAACAATATATTGTTTCTTAAACCTCGGCAGTGAGCTAACGATCCTTGAAGATAATATTCAAGACGTGACTTGGATATTCATATACCTAAAGAAAAACAATTATTTCAATTTATTAGAAAACGGACTCTAAGCCACTTCAGTAAAGTACAATACGAATAACAAATCATTTTCAGTTACGCTGTTTATTAATAAGTAATAATTAATCAAGTCCATAATTAACACCTATCATCGTGAGGTGACACTTTATCGTAGGTATTAGAGAAATTAAATATAAACTGTGTTTTTTTTAAATAGAGAATAAGGGTAACAAATAAATACACAGTCTGTGTGATGGTATGTGGATGCTGTGACTCATGGACATTTTCATAAATAAAAATGACCTCGATTAAGAATCGAAATGCAGATGCGTTATCACGTCTGTCTGAGGACTAAGGTGGAATGTCAGTCAAAAGAGTTTCCGGTTTTCTACACTGACGATACGAAACACAGCACAACCTCTCAACCCCCTAGCGGTCTCATGAGACCGCGGCCATATTCGGTCTCATGAGGTTGCACCCACCCACAGCACTCCAACCCACAAAAACCCATATATAGAGAGCACCCCTATATAAAGAATTTTGCATTATATAATTAATATGAAATACTCTATCTTCTAATGCAATAAAATCCTATACTATTAAACGAGCAATTCTTGTATATATATAAATATATATTCGAGATCTCGGAAACGGCTCCAACGATTTTCATAAAATTTAGTGTCCAGGGAGTTTCGGGGATAATAAATCGATCTAGCTAGGATTTATTTTTAGAAAATATCTTTTTGTCCGTGTTTTTAGGCAATGAAAAACTGCTACAATATCGTTAGAATAAGAAGGTAAATTTTGTCGGAATGTTAGCGATTATAAATAGCTTAATTGTTATAATGTTCGGTCACAGAAACGTTCGAGCCCAGACCGACCGACTGACTTTTTTTTAACTTTTTTTTCATGTTCCTTTCTTTTTTGAGAAAATCTATTTTTTCGAGCCCTTTTTTTAGTATTTTTAAAAACACGAAAATTTAAATTTAAATAATTGCACTCATGATTTTTCATTCAAATAACCAGTTCCGTTTTTTCTGTTATGTCGCTAAGATCAAAAAATATTATTTATATTTCATCAGTATGTAATTTGTATCTAAATATAATTTCCAAAACACACGAATTAAAAAAAATCGAGCGAAAAATACCGAGCAAAGCTCGGTCAACCAGGTACTAACTATTATCCTATAAATATTTATTTATTATCTACGTTCATTTCGTACGCCATTTTTGCGTGAATGTTATTGTGTTGATTTTTGGGTCTTTCTAGTGTTTTATTATAAAATTGTAATGAAAGTCTTTTTTGTGAATATAATTTATCTTTTTACGTAAATAATTTCGAGTAATATATATTGAACGCTCGTGATTTGCCGGGTGCATGCGACTGTATGGGATTTTTATGTGTGCTTGAAGTGTTAAGCTGCTATTTCAGCTGGTATTCTATTAGCCCGTAGCCATACCCCGGTCAACTCGACCCATGAACCCATATAAATAGCTGTAGCATGGTTCTAGCACGAATAAAATTTTGGTACAGAACTATAAAACAAAGTCAAATAAAATTGATTTCTATTTATTTCACTCTCTCTAACAACCTTTTATTTGATGGTTGATGGTAAGTTCGTTTTTTTATAATATCCATCGAATTTTTGAATGAAAAATTAATGACATATTTATTACGATTTGCGTAGAAATGGACCTCACGCCTATACCATAATTTGTCCTTAAGATATATGAGACGATTAAGAAATAATAATGTGCGAAATTACAATCAAATACAGTATATAGTGGAACTACCCTCCAGAGAAGACTTAACTGGACAAGTTATGTGTGAGGTCGGTAGCCTAAATATTATACTGATGGTTCAAAAATGTGCCTCAACTTAGGCTTCGGAATTTATGGGGAATGCCCCAAATTTAAACTTAGTATAAATTTGTGTAGATTCAACTCTATCCTTCAGGCAGAAATTTTCTCCATACTTCAGTATTCGGAAATCAATCAGCAAAAGTACTACGTCAACCATATTATCTATATAAATTCTGAAAGTCAAGCACCACTGCTAGCGCTTATATCAAACTTAGTGAACTCGGAGCTAGATGGAGACTGCTTGAACCGTCTAAACGCCCTGGGATGTAACAACATGGTCGTTTTAAGATGGTTTCCGGGACATGCGGGCATTAAAGGCAATGGGCTTGCCAACAAACTCGCACTGGAGAGCTCAAAGAGTTCACAATTCGGACCAGAGCCATTTTGTGGAATCTTCAAAAGCTTAGTTTGGCCGACACTTGAAAAACTTTATCACAATAAATCACTTAAGATCTGGTTTGACACACCAGGCTTAAAATATTCTAATACCCTAGTCCGGGTTGTGATCGTAAATTCGCTTCGGAATCTCTGGAATAAGGTAAGATTAAACTGCGTATTCCGGCAAGAGCTCTGACTGGACACTGTTGCCTTAAAAAGCACGTGTACATCCCAAGACTAAGCAATTCAAGGATGTGCCAGTTCTATTCCTTAACGAAAGAAACGCTTCTGAACATCATGGACCCTTAATGCGCAAACATAGCACTCATCATGGGAACTATATACTTTGACCAGATGAAGTGAAAATGCTCACAGTTAAGCAACTGCTTCTATCTATTGAAGAAATAGGGTTTAGCGGTGAACTATAGCCATGGCAGTGATCACAATAAATCTTTTAGCTGGCAGTGATGTTGGTCTTCTTCTCTTCTACACCTGGATGGCTGCTAGCATAAAAAATAGATGTCCTTTAAAAAACAGTTGATTTTTTTTATTAATAATAAATATTACACTTTAAATGATGTTTTGACGATTGAGCACACAGTTCACCCGATGGCAGGTAGACGCTGTGGTCCATAGACATCTACATTTATCCTCCATTATGAATAAAATTGTAAATGCCTAGTCACCCTTGACGATTGTTCAATTATGAATGAAAAGTATCTTTAGTTCCCTCAAATACTATACGAGTATGAAACTCACCATTTACAGTTTTACGTTTTTTTTCAAGTAGAATATTCATTTGCTATAAAATGGTTGATAGACACCTAAATCCATTTTCGATTGAAAATCAAAATATAAATGCGTTGACATCCCTAAGTTACAATGGGCAACAGAGGGTTGTTAACTGCGTTTGCCAATCCGTCTGCCAAGTGTGGCAACTGTGGCAAATATTTACCTTATGATGTTTGGGGAGCTTTTGTTCAAAATAATGCTTTAACAGTCTGTTATGAGGATGACGTTGATGACAACCCTGAACGCTGAATACTAAAATGGAATGCCTCGTTAACTGTACAGAGGCCCTCTGTCTCCTATCACAAATCATACCAAACTCAGTAGCATTATGCTGCTATTCTACGATGGTATTTTCTGGCGCCTGACGTATTTCCTGGTCTCTAGGTCTTGTCAGATATTAGTCCCTTGGGACTATGAGAGTAAAGGAATACAGAGGATGTTACTGATTCTTATATTTACAAGTTTTTGTATAAAGGATGTAATATTTTTATTCTTAAGATGAATGCCTGGAGATCAAACATACACTTAAGATTGTACGTGTGATAAATTCAATAAAGGTATATAATAGCTATATATATCTTGGTCCGTGTTATTTAAAAGCTAAACAACATTGTGTATTGAACACTTCATTGTGGTAGAGCCATGTTACAGCTATATTGAGGTTGTAGCTCGAATGGGTCAGCTCGACCATGGGAGGACCACGCTCTCACATATTACCAGCCTGAAATAGCGTACAAAGTACAGCAGTACTTTGTATGGTAAATGTAGAGGACTGGAGACCCTTTTTACTGAATATGAGGCTTTCCATTATAGTCCTCAGAGATGATAACGCATTTGCGTTTTATCTTTAACAGAGGACGGAATGTAGATAACTATAGGCCACAACATTCAGTTACCATTTGGTGTACTGTGTGCGCGTTCGCCACCCTTTTCTAATATAAAAAATAGTAACAGTTTAGATTATATTTGAGGATATACAAACGTTTTCATTTACAAATCTGAAGAGATGAATGAACTTTCAGTCCATCTGATGGTGAGTGTCGGTTGGTATTTTATGAGAGCGTGTTCCTTCCACTGTGGAACCATTCCTGAAGCAGCCATAAAATGGCTATAGTGTGGCTCTATAACGTATACAACTTAAAATAAACGCAAAAGAATTGTTTCATTGAAATTAGTAACTAGTTTAATATTAAATCATATCCCTGATACCCGACACCACGTTAACGATAATATATTAGGTTCGCACATCCATTACCCTTTAGGGTATGATTTAATAGCATTGCTGAGTCACTCGATCAAATGAGCGGTCAGATTGGACCATCAATTAAGACTGAATGAGTGGTTGCTGCTGAAGTATGAATGTTGGTAAGAAAAGGGTCCTTTTCAATCCAATCAAAAAGGTTTTGATGTGAAGTGTCGTAAAAGACGAGAAACGTATTGCGAGGCAATATGAGTGGAATTCATATTTGATTTTCTTTGTCTAGCTTAAGTCTACTTGTAATGTAAAATGTAATTATAGTTATTATAGTTGTAAACTGACGAGTATGTACGTTTCTACTACCGTTTAGTATGGCCATGTATGGGCAGTGTAAGGATATCCACTACTCCATATTGACACGTAGGTGTCGTAAGAAGTGACAGAGGAAACAAACCTGGATATGATCAGCACCGCCTTTCTGATAACAGCTAGAAAATAAAAAACGGTTATCACTCCGCCTACCCTATGTTGGCTTGGTAACCGACATCAAACCCCCCCTGCCCCCGAGACTACCAGTAAAGTTAATTTTATTAAATGTCAAGTTTTGGTGCAAATATAAGATATCATAACATTATGTCGTTGAAAAAAATCTACCGTTTTGATCAAATTTGAAAGATACGCTTAAATTTTCAGGCTGTGAAATATTTTATTAACTTTGAACTTGATGACGTATCTTACTGCATTTTTTTTTCAAAAGCTGGGTAACAGTACACTGGGACCATGCGGCTTAAATATCTACTTACCATCAAGTAAACTTAACTCGTTAATCAGTCTAATATTTAAAAACCAACAATTAGTACACTCTAAATGTTTTATTAGTTATATCGCATCCGCATTCAGCGTGAGTATCTGCAGTATATTTAAGAACCGGTGTAAGAATATCCACTAACCAATATCGTCCAGTGCGTATCGTAAGTGGTAACGAAAGGAAACTGTAACAGAAGATGGGTCGCAGGATCTTTGTCATAACAACTTTAAATTATAAAAATTGCGGTTATACCTACCAAGTGAGACTAGTGTGCCAAAATCCTTCCTAAGTAGAAATCTGCAGGGGAGATTTTTGTTCAACAGTGGACTTACATAGGCTGTTATGGATGGGTGGATATTTATTTTTAAAATAAGTCGCCGTTGAATCGAAAACGCTGGAGGCGAGTTAATAATGGTGGTCAAGATGCGGAAATTGTCACGGAGGCCATGTTGATCACGGCCGGAAGTGGGCGCGCTCCAGTCACCTTGCCGCTTTCGAGTGTATTTCGGCCATTAAGTTTGATATCCAATGTAAAGGCCTAATCTATTGACGGGCGTTTTACCTCCTGACGGTCTCTATTGTGTAAGATTTATATGAGTTGTTTTATTTATTCATATTATAGAGCGCTTCAAAATCTACTCCTGAACATATAATTTTATTATAGGATAGGGGTGACAAACGAGCACACAGTCCACCTAATGGTAAGTGGATGCTCTAGCCCATAGACATCTACATTTGATTAAGAATCAAAATGCAGATGCGTTGTCACCCCTGAGGACTAAGATGGAATACCTAAATCCCAGTAAAACGGGTCTCCGGTTCCTTTACACTCACCGTACGAAACACAGCAGTATTAAGCTGCTATTTTACGCTCGTTTTCTGTGAGAGCGTGGTCCTTCCCCGGTCGAGCCGACCCATTCATGCTACAACCATAATAGATAGCTGCAGCGTAGCTTTACCACGTAAGTATAATGTCACGTTAGGGATATATAAATAAATAAAATTTAAAGGTCTGTTTGTAATGTCAAAATAACAACTTCTTACTAATTGCATATGAAAATATATACGATAATTATAACAAAAAATAATTTAAAATGTTTGTTTGTATGCCTGTTTGCTCCGGTTCATCTCCGAAATGGCTGAAACAATATTGACAAGACTTTCAATGGCAAATGGCTGATAATATAAGGAGTAACTTAGGCTACTTTTAATTTAGAATAGAATAAAGGTACCACGTTAAAGAAAAGACCCACCAAATCTAATCGTAATAAATTCTACGTGGATGAAGTTGCACGGAAAAAAATAATTCAAAATAAATTCGCAAGTGCTTTAAGCTCGTACTTTAAGCTTTACTGGGTATTTCCGTTTTACCCTTTGATGTATCCTGCTTTATTTGTACTGAGTATGGTAAAGTTAGTAAAGTAAAGTTACAGCCTATATACGTCCCATTGCTGGGCACAGGCCTCCCCTCATTTCTGAGAGGGTTATAGGGCAAGGAAGTGTCTGCGCGCTGCCCCAATGCGTGTTGGCGAACTTCACATGTCTTCGAAATACCTTTATTCTCTTATTCCTCAGACATGCAGATTCCCTCACGATGTTTTCCTTCACCGCCGAGCACGTGGTAAATCAGCGCATAAAATTGCAATTAACAATTTCATTGGTGCCGGCGGTTTACTCGCGTTCTGTTATATTTACAGCGACCGTTAACCATCTGAACTACCGCGGCTACCACTGAGTATGGTAGGATATAATAAATTTGAAGTACTTCGACGCTCTGTTCTTGCTAAGTATATAATGAAATTACTGCGAAGCGAAAAGCATAACCCGGCTGCGGCACTTGTATCTCTGTGTGCCAGAGACGGAGGCGTCTGCCGTTGCTCGCTGCGCCTTCAGCACGATTTAATCTCCTGGGAAAAACACCTCTAACTCGAGCTCTTCACGTGGTCAACCGTGTACATGTCAAGATTGTTAGATGGTAGAGCTACGCTGCAGCTATATTATGGTTGTAGCACGAATGGGTCTGATGAAGTTAAATGAGCTGTGGTAGCTCTGGGGCAAAGTGCTCGCTGTGAATTTCACAGCACACAACCAACCCGTGCTGACTTACCACGTGCTTGGTGGAGAAGGAAATCATTGTGAGAAAATCTGCACGTCTGGGAAATTAGAAAAATTTTTTTTTTGAAGACAACAGGCAGCAGACAGCGCGGCGGACTTTTCCTAGCTCTAAATACCCTCTTAAAATGAGAGGAGGCCTGTGCCCAGCAGTGGGACGTATATACGCTGTAACTTTACTTTTTTACCATTGGTTTAACTCGACCAGGGTAGGGCCACGCTCTCGCAGGATAGCCGCGTAAAATGGCAGCCTAATGCTGCTGTGTTTCCTATGGTGAGTGTAGATAACTGGATGAGAGTGAGGAAATAGAGAGTGCACTTCTGCTTGCACGTACACTCGAGCACTTTAATCCTGTCCCGTGCAGGCAGCTGTCTCCGTTGAGACTGGCCGCCGTGACCGAAACTCGGTTTGAAGGACATTATTATTGTATAAGTGTAAGGTATAAGGAACCATAGTAAGTAAAAATAATAAATAATAAATATAAATAAGGTATAAGGAACCATAGTAATAAAAGAGGTCGATCCAGAGGACCTGCCAATTTTTGTTGCACGTGACCTGCAGAAACTTCCCCCGGTGACATTTGATCACATCGATGTAACTCGATTGTTAAAAGACCTAATAATAATGCGAAATGAATTTGAGAGTTTTAAGGACAATTACGTAAATATGGAAAAGTTTTTGCAGCTCCAAAAAGAAGTACATATTTTGAAAAATTACACTTTAGTGAACAATTTTGAGGGTACAAATCTTGTTAAGAATAAGCGGGGCGCTGCCAATTTGTTGGATAATTTTGATTGTGATAGCGGTCCGATAGGAATAATTCATTTAACATAAGATTCAACGACCTCTAACAACGGCGCAAAGATTTCGACCTTGACTAATAACATGGTATGTGCTTCGGAACCTGTTCAACTTCAAACACAGCGCTCGCCGTCTCTGTCATGCGCTCCGGCCAATGCATTAACTGTCTCCGCGCCACCTCCGCAGTGTTTTTTGCCCGTGGAGGCGGCTACTGCGGTTTCCGCCTGCGCCGAAAGTGCGGTGCGGGCCTCGCAAAACAAGTTTGACTGCGAACGTGTGATAGACGCTTCAAGCTGTAATGTCGACAACTTACCGAATGAGAATAATAATTTATGCGTTAGTATGGCGGAAATGGTACGAAGTAATAATAAACATTGGAAAGACAAGGAGCAGAATGAAGAATTGAAAATTGTTCAGAGAAAAAGGTACAGAAACCGCTTTTTAAGTGAAAACGGCACATGTATAGATGCAGAGCAAAAGTTTCGTGTAGCAGATATTAAAATACCTCTTTTTATAAATAATGTACACATAGATACATGTGAAAATGACATCATTAGTTACATAAAGAATAAAAATAATAAAAATATATAATATTCAAGTAAGTTTACAAAAAATAAAAACAAAGCAGCAAAGGGACTACAGTTCATACAAGGTGTTTGTTCCTAAGCATAAGTTAAACTTATTCTTAAACTGTAACTTGTGGCCAGACGGAATTTCCTTCCGCCGCTTTGTTGACTTTCACAAAAGGGAAGTAAATAGAGGGACTCCATTACTCAGCGGTACAAATAAATTATAAATAGTATGGAAGGTACAACTTTTATTTCATTCAATTGTAAATCTCTCAAAAGATCAATGGATTGCGTCAGATCAATGAGTCAAAGAGCTGATATTATTGCGCTACAGGAGACATGGCTGTTACCCCATGAAATTCAGGAAGTGAGCAATGTAAACAAAGCTTTCGGATACTTTGGCAAGTCAGCGGTTGATACGTCATCAGGACTATTGCGAGGAAGACCATATGGTGGGGTGGCTCTTTTATGGAATAGCTCAAAATTTGAGTGTGTGTCTGTGATACCGTGCGCGAGCGATCGTATAGCTGCAATTAAACTTTGTGTTATGAGTCGTTCAATGCTAGTTTTTTCAGTTTATATACCTACTAATTCGCCTGAAAATTTTGTAGAGTATGTAGAATGCTTAAGCGAAATAGCGGCTATAGTAGAGAACAATAACATTGAATCTGTATTTGTTTTAGGAGATTTTAATGCACACCCAGGGGAGCTTTTTTGTAAAGAACTAATAAATTTTTGTAACGATCAAAACTGGGAGTGCATAGATCTAAAAAAGTTAGGTCATAGTTCTAGCACATACACATATATTAGTGAAATTAATGGCAGTCGGCGCTGGCTCGACCACTGTTTGATCACTGAGGCCGCCCGTAGTTCCGTTACTGACGTTAAGGTGCATTATGATGTATTATGGTCAGACCATTTTCCACTAGAAATTCAGTGCAATATTAAAACTTTGACACAGTCGACGGGGCTGTCGCAGGCCACTTTAAATAAAGTAATCTGGGGGGAACGTGATGAGCAACAAACAAAAATCTTTACTAGAGTTTGTAACGAAAAATTAAAATTAATTGACTTTCCCCATGAGCTTGAGAAGTGTTGTGATTCAACTTGTAATGACTTGAGCCTAAAGCACATTACCGTAATTAACAAATTTTACAATAATATAATCTTATCACTCCAAGAGGCCGCGGAGATTAGTTTTAATTACAGTCAGGGGGGAGGCAATAAGAGGGGTGGTCGACCCATAGTAGTTACGATGTACCAGTTCTGGCTCACTGAGTCAGAAGTTGTACAAGTACGACGTTCGTCGATTCACGATCCTAAAAAAAAAAAAAAAAAAAAAAAAAAGGTTTTGGCATGCTGTGATCACGAATCTGCGGTCCATTTTTGCGTAGGATGTACGGTTCCGGAGATGTGCAGATCAATTAACTCTTATCTAATTGATATCCTCTTCGAGCCTCAACCGTCATTAGCGCTCCATTGTCCTTATCTACTTATCTATTGTTGATTGACTACCGTCATTATCTATTATTCGTCGGCGTGTGGGTCGGCTTATGCTATTGTATTATACTCCTTTGTTCCTATCTACACTAATCTGACTCATTAATAAAACACATTACCCAATTTTGTTAAAAGTTTTATTTATAAAATACAAAATCTTATTACTTATTATCTATAAAATAGGAGCGAAACATCTCATCCACTAAAATATCGTTGTACAATGTGTTCCCTGTAAATATACTCGTAAAACTATGCATTGAACATCCCTGAAACTTATATAGCAAATACATTAAGCAATATTCGCCACAAACTGAAGTCCACTCATTCTGAATCCTATCAACATTCCAGTTCCATCTTTTACAATTTCTTTTAAAAAACTCTAGATGATATCGTACAGGTGCCCGTCCGAATGAATCAAAATATTGACCGACGTCATTCGTATCGATATATAAAGCTACCCAATGTGACCCTGGTTTATCATCTGTATCCAAATTGCATATTATATACGTTGGTACGTGGGTGTACATGGGTAGTTTATTGGCAGCATAAACATTATTTTCTAGAGTGGGGTGAATCTTTTTCAGATGTTGTTGTACATCTAGTGTATCCATAATATTACTGCTATTAGTAGATTATTACAGTACCAATCTACTCAATGACTAATATAGGAGTGATCAATTATAGTGATTTCTAAATATTAAATTGCATTCTTTGTGTTATACAAATCGTATTTGAGTCACCAATACACTGAACAAGACACGACAGGAAGGACGTAGGAATGTAGAGATAAGCAACAGAATGTAAGGTAAGCTTGTTGACGCATAAAGATACTATCAATTCTACTGCAGAAATTCTTTAGATTAGAATTATTACTCACTGGTACTATATAAGACCAAGCAACTGCAGTCATGGAGTTAGTGTATGGTCGTTTGACCGCAGTGGATCTATCAATACTACGTTTGTGTTACTTCAACGCATCAAAGGCCATGGATGTAAGTGTTTATTCTATTGACAAACTTACTTTTCTTTCTGTTATATTCTTACGTGTGTATGATTTAGTGTTAACAAATTATATTTAAATATTATGTGTGTGTATATGGTTAAGCCGTGGTAGCTCAGATGGTTAGCGCTAAATGTAAAATTCACAGTACGCGACCCGGGTTCGATCCCCGCCGGCACCAATTAAATTGTTAATTACAATTTTAAGTGCTGATTTACCACGTGCTCAGCGTAGCCCTAAAACCCTCTCAGAAATGAGAGGAGGCCTATGTTCAGCAGTGGACTTTAATAGGTTGTAACTTTAGCTTTTTTAACTTTTATGATTAAGTGTTAACAAATTGATATTAACATGATAACTGTGTTGTTGCAGAAATCATTGAGCTTCGATGAAAATACCTATAAACAGTATTACTACTCGCCACTCTCCCCTCAAGAAGAGAGTGATGACATCGTCATTAATAATAACACATGCGATGGTGGAAAAAGAAAATCGCAATCGATTGATCATTTTTTTGAAGCTGAATCAAAAATAAAAAAGAGGAAGCTGTTATCATCAACCGTAGCACGAGCCGCTAGAGATGGTGTATCATACATTTCTACTAATTCTGACGACGGAGACCAAGCGACGCATCTCATCAAAATTGAAATGTACGATATGAAGAAGCTATCCAAGATTCCAACTACTGATCATTGGAAACATGCTTCCACGAGGATTAAATATTACGTAAAGACTAATAAGGATAGCATCTACGACAACACAAACGCCCTCGTATACAATATTACAAAGACAATAGCAGAAAGTGAAAAAGTTAAAAAATACTTTTTTAACAATGACAGTCATTAGCTGATCATTAGTGAATGTGATTCTGTTTACTTAAATTACTTCCGTGTACTCATTATATTCTATTTCTAATCCTTTGTTAAACTTAAATATCGGACATTATTTGAAATTTGGGTATCAGTTGGTCTACCAACACTGAACTGTTACTTACTCTGCTACCTATTTTCTTCTTTACTATAAGGATGGCAAACTTCAGTGAAGTGTGCACCAGTGCTTTCTTCTCCACAACCATGGAAGAGAATACGGAACTATTCAACAGCGAATTAAATCAGGAGTTGTCTAAAGTTTGTGATGAAATGGAGAAGGATCAACTGTTCGATTCATCGTATGATGATGAGTTGTATAATCACTGTGCGATGGTTGAAACACAGTTTAAGTAAGTAAAATAAACATTCATTTCGATCATAATTTACACAATGTCTTGTACAGTTTTTAATAAATTTAAACATTTTAGTAGTCAACCACTACAACTTGGAAGAGGAACGAAGCGAACGAGCAGCAAAGAACCCAAGATCATCAAAAAACCAACAACGGAAGCAGAAGCGCCTACCTCTGCAGGGAACAGTATCAGTAACGATGATCAAGTGGAATGTCTAACGTGTCATATATTTATCAAGAAACGGTATTTAGCTAATCATTTTAAAAGTAATGTTCACAAAAATAATCTTTTAAATTCACATAATTCTTTATCAAACGTTAGTGTTATTGAATCTGCTTTTGGAAATAGGATTTTAACTTATAAAATCAAGAGTAGAGTAGATAGTTCGACATTGGTAAATTTTGAAACTCCTGAACTATTTTTAAATTCTATTAAAGATGATATTTTATTTTTAATACAAGAGTGTATTCATCAACACATAATTTTTAAAGTAAACTTCATATTGCATGCTGATTTTGTTCAACAAACTAAAGATATTCATGATACGTTCGATTTTCAAACGCTTAACTATATTATTTGTCAAGGAGATGACTTAAATATTTTTTTTTCATCTTTAAATGATACAATTACTACTAAAATTAGTGCATTTGAAAAAAAAGATAGTGGATGGAGTCTAAAAAACATAAAATCTATAGACATGAATGTTAATAAATTTAACCCCCTACGCGGTACTTCATACATAGATCTTCCTCGTGACATAAAATTAAAAAAGGCTGTTATAAATGTAAAAAGCAAGGATTATTTTTGTTTTAAATGGGCGTTACTCTCGACGTTATATCCCGTAAACAAAAACGCGGATCGTGTATCATCGTACGTTAAACATGCAAATAAACTTAAATTTGATGGTATTTCCTTTCCAGTTAAAATTTCTGACATAGCAAAAGTAGGGAAATTAAATGATATTAGTATTAATGTTTTTGGGTTAGAATATAATAAAGAAAAACGATGTAATTCTATAGTAGGTCCATTATTTTTAACAAAGTGTCGTAAAGATAGACATATCAATTTATTATTTTTTTCCAAGGATACAAAAAATCATTATTGTTACATAAAAAATTTATCGCGGTTAGTTAGTAAACAAATTTCAAAAGACGGTCACATCATGTACATTTGCGAAGCATATCTACTTCACTTTCCATCTAAGGAAAGTTTAAATAACCATGAACAATACGATTGTGCCCACATTTGTACAGAATTACCAAACAGTGAAACTTTTAAAAAAAAGAATTGGTTTGGTCAACCTATTTCAAATGATAAAATTAAATTTGATAGTTATGAAAAAAAGTTGAAGATACCATTCGTAGTTTATGCTGATTTTGAAGCATTTTTAAAACCAATAGAATCATGTTCTAACGATCCTTCCAAACCTTTCACACACAATATTCAGAAACATGAAGTACATAGTTTTGGTTATTATATTAAATGTTCATATGATGATAAATTATCAAAATATGTAACGTATTGCGGACCCAACTGTGCACAAGTGTTTATGGAAAGTTTATCTAACAATCTCAAAGAAATAAATAGACTTCAAAAATATCCTCCACTTCCGCTAACAAATGAAGACAAAAACCAAATTTCAAATGCAACCATTTGTCATATTTGTGAAACAGAGTTAGCAGAACATTTTTATGATTTTGATTGGTACACCGGTAGTTTTATAGGTGTTGCTCACGAATCATGTAGCTCGAAGTTCAGAAAACCTCGTTATATACCAATATTTTTACACAACCTTAGTCACTATGATGCTCATTTTATTGTTCACGCGTTAAACTTTTGTGATGGTGAAGTCGAAGTTATCCCTCAAAATAAAGAAAAATATATATCCTTTTCCAAAAAATTAAAAATGAATAACCACGAAATTATATTAAGATTCATAGATTCATTTAAGTTTTTATCATGTAAATTAGAAGAATTGGCCAAAAATCTCAGTAATGATCAATTTCAAGAATTACGTAGAAATTATCCTAATGATGAAGATTTCTTTCGTTTAAAACGGAAAGGCGTTTATCCATATGAACTTATGACTAATTATGATAGTTTAAGCCTAACATCGCTCCCCGAACAAAAATTTTTTTATAGCTCGCTCACAGATTCCCATATTTCAAATGATGATTACAATCATGCTAAAGATGTTTGGCTTTGGGTGGCAATTGACTTTGGGTGTTGTAATATGCTAGATTATTCAAACCTGTATTTAAAAACAGACGTTTTACTTTTAACCGATGTATTTGAAAACTTTAGAAAGTTATGTATTAATACTTATGATTTAGACCCTGCCCATTATTACACAGCACCCGGTTTAAGTTGGGAAGCAATGTTAAAATATACAAAAATAGAATTAGAACTTTTAACAGATTATGAGAAAATTGCATTTATTAGATCAGGTATCAGGGGTGGTGTATCTCAATGTAGTAATCGTTATGCTAGAGCTAATAACAAATATATGGGGGATTATGATGCAGGGAAACCAAATTCATATATCACATATTTTGATGCCAACAATTTATATGGTTGGGCTATGTCTCAATGTCTTCCTACTGGTGGATTCGAATGGGTAAATCCGAATACAGAATTTAATGTGTCTGAGACATCGAACTTCGGTTTTATTTTAGAAGTTGATTTGGAATATCCAGATGAACTTCATGATTTACATTCGGACTTTCCTTTATGCCCCGAAAACATTTGTGCAGACAATATTAATGAAAATAAACTAGTCCCAAATTTAAATAATAAAGATAAATATGTAATTCATTACAGAAATTTAAAGCAGTGCATAGAAATGGGGGTTAAATTAACTAAAATTCATAGAGTTTTAAAATTTAAACAGTCTCGCTGGTTGAAGATGTACATAGATCTAAACACAAAATTAAGAACGTTAGCAAAATCAGATTTCGAAAAAGATTTTTATAAATTAATGAATAATTCAGTCTTCGGAAAGACTATGGAGAATATTGAAAAAAGGGTTAACATAAAATTAGTTACACACTGGGAGAACCAGGGCAAAGCTTTAGGTGCTCAAGATCTAATCGCTAAACCACAATTTTATAGTCTTTCAGTATTTTCGGAAAACCTAGTTGCGGTTCAGTTGCGAAAAACAAAGTTAATATATAACAAACCAATTTATTTAGGGTTTTGCATTTTAGATATTTCAAAAACATTAATGTATGATTTTCATTATAACTATATGGTTAAAAAGTTTAGTAAAGTCAAATTATTGTATACAGATACGGATAGTTTAATATATCATATATTTACAGATGATTTTTACTCTGATATAAAACCTGACCTTTCATCATACTTTGATACCTCAGCTTATGATGCAAATAATATTTTTGAATATCCAAAATTAAATAAAAAGAAATTAGGTTTTTTTAAAGATGAAAATAATGGTAAAATCATGAAAGAATTTGTGGGTTTACGATCCAAAATGTACGCTTTTAACTTAGAGAATAAGACTATAGCCAAGGCAAAAGGCGTAAATAAATGTATCACTAAAAAGATGACCATGGATAATTATAAGTCTTCTCTATTTAATAAAAAAGTGCAATATTATAGTATGCTTAGATTTAAATCAATTAAACACACAATTTTTACACAAAAATTAAATAAGTTTGGTTTATCATATAATGACACAAAGAGGCATATTTTAGATAATAATATTGAAACATTAGCTTGGGGTCATTATAAACTGCGTTATGTAAGTGTTGATAGTTTTTAATTTTATGTCTGCATGTAAATAAAATTTGTATTGATTGTAAAATAATGATAATAGTATAATATGACGTAGAGTTTATTACATATTTAATCGTTGTTTTATTGTAAATAATTTAAGTTAATTGTTGTTTATATTTGCGTGTGTGTGTGTGTGTGTGTGCATTTATTTGAGATTGAGTTGATTGTAAAATTATGATGTACTAATTGTGTTAGAAATAGTATACAGATCATTCTGTTTTATATAATGTTTGCAATATATATTAATTGTTAACACCAACACTTTCATTTTTTATTTCACCCCTTAGAACTTTAGACGTGTATAATGTTTCACTTTATCCATCCGTTTACTGCTATTGTGGCGGGGCCAAGTGGATGTGGGAAGTCAAATTTTGTAACAAATTTCATAAAATCAGTTACAGAAATATGTAATTGTGATTTTAATCAGATCACATGGTGCTTTGATGAAATGCAACCTTTATATAATTTACCAAATGTTAACTACCATCAAGGAATTCCAAATGTTAATATGTTTGACGGTGAAAACCCACATCTTGTTATTATTGATGATCTAACGAGAGAGTCCGATGGAAGAATTGTGGATATATTTACAAAAGGTAGTCATCACAGGAATCTTAGTGTATTTTATTTAACACAAAATTTATTTCATCAGGGTAAAGGGCAAAGAGACATATCCTTAAACTCAAGTTATATAATATATTTTAAAAACCCTCGAGATAAAACTCAAATAAGATATTTAGCACGACAAGTGTCACCAGATAACCCAAAATTTATTGAAGATGCCTACAGGGATGCAACTCTAGAGGCGCATGGATATTTAATGGTAGATTTAAAACAGAATACCAATGATTTTTGTCGTATCAAGACAAATGTCTTCCCATTTAATGGTTTCTGCACAGTCTACGTCCCCACAAAAGAGTTTAAATACACCAAGAATCAAACATTTCAAATCATTGCTAAATGATGCATCGTCGACTCACAACGCATAAACATTTGCTAAACGCTTTGCATACGCTTAAACCAAAATATCAAAGAGCATTACTTAAAACGTGTGATGAAGAAGAAATTAACTGTATTTGTGAGTGTATTCATAACGTTTTACAAGGAAAAGTACCTCTTAAAGATCAAGATAAACAAAAATTGAATAAACACAAAAATATACTCCGTCAACTAGTGCGTAAGTGTAAACATAAACTAAGAAAAAATATAATTATACAAAAAGGAGGGGCTTTCTTACCAATAATATTAGGTGCAATATTGAGTGGATTAGTGAGTGGACTAGCCAGTTAACATGGAAAATGCAAAGAAAATGATACTTATCGAACCTGGATTGATTGAAAAATTAAAACAAGAAAATAAGGTTAATACGAGTAGTAGTTTATCTCGATTAGATATCGAAATGCAAAATATTATGAATAGTAAGACGGAAGACCGAAAGAAATGGATGTTATATTTACAAACACTGCAAAGATACCTTCATTTTACCGAAGAGGATCGTCAACCACTCAGATTACCAATTTATTCTGATACATCTAATGAAGATTCAAACGAGTCTAAAATTGGTTTTAAAAATAAAGATAGAGATCTAAAAACTTCAGTTGATGCTGAATCTTTGTTGGAGGAGAATCGATCCATCAAAAGTAAAGAAAAGGTTGAAAATCCACTTTACACATCAGCTCAAATACTCAGTTTAATACCAAAAACTTATAATAAAAAAGGACAGTTATTATTAAACTTAGTTGAAACAAGTAGAGGTAAAATACATTGGGATAATGAAGGTACAGTCACAATTGATAATGAAAAAATTCCTGGAAGTAATATTGTTGATTTAATAAATGATTCACTAAGACCCTTAAAAAGAAGTGATCCAGTAGGTTGGGATAGATTTGCTGAAGCATTAAAAGATATTAAAGTACTACTTACTTATATTGGAAATCCAAAGAGATGTGAGTTTATTAACCAACTTCAAGCAAAAGATCTGAACAAACCCTCTGAGATTGAATTTCAAGAGTTTTCTACACCGAGCAGTAGAGATAAAAAGTCTACAACTAAAATACGTAAAAGGCTTGAGTGGGAAAAATGGACCCCGTACTAGAAGAAATTAACAGGATTTATTATGATCCATCTAATCCCGCTGGTTTTGGTAGTATTGATAAATTATCAAAAGCCATGAAGGGTAAAATGAATAAAAAGCAAGTAAAGGAATGGTTAAAATCACAAGAAACATACACATTACATAAACCCATTCGAAAAAAATTCCCGCGTAATAGGTACATTCTATCAAATATTAATGAACTGTGGCAAGCTGATTTAAGTGATATGCGAACTTATTCTCAATATAATGATGGTTTCAAGTATATACTTTGTGTTATTGATGTATTTAGTAAATATGCTTTTGCAAGACCAATGAAAAAGAAAAACTCAGAAACAACAAAAGAATGTTTTGAAAGTATATTTACTGTTTTTATCTATCTCAATAATATTATCAAACTCAGCATAAACTATACAGTTAATTGTTTGTATTAGTGAGGATTCAAATCGTACTTCTAATCTTACACTACCATGCTTTATGAGATTCCAATGAGCTGATGAGTTGGCTGATAAATCAGGAGTTAAGTCAAATGCTAATAGAGAGTAACCTTTGGCATACTGTTCACAAGAGATTCCATTTCCTTCATTAAGAAAGTGAATACCAGTTCCCGAGAATAGAGTATGATATGCTGATGTAAATATGCTATTATTAAAAGATGGTTGCAAAGCTTTTGAAGGTATTTGTTGACCATCAATATATAAGATGAAAGAATTAATACCATAGTTTTCAAAGTTAAATGGATTTTTAGTAAGACAACCATTAAATGCAGAATTGTTCACAAATCCAATTATACATCTTTTGGGTACCTGCCCTAAAAATATATTATCAAGAGTTTTTCCTTGAACACCCGATGGAATTGTTAAAACTTTTACTTCAGCTCGAGTAATAGGATATTTAGCAGTGGTAGAAGCTAAAACTTTTTGATGTGCGAGTAATACACTTGGATTAATTCGTGCTCGTCGAACAATAAGAGTTGCATCCGTAATGCAAACTTTAAACTTTACATCGTTTGACCCAGCAATTAAATTAAAGCTCTCTCTAGATCGAACCAATTTAACACTCATTTCAACACCATTAATTAAAAATTTATCTTGGTTGAAAATGTCACCGTGAAGATGACCAATCATTTCTATTTCCTTACTTTCACTAATCAATTCCTGTCTTTTAACAAATCCTATGTTTTTACCATCCGTAGAATCCATTTTTCCTGCTGTATCATCATACCAAAGACTACAAGTAAGAATGTATTTGCTATATAAGTTTCAGGGATGTTCAATGCATAGTTTTACGAGTATATTTACAGGGAACACATTGTACAACGATATTTTAGTGGATGAGATGTTTCGCTCCTATTTTATAGATAATAAGTAATAAGATTTTGTATTTTATAAATAAAACTTTTAACAAAATTGGGTAATGTGTTTTATTAATGAGTCAGATTAGTGTAGACAGGAACAAAGGAGTATAATACAATAGCATAAGCCGACCCACACGCCGACGAATAATAGATAATGACGGTAGTCAATCAACAATAGATAAGTAGATAAGGACAATGGAGCGCTAATGACGGTTGAGGCTCGAAGCGGATATCAATTAGATAAGAGTTAATTGATCTGCACATCTCCGGAACCGTACATCCTACGCAAAAATGGACCGCAGATTCGTGATCAGAGCATGCCAAAACCTTTTTTTTTTTTTTTTTTTTTTTGAACGTGAATCGACGAACGTCGTACTTGTACAACTTCTGACTCAGTGAGCCAGAACTGGTACATCGTAACATTATTTAAATTTGGGACTAGTTTATTTTCATTAATATTGTCTGCACAAATGTTTTCGGGGCATAAAGGAAAGTCCGAATGTAAATCATGAAGTTCATCTGGATATTCCAAATCAACTTCTAAAATAAAACCGAAGTTCGATGTCTCAGACACATTAAATTCTGTATTCGGATTTACCCATTCGAATCCACCAGTAGGAAGACATTGAGACATAGCCCAACCATATAAATTGTTGGCATCAAAATATGTGATATATGAATTTGGTTTCCCTGCATCATAATCCCCCATATATTTGTTATTAGCTCTAGCATAACGATTACTACATTGAGATACACCACCCCTGATACCTGATCTAATAAATGCAATTTTCTCATAATCTGTTAAAAGTTCTAATTCTATTTTTGTATATTTTAACATTGCTTCCCAACTTAAACCGGGTGCTGTGTAATAATGGGCAGGGTCTAAATCATAAGTATTAATACATAACTTTCTAAAGTTTTCAAATACATCGGTTAAAAGTAAAACGTCTGTTTTTAAATACAGGTTTGAATAATCTAGCATATTACAACACCCAAAGTCAATTGCCACCCAAAGCCAAACATCTTTAGCATGATTGTAATCATCATTTGAAATATGGGAATCTGTGAGCGAGCTATAAAAAAATTTTTGTTCGGGGAGCGATGTTAGGCTTAAACTATCATAATTAGTCATAAGTTCATATGGATAAACGCCTTTCCGTTTTAAACGAAAGAAATCTTCATCATTAGGATAATTTCTACGTAATTCTTGAAATTGATCATTACTGAGATTTTTGGCCAATTCTTCTAATTTACATGATAAAAACTTAAATGAATCTATGAATCTTAATATAATTTCGTGGTTATTCATTTTTAATTTTTTGGAAAAGGATATATATTTTTCTTTATTTTGAGGGATAACTTCGACTTCACCATCACAAAAGTTTAACGCGTGAACAATAAAATGAGCATCATAGTGACTAAGGTTGTGTAAAAATATTGGTATATAACGAGGTTTTCTGAACTTCGAGCTACATGATTCGTGAGCAACACCTATAAAACTACCGGTGTACCAATCAAAATCATAAAATGTTCTGCTAACTCTGTTTCACAAATATGACAAATGGTTGCATTTGAAATTTGGTTTTTGTCTTCATTTGTTAGCGGAAGTGGAGGATATTTTTGAAGTCTATTTATTTCTTTGAGATTGTTAGATAAACTTTCCATAAACACTTGTGCACAGTTGGGTCCGCAATACGTTACATATTTTGATAATTTATCATCATATGAACATTTAATATAATAACCAAAACTATGTACTTCATGTTTCTGAATATTGTGTGTGAAAGGTTTGGAAGGATCGTTAGAACATGATTCTATTGGTTTTAAAAATGCTTCAAAATCAGCATAAACTACGAATGGTATCTTCAACTTTTTTTCATAACTATCAAATTTAATTTTATCATTTGAAATAGGTTGACCAAACCAATTCTTTTTTTTTAAAGTTTCACTGTTTGGTAATTCTGTACAAATGTGGGCACAATCGTATTGTTCATGGTTATTTAAACTTTCCTTAGATGGAAAGTGAAGTAGACATGCTTCGCAAATGTACATGATGTGACCGTCTTTTGAAATTTGTTTACTAACTAACCGCGATAAATTTTTTATGTAACAATAATGATTTTTTGTATCCTTGGAAAAAAATAATAAATTGATATGTCTATCTTTACGACACTTTGTTAAAAATAATGGACCTACTATAGAATTACATCGTTTTTCTTTATTATATTCTAACCCAAAAACATTAATACTAATATCATTTAATTTCTCTACTTTTGCTATGTCAGAAATTTTAACTGGAAAGGAAATACCATCAAATTTAAGTTTATTTGCATGTTTAACGTACGATGATACACGATCCGCGTTTTTGTTTACGGGATATAACGTCGAGAGTAACGCCCATTTAAAACAAAAATAATCCTTGCTTTTTACATTTATAACAGCCTTTTTTAATTTTATGTCACGAGGAAGATCTATGTATGAAGTACCGCGTAGGGGGTTAAATTTATTAACATTCATGTCTATAGATTTTATGTTTTTTAGACTCCATCCACTATCTTTTTTTTCAAATGCACTAATTTTAGTAGTAATTGTATCATTTAAAGATGAAAAAAAAATATTTAAGTCATCTCCTTGACAAATAATATAGTTAAGCGTTTGAAAATCGAACGTATCATGAATATCTTTAGTTTGTTGAACAAAATCAGCATGCAATATGAAGTTTACTTTAAAAATTATGTGTTGATGAATACACTCTTGTATTAAAAATAAAATATCATCTTTAATAGAATTTAAAAATAGTTCAGGAGTTTCAAAATTTACCAATGTCGAACTATCTACTCTACTCTTGATTTTATAAGTTAAAATCCTATTTCCAAAAGCAGATTCAATAACACTAACGTTTGATAAAGAATTATGTGAATTTAAAAGATTATTTTTGTGAACATTACTTTTAAAATGATTAGCTAAATACCGTTTCTTGATAAATATATGACACGTTAGACATTCCACTTGATCATCGTTACTGATACTGTTCCCTGCAGAGGTAGGCGCTTCTGCTTCCGTTGTTGGTTTTTTGATGATCTTGGGTTCTTTGCTGCTCGTTCGCTTCGTTCCTCTTCCAAGTTGTAGTGGTTGACTACTAAAATGTTTAAATTTATTAAAAACTGTACAAGACATTGTGTAAATTATGATCGAAATGAATGTTTATTTTACTTACTTAAACTGTGTTTCAACCATCGCACAGTGATTATACAACTCATCATCATACGATGAATCGAACAGTTGATCCTTCTCCATTTCATCACAAACTTTAGACAACTCCTGATTTAATTCGCTGTTGAATAGTTCCGTATTCTCTTCCATGGTTGTGGAGAAGAAAGCACTGGTGCACACTTCACTGAAGTTTGCCATCCTTATAGTAAAGAAGAAAATAGGTAGCAGAGTAAGTAACAGTTCAGTGTTGGTAGACCAACTGATACCCAAATTTCAAATAATGTCCGATATTTAAGTTTAACAAAGGATTAGAAATAGAATATAATGAGTACACGGAAGTAATTTAAGTAAACAGAATCACATTCACTAATGATCAGCTAATGACTGTCATTGTTAAAAAAGTATTTTTTAACTTTTTCACTTTCTGCTATTGTCTTTGTAATATTGTATACGAGGGCGTTTGTGTTGTCGTAGATGCTATCCTTATTAGTCTTTACGTAATATTTAATCCTCGTGGAAGCATGTTTCCAATGATCAGTAGTTGGAATCTTGGATAGTTTCTTCATATCGTACATTTCAATTTTGATGAGATGCGTCGCTTGGTCTCCGTCGTCAGAATTAGTAGAAATGTATGATACACCATCTCTAGCGGCTCGTGCTACGGTTGATGATAACAGCTTCCTCTTTTTTATTTTTGATTCAGCTTCAAAAAAATGATCAATCGATTGCGATTTTCTTTTTCCACCATCGCATGTGTTATTATTAATGACGATGTCATCACTCTCTTCTTGAGGGGAGAGTGGCGAGTAGTAATACTGTTTATAGGTATTTTCATCGAAGCTCAATGATTTCTGCAACAACACAGTTATCATGTTAATATCAATTTGTTAACACTTAATCATAAAAGTTAAAAAAGCTAAAGTTACAACCTATTAAAGTCCACTGCTGAACATAGGCCTCCTCTCATTTCTGAGAGGGTTTTAGGGCTACGCTGAGCACGTGGTAAATCAGCACTTAAAATTGTAATTAACAATTTAATTGGTGCCGGCGGGGATCGAACCCGGGTCGCGTACTGTGAATTTTACATTTTGCGCTAACCATCTGAGCTACCACGGCTTAACCATATACACACACATAATATTTAAATATAATTTGTTAACACTAAATCATACACACGTAAGAATATAACAGAAAGAAAAGTAAGTTTGTCAATAGAATAAACACTTACATCCATGGCCTTTGATGCGTTGAAGTAACACAAACGTAGTATTGATAGATCCACTGCGGTCAAACGACCATACACTAACTCCATGACTGCAGTTGCTTGGTCTTATATAGTACCAGTGAGTAATAATTCTAATCTAAAGAATTTCTGCAGTAGAATTGATAGTATCTTTATGCGTCAACAAGCTTACCTTACATTCTGTTGCTTATCTCTACATTCCTACGTCCTTCCTGTCGTGTCTTGTTCAGTGTATTGGTGACTCAAATACGATTTGTATAACACAAAGAATGCAATTTAATATTTAGAAATCACTATAATTGATCACTCCTATATTAGTCATTGAGTAGATTGGTACTGTAATAATCTACTAATAGCAGTAATATTATGGATACACTAGATGTACAACAACATCTGAAAAAGATTCACCCCACTCTAGAAAATAATGTTTATGCTGCCAATAAACTACCCATGTACACCCACGTACCAACGTATATAATATGCAATTTGGATACAGATGATAAACCAGGGTCACATTGGGTAGCTTTATATATCGATACGAATGACGTCGGTCAATATTTTGATTCATTCGGACGGGCACCTGTACGATATCATCTAGAGTTTTTTAAAAGAAATTGTAAAAGATGGAACTGGAATGTTGATAGGATTCAGAATGAGTGGACTTCAGTTTGTGGCGAATATTGCTTAATGTATTTGCTATATAAGTTTCAGGGATGTTCAATGCATAGTTTTACGAGTATATTTACAGGGAACACATTGTACAACGATATTTTAGTGGATGAGATGTTTCGCTCCTATTTTATAGATAATAAGTAATAAGATTTTGTATTTTATAAATAAAACTTTTAACAAAATTGGGTAATGTGTTTTATTAATGAGTCAGATTAGTGTAGATAGGAACAAAGGAGTATAATACAATAGCATAAGCCGACCCACACGCCGACGAATAATAGATAATGACGGTAGTCAATCAACAATAGATAAGTAGATAAGGACAATGGAGCGCTAATGACGGTTGAGGCTCGAAGCGGATATCAATTAGATAAGAGTTAATTGATCTGCACATCTCCGGAACCGTACATCCTACGCAAAAATGGACCGCAGATTCGTGATCAGAGCATGCCAAAACCTTTTTTTTTTTTTTTTTTTTTTTTTTTTTTTTTTTTTAGGATCGTGAATCGACGAACGTCGTACTTGTACAACTTCTGACTCAGTGAGCCAGAACTGGTACATCGTAACTACTACCCATTGCCGGGTGGAATAAATATGTACGTGACGCTCACCAGGACGCTAGGCAAACATTTTTGACTTGGGTATGGTACGGACAAGGTCACAAGGTCGTATTTATGATGATATGTATAGGTCTAGGAAAAATTTTAAGGAAAAATTAAAATTCTGTCAAAAAAATCAAGAATTAATTAAAATTAATATTTTAGCTACCTATCACAAGGATAAAGATTTTCGAAGCTTCTGGAAACACACCAGGAAATTAAGTCCGAAGCCTAGCGTACCGGTTAGCGTTGAGGGTATTCAAGACCCCAGAGATATAGCTAACTTGTTCAGTTCTCATTTTAGGGTGCAGTCGCAGCTAAATGCACGGGGTGCTGATGTTGAGGTAATCGTATCTGGTGTACCAAAACGTGTGACAGCTAAAGAGGTTGAACAGTTAATTAAAGGTATGAAAAGAGGCAAGTCACCGGGTCATGACGGCCTCAGCATTGAGCACTTCATGTATGCTGGGCCGCACCTCCCGAGGTTACTAGGTATGCTATTTACTTTCTGTATCAGACACTCATACCTGCCTGCAGAGTTGATGAGATCGGTCGTTGTTCCTATTGTTAAGAATAAAACTGGAGATATATCCGACAAGACCAACTATCGGCCGATTTCATTAGCTACCATCACAGCTAAAGTACTTGACGGTCTGGTTGAGAGACAGCTCAAGCGTCACCTGGTTCTGCACGACGTTCAATTCGGTTTCAGGCCAAAACTGTCAACTGAGTGCGCCATTCTGGCTCTCAAGCATACTGTCAGGTATTATATGGATAGGAAAACTCCGGTTTACGCGGCTTTTCTTGACTTGTCCAGGGCGTTTGACTTGGTTAGGTATGACATCCTGTGGAAAAAACTACAAAATTCAGGAGTTCCTGGTGAGATTATAAATATTCTTAAATATTGGTATGGCCACCAGACTAACCAAGTCAAATGGTTGGATCAGCTTTCTGATGCGTACGGATTGGAGTGTGGGGTGAGGCAGGGTGGTTTGACCTCCCCGACGCTTTTTAATTTGTATATAGACGAGCTGATTGTTAGGCTTAGCAACGCCAGTGTCGGCTGTTTCATTGATGGTCTCTGTGTAAACAGCATCAGTTACGCGGACGACATGGTGTTGCTGAGCCCGTCAGTTGCTGCTCTAATAAGGCTGATCTCAATATGCGAGGAGTATGCTAAATTCCACGGCCTATTGTATAATGCTAGGAAAAGCGAGTTGATGGTTTTTAAAGCCAGGACTCGTAAGGTGATGTATGTACCGCCTGTCAAACTTAACGGTAGTGAACTTGTAAGGGTGCCATCCTTCAAGTATCTCGGTCACGTGGTTACCGAGGACTTGAAGGATGACAAGGATATTGAAAGGGAAAGGAGGGTGATGGCAGTCCGCTTCAACATGTTGGCTCGCAGATTTGCACGTAGCAGTCCAGATGTAAAAATAACACTGTTTAAGGCATACTGCCAAACGCTTTATACGTGCAATCTATGGGTCAACTACACGCGGGGGGCTGTCAACGCTCTCCGAATACAATATAATAATGGTCTGAGAATGTTGTTGGGGCTTCCAAGATACTGTAGTGCATCAGGGATGTTTGCATTGGCGCACACTGATGGGTTTTACACCGTAGTGCGCAAGCGAATCGCATCCCTGCTGCGCACGGTGCGGGGGAGCGCCAACACCATTCTCAGAGTAATCAGTGAAAAGCCTGACTGTCCGATACTGCGGCACTGGGTGTACGCTCACACACATGTTGCAGGGGTGTCGCGCAGTGCAGGCAGATATTTAAATTAAAATAAATAAAAAAAAAATATTTTCCAAAATATTACTAACCTAGTTTTTAAGATGTCTCTGTATGCTACTAACAATATTATGGACAACAGTCTGAAATAAATCAATTTTATTTATTATTATTTTATTTATTATTAAAAATGTTGTACCGTTAAATAATTCTATTACTACATCTAATTGGTTTTGAATTACGATAATTAAATTTCTTATACCGTACTAAGCGAGCAATCCTTTTATAAAACCCACCTAACAAAGGATATATAAACCTTTCTCGCCACCCCTAATCAGTATCCTGACCTTACAATACATCTAAACGAGAAACCAAAGCGTATCATCCATATTAATCCGACATACAAACAGCGGGCGTTAGGGCTCATACATATGTAGCGGTCATTGGCAATGCAGTGAGCGGCTATTTACCGTCGGTATATAGCGAATGTACTTCGTGCGACCGCGGACCCAGCTATGATTGATTGGTTCTACTCGGAACATAGATCTACATTCAAATAGTTCGTCTGCTCGCAAATATTGCTCGGTTGCCAATGTTTTTGTTTTGTATTTAAATTCAGGCATTGTTTGTTTTTGCCCTAGTTTTGTGAGAGTTTTTAGCTGTCTGCTTGGGTACGAAAAATATTGAAAATGAAACTTTCAATAAAATACAAAAGATTAATAGCTAAACTAGCTTTTGAATATTTAAATATAATAGATTTTAAAATCGGTGTTAAGAAATAGTGGAAAGAATAATTAAAGCTGACTTCAGAAGCTATAATGCCTTTTTACTAAAAGTTACATTTTTTACCGTTTCGAGTGAAATAATAAATATTACAATCTATCTTCCTTTAAAAAAAAACGTTATCGCACATTAGAATATTTCCCCATCTCAAGGTAACAGCTAAAATGTCGTTGAAATAGTTACAGTGAATATTTCATCCACTATTTTTTATCCTTAGGATTGCAGATTTTCACCTAAATTTATATGGAACCATGTCTGCCGTATAACGTTTTATTCTTATACGTGATAGAGCCACGCTGCAGGTCTATTATGGTTGTAGCACGAATAGGACGGCTCGACCGGGGAAGGACCACGCTCTCACAGATTACCAGCGTAAAACAGCAGCGTAATACTGCTGTCTTTCGTATGGTGAGTGTAGAGAACCGGAGACCCTTTTTTGCTGGAAACGAGGCATTCCATCTTAGTCCTTAGGACGTAAAACGTAAAAAACGTATCTACGTTTTGATTCTCAATCGAAGATAAATGTAGATATCCATGGGCCACAGCATCCACTTACTACTAGGTTGATTGTGTGCTCGTTAGTCGCCCTTATTTTATAAAAAATGGTTTAATTAATAAAGTTTCACCATCAGCCTGCGACAGCCACACACTCGACAACTGGACGTAAGCTTTTTCCAAGTCACATACAGTTATTGCTAGCACCAAGCAAAATTCGTCTTTATATTTTCTTTTTTTTCCATAAAATTGAATTGACGACAAACGAACATACAGCCCACCAAATGGTATGTGACAACTACAGCCATGGACACCTGTAACCAACTTTAAGCAAAGAAATAGTAGGAAAGGATGGTCGCAGAGTCAATTTTACCTAAGGATGTCCCGTTTAGAAGTGAAACACGTATCGTATTATCGACGGTGATGTGTTTTTCTTAGTTAAGTGGTGCTGCGAGTCGTGGTGCTGGAAATAATGGTGACGGCGATAATGTAAGCAACTGATGGAGGGTGGGAGGTGCTCTTCGAGCCAGGTAAGACACATCATTTTATTTTATTGAGTTAGCTAGTTGATGTTTAATATGTTTAATACCTATAATGGATTTCCACAAAGTAAGACCTGATTGTACTAATTTTCTTGAGAGGTGTGTCAATATCGTCCCAATTGGAAGTCCGTGGTCTTTGATTACCTTGCCGGCGTGTAAGGGAGTAAGTTGTTTTCTTGAAGGTCCTTAAGTCGTATCGGACCGGAAAAGCCGCCGGTGGTAAACAATTCCACAGAGAAGTTGTACGAGGAAGAAAACTCATAGCAAAACGTACAATTCTCAGCCGCAATCACACCGCGGTATGGTCGCGATGTATTCCCCTCGTCATAGAGAGTCGAGTTGGATGAAAAGAGAGAACCTAACAGATCAGATTTCTTCGTTGCGGCATGGGCCAGTGAGTCGTCCTCTCTGTGCAGAGGTGGAAGAGATGACTGACGGAAGTTCCCTTAGACAGCCTTAGCAAGAGACCAGAATGCACGGGTTCCCGAGGAAATGGGAACTAGCTTCTCGCCAATTCTGCCGATGTGCTCAGACCTTGCCTCGGCAATGACTCTTTTGAAGGACCTGGAGGCGGAATTATACTTTTTTTTAAGAGCACTGGTGTTTACATTCCGAGACGTTGATGCGTCAGCCCAGGCTTGGTAGCACTCCTGCTTATAGCGTTATGCTATTTTACAGGAGCGATCAAACGATGGCTGGGATGTGCCTCTGATTGCCACCACAGAGGACGGAATAAAAAGTCCCTTTCCCTGAAGTACCACTTCAGCGACAGAATCAGCAACAACACTAGGTCCGGTGAGAAGCAAACCCGCCCCCAAGGGTAGGATGCAAAAACCGATCGCATCCCATCCCAATCAGTCGAAATATAGTGCTAGACTCGGCGGCAGCCTGCAGAATACAACCGCGACCTTAATGTGACTGGCACCACACTCCCGACAAGCGAGGAGCGTCGAACAAAAGTTAATATCCGTCCAGATGAGAAGTCAGCAGAAGGTCCAACAGGGATGGTGTATGCTCTTCGACATCTGGAATCCGCGTTAGCGCAGTAACCAGTTGTGTCAGACCATATACCAAACCAAAGTCATAAACAGATCTCCCCGCATGATTGGTTAAACATGAACCTAGCCATTCGGCGTGGTGGGCGTTAAAATCGTCAAGGATCACAATCTATGCGTATGGGGATCTGTTGTGGCACGAAATCTGAAGCCAATTGGACGTGGGTCAACGAGTAGGTCTGTTTCGGTATTACCGCTATGGGGACCTATAGAGGAACCCGTAAGTGCAGGGATGGTCGTCGCTATATACGCGCAGCCATAGGATGGATAGGTCCGTACCTTCAAGACTGCCGAGGCGTCCGAAACAGATGTCCTTTCTGACATATACACAAACCCCAGACCAGGAATAAATGGATGCTCTAATTTGTACCCGGGTAGGAGAGATATGAAGTATCAGCCGGAGAGGACACCTGAGTATCGATTATAAAAGCAAGGCCGGTTTCGTCGTCTCCAGATTGTAGTGGACAGCGTTACGGTTGGAATGAAGTCCCCTGATGTTGCAAAAATTCACGGATAGTGTGGCAGGGGTCGCCTTGGTGTTGTTGCTCCGTTCGGGGGAGAATTAGGCCTCCAGCCACCTGCACTCACCAAGCGAAACGCAAAGGTAACTCTCTACTTCACGCTGGTATTCTGTGAGGTCGTGGTACCACCTCAGTTTTAGCCGGCCCCTCCATGCGACAGCAAAAGATGCTGCGTGGCTCTACCACAGTTAAGTTTTCCATCATTTAAAATCGTTTATGAAATTCAGTTCCCAAATTTTTTATTCTTAATTGTCTTGGAGTACTTCAGTAAACTGGGGACGTCTCGCAACTTTTAATAACCGTTCTTTTAAGAGTATAAATTCGACGGTTGTCTTCTAAAACGGTAAATTTTAAATAATTTTGTTTCTTTATTAAGGTCGGTCGTTGAAAAGTTTTATCGAGGGATTGATTTGAATTTTATTTCTTCACTTTCGTGAAGATTTCGAAAGTTTCTGAGGGACACAAAGAAGAGAGGTACGAGTACCATTCCATGTCATGAGTTGGGTTTATATAGATAACAATATGCATGAAAATGCGGTGCTATGTGCTAAGCGATACTACCCCTTTATCATTCCGTAGATGTTTTAAAAGGTGGCAAAGGGAAACGAAACTGGAGACGGGCAGCAACATCGTCCTGATAACACCTCGGAATAATAAAAATTTGCGGTTTCCAAAACGTCTGCCAAACTTGGCGACTGTGGAAAATATCTCCCCCATCCCTGAGGTAATCTGTGGTAAGATTTGTGATGATGATCACACAGGGGCTATGCGCTTACGTAAATGTCAAGCGCATAGCGTTTATACACGATAGGGCCTCGCTGCAGCTATATTACGATTGCAGCACGAATGGGACAGCTCGACCGGGGTAGGACTACGCTCTCAAAAAATACCAGCGTAAATACCATCGTGATATAGTAGTTTAATGCTACTGTATGCTGATTGTAAAGAACATGAGGCCTTTTTTATAGGAGAGGGGCAAATGAGCATGTGGCTCACCTGATGGTAAGTGTCGACCGCCGTCCATGAACAATTGCAAAACCCGGGGAATCACAGGGGCGTTGTCGGCCTTTTTATTGGAAACAAGGCATTCCATCTTAGTTGTCAGGCATGACAACGCATCTGCATTTTGATTCTCAAACGACGATAGATGTATATGTCTATGTGCTACCATCAGGTGGATTGTGTGTTCGTTTTTCACCATTAATCTATAAAAAATTAACGTACTCGAGCAACCCGGTTTCGATTCCCGCAAACACCATAGCGATAATATTTATTTCAACTAGGGGTGGCAAACATGGACCTAATGCGTGTCATTTACTACTTGTTGTAAAGTAAAGTAAAGTTACAGCCTATATACGTTCCACTGCTGGGCAGAGGCCTCCCCTCATTCCTGAGAGGGTTTTAGGGCAAGGAAGTGTCCGCCGCGCTGCCCTAATGCGTGTTGGCGAACTTCACATGTCTTCGAAATATTTTTTTTTCTTATTCCTCAGATATGCAGGTTTCCTCACGATGTTTTCTTTCACCGCCGAGCACATGGTAAATGGTCTACTTGTTGGCTCCAAGCGAAAGAGATTAAAACAAAAACGTCGTCAGGGGCAAATTAAGGATAGCAAACTTAAAAATGAAAACATTTAAAAAGATAAATAAATAACATTTATCTTTATTCCTTTTCATCATTTTATATAGAAGAAATAAAATCATAAGCGTTGACAATCTATGTACATTTTCCGTTAAAAACTTAAAGGTTCTACAGTCGTATTAAATAACGAAGTATCTTTTGTTATTCCGAAATAATTTTAACACTTTTAATACTTTTTGAAAGAGCTTAAAGGATTCCTGGCCGAAAAAACAAACAAAACAACTCTAAGAATTGTTTTAAATACCTATTTTAGTACCGTACTGAAGCACCGAATGACAAACTCTCATTATTCGTGTATTATGCCTCTACAATTAGCGGACTCTAATTTTCCTGCCCAGGTAAATTTAGCTAACCTGATCATCATCATCATCACAGCCCCTCACAAGTCCACTGCTCAACATAGGTCTCACCAAGGAATGCCACAAAGGACCGTGGTCCTGAGCCACCTGCATCCATTGACTTCCTACACGTCTTGCCAGGTTGTTATGAAGCCTACCGTTAAGAAGCTGCCACTCGAGAACCTTTTTTCCCCATCGGTTCTCGGTTCTTCGAGCAATATGACCGGCCAATTGCAACTTTAGCTTACTAATACGTTGGGCTATGTCGGTCACTCTGGTTCTACAGCAGACACTCTCATTTCTAAGTTTATCACGAAGAGAAACTCCGAGCATAGCCATCAATAAATCGCTGAGCGACCTTGAGCATCTTCATACGGCCAGCAGCCTTCTCATACTGCTGGCCGTATGAGTTAACACGATAGTACTAATTAATTTGTTATGAATCTAAACATGTATGTAAATAAAATTGAAGTGTGTTTGTAATATTAAACAACTGTTTTCTACTAAGTTCAGGGCGTTATTTGTATTATTTTAATACAAAAATACCTTTTTATGTCTGTCGGTCGGTCCATGCTTATCTTCGGAAGGGCTGAACCAATTGTAATGATACGTTACAAGAGAGCAATGCCAGGAGAGTTGTATTTTATCCGAAAGAAAAATTGTCGAAATAAATGGTTACGGGAGGGACTGATGTGTTTGACATCATGATGTCATAGTGAACCTCGGCTACCTTCAGCTATTGAATATTAATTTTTCGTCCGATCTACGCAGAATGAGCTTACAATATCTCAAAATATTGCAGTGGTGTGCTGGTTTTAGATTATATTTTATAAATTATACGATCCCAAGCAGTTGATAGCAGTCAGCCATTTTCTGTTTTGAAATTTCGATATTTGTAATCTCAATAGCCTCGGGAATCATCCTTTGTTTTATTTTTTGCGAATTTTAACAAAAATTATCAAAGCTGACATCGCGAAGAAATTGTCCTTCGTCTGGGGGAGGTATAACCCTATATTTCTACCACTTACCATCAGGTGAACAGTAGGTTTCTTTGTCACTCTATTTTATTGAAAAAATAGATGATTTAGACATAATCAGACAACACTATGTAATTGTACAACGCGTGAGTGAATATCTTCTTTTCATCGGTCGTGGGTATTGGGTCGAACGATTCCCTTCCCCCTCATTCTCCCCCGCTTCAATTCTTTCGCGCTCATTGCCGCACTCTGAACACTATTAGGAAAATTCTGACTTATTGCTCCAGTACAGCTGCTCTCTTGTCTCGGTTTTGTGGCCCAAGGAATAAGCAACGCGAGTTTATATCAATTACACTTATATTTTAAAATTACTGCCTTAAATATTAACATGTAGCTGAAGTCTCCATGTTGAGTTTATTTGGAATTATTTGGAAATATTGAAACAAAAACAAACGTGCCAACGCTACTTACTTTCTCAACATGCCGTAAAAAGCGACTAATGAGATATTGTGTTTGTGATTGTAAAGGCATTTTATTACGTTACGGGCTCATGGACAATTTACTACGTCAAATAAAAATATATATCATATCATAAAAAGACTGGAGAAAGGAAAACAGACATCGTTTTAAATTAAGGTTTAACTTGTATAATAATTAATACAGTATTTTTAAGTCATACCTAGTTAAACCTCTATTAAATATTACCTACATCTTATTCTCGACTGTTTCATATACAACAGAGCGTAAAAAAAGTAACGAATATACTGGTAGGTACAAAAAACTACGATACTGTCTAATATATTTGTCATAATCACCGACTCGCTATGTAGTCCGCCGCTTAAAGCAGGTCCTTCAGTACTTGTTTGGTCATTTTAAGTTGGACAAATTAACGTTAATAATTTTGTGAAAGGCTACAAAAATGTTTAAAATTTATTTTTACTGTAAGAAAGAAAGAAAATAGGTTGATATGGAATATATTTGCATGTAGTGTCTATAAATCGCGTGTATTTATATTATATTATGTATATTGATATTGCACCACCTACCTAGTTTTCACTGTTCTAATCCTTACACCTTTGGTTGCCTGGAAGAGACCGCTATGTAGCGATAAGGCCGCCAAATTGTACTTACATAATATTATAATCTGCTTTTTGTTTTGGTATCTGTATATTTGTTTGTGTACAATAAAAGTATATTCATTCATTCATTCATAATATGATATGATCAAGGCAAAGAAACAAGTAAGACAGAAAAAAAAAATACTTTTCATTTAACAAAAATAACTTCATATGCACCAAAATGGTCTCCACTCAATTTTAATCTACAAATTAAAGATAGATATTAGTTAGTAACTCTGATTTTCAATAGAGCTAGGAGTGGGAGGTGGATACAATGATTTTGGGACATCTTTTCAAAGTAATTATTCACATAAATGTATAACTTAAGAATATCAATTAAAAAATCGATGTGTACTTGAAAGATCGTCTTATACATTCATTATTGAAGTAAAACTTTTTTACCGACGTGGTGGAGAAATTTAGTTTGGTATTTAAAATAAATAACGTCACGTTTTCTAGTAACGTTTCACCGCCAGGGCTGCATGAGTATGGTTTTATTCAACCCACTTATGTAAAACATAAAATAAAAGAAGAATGATATGTCGTAAAGAAGTTTCGATTCATTGGTGTGTACACAATTACACACACAGTTTTTTTTTTAATGTAAAGTATTTAGTTTAGGTCGACCCGCTTCAGTATATGACTAACGCCGCCAAGACGCCGCCCCAAGCGTAATGCATTGTGAAAGGGTGGATCGCTGGCGCGCGTGACATCGCGACAAATCCTCCAATGTGCCATCGCTCGACACTTTATTATAAAAATCTTACGCAAGCTTCTGCTACATCGGTAAAAAGTTAGCAGTGCCGACGGAAAGTGTATATGAATGGAAATAGTTTTATACGTTGAAATGAATGCGGAGTGCAAAATGGAATCGTAACTATACTTGAGAAAAGAAATGGGATATAATAATTTTAAATTCCACACTTTATTGAATGTAAATCCAAAATCCCACATAAAAAGAGGTTACAAAGGTTGGACTAATACCTAAAGCTATTCGCTATCTGTTATTGCTAATTTCAACCATCCCTAAAGTCTTTATAACTTAGCTCCTCTGTGTGTGTAATCGTACAGTGCATGTGTCACTTACAGACTAACTTAGAAAATAATACAGACACATACTAGATATTACCATATAGTGGTCCTTCGAGCCAGATTTGAACTTACGAGCTATGGATATTTGCAATAAGTAATACATCATTCTAACAATTTTGATAGTCATTAAATAATTGTTACGGGTTTGTGTATGTCTATTTACAATTTATGAATGTAAAACACCTTAACGAGACAAGGGGCTTTTCTCGTGTGGGGCTAATTGTTTTTTTAATAGGGAACAGCAACGGCCAATTTTGATTTAATATTATAATACTATTTACAGTAAAGTAAAATAACACTCTACGTCATGTGAAAACCATAAGATTGAAGAAAAATCAAAACAGCTTTATAATTTCGGTTATATAGTGCAGGCACAAATTGCAATCCCCAATTTGACTTCTTTTTTTCCTTTTTCTACAACTGTTTACTGTTGCCTGTCTACGTGGTAGAGCCATGCTGAAGTTATATTAGTAGTATAGTTGCAGTACGAATTGTTCGGCTTAATCGGAGAAGGACCACGCTCTCACAGGACACCAGCGTAAAATAGTAGCTTGACGCTGCTGTGTTTCGTATGGTGAGTGTAGAGAACAGGATACCCTTTTTTACTAAAAACGAAGCATTCCACCTTAGTCCTCACGTGTGACATTGCAACAGTTACAATCAAGTGGACTGTGTGCTCGTTTGTCATCCTTATCTAAAAAAACCGTATCCGGTTTTCTATTATCATTAGAGTCTATAAAAATCCACTGCTGAACATAGGTACTAAAGATAGGATTTTATTACAGTTGCTACGATTGGTAAGCAGGTTAACAATCGCAGTTATTTATAACTTTGAGTTATTGTTAGGAAGATGCTACTGACCATTTCCAGTTTTGGTTTTCTTCTGTCGCCTCCTACGCCACTCTCTGACCCTTTTAACTGGAGACGAGGCATTTTATCTTCGTCCTCAAGGCTGGCAACGCATCTGCATTTTAATTCTTAATCGAGGATAAATGTAGATATATAATGGCCACAGCATTCACCATCAGGTGGACTGTGTGCTCGTTTGTCACCCAAATCCTATAAAAAAACCACAAAATCATCTGGGGTAGTGAATATTCTTACGAACGACACACACAGTCAGTTCAACTGATCATTCCAACTGATCAGTTCAAACTAGGACTTGATATTTTTTTTAAAAACGAGTATCGGATTTTAAATATATCGATAAATAGACTTATATTTAAAACGGCAATATTGATATAGTTACAATTATAGATATATCGAAAACCTTATATTTTAAAAAATTTCAACAGTGCTAGATTGAACTGATCAGTTGGAATGATCAGTTGAACTGACCATATGTGTCGTACGTAAGTTACTCTGCCACTACATGGGTAATCAGTAGCTGGTGGCCAGTTTGCGCCAGCCAATAGTATAGTCAATTTACGGAAGGATAATTATAAAAAGGGCCAAATATTTATTACTATAAATTCCTTTTTTGTTACTTAAACAGTGCTCAGTTTCCGAGAACGTAATGTTTGAGACCGCCTGCGGCAAAATGGTTGACGCGTAAAGATTAAATTAATTTCGACGCCTCTCTATAAAATCTACCGTAAAGTTAACATTTAAAGCACTTCCCTTGAATAAAATGTTTATTGTAAGTGAATCAAGAGCCGACGAAGCTCGAAGCCTGCTCGGTTTTCAATTCTATGGACCTTCGGAAATCTACTATATGCTATGCTGCGTTCAAAATGTAGCTTAAATTTATTCTTAAGAGATCGTGTCCTATATTCGTCTTTCAGAGATTGTATTCACTCTCTGTTCAATAATTGAATAAATGTTAGGTATAAAAATGATACTAGACGCTACTTAAGATGGAGTGTGAAAGTAGGCAGTATTCAAGAAAAAATAAACAAAATACGATATATCTCATTAATTTTGAAATATATTTAGAAACACAAAAATAACTGAAAAAGACATAATATGAGTATTTAGATACATACTTATCGTCACGCTTGTAGCCCCCAAGAGAGTAGACGGAGACCAAAGGATTGAGCTACTCGCAATACGTTTATCCGAAATATATGGGCTTAGATAGAAATTATAAAAGAAGCGATAGGTGGCTATCGCATCGCCATAAACCTTATAACCCCTTAACAACGTTTAAGAAATGCTCCGCAAGTAAGACAGTAGGCATAATTTTTGTTTTAGGTCGCACATAAACATCGGAACTACTATGTCGGGTTTTATATTTAAAAAAGTTTATTTTTCTTTTGTAAGCCGTTTTACAGTAAATAAAGTATATGAAAACCTCTTTTATTAAAAAAAAAACATACTAGATCAGCTATTTATGAAAAGTTCAAAGTATTTTCATTTCAAGTCGTAAGTTGCTAAACGAACAATTTGTTATATAAACTGTTTTACGTGCACTTCGTATGTAATAAAACGGGTCGTTACGGAGATCGAAAAGTTCCTTAAATATAGGAATTGGGCATTAGTCGCAGACTAACGTACGACACCCTTCTTCTTTTTCCTTGCCTTGTCCCTGTACTTGTTGTCAGCTCTCCTCGTTGTTATCTATCGATCCATCCATTACAGCCTATAAAAGTCCACTACTGGATATTTACTTTATCATGTAAAAGATTGGCAATGAACATTACATGAAATGCAACGGAAGAAACCTCCTAACACCTGAACCAGATTTCTACTTTATGTCGCGATCACATAATGTCTATATTGGCACAAATATCATACCAATGTTCTTCATACTAAATTTCTGTCAAGGCGGCCAGACGTAGAAGACTATCTATATACGTCGTCGTCGTCTATATACCTCTGAACTTGCGCATACTATATATATATAGTATGCGCAAGTTCAGACGCATTCTGTATTACCTCACTGAGTCCGATGGGACGGTAAACTGACACTACCGGTAAGAGAACAGGCACAAGACTAACGGCTTTACGTGCTTTCCAAAACACGGGGTGTGATACTGACAACTTCTTGATTCCTAATGTGAATTTCTTGACAGAAAAAACTCAATAATTGATTTTGATTCGACCCGAGATTTGAACCTATAGATCTGCATTGATCAGCAACCACGTTAAAGACCACTTAAGCAACGAGACAGTAATAATAATCATCAATTAATATATGTAAATTGGTTGCGGGTGATAACTTATCACTTGCTCTAGTAAGTATCTTGTAGCAAACGCTCCATGCACGCCGCTAGCTGAATAATGAAAAATAAATGAATGTCGATATTCCAGGCATTAGAAACAAACGGTTTACTTCGACTTTTCTAATACGTACAGCAAATGAGTGGAATAATTTGCCGGCGTCTATCTTTCCGTCTGAATACAATCTGGGCGTCTTCAAGGCAAGAGTGAATAGGCTGTTGTTACGCGCAGATCTACCATCATTTAGATTAGATTCACCATCTAAGGCTGCATCACCACCTATCACCAGGTGGGATTGTAGTCAAGCACTGGCTTATAAAAATAACTTGTCACTTGCTCCAGTAACTATCCTATAGCAAACGATCCGTGCACCCCTCGAGCTGAATAATGAAATTAGCCGTTCCCCGGCCGTCTTAAGAAGCCTGATTTGCGTAATCAAAGAGCGTGTAATCGTATTTGGCTGGGCGGACGATCGCCTGCGTCTCTCGACAAAACATGCTTTATGTAAGGTGCCTTTGTGCCCGTGTTTTGGCAGTCAAAAGAAAATTCAAAGCTGCACACTTTAGAAGGGTTTTAAAGATATCACTTTATACTAAAGATATCAAGATTTATTTAAACTAATTTAAATTAATTTTGACATCGTTAATATAATGTATTTCCTTGTACGCCTGATTCTATAAATTATCCTATACCTTTAAACGAGCAATTCTATATATATATATATATATATATATATATATATATATATATATATATATACATATATATATAATCGGAATCTCGGAAACGGCTCCAAAGATTTTCATAAAATTTTGTGTGCAGGGAGTTTCGGGGGCAATAAATCGATCTAGCTAGGATTTATTATATATGAAAAACTGCTATAATATCGTTAGAATAAGAAGGTAAATTTTGACAGTTTATTAATGATTACAAATAGCTTGATTTGTATGTTGGGCGGTCACAAAATCGTAATACCATGGTTCGAGCCCAGACCGACCGACCGACTTTTTTTTAAATTTTTTTTTAAGTTCCTTTCCTCGTTGTGAGAAAATCTATTTTTTCGAGCCCTTGTTTTAGTATTTTTTAAAAACACGAAAATTTAAATTAAACTAATTGCACTCATGATTTTTATTCAAATAACCAGTTCAGTTTTTTCTATTATGTCGCTAAGATCAAAAAATATTATTCGTATTTCATCAGTATGTAATTTATATCTAAATATAATTTCCAAAACACACGAATTAAAAAAAAACCGAGCGAAAAATACCGAGCAAAACGCGGTCAACCGGGTAATAAGAAGGTAAATTTTGACAGATTACTAACGATCGTAGTAGCTCAGATGGGATATTGTTCGGGCGTGATATCGGTGTTCTGTGGTTCGCGTCCCGTCTTGAGTCCGACTTTTTTTCCTTTTTTTTCAAGTTCCCTTCTTTTGTGAGAAAATCTATTATTTCGAGCCCTTTTTTTAGTATTTTTTAAAAATACGAAAATTTTCATTAATCTAATTGCACTCATGATTTTTTATATTTAAATATTAAACGAGCAATTCTTGTATATATATATGTATATATATATATATATATATATATAAATATATATATATATATATATATATATATATATATATATATATATATATATATATATATATATATATATATATATATATATATATATATATATAATCAGGATCTCAGAAACGGCTCCAACGATTTTCATAAAATTTAGTGTCCAGGGAGTTTCGGGGATAAAAAATCGATCTAGCTAGGATTTATTTTTAGAAAAAGTCTTTTTGTCCGTGTTTTTAGGCAATGAAAAACTGCTACAATATCGTTAGAATAAGAAGGTAAATTTTGACAAATTGTTAATGATTATATATAGCTTAATTGATATAATGGGCGGTCACAGAATCGTAAAACCCCGGTTCGAGCCCACACCGACCGACCGACTTTTTTTAATTTTTTTTTACAAGTTCCTTTCTTTTTTGAGAAAATCTATTTTTTCGAGCCCTTTTTTTAGTATTTTTTAAAAACACGAAAATTTAAATTAAAATAATTGCACTCATGATTTTTTATTCAAATAACCAGTTCTGTTTTTTCTGTTATGTCGCTAAGATCAAAAAATATTATTTATATTTCATCAGTATGTAATTTGTATCTAAATATAATTTCCAAAACACACGAATTAAAAAAAAATCGAGCGAAAAATACCGAGCAAAGCTCGGTCAACCGGGTACTGATTTTTTATTCAAATAACCAGTTCAGTTTTTTTCTATTATGTCAATAAGATCAAAAACTATTATTCATGTAATTTGTATATAAATGTAACTTTAAAAAACGACCAAAATACAAACGCATGATTTCACTCGCGTACTAAGATGGAACGCCCAGATTCTCTACACTGACTACGCGAAACACAACTAAAACCATTAAGCTTGTGGCCGTAGAAGGAAAAGGGGAGATCTCCCGCCGGGCAAAGTGTTCTGTCCGGGGAGCGGCCAATAATCCGTGTGATAGTTCGGAGATGTTCTATATATACTGTTTATGATTCGGAATTTTGATATCGCGATTTAGGCTTCAGTGTGTTTCGCTTGTGGCGCGACGACAGCGCCGCCACATCACACCCCTGCTCAGAACGGAGGTCGATAGTGCACCGGTGCGAATGATATGCCGATGTGTAATGCATATCGTACTACGTACTGGCAAGTGATGCCGGTAAGAAGGATGTACCGGAGCAAGTGCCAGAAGTCTGCCTTATAAATCTGCGGTGAGTCGAGATGAAAACAAGTTGGACTGGCTTGCAGGAACTGAAGACTGCAGAAGACGATTCTCGGTAATGAATGGTAGGGGTTCTTGAGGATAATGACGAAGGCTTGAATTTGTAGTTTCCGAAGGTTGTTGGTTGCGTGTTCACATCACGTCGGGTAGTCACCACTGTGGCCGTGGTAGGAAAAGGGGAGATCTCCCGCCGGTCAAGTTGTTCTGTCCGGGGCGCGGCCAACACTCCGTGTGTTAGTTCGGAGATGTTCTATATATACTGTTTATGATTCGGAATTTTGATAGTGCGATTTAGGCTTCGTTGTGTTTTGCTTGTGGCGCGACGACAACGCCGCCACGAGCTGCTATTCGCTGGTATTACATGAGAGCGTGGTCCTACTCCGGTCGAGCCGACCCATTCTTGCTACAACCATAATATAGCTGCAGCGTGACTCCACCACGTGTTAAACGATTATTATTCCGATAAGCGTTGTTCTATAATGATGGAGTCCCATAATCTGCAATTGACTTTGAGAGGCTAGCGAAAACGAAGAAATAAGAACTGTAGAATCAAGGCATTTATAAATAAGAATAAAAAGTTTACTTGAAAATAACCGAAGTGAAACCGAGTAGTGGCGGTGTAAGAATATCTACTCCTCCACATCATCATGTGGATGTCGTAAGAGACGACAGAAGGAATCAAATCAGGAGATGGGCAGGAGCGTCTTCCAAATAACGATTTAAAAAAAACTGCGGTTGCCAACCCACGCAGCAAATATGACAAATGTCTCCCCTATAAGGCAGTCGATGGAGGAGGCCTACGCGCAACAGCAACCTGTTACGGCTATAATGGTAAACAATTACTTAAAAATAAAATAAAACTCCATTTACCATTAGAATACGGTTTATAAATTTTTGTAGGCGTGTTTGTTTTTGTAGTTGTCTCATAGGTATTTGCCATAGTTGGCACGCTTGGCAAGCGGATTGGCGAACAATTTTTTTATTTTACAGTTATTATTAGAAAGATGACGCTGGATTTCCTCTCTCGCCTCTTACGACATTCACGTGATGATATGGGATGGTGGATAGGAATTCTTACACCGCCCATACAAGGTATATTACCATATAGCCGCCTCTGCTTCAGCTGGCTAGTTTAATTAATGTGAATTCAAATATTCGAAGACCATTATCTTATCAATTTTCGGTTTTTTCAGAAAAAATCTTAAAGTTTTTATGCATATAAATATAAAATAGAAGCTTAATGCTGCTGTGTTTCGCATGGCGAGTGAAGAGAACCGGAGACCCTTTTTACTGGAAACGAGGCATTCCATCTCAGTCCTCAGGGCTAGCAACACATCTGCATTTTGATTTTTAATTGAAGATAAATGTAGATGTGAATGAGCTACAACATCCACTTACCATCGGACGGACTGTGTGCTCATTTGGTTATTATTTATCCATAAAAAATATTACTTAGATATCTTCCGGTATTGCTCTGTATCTGTCCTTAAAGGTTCATCACAATTGGTTCAGTTATTTTAAAAATTAGCTCGAAATGACAGACAGACCGACAGGTTTATTTTCAAATGGTTGTATGCATGGAATACTATAATACACTATCGAATGGCTGTCAACTTTATTTTGTATAAGGTTTGGCTTCGCCAAACCCGATTTGCTGTGTTGACAGACTGCATAAATTTACACATTTTAGACTTTTGTTAATGTTCAAGATCATCATTAAAAAATCGTTTAAATTTTAATACATATTTATTTGTAAATAGGGTGCAATTTGGCATTTTTTAAATAATTTGCATGCGAAATTTGGAAACGATTGTAACGTTAAAACCCACCTCGTGTTGACATTTATACGTGTGAATTGACGTGTTAGTGACATTTTAGTGACTACGCGGGATCCGCCCACTCCCTCGTTCTATTATGTATGTGTTATAATATTCTATGGTTATATGTATCATAATAGCACGAGATGATCCTCTTGACCTTAACAGGAGTCAGTTATTTCAATACTAAAAACATACACTTCAATTTTATATATATGTAAAAAATAAGCAAATTTTTTTACTGACATCACAGTCGATTAAAAACGTCTCGCAATCAATAAACGAGTGGCTCTTAAGGGTTCCAAGGCCCACATTGCGCTCCGATAATTTGGCGCGTTTCCGGTCCGCAGACAAGATGGCGGCGGCAATTTCCGCTTGGCGCGCACTTTGCGAGCGGGAGCCTGCGTTTGACGGGGGCCGCGAGGCCTCTTTGCGCTGATAATTGGCCTCTTTCGCCTGGATATTCATATCTCTGTGAGCGTGCTGCCTTTGTTTGGCTTAGAATGGACGCTGTGTTGGGACTAGAGGTTTATCATTCCGAACCACTTTAGACGTTAGGCACAGATTTAGCTTTTGAATAATATTCAATGTAGGATTTTACTCTTGATTTGATTCGATCTAGTTTAAAAGAAAGTTTAAGTGTTAAAAAATAAAATTTAAAGGATCTTTTGAAAAAATAATAGCGATGCTACCAACATTATTAACAGTACCCGGTTGACCGAGCTTTGCTCGGTAATTTTCGCTCGGTTTTTTTTAATTCGTGTGTTTTGGAAATTATATTTAGATACAAATTACATACTGATAAAATACGAATAATATTTTTTGATCGTAGCGACATAATAGAAAAAACTGAACTGGTTATTTGATTAAAAAATCATGAGTGCAATTAGCTTAATTTAAATTTTCGTGTTTTTAAAAAATACTAAAAAAAGAGCTCGAAAAAATAGATTTTCTCAAAAAAGAAAGGAACTTGAAAAAAAATTTAAAAAGAGTCGGTCGGCCGGTCTGGGCTCGAACCATGGTATTACGATTTTGTGACCGCCCAATATACCATTAAGCTATTTGTAATCATTAATAAGCTGTCAAAATTTACCTTCTTATTCTAACAATATTGAAGCAGTTTTTCATTGCCTAAAAACACATACAAAAAGACATTTTCTAAAAATAAATCCTAGCTAGATCGATTTATTGCCCCCGAAACTCCCTGCATACAAAATTTTATGAAAATCGTTGGAGCCGTTTCCGAGATACCGATTATATATTTATATATATACAAGAATTGCTCGTTTAATAGTATATATATAAATAATTAACATTAACATTATTAAACGGAAACCACTGCTACTAAGCTTAATAAACTAACGCTGATTATGATGATAAATAAAATTCATTCATCTTAAGACTATCTTCTGGGAGGCACTATTGAGGACAATGAACATAGTCTTTAGGCCCTCGTGATTCCGCCATAAGGACTATATCGTCGGCAAATTGAAGGTGAAATAATGTACTCACCATTGATATTAATACCGTATCCTTTCCAGTCCAGTAGCTTAAAAACTTCAAATACAGCCGTGAAGAGTTTTCGGGATTTAACGTCACCCTGCAAGACATGCAGGAGGTCGATAGATGCAGTTGGCTCAAGCTTGCTCTGTGGCATGTGGCATGTGGCAGGGAGACCTGCGTTCGGAATGGACTAGTGATGGGCTGCTGATGATGATGACAAAATAAAATTGTAAATAATATAATCGTTTATTTTCTCATCACATTTAGATTTACATACAATAATACTAAGATCGTAGATAAGTAGGTAGACTGACTGATCTTATGTGAGAGACGAGTCTCTGTCTGTTATATCGAGACAAATGTTTTACATTGAGCTGTGCGGGGTGGGGGGGTATTTGCATTAATAATCATTATTTAAATCGGTCACTTTGTCTGAATTGACTTATCTTTGTAAGGACTAAACAGATTATAATGAAACTATACGAACAGATAGAGGGTAAATATCAGTACTGATATAGGTTATACCAAAAAGTTTCGAGATTTTTTAGATATCGATAAAGCGAAAAAATCTTTCTCTCTTCTAATCTTTTTCTCTCTCTCTTTTTTGTCTGTAACATAATCATATAAGACAAGCAAAGAAAGATTCGCTACGTTCTTGCGTTTGACAACTGAACTACTTGACCGACTGGAGTCATATTCTTCTAGAACAGGATAGGCGACGCTGCAATTATGTTATTAACAATATCAAAATGACTCATATTCACAAAATATTTTGATTTAATGCCAGATAAGAAAAACACAAGGTGACCTAATAGGTGGCACTGTGGTCGAGTAATTGATAAATTCAGAGTGATACACATGGCACCATCTACAGGAAAGGGTAGAACAACGTTCGTCTGGCCAGATATTATAATTCAGATATTTGTTAATGTGAAATATAAAATTTTAAGAAAAACACAAGTAACCCAATAGGTGGCACTGTGGTCGAGTAATTGATAAATTCAGAGTGATATACATGACACCATCTACAAGAAAGGGCAGGGCAACGTCCGCCTGGCCAGCTATTATAATTTAGATACCTATATATGTTAACGTGAAATATAAAAAAATTTAAGAAAAACACAAGGTAACGCAATAGATGGCACTGTGGTCGAGTAATTGATAAATTCAGAGTGATACACATGACACCATCTACAGGAAGGGCAGGGCAACGTCCGCCAGGCCAGATAATATAATTTAGATATTTGTTAACGTGAAATATAAACTTTTATTTTTTCAATGATTTAGTTTACCGTGCAGTGGCGGTGTAAGAATATCCACTACCACATATCATCCCGTGGGTGTCACAAGAGGCGACAGAGGGAAACAAACCTGGAGTAGGATAGCATTCCATTAGGAATAAGCTGCTGTCCTACTTCAGGTATTAACCAGCTAACGCAGCTTTTTATTTTTTATTTAGCTGGTATTAACCAGCTAAATAAAAAATAAAAAAACTGCGTTTTGCAACCCGCCCGCCTAAGCATGGTAACTTTGGTAAATATCCTCCATATGAGGCAATCTGTGGGAGTGGCCTAAGATCAGCAGTGGACTTTAGATAGTTGTAATGGTAACGGTAGCAGTATGCATATCTAACGCGATGTATTCTGCTAGAGCTCACCTGATAAAATAGAACGAAGTGAACTGTTTTTTGTAGGTCCTTAAGTCATATTAAGTTTAAAAAAAGTTGAAGTTACAGCCTATATACGTCCCACTCCTGGGCACAGGCCCCCACTCGTTTCTAAGAGGGTTTTAGGGCAAGTAATTGTCCGCCGCGCTGCCCAATGCGTGTTCGCGAACTTCACATGTCTTCGAAATATTTTTTTCTTACTGCTAAGACATGCAGGTTTCCTAACGATGTTTCCCGCTGAGCACGTGGTAAATCAGCACTTACTAGGCTGCACTAAAAGTATCAGGAATGGAATATTTCCACTGTTTCTGTCATATTAAAATCTTTTTAATTGAAAACTCCTTGGTTTTAAAAATTGAATACCATTTATTTATTTAAAAAAAGATTCACGGTCTTGTCACAAGGTTTTGTCAAACTTGTTTAGTCGTTGAGAAAATGGAATTGACTCGAGAAAAGAAGTGGTTTAACGCAAAAACAGTGTGTTGACCGGATGATTTCTGCATTTGGTGGTGAATTTATCGCTGTTTCGCTGAATTTCAACGTGGACGTGTCAAGCTCAGTGATGATCCCCGTCAAAGTAGTCGAAAAACTGTAGTCACCCAAGAAAACGTTGATGCTGTGCGTAAGCTGATTGAGGAAGATCGACATGTGACATACCGCGAAATTCAGGCAACTTTAGACATTGGAATGAGTCAAATACAAATAATCTTGCATGAACAATTAGGTGTAAAAAAGTTGTTTTCCCGATGGATACCGCATTCGCTCTCTGAAGAGCAAAAAGCGGCTCGCGTTACTTGGTGCGTCAGAACTCTCGAAAAATTCCACGCAGGATCCTCAAATGCTGTATACAACATCGTATCAGGTGACTAATCCTGGATATACGCGTGCGAACCCGGAAAAAAACCAGGGCTAATATTTCCAATATGGACCATCGATTTCAAAGCCCATATTTTTTTTGTAGATAGTACTCACTAAAAGAAAGCGTTTTGGAAAGTTTTAGGTTGCGGAAACTTACGGTTCATGAGATGTATTTTTTAAATTTTTCATACAAATTGGTAATTAACACGCAATTACAAAATAAATTTGACAAATGATTGATGTTAAACGTCAGTTAGTGAAGGTTCCGAATATTTTGAAAATATCGATACCTACTCTATACCAAGTAATTTCAAAGCCCATATTTTTTTTTGTAGATAGTACTCACTAAAAGAAAGCGTTTTGCAAAGTTTTAGGTTGCGGAAACTTACGGTTCATGAGATATATTTTTTTAAACTTTTCATACAAATTGGCAAATAACACGCAATTACACCAATTAAAAAATGAATTTGACAAATCATTGATGTCTAACGTCAATTAGTGTAGGGTTCCGAATATTTTGAAAGTATCGATAAGTACTCGATACCAAGTATCGTATCAAAAGTATCAATACTACTTGGTATCGAGTACATTTCGTTAATTTTGGAGACTGGGGGGGGGGGGGGGGGTAAGAAGCCGGGAAGTTGTGCCCCGGCGCTCCGTGGCAGCTCCGGCGCTGCGGGATGAGCAGTGCCTCCGCCCTAGCGTAGGGAAGCACAGGCACCTGGGCTCGCCTTCGCAGCTTCGACTTTTTGGTCGCCTTCGGCGACTAGCCTCAGCCGCTACGGCGATCTCGGTGCCTGCACTTCCCTACGGCGGGCGGGCACTGCTCTACCTCCGCGCCTCCGGGCTCTTATATACACTCTAGGGGTAGGGCAGACAAGGCCACGTGGATAGTGGGGTGCTCTGATTCGGTTTTGGGTACTTTTTGAATATTAAATAAGTAAGTCAATAAGTAAGTAAACACTTTATTGTAGTAAGAATTAGATAATACAGAAAGTTGCAAACAATAAAATAAAAGTACAAAAGCTGTACTAATTAAGAAATACAAACAAGTTGCAAACAATGAAATACAAGTACTAAGGTGGAACTTGAATAGAGTAAACTTTATCCTACTTTATATACATATATAATTGCACTTATCAGCTCTTCCTATGCATCTAATTGGTTTGTCATAATTTTTCGTCTCCAAAATTAACGAAATGTACTCGATACCAAGTAGTATTGACACTTTTGATACGATAATTGGTATCGAGTAGGTATCGATACTTTCAAAATATTCAGATCCCTAAACTAACTGACGTTTGACATCAATCATTTGTCAAATTTATTTTGTAATTGCGTGTTATTTACCAATTTGTATGAAAAGTTTAAAAAAATTTATCTCATGAACCGTAAGTTTCCGCAACCTAAAACTTTGCAAAACGCTTTCTTTTAGTGAGTACTATCTACAAAAAAAATATGGGATTTGAAATCGATGGTCCATATTGGAAATATTATATTATTGTTTGCAACTTGTTTGTATTTCTTTATTAGTACAGCTTCTGTACTTTTATTTTATTGTTTGCAACTTTCTGTATTATCTAATTCTTACTACAATAAAGTGTTTACTTACTTATTGACTTACTTATTTAATATTCAAAAAGTACCCAAAACCGAATCAGAGCACCCCACTATCCACGTGGTCTTGTCTGCCCTACCCCTAGAGTGTATATAAGAGCCCGGAGGCGCGGAGGGAGAGCTCCTACGCGGGCCCCGTCTTTGCCCACGCAAACCCTAATATTTTAAATGAACTCCAAATAGTTCAGAACCTCTTCTGTCGTCGAGCTGCGAACGCACCTTGGTACGTCCGTAATGCCGACCTTCATCGGGACTTAGAGCTCCCAACAATTCAACCATTCCTCAAAAAACTCTCTGAGAACTTCTTCAAAGCCTCAGAGTCGCACCCAAACAATTTAATTCGTGAGGCGGCTTCTTATGCAGCCCCACCCCCCTCTCGCTATCGTGTCCGCAGGCCGAGAAACTCTCTCTCGGACCCGCCTAATAAACTGTCAAACGACCTGAACTGCCTCCTGGCGGCTCAGGCCAACTCTAATTAGTTTAAATTATTGTATTAACCAGCATTAATTTGCCTTCGTAGGCACTCCCTCAGCGGATCTTAGCCGCCTGCGCCCGCTTTTCCCAAAAGAGGGTCGCTCATGATAAGGCACAATAGAGCTTAATCAGCCGGCTGCCTGTCCCCAATGGCGGTTTTTACAGGGTATCACTTAGGGTCCCCGGTAGGACAGTGAGTCCCTCATAACCACGATAGACCGGCTATCGTGGTATGCGTAGTGCATTTTCCGCCTCCCTACGTACAGGGTAGCCCTTTAATTGCTTCGGGCGCAAAAAAAAAAAGGAGGGAGAGCAGTGCCCGCCCGCCGTAGGGAAGTGCAGGCACCGAGCCCTGGTGCCTGTGCTTCCCTACGCTAGGGCGGAGGCACTGCTCATCCCGCAGCGCCGGAGCTGCCACGGAGCGCCGGAGCACAACTTCCCGGCTTCTTACCCCTCTAGTCTCCAAAATTAACGAAATGTACTCGATAACAAGTAGTATTGATACTTTTGATACGATACTTCATCATTATCATCATCATTACAGCCTTTCACAAGTCCACTGCTGAACATAGGCCTCCCCCAAGTAATGCCACAAAGCACGGTCCTGAGCCACCTGCATCCATCGACTTCCTGCATGTCTTACCAGGTCGTCACTCCATCTAGTGGGGGGTCGCCCTACACTACGCCTACCGGTACGAGGCTGCCACTCGAGAACCTTTCTTCCCCATCGGTTATCGGTTCTTCGAGCTATATGGCCGGCCCATTGCCACTTCAGCTTACTAATCCGTTGGGCTATGTCGGTCACTCCGGTTTTACTGCGGATATCCTCATTTCTGAGTCTGTCACGCAGAGAAACTCCGAGCACAGCCCTCTCCATAGCTCGCTGAGCGACCTTAAGCGTCCTCATACGGCCAGCAGTGAAGGACCACGTCTCAGATCCGTAAGTCATCACTGGCAACACGCACTGGTTGTACAATCTAGTTTTTAGAGATTGAGGTATACCTGACGAAAAGATATGTCGTAATTTCCCGAACGCTGCCCAGCCGAGTTGAATCCGTCGATTGACCTCTCGGTCGAAGTTGGACTTACCTAGTCGGACTATTTGTCCCAGGTAAACGTACTCGTCAACAACTTCGAGCATAGTGCTCCCAACAACTACCGGCACAGGTGTGACATGGACATTAAACATGATCTTTGTTTTGTCCATGTTCATCTTAAGACCTATCCGTTGGGAGGCACTATTGAGGTCATTGAGCATAATGCTTAAGTCCTCCAGCGATTCTGCCATAAGGACTATATCGTCGGCAAATCGAAGGTGAGTGATGTACTTGCCATTGATGTTAATACCGTATCCTTTCCAGTCCAGTAGCTTGAAAACGTCTTCCAACGCAGCGGTGAAGAGTTTCGGGGATATAACATCACCCTGTCTTACACCTCTCTGCAGTTGGATAGGTTTCGAACTCTGGTTCTGTACTCGGATAGCCATCGTAGCCCTACTGTACAAACACTTCTGCACTTCGATGTACCGACAGTCAACTTGGCACCGCTGAAGGGACTGTAGCACCGCCCAAATTTCGACGGAATCAAAGGCTTTCTCATAGTCCACATATGCCGGGCAAAGTGGCAGATTGTACTCTTCGATCTTCTGTACAATCTGCCGCAGGGTATGTATGTGGTCTATGGTACTGAAGCCTTTTCGGAAACCGGCTTGTTCGGGAGGCTGGAAGTCGTCGAGTCTGCGTGCGAGACGATTCGTAATGACTCTCGAAAATAGCATGTAGACGCGGCTCAGAAGGGAAATCGGTCTGTAGTTCTTCAAGAGAGCGTTGTCGCCTTTCTTAAAGAACAAAACCACCACGCTTCTGCTCCACGCCTCCGGAGTAGTGCCACCATGGAGAACGGAATTGAAGAGCTTCTGAAGGACTTCAAGTACCGGTGTTCCACCCGCTTTCAGAAGCTCCGCTGTAATTCCATCCTCGCCCGGGGCCTTGCCGTTTTTAAGGTGGTGGAGAGCCATTCTAATCTCGCTCAGACTGACGTCCGGGATATCATCGGAATAGTGTCGGATAAGACTTGCTCTTGGATCGTTACTCACACTTGCGTGTGGCTCCAACGATGATGTGTACAGCTGCCCATAGAACCTCTCAATCTCACTCAGAATCTCAGGTGTCCCGGAAACGATGTTGCCACACTCAGTCTTCAGCTTTGACAGTTGGCTCTTTCTTGCAGACAGATCTCTGGCAAAGACTTTGGAGCCCTGGTTCCGCTCGATCGCTTCTTTAATACGAGAAGTATTAAAGTTGCGTAAGTCTCGCCGCATGCATTTGGAGATCTGTCTGTTCAGTTGCCTGTATGCTGTCAAATCTGTTGACGATTGCAGCCTCATCTCCCGTCTAAGAGCCATGAGATTAAGAGTGTGATCGGAGAGTTTTTGTGTTCTTCTGCGGCGGGTCTTGCAGAACTTAGCTCCGACCGCATGGACAGCTTCCACGAGCTTGTCGTTCATATCGTCCACTGCATTGCAATCTTCTAGGCACTGGAAGCGATTACGTAACTCGAGTTGAAAGGTTTCGGGATTCTGGATTAGAGCACGAGGGGGACGGAGCGTTGACTTCATTAGACGAGACCTCTCCAACTTAACGTTTAGGTTCAGTGTGCCTCTAACCATTCGGTGATCGCTGCCAGTTTTCACCCTTGCGATCACTGAGACATCACTGAACAGTTGGCGTCTGGTCGTCATAATGAAGTCAATCTCATTTTTTGTCGAATCGTCGGGGCTCGACCAGGTCCACTTCCTGTGGGGCCGCTTCTGGAAGAAAGAGTTCATCATAAAGAGTCCCTCTTTCTCCATAAAGTCGGCCAGCTGCTGGCCCCTTCGGTTCCGTTGTCCTACTCCAAATTTCCCTACCTTCAGCTCACCGCTTTCTCTTGTGCCTAGTTTTGCATTGAAGTCTCCCATCAACACCGTGTAGTGGGTTTTGGAGGAATGTATGGCTCTGGAAATATCCTCATACATTTCCTCCACCTCCTCATCGGGATGTGCCGAGGTTGGTGCGTAAACCTGAATGACCTTCAGCGAATACCGTTTGGTGATTCTGAGTATCAGGTACCCGACCCTCGTCGACACACTCCCAATCTTTACAACGTTGTTGACGAGAGACTTGTGGACAATAAATCCGACACCTCCTTGGGACAGATGGTCGCCCTCCCGGTGATAGAACAAGTTGCCGGACTCGAGGATTGCCGTGTCCTCCCCCTCTCTTCGGACCTCGGATAATCCAATAATATGCCAGCGCAACTTGTCTACCTCTTCTTCCAGCTCCAGTATCTTCTCGTCAGTCCTCAGGGTGCGTGCGTTATATGTTGCCAGGTCGAGTCGTCTTAGGTGGCAACCGAACCTCCACCGGAGATTCTTAGCACCCTCTGCCCCGCCGTTACCATGGTCGCCACCGTAGCCAGGAATAGCGGGGCCGCCGGGGACTGGGGGCCGTCTGTTTGTGTATTTATTCATTAGGGGGTAATTGCCATAGTTGCCACGCTTGGCGAGCGGGTTGGCAACCGCAGTTTTTTATTACGTCACAGTTGTTATCAGGAAGATGCTGCTGCCCATCTCCTGCCTGCCTCCCTCTGTCGCCTCTTACGACACCCACGGGAAGATATGGGGTAGTGGATATTTTCAACCGCCACTACACGGCGATACGATACTTGGTATCGAGTAATTGGTGTAATTGCGTGATATTTGCCAATTTGTATGAAAAGTTTAAAAAAATATATCTCATGAACCGTAAGTTTCCGCAACCTAAAACTTTGCAAAACGCTTTCTTTTAGTGAGTACTGTCTACAAAAAAAATATGGGCTTTGAAATCGATGGTCCATATTGGAAATATTAACCAAAACCAGTCACGAGTTTGGGTGTTCGAAAATGAGTTAAAGCCAACAAAAATTGTTCGTTCACGGAGTGTTGCAAAAAAATGGTGGCCACGTTTGTCTCCAAAACCGGCCATATTACGACTATTCCTCTTGATGGACAAAGAACGGTTAATGCAGAATAGTATGCTAGCATTTGTTTGCCACAGGTCGTTTCTGAACTCCGTAAAGAGAACTGCAACCGCCGCATCATCCTCCATCACGACAATGCGAGTTCTCACACCGCACACAGAACAAAAGAGTTTTTAGAGCAAGAAAACATAGAATTATTAGACAATCCGCCGTACAGCCCCGACCTAAGCCCTAATGATTTCTATACTTTCCCATAAAATAAAGAATAAATTGCGTGGACAGAGATTTTCATCACCTGAAGAAGCTGTGGACGCCTACAAAACGGCCATTTTTTGAGACCCCAACTTCCGAATGGAATGGTTGCTTCAATGATTGGTTCCATCGTATGGAAAAATGTGTCAAATTTCGCGCAGAATACTTCGAAAAGCAATAAATACATTTTAAATGGTAATGTTGTGTCACTTCCTTGATTCCCGAAATTTTCGGTGCCGCCTTCGTAATATTGCAATTAAGAATTTCATTGATACAGGCGGGGATCAAACCCGGTTTGCTCACGTACTGTGAAATTTACAGCGAGCGCTAACCATCTGAGCTACAACGGCTAAGTCATATTGGTCCTTAAAAATATTGGCAACAGTAAATTTCACAAAGAGGTCGTAGGTGACAGGAAATTCCAAGAAAATCGCACGATACTAAATTGCCTACCATCAGGTTCCTGCGGATTAAGGTTACATTGTAAACACTTATAAAGGGTTTACAGTAATCATGGTTATATTGTAAAGCTGGGACTAAAAGTACGCTACATAAATATAAGAGACGCGCTGGGGCGAAATATCGGGCAGTAGCAGGCATTCCGCTCCGATGCGGCTATTCTATGGCTTCACGGGGCTGCCGCTACAATTGTTTTTAAGTTTAAACTTGTCTTAATTTTAAAACAGCAGAAACAGCAACTTTTTTATTTATAATAGATTACTAATGATACTTATTTAGTCACTCTGTTTTTTATTTACCTCTGATTCTGGAAATACCTATGGCCTGGGAAGAACAAGCAATACACTCAGCGGTACTTTAAAAAAAATGTTTTAAAAATTTATTAAAGTAACACAAAAAAAAACAACACAAAACAAATGACAAATAGCTTGGTAGCGATCACCTCAAACCCAGGTATTATTATCATCAATAAATTCCCTAATTTTATAACACTTTTTATACAATATTTCTTTAATAAAGTTTTTAAACTCAGCGGAATGATGTCTTAAATTTAAGCGAAAAATACACATTGATAAAACTACGTAATATACGGATTTTATCGCGTTTAATTATTATTTTTAAAGCACCCATGATCACAGAGGGGATTGAGATGTTTGACGTCCCAATGTCATAGTTAGCCTTCTACATAGTCAGCTACCTTCAGTTTTTGAATATTATTTCTTTTAATTTGCGTAGATCTGACCAAATATAAAAAATATTGATTTAGTATTTTATACGTGGTAGAGCCAAGCTGCAATTGTATTAGTAGCATATTTGTAGCACGAATGGGTCGGCTCGACCGGGGAAGGACTACACTCTCTCGTACCAGCGTAAAATAGTAGCTTAATGCTGCTGTGTTTCGTATGGTGAGTGTAGGAAACCGGAGACCCTTTTTACTGGAAACGAGGCATTCCATTTTAATCCTCACGGGTGACAACGTATCTGCATTTTGATTCGTAATCGAGGATAGATGTAGATATCTATGGGCCACAGAAACCACTTACCATCAGGTGTACTGTATACTCGTTTGTCAACCTATCCCATTGAGTTATACAACACTTAATTAAAGGCGATAAAATCCGTATATACATATAGTTTTATTCAACTTAGCGAAAGTCATATTTTGTATAATTTCTGGGATTATTTGTTTATTTATTTATTTTCCACTATACAAATATCTTTACAGGTTTATCACCTAATGCGATAATGTAGACAACTATTTTACCAACTCCAACTACACAGTTACAAGCTAATAATTTTCGATTATAGATATGTACTTATTGCTATTTTAAACACGTATCTATATCACAGCAGGACCATAACTAATTTCAAATAGAGCTCTTACTATGAACCCACCCAGAGTACAACAAAATATATTTATGTCTTCTGCTATACGGTTGAGGATACGGAGGGCGCGCGTAAAGGGCGCTTCAGTCACCAGCTTAGTGCGGCCGCGCGGCACAGCTAGTAGCTGCGGCCGCCGCCGCCGCCACACGTATCTGTCCGGAACACATATGCGCACTTGTTGCAATACGTCTGGATTGTGAATCTTTCCCCTCATCACCTTAAAAATATATGAAACAAGCGCTAAATTCCTCCTAACCTTTAGCTCATTGTATCCTACCATACCTAAGGTGATTAAGGTAGGATACTTATTTGGGTAAAATGGGTATACTCCATACATTTTTTGATATAAATATCTAATAAATATATTCTGCACTCTCTCCAACATGATACTATACTTAGTCTCATGTGGAGACCAGATGACCGCGTTGAATTCTAATTGGCTCCTCACTAAAGAATTATATAATGCAATAACTGCCTTTATATTAGTGAAGTCCCTAGCTACCCGTAGTACGAATCCCAAATTTCTGTAGGCTTTCTTACAGATTTTGGTTATATGCTCTCCAAATTCTCATTTAGAGGAGAAATTAACCCCTAGATCTTTAACTTTTGACACTTTCGCTATTGGTGCCCCGTTAACCTGGTATTGGTACGTAACTGGAGATAGTACACGGCTGAAGGTCATAGTTATGCACTTCGTGATGTTAAATTGTTATTGTTGTTATTGTTATTATGTTTGCTCCAGGCTACCACTCTATCTATATCTTGTTGTAACTTTTGGCAATCCTCTCTGTTCCTCACAGCAAGATACAGTTTCAGGTCATCTGCAAATAGAGTACAATGAGCATCTTTGACAATCGTTGGAAGGTCATTTATTATCAATATGAATTGCATGGACCGAGATTGCTGCCCTGACTTACTCCGGACCTAGTTAAATAGTTGACCTACACCCCGCATATTCTACATACTGCTTTCTGTTCCGCATATAACTAGCAAAAAATGTTAGTAAATGAGGAGTAAATCCCACACCTGCCAGTTTTGTGAGCAGTATGTCATTATCTACTAAGTCGAACGCTTTTTTGTAATCCAAGAAAGCTACATCTACCTGTCCTCCAGCATCCACTTCAGGTACAATATAATTCATATAATTAATAAGGTTGTTGGTGGTGCCCCTGTCGGGATCTAAAACCGTGTTGCTCGTCTGAAAGCTGTACGTTAACTTGCGAGAGGATGCTCTTGTGTACTGCAGCCTCCAGTACTTTAGCTGGTGTCGAAAGCACAGCAAGCGGCCTATATTGGTCCACGTTTGATGCTGACTTTCCTTTTGGTACTGGGACTACCTTGGTTGTTTTCCATTTATCTGGAAACACTGCCTCCGCCAGGCACTGATTAAATATGTAGAGATGTGGCTTACCAAGTACTAGTCTACAGTCTTTGAAAATGTAGGGTGCTATGCCATCGGGTCCCGTTGACTTTTTGGCTTGAGTTTTTGCAGAGCGTAAAGTACTTCATCAAACTTAAGTTATTCTAAGTGTACCCTAGCCGCTCCATTCTTACCACCAGCCTGATTCACTGCCACCTCCACGTCCAGCTTAGACATGTTAGGGCTAAATACCGAATAAAAATACTGAGCAAACTCAGTAGCACACTGTTCACTAGTAAGTACCTTATCATCTTTTAAAATCTTGCGTTGACTTCTGCTGTCTTTTTTGAGTTAATGTAAGCCCAAACCGCCTTTGGATTTTCCTGAAACTCACTCTGCATCCGGTCTTTTTAATTTTTGTACGTGGAAATTATTAAATATTTTACATACGTTCTACACTTAGCAAACGCCTCATAATCGGCCTCTGATTTATATTATGTTGTAAAAGCTTATACAAGAATTAATTATTGATTCCTTGGAATTGAATAACTGGTACTACTAGCTTGTGTCTGTTCCAAGTAATTAGAGAGTGAATATTTTATTAAAACTACATATACTTTTGTGTACGCTACATTTTCGTAAATGTATTAAGAGGATAAAGTTAATTTTCTTAATTTTTTGTAGAATAAGGGTAACAAACGAGCAATTACAAGTGAATGCTGTGGCCCATAGACATCTACATTAATCCTCAATTAAGAATCAAAAAGTAGAAGCGTTGTGACTCCTGAGGACCAGGATGAAATGCCTCTTTTCCAGTGAAAAGTATATCCGGTTCTCTGCACTCACCATACAAAATGTAGCATCATTAAGCTACTATTTTACACTGGTATTTACTCCTTAGAATTTAAATCGTAGTTACTCTTATGATCCTCTTCTGCACAACAAATATAAAATAATTTCAATGTCAGTCGCGTATCCCCATAACAAAATACCATATGACATTATACTATGGAAATAGCTAATATAAAACAGTCTAGCTGTTTCAACAAGAGAGACTTTCATCAAGGTAAGATTTATAAATTTTGTACATCGTATAGCTCGAACAACCCACAGACGAAAGGAAAGCCTCTTATCTGGCAAGGAGCCAGATCTTGTCACATGTGAATACTTTTTCCGTGTCAGTTTCAAGCTCAGTGCCCTCAGCGCTGCAACTCAGTGCTAAATCATTTCATCACTAAGCCGTCAATGCCAGCCAGAGCTGAACAGTGCATTAATAATTTTTATACATGGTAGAGCTACGCTGCAGCAATAATAAGATAAACCATACTCTTACAGTTACTCTTCCTACTGCTTCCGAAAAGTTTCGTGTGGTGAGAGTAGAGAACTGATGCAGTGACTGGATACACTGCTCACTGTAAATGAGACTTTCTATCTGGATCGCTGGGCGTGACAACACATCTGCACTTTGATTCTTAATCGATAATCGATAAATGCATAAGTAGCGACAGGAAAATCTAGCGGGTGCCGTTATTGCGAATAAAGTGAAAATAAGGTATCATGTGGAAGTAATCGGGTCGCGGGGCGTGCGTGAGTATCGTTTGCACGCGCTGACATTGCTACTTGCGTACGGCTACGGCTATAGGCGTCCCCCTTGATGTTTCGTTCAGCGCTAGACTTACGAGCCGCGACTTGTAGATGTATGTGGCATAGCATTCAGTTACTATCATGTGGACTGTATGCTGGTTCGTTAATCTTGTTCTATAAAAAAAACTTCAGATCAGTCTCTTCCCATTGAATACATTTATCATAATATGATAAATGTATTCAATGGGTTCTGTTACTTTCTCTAAAATAAGAGAAGAAAGAAAAAAAGGAAGCCCATGCTTAGACGTTTCTTTCCTCATTGAGTTGTAGAGTGCATAAGCATTGAAGTTTGATTTTTATTATTATTACAGGCTATCAAATTCCACTGTACATACATAGGCCTCCCCCATAGATAGCCTTATTTTATAAAATGTTTACTAAAATTGAGAAAAAGACATGTATGGTGGTTAGGATGACCACAACGGTTTTTTTTATTATTATATTGTGCTGTTATTAGGAAGATGTTGCATGCCTTATTACATTTGATTTTAAGTTGTAATAACTTCATAACTATATTTTTTTACACATATAATTCAAAAGTGAATAAGTGGCAACCCTAATTCGCGGGTACATTGTATTTATTATTAGAGCGTATTAAATACTCCACGTACGTAAGTTTTTTAAAAAGGAAAGTTATTTTATCGTTTGGAGAACATGTATTAATATTTAGATAAGTAAAAAGGAGGAAGGACGAAAGTTTTTGAGTAGCCGCATACTACCGGTAATATTATATACTTACTCTTATTCTTTTACCTAGAATAATATTGCAGACCACCCGAAAAATATTGCTTAGTAATAAACAACGCTTGAGTGATCTAGATCCTAGAATTCTAACATAGTTTTCTAGTCATTGTTTGTGAATACAGTAGAAGTTCCCATCATTGGGACTACAGTCAGTTGATATCTAACATTCGTCGTCTAACATTCTTCTTTTTCCTCGTTTATTGTAATTTATAAACTAAGAAACAGGAATCCATTTCTTAAGTCCCTTTTTAAAATTTTCTAATTTCAAAAATTTTTAAAAAGGGACTTATGTATTTCTTAAACCATGACTAAACAGTACGACCTGGCAAACTGTCCACGTAGTGGATGGACGCAGGTGACTCAAGCTCGGTGATCAGTACAAGTAAAAAGTGTCTCCGGTTTTCTACACTCACGAAACGAAACACAGCAGCCAGTGACGTAGCTATATAACAAAGGGCCCCGGGGCAAAAACTAAAATTGGGTTTATATTTAAAGCAAATAATTTAAAAGTGCAAAACTACTTCATCATCAGCCACTTATAGCCCACTGCAGCGCATAAATAAAGTAATATGTGTGATACAGCAGATAATATAAGCAGGATTTTTTGACTGAGCTTTTTATTGTTTTTATAGAATAGGGTGACAAACGAGCACACAGTCCATCTGATAGTAAGTGGATGTTGTGGCCCATAGACATCAACATTTATCCTCGATTAAGAATCAAAATGCAGATGCGTTGTCACCCATAGCTCGACCTGGTTAGGACATAGGATATTTTTATCTCGATAAAAGGATTTCGTGGGATATTAGTCCATACTAGGTACACAAAGTCGCGAGGGGAAGCTAGTAAAAAATAAACTATGGTGAAGTAGATATAGTTAGACAATAAACGGAGTAGACAATTTTATTTGAACAATATTATGTTTATGTTCGCGATGTGGGAAAAATTGTTGTGATTTCATCGGGTCATCCGAGGTTTGTTGGTCAGTGGGTAAAAAGTTGAAAGTCAAAAGTTCTTAATTCTACTAGATTAATATTATAATCATACTACTACAGTTAAAAATTTTAGCTTAGCTAAAATGGTTCCATATGGTTTATTTTATTACTAGAGAGTACGTAATTGAGATAATAACCCATGGGAATAAGGCGATTGCTAACCATACTGTTTCTAAATTGTGCAAACACTATATTGTAAATTAATGTTTGAATAAAACAGTCGCTCTGGTTTTTTACTGTTGTTTCCCAAGACAAAGATTATTTTTTTCCGAACTAGTGGTAAAAGCTTTATTGACTTTCAATTCTTGTAATCTATGTTGATGAAAAATTATTCTATTTTAATAATATTCATTGATAAAATACTGTTCAATCAGAAAAATACCAAATTAGATTGATCGGCACCCGATAAACGAAGCAGCAGCAAGCAGGACCCTCGCGTTGTCATGGTGACGGCAAAAAGGGTGTGGACATGCAAATTGACACAACGGACCGGGAGATGCAGTTGCCTCATAATGATGCGCGTTTTATCACGATCCATTTGGAATTAGATCTACCGACCGGCAAAAAGGGCGACGTTTGTCCCAACGATTTAAAGGTAACCTAGAAACAAAGAAAGAAAAATTTATTTAATTTAATAAAATTATTTAAAAAATATAAATTTTAATATTAGATACATCAGTTAAATGTACCAATATTTAACAAAAACCTGAACTTGACGGTCATAAATTAGTATGTATAGTTATATATTTTTACGTGGTCGGACAACGCTCTCACAGAATAGCAGCGTAAATGCTGCTGTGTTTCTTACGGTGAGTGTATAATATATAACTATTATTATCCTTAATTGAGGATAAATGTATTTGTCTATGGGTCACAACATCCATTCGCAATCAGGTAGATTGTGAGCTCATTTGTTACCGTTATTCTTTAAAAAAATACAGTAAAATACGTTCCTCATGTTGTTTTGTGGCGCATTAGATAAACAAACCTCACTCAACTTATGCTCTCGCCGAAACAACAGCGCTGGTTTTCAGTGAGTCCGAAGGGATTATGTCATAATACGAACATGTACAATAATATTATATTAATAATCCATGCTCTATATATGAAAATCTACTGCTGTCCGTTAGTCTCACTAGCACTCAAAATGGATGAACCGATTTTAATTAAATAGTGTATTTTAGTAGGTTCTTACATGGTTTAGACAATTGAGTCCAGAAGTAAGAGCTAGGAGCGCAACGCCTAGAGGCTTTTCGGCGACTTTCGAGTTTTTGTAAACTAAGCTTCACAGCTTAGCTCACCGCCGCCAAGTGCTTGTTTGTCGGTCTTTTACAGATTCTACTTTGGAGAGTGTGCCTATGAGCTTCATAAGATCATACCGCCATCTCCTTTCTACTATGTTGCCAGTAGGTGGTGCTGTTGTCGAGATTCAGAAATCACCCGTGCGAAGCCGGGGGGATCGCTAGTATTCAATATTAAAAAAATACTATAATAAAATAGCCAAAACTAAAAACTTAAACACTTAAAACATAACTTTTGATAGAAAAATACAGTGCGTTGTAGAGACGGTGTGAGAATGTCCTTATACAGTTCCATGGCTGTCGTAAGAGGTGACAGAGAGAACTCAGAATATGAGTACTAGTGTCTGCGCAATAACAACTCTAACATGAACGAACTGCTGTTACCCGCTTTGCAAGCTTGGCAACTATGGATTTTATATAGCCTATGGAACCTTAGAAAGCCTATGTTCAGCATTGAATAGGCTGCAACGGTAACGGTAAGAAGACCAAGCCTACAAGTTACTAAAAAAACTAGGTTGTAGGTCACTATTATATACTTAGGTGTTTGTATGAATAAATATACTAATAGATTATTCGTGATAGAGCCACGCTGCAGTTATATTATGGTTGTGGCAAGAATGGGTCAACTCGACTGGGGTAGGACCACGCTGTCATGAAATGCCAGTGTAAACTAGCAGCTTAATGCTGTTGCGTTGACTATGGTGACTGTAGAGAACCGAAGACCCTTTTTACTGGAATTGAGGCATTTCATCTTAGTCCTCGGGGGTGACAACGCATTTGCGTTTTGATACTTAATTGAGAATAAATGTGAATGTCTACGGGCAACAGCATCCACTCACCATCAGGTGAACATTGTGCTCGTCTGTCACCCACTGCTATATCATAAAAAAATTGTAATCGCATGTTCCATAAGGGTTTGGTTTTGACACCCAGTGGACGTCAATACACTAAAGTTATGGATTTTCCAGTTTTGTGTAACGCTATATAAAAGAAAACTTTATTTTACGGCTGTCAACGGCATATCCATTACAATCTATTGAGAACGATATTGAAGCGAATAAGAAATCGTTCAGAAAAGTATCTCAATACTTCCGGCAAGTCCCCCGTATCCGATATCCCGACCGATATCCGTTGCGATATAAAAATTTATACGCAGAAAATCCTAAGGTCGTAAACAGGGCTTACGGTGGATATACCCGGTATAATTCACAGTTTGCGAACGGATAACATCGTATACAGCACGGATATGTGCGCGGATATGCTGATTTACCGTGGCCGGTTATCCGGGCGAGTGTCGCGCGATTGTTTTGCGTTAATGCGTTTGTAAATCACATCGGCAGTTGAATATCAATAAGTTACACAGAGTAAGCTGCGAACAGAGTGCTTACATTCAAATGATTAATTTAAATCTAAATTCATTTCAAACTATGAATATCATCAGTGGATATCTACAAATCAATAATTTCCTCCAGACCGATTTCAGCCACGTCGGCCAGTCTCAATGGAGATTAACCATCTGCGGAGAACAGGATTATAGTGCCCAAGTGTATGCGCAAGCACAGGTGCACTCTATTCAATCACTTTTATACGTAGTAGCTATATTATGGTTGTAGCACGAAAGGGGAAGACCGGGAAAGGACCACGCTCTCACAGAATACCAGCGTAGAATAATCAGCTTGATGCTGCTGTGTTTCGTATGGTGACTATAAAGAACCGGATAGCCGTTTAACCGTAGACATCATCCTAATTCTATTAACAAACACTTTCATAGTCCGATGGGGACGATAATCAAACACGAGCGGAGAGAGATCAAGCTAAGGATCAGTCTTACGTGCTTTCCTGAGGCAAGTTGGTCTCGCCAATTTCCTGCTTCCTGGCTGAATTTCTTGTAAGATATATCCAATAACTAATTTTGGAACCCGGGAACTCGTGATCAGTAACCGCTGCTAACAACGATTTAGTCTCTACGAGTACGAGTCTGACATATTTTATATATATATATATACACTCACCGGCACGGAAACTTAGCCACTCGTGAATTTGCTGATTATTTGCACTGAAACGTTTTTTTAACAGTAAATTAAGGGTAGATGCATTCAATAAGTGTCTCTAATGGTTTTAGGACATAGAAATTTAATGTTTACTTCACCGAAATTTTTCTTTTCAAGATAACATGTTTTCACTAAAATTAACATCTTTCCATTGTCACTTTAAAACACTACAAAGTTAAAAATTAAGTCTGTTTCTTTATTGTCTATCAGTTTTAATATCGGGTGTTTCCTCCTCTAGCCCTGATAACCGCTTGCATTCGATCTGGCATGCTTTGAATGATGTTTCTGACATCAACTTGCGGTATGCTGTCCCAAGCGGCCAGCGCTGCATTTCGGAGCTCATTTAGAGTTTGTGGCGGTTTGGAGCTGGACTTTATCTTTCTTTTGAGCATACCCCATACATGCTCAATTGGATTTAAGTCCGGGCTACGAGCTGGCCACTGTAATTTTTGTATTCCAACCTCTTCCAGATATTCCTCTATACAATGTGCGACGTGCGGGCGTGCATTATCGTGCATGAGGAGGAATTGGTCGTGTCCAATGAATCCCGAATAAGGCATTACGTGCTCCTGAAGAACTTTCTCGATGTATCAAGTAGCTGTAAGCCGATTATCGACGATGACCAACTCTGTACGTGCGTCGGAACTTACACCTCCCCATACCATTATTGAGCCTCCATGGAAACTCACAGTTTGGGTGGTGGTAATGGGTAGAAACCTCTCTCCTCTTTTTCTCCACACTCGTTCTCGACCGTCTGGAGCACGTAAAGCTATTCGACACTCATCTGTGAACAACACTCTAGCCCATTGCTCGTGGGTCCAATTGACATGTTCTCTTGCGAACTGAAGTCGGGCTACTCGGTGCTGTCTGAGAAGTTCTGGACCTCGTGCTGGTCTACGAGCTTTTAAATTCACTTCCTCCATTCGTCTTCTCACCGTACGCTCACTAACATTAACGCCTCTTGCGATTTGGAGCCACTGGCGTATCTCTACAGCGGTCAGGTATCGGTTTCTCAAAATCTCCATAACAATAAAACGATCGTCCCGGGCCGATGTGCACCTTACGCCCCCACTGCCTGGCCTGCGGGTGTAGCGGCCTGTCTCCTGGTATCGTTTCAGTGAATACTGCATTGAGGACCGTGGTACGTTAAGCACAATAGCAACTTCACGCTGTGTCAGCCCTTGGTCAATTAATGCTTGCTTGTGCAACTTGTGCTGGTGTTAATGGCATTTTTATTGGCTTTAAAGCACCTTTAGTTATTTAATTAAGACACAAGATCACAATAATTGAATAACCTTACAGTAAACTTTTCACAACACACAAATTTAAAATGTGAACTTAGTCGCTCAAATGATCCGATTCAACTAAAAATTAAAGAATTCGTCATGGTGCACTTCATCATCATCATTACAGCCCTTTACAAGTCCACTGCTGAACATAGGCCTCCCCCAAGTAATGCCACAAAGCACGGTCCTGAGCCACCTGCATCCATCGACTTTCTGCATGTCTTACCAGGTCGTCACTCCATCTAGTGGGGGGTCGCCCTACACTACGCTTACCGGTACGAGGCTGCCACTCGAGAACCTTTCTTCCCCATCGGTTATCGGTTCTTCGAGCTATATGGCCGGCCCATTGCCACTTCAGCTTACTAATCCGTTGGGCTATGTCGGTCACTCTGGTTTTACTGCGGATATCCTCATTTCTGAGTCTATCACGCAGAGAAACTCCGAGCATAGCCCTCTCCATAGCTCGCTGAGCGACCTTAAGCGTCCTCATACGGCCAGCAGTGAAGGACCACGTCTCAGATCCGTAAGTCATCACTGGCAACACGCACTGGTTGTACAATCTAGTTTTTAGAGATTGAGGTATACCTGACGAAAAGATATGTCGTAATTTCCCGAACGCTGCCCAGCCGAGTTGAATCCGTCGATTGACCTCTCGGTCGAAGTTGGACTTACCTAGTCGGACTATTTGTCCCAGGTAAACGTACTCGTCAACAACTTCGAGCATAGTGCTCCCAACAACTACCGGCACAGGTGTGACATGGACATTAAACATGATCTTTGTTTTGTCCATGTTCATCTTAAGCCCTATCCGTTGGGAGGCACTATTGAGGTCATTGAGCATAATGCTTAAGTCCTCCAGCGATTCTGCCATAAGGACTATATCGTCGGCAAATCGAAGGTGAGTGATGTACTCGCCATTGATGTTAATACCGTATCCTTTCCAGTCCAGTAGCTTGAAAACGTCTTCCAACGCAGCGGTGAAGAGTTTCGGGGATATAACATCACCCTGTCTTACACCTCTCTGCAGTTGGATAGGTTTCGAACTCTGGTTCTGTACTCGGATAGCCATCGTAGCCCTACTGTACAAACACTTCAGCACTTCGATGTACCGACAGTCAACTTGGCACCGCTGAAGGGACTGTAGCACCGCCCAAATTTCGACGGAATCAAAGGCTTTCTCATAGTCCACATATGCCAGGCAAAGTGACAGATTGTACTCTTCGGTCTTCTGTACAATCTGCCGCAGGGTATGTATGTGGTCTATGGTACTGAAGCCTTTTCGGAAACCGGCTTGTTCGGGAGGCTGGAAGTCGTCGAGTCTGCGTGCGAGACGATTCGTAATGACTCTCGAAAACAGCACGTAGACGCGGCTCAGAAGGGAAATCGGTCTGTAGTTCTTTAAGAGAGCGTTGTCGCCCTTCTTAAAGAACAAGACCACCGCACTTCTGCTCCACGCCTCTGGAGTAGTGCCACCATGGAGGACGGAATTGAAGAGCTTCTGAAGGACTTCAAGTACCGGTGTTCCACCCGCTTTCAGAAGCTCCGCTGTAATTCCATCCTCGCCCGGGGCCTTGCCGTTTTTAAGGTGGTGGAGAGCCATTCTAATCTCGCTCAGACTGACGTCCGGGATATCATCAGAATATTGTCGGATAAGACTTGCTCTTGGATCGTTACTCACACTTGCGTGTGGCTCCAACGATGATGTGTACAGCTGCCCATAGAACCTCTCAATCTCACTCAGAATCTCAGGTGTCCCGGAAACTATGTTGCCACACTCAGTCTTCAGCTTTGACAGTTGGCTCTTTCTGGTAGACAGATCTCTGGCAAAGACTTTGGAGCCCTGGTTCCGCTCGATCGCTTCTTTAATACGAGAAGTATTAAAGTTGCGTAAGTCTCGCCGCATGCATTTGGAGATCTGTCTGTTCAGTTGCCTGTATGCTGTCAAATCTGTTGACGATTGCAGCCTCATCTCCCGTCTAAGAGCCATGAGATTAAGAGTGTGATCGGAGAGTTTTTGTGTTCTTCTGCGGCGGGTCTTGCAGAACTTAGCTCCGACCGCATGGACAGCTTCCACGAGCTTGTCGTTCATATCGTCCACTGCATTGCAATCTTCTAGGCACTGGAAGCGATTACGTAACTCGAGTTGAAAGGTTTCGGGATTCTGGATTAGAGCACGAGGGGGACGGAGCGTTGACTTCATTAGACGAGACCTCTCCAACTTAACGTTTAGGTTCAGTGTGCCTCTAACCATTCGGTGATCGCTGCCAGTTTTCACCCTTGCGATCACTGAGACATCACTGAACAGTTGGCGTCTGGTCGTCATAATGAAGTCAATCTCATTTTTTGTCGAATCGTCGGGGCTCGACCAGGTCCACTTCCTGTGGGGCCGCTTCTGGAAGAAAGAGTTCATCATAAAGAGTCCCTCTTTCTCCATAAAGTCGGCCAGCTGCTGGCCCCTTCGGTTCCGTTGTCCTACTCCAAATTTCCCTACCTTCAGCTCACCGCTTTCTCTTGTGCCTAGTTTTGCATTGAAGTCTCCCATCAACACCGTGTAGTGGGTTTTGGAGGAATGTATGGCTCTGGAAATATCCTCATACATTTCCTCCACCTCCTCATCGGGATGTGCCGAGGTTGGTGCGTAAACCTGAATGACCTTCAGCGAATACCGTTTGGTGATTCTGAGTATCAGGTACCCGACCCTCGTCGACACACTCCCAATCTTTACAACGTTGTTGACGAGAGACTTGTGGACAATAAATCCGACACCTCCTTGGGACAGATGGTCGCCCTCCCGGTGATAGAACAAGTTGCCGGACTCGAGGATTGCCGTGTCCTCCCCCTCTCTTCGGACCTCGGATAATCCAATAATATGCCAGCGCAACTTGTCTACCTCTTCTTCCAGCTCCAGTATCTTCTCGTCAGTCCTCAGGGTGCGTGCGTTATATGTTGCCAGGTCGAGTCGTCTTAGGTGGCAACCGAACCTCCACCGGAGATTCTTAGCACCCTCTGCCCCGCCGTTACCATGGTCGCCACCGTAGCCAGGAATAGCGGGGCCGCCGGGGACTGGGGGCCGTCTGTTTGTGTATTTATTCATTAGGGGGTAATTGCCATAGTTGCCACGCTTGGCGAGCGGGTTGGCAACCGCAGTTTTTTATTACGTCACAGTTGTTATCAGGAAGATGCTGCTGCCCATCTCCTGCCTGCCTCCCTCTGTCGCCTCTTACGACACCCACGGGAAGATATGGGGTAGTGGATATTCTCAACCGCCACTACACGGCCATGGTGCACTTAAACATAATGAATTACCCTCTTGAACTTGAGGGTAAACATTTTTTGACATACTTGCAAAACAAACATTTATCAGAAACACTTAAAGCTTTTGCTATCGCGAGATAACCGCTTGGCCAAGTTTCCGTTATATATATTTATATGTATATATATTTATATATATATTTTCCGTTATATATATTTATATATATATTTATATGTATATATATATATATATATATATATATATAATTATTTTTAATAAAGAATGGCTTTCGTCTGCTTAAAACTAAAATTGATTGACCATCGCAGCACTTGAGTTAACACATTTTTTTAAAGAATACGTGTGACAAACGAGCACAAAGTCCACTTGATGGTAAGTGGATGCTGAGGACCGTAGATATTTACATTTATCCTCGATTAAGAATGAAAACGCAAATGCGTTTGTCACCAATGAGGACTAAGATGGAATGCCTCGATTTCAGCAAAACGGGTTTCCGTTTCATCTACATTCATCATAGAGCATCACACAGCAGCATTAAATTGCTATTTTACGCTGGTGTTCCATGAGAGCGTGGTCCTTCCCCGGTCGAGCCAACCCATTCGTGTTACAACCATAATATAGCTTCATCTTGTATGAAAAATCTCATCAGACTATATGGAAAAAACTCATCGGACTATATAGATGAATTTTTCTTTTAAGTCCATCTGGTTAGATATATCCATCCAGCCATCAATCCATTACAGTATATAAAAATCCACTGCTGAATGTAAGCCTCCCTCATTGATTGCCATAGGGGATTTTGCCATAATTACCACGCTTGGCAAGCAGGCTGGCATCCACAGTTTTTATAATTTTGTGTTGTAATCAAGAAATTGCTGCTGATAATCTCCTGTGTCAGTTTCCTCTGTCGCCTCTTACGACACTCTCGAGACGATATGGGGAAGTGGATATTCTTACATCGCCTCTACGCGGTTAGGTGTATTATCATCATCATCTTCATTACAGCCCTTCACAAGCCCACTGCTGAACATAGGCCTCCCCCAAGGAATGCCACAAAGCACGATCCTGAGCCACCTGCATCCATCGACTTCCTGCATGTCTTACCAGGTCATCACTCCATCTAGTGAGGGGTCGCCCTACACTACGCCTACCGATACGAGGCTGCCACTCGAGAACCTTTCTTCCCCATCGGTTATCGGTTCCATGAGCTATATGGCCGGCCCATTGCCACTTCAGCTTACTAATCCGCTGGGCTAAATCGGTCACTCTGGTTTTACTGCGGATATCCTCATTTCTGATTTTATCACGCAGAGAAAAGGTTAGGTATATACCACCCTCTTATTTTATTACTCTGTTATTTTTACTGCCACCAACAGAGCCTGCACTGTTCTCTCATCTGAAGCGTCTCTGTATGTTATAAAAAAGAATCATCAAGATCAGTTTACGACTGGTGAAGATATTGCGATCATACATGATAACATAAACACTGACGCCTGTGACCCAGAGGGGTAGGCAGAGACTACAGACTTCCATTTAGCACGATACTGATATACCTTTCTCGCCTCTTCCACATCCATATACCTACGCATACATGCTCGTCGGTTAAGGGTACTTTTAATTTGGCTCATTTTTAGTATATCGCCAATTTAGTCGACAAACTTCCGCCTAGGACGTCCCTTTCCGACTTTTCCATTCACTTCTGAAACATATATTTGCTTTTCATACATGATAAAAAATTCGTAATTCGTACGGTGAGTGTAGAGATCCGTAGACCCTTTTAACTGGAAACGATGCATTCCATTTAAGTCCTCAGGGATGACCACGTATCTGCGTTTTGATTCTTAATCAACGATAAATGTAGATGTCTATGGGTCACAGCATCCACTTACCATCAGGTGGACTGTGAGCTCATTTGTCACTATTATTCTATAAAAAACATACAGTTGAATTATAAATCTTCTCCTTCTTTACAGTCGGCTAAAATCGCCTTGGAGGGCATCTCATCAGAAGTTATAATATAATAACAGTTACCATTACCTCGGCAGGCTTATAACTGAACATAGGCCTCATCCATAGATTGCCTTATATCTCTGGCATATTTGCCGCAGTTGCCACGCTTGGCAAGCAGGTCGGCAACCGCAGTTATTTATTTTTAGTCGTTCTTAGGAGGAAACTGCTGCCCTTCTTCTGATTTGTTTCCCTCTGTCGCCTCTTATGACACAGACGGGATTTTATGGGGTAGTATACGTGTTACAGTTGTACGTGGTAGGGGCCCGCTGCAGATATATTATGGTTGTAGCACGAATGGGTCGGCTCGACCGGGGAAGGACCACGCTCTCACGGAACACCAGCGTAAAATAACAACTTAATGCTGCTGTGTTTCGTATGATGAATGTAGATGAAACGGAAACCCGTTTTGCTGAAATCGAGGCATTCCATCTTAGTCCTCAGGGGTGACAACGCATCTGCATTTTGATTCCTAATTGAGGTTAAATGCAGATGTCTAATGGCCGCAGCAACCACTTACCATCTGGTGGACTGTGTGCTCGTTTGTCACCCTTACTCCATTAAAAAATATTCTTACACTACCACTACTCAATACGATATAATAACAGTTAAAATATTTAAAACGTAAGCTATCTTCATCACAGGCTGTCTTCGGTTATTTAAATAAAACGGAAGAATAAAACGAGGCATTCACGAAACGATCAAATATGTGTGATTATGGACGTTACGGCTTCGTGTCGCCGTGTTGCAGTTGCCATGGCTACGACACGTAGCGCACAACCCGCTCATCGCGATAGTGTTGGACCTACGTTTGTATCGATATCGATAACGGCTCTTAAATATAAAAAAGGTGGTGCTTCACCACTCATATACTTAAACATTAATAGTGGACTTTTAAAGTTCTATATCAACGTAATAGATAAATTTACTACTGTAATTAAAATAAAAAAACGCCACGTTTTCTTGTAACGTTTAACCGCCGGGATTGCATGAGTATACTATTTTTAACCTACTAATGTAAAATATAAAATAAAAGAAGAATAATATGTCACAAAGGAGTTTCGCTTCTTACATATGTATATAATTACATGATCATTTTTTTAAACTGTGAGGATTCGGTAGAAAATTACGTCTCCAATACAACAATAACAATTAATTACAAAAAAAAAATACACGTGATGGGGAAGAAAATCTCTCGAATGGAAGTCTTGTACGAGTAAGGAAAGTGTCGGGCGATCTCAATTAGATGGAATGATGACCTGGTAAGATATACAGGACGTCGAAGGATGAAGGTGACTCAGGACCGTGCTTTGTGGTATTTCTGTGGGGGGCAGGGGGGAACTTTTAGTTCAGTTGTTACGATCTGTAGTGATGAAGAATGATACCTTCGCTTAAATATTGAATGCTGTGCATTCAGTATTTTTTCAATTACTTAACTGAGAAACTAGCAAAATGTTCATTACAGTTATTTAAAATTAAAATAACAAACAACAATGTAATTAAAAACGAAAAATATTTGATGAAAAACACTTTAAATATGTAATACAATAAATATAATAGAACAGAGATAGAGAATAAACAACGCCGGTTCTGTGAACTCAGCGTATGTTTTACACATGAGTGCACACTGTTGGTTTCCTATGCATGGCGGGACACGGCGCACAATAAACATCGAATAATCTTTACATGGCCCAATATATACAAATCGTTTATGAATTACAAAGATATGCACTGGTTATTTACCTTTCTCAATATGTATATGTACATATTTTCCTGAACTAATTGATCCATTTCCCATTTATTTATTAATTAATATTAATATTCCTTATACTGAAAAAAATATTATTTAATATTCATTATTGCGATGGGAAAAACAGCTTCTCGAGTGGCAGCCTCGTACCGGTAGGCGTAGTGTAGGGCGACCCCCCACTACATAGAGTGACAACCTGGTAAGTCATGCAGGAAGTCGATGGATGCAGGTGGCTCGGTACCGCACTTTGTGGCATTCCTTGGGTAAGACCTATGTTCAGCAGTGGACTTGTGAAGGGCTGTAATGATGAGGATGATGGTACCGAAGCAATATAACCATAGCAAGTATATATAATTCTTAATTTTAATTGACTGAGGCGTAATAGTTAGGGATTAGAATCGATTTTTTATAGATTCAGGGTTACAAGCAAGCACACAGTTGACATGATGGTAAGTGGATGCTGGAATATCTACATCTGTATTCAATTAAGAATCAGAATGCAGATGCGTTTTAACTCCTGAGGTTAGTCCTCATTCTGGAATCAATGGAATTGCTCGCTATACGAAACAAAACAGTATAAAGCTGCTAATTTACGCTGGTATTCTGTGAGAGCGTGATCCTTTCCTGGTCGAGCCGACCCATTCGTGCTACAACCATAATATAGCTGTAGTATGACTCTACCACGTACCTATACTCTACGTGGCCTGGTTGAGCTCGCTTTAAAACGATAAGACCGTCAATTGTACGTTTATTTAATTTGCCTTTTTTATTTTCTTGTTTATTGGAGTACAATACATTACACTTAATTCATTCGTTCATTTATTCACCATCAACCATTCGACTGTTTTCGTTTTTTTCAAATTTACACTTAGGCACTGCCACTGCTCCTGTTACTGCCGGAAATGTTTCTCTAAATACTTCTGCGGCAATAACGACGCGAGTAGGTGTTCACACTCAGCCTTTATTCTTCTTATTTGATCAACTCGCAACAATGACTGACGTCGAAGTTGTTGGTGGGACAGCATTATGTCTGCTCAGTAAAAGTAGCACTACATGCAATTTACGGTTTTATCATGAGGATCCCGGGTACTATCCCGCAAAATTTCATAAATTTCTAAAATTTTATTGTTTTATCATTACTCCACTCCCGTGGCGGTAGATTGGGCGGTGGCACGATAAGTTAAAACAAACGACAGATTAATAAACGAATTGCCGTTTTTAAACGTAGCACTTTCTTTCTCGGTAGAACTTCGGCGGCAAGTGAGCGAGAATGAGAACGGACAACACTGCTCGCGCTCGCGTTGTCCGTTCTCTGACTTCAGCGCGAAAAACCGACAATTGAAGGAGCGCTAAGCAGTGGCAATGGCATGGGTACGTGCAGTGATAGCGCGAGTAACCTAATTACATACACGCGCACTTCCCTGATTACTTCCCCGCCCAACAAGGCTGAATGTAAACGTGGCATAAGAGTGCTAACGAAAATTATAGTAATTTTAATAGAATTTTTGTATTTTCCAGCAGCTCCTTTTCTGTAAGTCCTATATTGATCCATTCTATTACCTAATACTGTCACTAAATATATCAGAAGACCACTGATGAACATAAGCCTCCCACACGGACTAATGATGATGGTGTTGATGATGATGATGATGTTTTATTATATGAAAAAGGCACAGTAATCAAAGTTAAGACGCATCTCAGTCGTTATAATGCACGAAATATTAACAACATGATGTTCCGTGTGACACTGCCCATAATTCCATGTTATAATGAGAGCCTTTGAAACGTAACCTCTTTTTCTGCTTTGATACAAGAATAACGGTACATTAAATTTTATTTTTTAAATGTAAAGACTTTGAAGGCATGTTAAAGTAATAATAGTCGTATGGTGTATTAGAATTAAACAATATAATGTATTTTTGATACTTATACTTTATTTTTATATTATGGAATAAGGGTGACCAACGAGGATACATTTCATCTGTGATCATTGACACATCTTTCCTCAACTTATAATCGAAATGTAGATGCGTTGTCACTTCTGAGGATTAAGTTAGAATGCCTCGTTACTTGTAAAAAGAATCTTCGGTTCTCTACACTCATCATACGAAACACGGCAGAATTAAGCCGCTAATCTACACTAGTATTCTGTGAGAGTGTGGTTCTTACAGCTGCAGCGTAGCACTACGTTGACAATAGCGCATGTTTAGATTATCTGTATATTCAAAACTTGTAATGATAGTCTTCTTAATTAACTTTTCGTATCATCATACAAGAGAGGCACGTGCTGATTAGCAAGGTTTAAATTACTTTTACGTGGTAGAGCCATGCTGCAGTTATATTAGTAGTATAGTTGTAGCACGAATGGGTCGGCTCGACCGGTGAAGGACCACGCTCTCACAGAATACCAGCGTGAAATAGTAGCTTAATGCTGCTGTATTTTGTATGGTGAGTGTAGAGAACCGGAGACCCTTTTTACTGGAAATGAGGCATTCCATCTCAGTCCTCACGGGTGATAACGCATCTGCATTTTGATTTGTAATGGAAGATAGATGTAGATGTCTATGGGCCGCAGCAACCACTTACCATCAGATGGACTGTGTGCTCGTTTGTCACCCTATTCTATAAAAAAAATTGCCGATCTCGAAGAATAGATACTAATAATATATAATTTGAAAGTTTGTCAAGACATTTGTTACTCAAAGAGGGATTCTATAAATTTTTCTGCCTATAGCGCGGCGCCGCTTTGGAAAGAGACGAAATATCTCACAACGCTTCGCTCATAAGCGAAGCGTTGAGGTTGTGCTCTACCCTCACCTAATGGAAATCCTGTAATTTTCTGAGCTAAAAATGTCTTTGTCTGAAAGTGAGTGACATACGGTACTGAAAAACAAAAATGAATGAAATTTTTTTACGATTGCACTTTTAGAATAATAAAAATACACATATATCGTTTCTATTACTTAGAAAATAATTTATCTGTATTTATTGAATGAAAAAAAAATCGAGGGTGTCCGGATCTCTGTACGTGTGGATGGCGCACGATTACGGTCGTTAGAATTAACGTAGCAAAATAATTCTTTTTTTATTTGGTTTAGAATCTCAACGCACAGGTTCCTTTCAAAAACTACTGAGTAATTTGGTCTCGTTTAATTGTAATTTTTACATCTACATCTATCCTCGATTACGAATCAAAATGCAGTTGCGTTGTCACCCGTGAGGACTAAGATGGAATGCCTCGTTTCCAGCAAAAAGGGTCTCCGGTTCTCTACACTCACCATACGAAATACAGCAGCATTAAGCTACTATTTCACGCTGGTATTCTGTGAGAGCGTGGTCCTTCCCCGGTCGAGCCGACCCATTCGTGCTACAACTATACTATTAATATAACTGCAGCATGGCTCTACCACGAAAATTAATGAAAATGTAAAAAACAACTGGTACTTTTCTACAAAAAAAAAAATATTCTCGTGGATCTCTTCTTTCGTCTCAAATACGGAAATGAGATTATGAGGCGTGCACTTTTAGATTTCAAAAACATTATTTTAGATCTCACGGCGTTAAATTTTTAGTTAAATTGAAGCATTAAATAATGATGTCTTATATTTACGCGAACACTACACATGATTAAAAATACTTTTACGGATTTTATCGCGTTTATTTTTACTTTTAATTACTTTTATTTTTAATTCTCGACGTTTCGGGCGCTTTCCAGCACCCATGGTCACGGGGGACTGAGATGACTGACGTCCCGATGTCATTGTTAAACCCGGAGTACCTTCAGCTTTTTTAATTATTGTTGTTGTAGTTAATATATACACTACAATAATATATACAATAATTAAAAAAAGCTGAAGGTACTCCGGGTTTAACAATGACATCGGGACGTCAGTCATCTCAGTCCCCCGTGACCATGGGTGCTGGAAAGCGCCCGAAACGTCGGGAATTAAAAATAAAAGTAATAAAAAGTAAAAATAAACGCGATAAAATCCGTAAATGTAGTTTTAATCATGTGAAGCATAAAATTTTAGAAACTTAAATTGTTAGAAAAGTGTAAATGTTAATGTTTCTTTCTGAAATATAAGTTATAATTTATATAAATTAGACCAGAAATGGACAAACCAAACCATGAATATTCCTCGAAGTTAAAATCTTAAAAAGTTAAAAACGTGTAAAAATTAAAGAGCACACCACTGAGGGTTTGTTTTGTGTATATACGTAATCTTTTATTTAAAATGAAACATTTCAATGATTATTACACTATGTTTTAACCTATTAAAATTTTTTAATTAACCTATTATGACTTAGTTCCGTAAGAATCGATTACAGAAAATTTTTAAGAAATAAATGTATTAACTTTGATTCCCAATATATTTACGAAAATTAAATGTATTTACACAAAAACAAAAATAGTATCATAAAAGTAGTCATTTACATTATGTAAATACTAGAAACAAGCACAAGCTAGTTATAAAGAGTCAGTAATACCTTCATGGGGCAATGTATACGCTTTTACAACAAAGTCCCAAAGAATGAGCAGACCTTATCTATATAAACGTTTGAAATATTTTTAAGAAGGAACAATTGTTTAGTGAGGGTTATTGTACTACTGAAGAGTACATGACTGATAATAACCTCTGGGAATGAGGTTTCTTAATGTTTTTTTTTTATATTAATAGTATAAAATATTATATTGTAAATTGTGCTTTTAAAAAAAATCCCGCTGAGTTTCTTACTGGTTTTTGTTTCAGAACATAGGGTTTTTTTCCGAACCAGTGATAAAACTAAAAAATAAATTTCAATAAGTATTGTATATAATCTATATTAGATAAAAAGGATTATATTCTATTTTATTCCATGTAATCATCTATGTAACAAATAACTAGCGACATCTGGTGAATGTAAGTTTTTTGATAGAAGAAGGGAAAATGAGCATGTGTCTTACCTGAATAAGTTAATCGTAAATATTCATTAATTGATAACTTTAATTAATAATATCATGGTGTAAATATAAAATAATATTAATGATTGCCAAAATTTGCAGTGCTCTTGCATGGTCTTGTTTTGAACTATTCTTTATAATTAAGACCAATTGTATACAACAAGAATAGCAAATAAATTGAATTGAATTGATGTTAAGTGACTACCACCGCCCATGAACAACCGCAACACCAGAGGAATTGCAGGTGCGTTGCCGGCCTTTTAGAAATGAGTAAGCTCTTTTCTTGAAGGTCCCTAAGTCGTGTCGGTCATGAAAATCACCGGTGGTAAATTATTCCACAGAGAGGTACGAGGATAAAACTCCTAGTAAAATACACAGTGGTGGACCGCCAAGCATCCAAATGGTGTGAATGGTATCGCGAGTTTTTACAAGGTGTGCGTTGCATGCATTTGGCGGCTGGAATTAATCCGAACAATTTCTCACTCCCCGTACTATGTGCGATAGAAAATGAAGAGGCATGCAATATCCTTCCGCAGCATTTTTATCAACATTTATAGCATTACACCTAAACGAGACTATTGAAAGTCAGTGTTACTATATTTCTTGTACGTCAGTGCGAATTATTCTTACTTTAAGCCGTTTGTAAATTAAAATATGAAATTACGGCCTGGGCACGGGCTCCGAAGAGGGATTTTAGTGCAAGGAAATGTCCGTCGCAATGCCTAAATTCGTTTTAGCTGACTTCATATGTCTTGAATTTTTTAAGTTTATATTTTCCAGATATGCAGGTTTCTCTCGATTTTTCCCTACACCGCCGAGCACGTGATAAATCGGCACTTTAAATTGCAATTAACAATTTCATTGGTGTCGGCGGGTTTCGTATGATGTATACCCGCGTTACTCACATATCGTGAAATTTACAGCAAGCAATTAGCTTCCGAGATATCATGCCTCTCCAACCTTTAGTATTTGTTTGCATGTATTTGTTTATTTTTGTGCGAAGTGTATTTTTGTTTAATTCAGTTATAATTTATAAATCAAATAAAATAATTTGTTTTCCTCTTTTTTTTCTTAGTTTTTGCTATTAAGAAAGAAAGAAAGGAAGAAAATTGATACGTGTTTATTCGTTGTTACAACTTTTTTAAATGCATTAATAGTAAAATGATAACTTAAAAAAATAAAACCCACGCTTGACTGCTTAAGCTACAAAAAGGCACGACTCAGAACAATGCTGCAACAACAGAATTAACGCTGCGGTGATATTCTGTCGGAACCAAATAATGAGAACAAGCGAGCAATCGTTGGACGTAAACTATTTCAATCACTATGCAAAGTTCATATGAAATCAATATGTAAATATAATATTTTTCATGGATTGTATATTATTTTTTACACTATTTCAATTTTATTTTCGTGGTTAAATTAAGAGTCAACCATGTGAAAATCATGATCTTTAATGAATACTGAATTTGATTCTTTATCAAAAATAGATGAAGATGCCTATTGGCTACAGCATACACTTATCAGGTGGACTATGTGCCCGTTTGTCACGCTGTTTCTACAAAAAATATAGTTAGGGTATAGGGTTTCTACTCCGCCTATGAAGTAGGCGTCCGTCTGTGCAGATTAGGACCTCTTCGTTACGTCTGTTCTCAAATAGCAGTGCTTGCACTTCTCTGTCCTAGTTTAAACTTTATAGAGAGGCAGTATTTACAGGCTGATAAAGAATACTCTATTATCCATAACAGTATTCTGTCTTAGTCCTCATAGAGGTGATAATACATCTACCTTATTAAGAAAGAAAGAAATGCATTTTATTGTAGTGTACGCAGCACCATTAAAAAAGTAATGAATTGCAAAAAGATAAATAAAACTAAATTAAAAGTAAATTAACAACATTATAAATTTAAGAAAAAACTCAGTAATAGCACTGATTTTCAGTCCAGCCCTGACCCAGAGGCAACTTGGGGGCTGAGTGCCCACTCGCGCTTCATGTCCGAAAATTTAAAAGACAAAAAAATGTTGAAAAAAAATTACGCAGTAACTTTATTCATTTGAATCTGGCTGCAGGTGTCCACGTACTGCAGTACCTACTTACCATCAGTGAACTGTGAATTCATTTGTCACTTCTATTTAAAAAAAACATTATCCAATTTTCTTTTGTGTATAATGATCAAAAGGCTTATTGAGTTGTATTATATTACACTTTATAAGCTGTAATAAATAAATAAAACAAAATTAATATGGTTATGGGTAACCAGTCTGAATTTGTCGAATCTTAAAATAGTTTTGATTCGATTTTATAGTTCATAAAGTTTCAAGATGGAGATCCGTTCCGAGGCTAGATCCTAGACGTGACGGAATGTAGGCCCGCCTCCCCGGCGCGACACGATCGAGGGGACTGCATTGACCTCGGTATCGCTGGATATATATTATAGAGAATAGAGTATAATATTATTGATATTGCCAGAGGGCATAAATGAAATGAATAAGTAAACGGACGTTTCAGCCAAAAAATTAGGCATTTTTTTTATTCCCTCCGATATAAACTGTAATTTTTTTTTCAAATAGGACGTGTGTGGTCGTAGAAGGAAAAGGGGAGATCCGCCGCCGGGCAAGGTGTTCTGCCCGGGGAGCGGCCAACACTCCGTGTGTTAGTTCGGAGATGTTCTATATATATACTGTTTACGATTCGGAATTTTGATAGTTCGATTTAGGCTTCGTTGTGTTTCGCTTGTGGCGCGACGAGAGCGCCGCCCCACGTGTTTATTCACCCTAACAAATAAGGGCAGCGCTACTGATCCTACAAACTCCAATACCAAATACTGAAAGGAGGCCTCGATCTTCTATGTAGACTGTTATTTTTTTATTTCACATTCAAATTTAGAACATTTGATGGCAAAAGGGTTTCGAGGGTCAGTATGGCGAGTATCTTAGAAATTCTGAATCCCTATACCTGAACCTTATAGTAAAGTATGTTTTGTGAAACGTAATATTCCGAAGTAGTGATACCGTTTCATAAGCTCTTAACAGTCGGAATTAAATAATATAATAGATCGTGTAGTGGCGGTGTGAGAATATCCACTGCCCATATCATCCCGTGGGTGTCGTAACAGGCCACAGAAAAAAACAAATCAGAAGATGGACAGCAGCGTCTTCAAAAAAAATGCCGTTGTCAACTCACTTTTGTAATACGCACGAGGCCTATATTAAGCAGTGAGCTTTAATAGGCTGCAAAGATAACGATAACTAATATTATCGCACACACTTAAGAAAACGAAATAATAATATTCTACGTTAATATTATCCATCTCATTAAACAGATAAAGCCGTCCAATAGTCACGTGCCATGTTCAACACTTCATCGACATATCGATAACCGGAGCACATCCTTAAAGTGAAGTTCCTTAAAGCCAGTGAAATTCCAGACATTTCGATCTGCCTCGCCTCCAATATTTGTCGTGCTACGGTGCCGCATATTAAAAGCTGCCGGATTCTTTCCCGCATAGATAGGTATTGAATGGTGCGATCTTTAGAACAATGAGCCGTCCGGAATTTAATGTTCGAAGCCGTGAAAGTGGGTTATAATTCACCGCAGAATTATTGGAAAACAAGCAATTTTAAAGGCGCTGAAAATTGAACGTAATGTCATCAAAATTATTGATTGTGTTAAAAAAGAAATGACTTATTCGTTTAAAAGAAAACTATACGAGATACATTATTCAGAAACAGAAACAGATTTTTCCCTTACATTAAAACCCTCTTAGAGAAGAGCTGTGCCTAGCAGTGGGACATATATAGGCTGTAATTTTAAGTCCTTCCTACTTGTTTCAAAATATGATAGGACTTGACTTAAAATGATCATTGTTTGTAAAGCATAATATTGAAAAGCTCTCAAAAACTACGGTGCGGTTAACCTTATACTTTTAGTGTCAAAATTTAAACTAAAGTCTGTTAATTTCTTTTACTTACGCTGCTCCTCGACGCCTGGATGTTTTAAATTTACAGCTCTCAGCTCTTTACGATGGCTCAAGTATGAAAAATCCAGGCGTTGAGAAACCGAGTATTGGCAATGTAAGAATATCCATAGTGGTTCAGCTATTTGCTTATATGTTCTTATTAGCTAAGGATGCTTTCGATTTGGCCTAACTTTTTTTTTATAGGATAAGGTGACAAACGAGCACACAGTCCACCTGATGGTAAGTGGTTGCTGTGGCCCATAGACATCTACATTTATCTTCGATTACGAATCAAAATGCGGATGCGTTGTCACTCGTGAGGACTAAGATGGAATGCCTCGTTTCCAGTAAAAAGGGTCTCCCGTTCTCTACACTCACCATACGAAACACAGTAGCGTTAAGCTACTATTTGATGCTGATATTCTGTGAGAGAGTGGTCCTTCCCCGGTCGAGCCGACACATTCGTGCTACAACTATAGTACTAATATAACTGCAGCATGACTATACCACGTAGAAAAACTTAAATATATCGCCGTAGGTGAACAGTGTAGTGGCGTCGTAAAAATATTCGCTACCCCATATCGTCTCTTGGATGTCTTAAGAGGCTACATACGACAACATACGAGGAGGTGGGCAGCAGCCTATTAGCCAATGGCATCTAAAAGCAAAAAGCTGTAACTTTCAATCCGCCTGCCAACCGTAGCAACTATGGAAAACATTTCCCTATGAGACAATCTGTAGGGGAGGCCTTTGTTCAGCAGTGGACTTTTGATAGAGGTGATGCTAACGATAAAGATAAAGGTTATACGTGGTAGAGCCATGCTGCAGTTATATTAGTAGTATAGTTGTAGCACAAATGGGTCGGCTTGACCGGGGAAGGACCATGCTCTCACAGAATACCCGCGTAAAATATTAGCTTAATGCTGCTGTGTTTCGTATGGTGAGTGTAAAGAACCGGAGACCCTTTTTACTGGAAACGAGGTATTCCATCTTAGTCCACACGGATGACAACGCATCTGCATTTCCATTTCCGCCACTTCCATTCGGTGCCATTCGGTATGGTGGGCGTTAAAATCACCAAGGATCACGATCTCTGCGGATGGGATCTACTGTAGCACGGAATCTGTAGCCATTTGGACGTGGTCAAGGAGTCGGTCTGTTTCGGTATTACCGCTATGGGACCTATAGAGGCACCCGTAGACGCGGGATGATTGTCGTTGTCTACGCGCAGCCATAGGATGGACAGATCCATACCTTCAAGACTGCCGAGGTGTCGAAAACAAATGTCCTCTCTGACGTATACGTAACGTACACGTAACTCTAGCCCGGGGCACACAGGAATGTTCTAATTTGTACCCCGGGTAGGATATGGTGTATCAGCAGAGGAGGACACCTGAGTCGTGGTTAAAACGAGCACAGCTGGCTTCGCCGTCCCAGATGGTCGCGGACAGCGTTAAGGTTGGAATGAAGTCCCCTGATGTTACAAAAATTTACGGATAGCGTGGCAGGGGTCGCCTTGGTGTTGTTGCTCCGCTTGTCCCGAGTAGTTTTTGTCGCGAGTGGAATTGATTCCCCCAGAATACACGGGGCAGCCTGAGCACCCACGCTCAAGAGTAGGATAACTTGGTCGTGGATGCTCTGCGAGGGATTCTCCGTCACTAAGGGTTAATCTTGCAAAAAATCGAAAATTGCTCGATCTCGGTTCTGTGTGTATTTAAATGTGTCGCTAGGTGGTTTAAAAACTCAATTGAACAGGTGGCGCTGTTGTCAAGATCCATAAATGACCGGTGCAAAACCGGGGCAGAACGCTAGTTCTATAATTCACGATAATCACGAATACCAGTAATTCATCTACCTTTACTCGAATATATTCTGTATATAATATGAGCTTTCTTAATTTAAAACTTTATGCTCTTTTAATGCTCAGTGTTGTGGTGTTATAGTTAAAGTCTAAATATCTTTGTTTTTTCTTTAATTTAAATGATCTTTTGACATGTTGTGTCGATAAGCATTCAAGTCACATCTCTAAATTACATAAAGAAGCCTGACGCTCGTGTATCCACACGGAGACACAATTAGGATAATTCTGTCACGATAGAAGATCGAATTGCCTTTCATGAGCTGTTTTCGAGGAAATGCGTATTTTAAAAATACACGAGTCAGCTCTTTTGGCGCTTCGGAATGTTTAGGGAAACTTAATTACAACGTCGCGGCAAAAATAAACCTCTGTAATGTTAAGTTTCATAAAATATTTACGATTGTAACTAATATTATTTTCCAACTGGTAAAAATATAAACTTACTCAAATATAAAATAAATATACTTACTTTTAGATTAAATTTGATTTGATTTTTAATGTTCTTTTCTTAAACCTGTCTTGGAGCAAAGCAACTTTGGACCTCCTACGCAACGTGATTTAATATTTACCTGAAAAAAAGAAAATAACAGTTAAAAAGTGCAAATACTTATAAATAAAAATGGGAATTACAATTTGAAAGCTTATTAATTTAATACCTGGGTGAGCAACCTATGCTCGGAGTAAGACAAAAATTATCTCAGGCATGAAACCTATCTAAATGAATAGTAAAATATTATCTAAATACAAAATTTCATCCAAATAGAGCCGTTACGGAGATTTCAAATACATTATTATATTACATTACGAGCGCGTTGCAGCCGCAGGAGAAATATTTGTGGAAATATCGCTTTCAATTTAAAAGAGTTAATTTGTTTTTAATTGGTAATACATTCATAAATGTTGAATGATATACAACTTTCAAATGTCGGTACCTACTGTACGTAATTGTACTATGCCTACAACCTTCAAGCAAGTGCACGGAATAAGTTGAAAGGGTTTTTAACGCAATCTGATGATGTATAGCAGCACATAAAATACCAACAAATCAAATATTGAATTTTATATACCTATTAGTTATATAAAAGTAAAAAGGAAAGTTACAGCCTATATACGTCCCACTGCTGGGCACAGGCCTCCCCTCATTTCTGAGGGGGTTTTAGGGCAAGGAAGTGTCCGCGGCGCTGTTCCAAGGCGTGTTGGCGAACTTCACATGTCTTTGAAATATTTTTTTTCTTATTCCTCAGACATGCAGGTTTCCTCACGATGTTTTCCTTCACCGCCAAGCACGGGGCAAATCAGCACTTAAAATTGCAATTAACAATTTCATTGGTGCCGGCGGGGATCGAACCCGTGTTACTCGCGTTCTGTTATATTTACAGCGAGCGTTAACCATCTGAGCTACCACGCCTCTTATTATTATATGTCGTAGTTCAATCGGAGAATTATTCAGATTGTACTCTGTTATTAATATTATTGTAATTAGTTACTACTTTAACTTATTTTTATTATCCCGACGTTTCGGGTGCTTTACAGCATCCATGGTCATGGGGGGGGAGGGGGGTCTGAGATGTTTTACGTCCCGATGTCATAGTTAGTCCGGCTACCTTCAGTTTTTGAATACAGTCAAATATGGGTAAGTGAGAACTGGATAAGTGAGAAAACTCTATAAGTGAGATTAATAGCCAGGACCCGTCATTTTAAGCTCCCAAATCCTCTATTAGCGAGAAACAGAAACCTCTGTAAGAGAGAGAGAGTCGTTTTTCCCTCATGGACCTCCGAGGACTCGATGGATTTTTTTTAAGTGTAAATGAGTTCTAAATAGAATAAAATTACATAGTGCATGAATTTTTGTTTTGTTTTCCTAAGCATCTTAATACCTACCCTTATAAAGTACTTATAATTATGTCGAAATCTAATGAACGTAACATATATACACTATTAAAAATATATATGTACATAATATATGTTGTGCATATTATTCACCTAATGTTATATTACGTATTTACTACATTCGTACTTGCTGTGACTTGTTATTGCTGCGTACTTCTATAAGAGAGAAACGCTACACATATACCTGTATTAGCGAGAAACTCGGATTAGTGAGAAACCTCTATAAGCGAGAATGAGCTCCCTTGAACTCTCGCTTATCCAGGTTTGACTGTATTAATTTTTAGTCAGATTTACGCAAAACCAGCTTATAGTATCATGAATTCATGAAGTCTTGCAGTGGTATGCTTGGGTTTGGGTTTAATTTTATTAATTACCCACCCATCCATCTTCTCTATTGAAATTTGGATGTTTTTTAATTTCAATAGCCTCGCATATCATCCTTGGTAGGAATCGGTGTTCTTTTGCGAGAATTTGTGGTTTATCAAATCTAATGTAATGGTGGGGACGATCTTGAACATGTTCGCAGACTGCAGACTTCCCGAAGCATCGGTGCTTCACGTCAGCTATATGTTACTTCACGCCTCGCGCGTCTATAATGCCATTTTGATTATTGTCGGGAGTTATTTACACAAGGTATCCTAGTTTGGGCTCCCGTCTTCCTGAAATTTATGTACTCTTATGTGTACTTAAAAAATATTTGTGACAGACAAGTTATGCAATGTAATATTTGCGGGAGAATTCAATTAAGGCTATTTTATTTATTTCATTGATTGCGGTGTTATGTAGGCAAAAACTGTTACATATTCTAGGTAAACTCTGTATTCTAGGTTACAGGTCTCCACCTGTAGATCTCCGTGGACAAAGCAGATAGATGTGGCTACGAAAAATGATTTCGTTGGTAATTAAATAGTAAAATCAGATACACTTATGATTTAGTTAAAAAATAATAATAATACTTAAAGCAATAACGTACTAAATAGCAGAGGGAGACAACAGTTAAATTAAAAAAATATATTAACAACAGTAGATACTATATTTACGAGTTAAATATGTTTCCATCCCTTTTACTCAATACTTTCAGTACTATTCAAATTCAAATTCAAAATATGTATTTATTGAAAGTTAAGTATTGTAAATTTCATGTTAATTTATGATATTACGTATCTTGAAACTTACGTGTCTTAAGCAACATCAATTAAATAATCAAAATATGACTAAATTAAAGACATTTCTATAATTATTAATTTTAATGTTATTATTCATTTAATTATATTAATACTAGAGCCGTGGTAGCTCAGATGGTAAGCTCTCGCTGTACATTTCACATTACAAAACACAAAACTGGGTTCGATCCCAGACGGCACCAATAAAATTGTTAATTGCAATTTTAAGTGCTGATTTATCATGTGCTAGGCGGTGAAGGAAAACGTTGTGAGGCTGCATGTCTGAGAAATAAGCCAAAATATATTTCGAAAACATGTGAAATTTGCCAACACGGATTGGGGCAGCGCGGTGGATACATCCTTGCCAAAGATCGACGTAGTAGTACATAGTAGTAACTAGTAATACCTCAATGTTGCCAATGATATGTTATAGGCTTGCCCATAAATCCTCTCAGAAATGAGGGGAGATCTGTGGCCGGCCGTGGAAAGTATATAAGCTGTAACTTTAACTTTATATTTATTCTACCTTCGTACTGAAACTTTTTCGTTATTAGAATATGCCGATTGTTTTAATATTTGCATGTGGCAATGAAATAATATTTTATATTGTACCTTCTGTGTACTAAATATCGGGAATTTGTCAATAAAACAAAAAATACAAATTATTCATCTAAATTTATTTTATCGCCTTCAAAGTAGGCCCCATCGCTTGCAATACAACATCTCCAACGCTTCACCCAGTCTTCCATACATTTTTCATAGGCTATTTGCGGTATGGCCTTTAGCTCATTCAGCGAATTTTTTGTTATGGCTTCTATCGACTCAAAACGTTTTCCTCGAAGTGGTAATTTTAACTTGACGGAGCCATATCAGGTGAATACGGTGCTTGGTCGAGAACTTTTGTTGAATTTTTCGCTAAAAACTCTTTCACTATAATGGCTGTGTGTGATGGTGCATTATCATGGTGCAGCATCCACGAGTTGTGTTGCCACAAATCTGGACGTTTTCGGCGGATACTCTCACGCAAACGCTTCATGACGCCTAAATAATATTCTTTATTCACTGTTTCTCCCTTTGGAAGGAATCCGGAGTGAACCACACCACGGTAGTCAAAAAAAAACTGTCAGCATCACCTTGATTTTGGAGCGACTTTGCCGCGGTTTTTTGGGTTTCGGCTCGTTTTCCAGACGCCATTCTGAAGACTGTTGGCTTGTTTGCATGTCGTACTTATAAACCTATGTCTCGTCGCCAGTTATTATACGTTTCATAAAGGTCGGATCCGTAGAAGCTCGGGAAACCATGTCTTCAGCGACATGCTTTTGCTGCGCTCTTTGAACAAAATTGAGCTCTTTTGGAACTAGTCGAGCGGCGACGCGTTTCATGCTTAAAATGTCAATGAGAATGTTGTGGACGGACTATGACTATTGAGGACGGGATATGTTCACCTCACTAGCCAACTCTCTCAGACTCATACGTCGATTTTCGAGCACTAGCTTCTTGATTTTGTCGCTGTTTTCTTTGGTCGTAGCGGTTGAAGGTCTACCAGAACGAGGCAAGTCTACTACTACTTCTCGGCCTTCTTTAAAAGCCTTATACCATTCATAAGCCCTTGTTTTCGATATACACGATTCGCCGTAGGTATTTCGCAACATTTTTAGTGATTCACCACATGAAATATCATTCGACACAGAATTTAAGGCACACTCTTTGTTCAACAATATTTTCCATTGTAAAAATCGCCGAGAACTCAAAACTATGACCAACAAAAAGTGTAGTTTAAAACAAATTAAATGACAGATCCCGCTCAAACTTTGCGCGCTAAATCAGTACAGTGCTACCAACATGCAGTAAAAAAATTAGAACGACCTCTTTTACGGGGGTCTTTTTATTGACATATTCCCGATACTTTTTACACAGAGTAGTATACCAAATAGTGGATCGCAGGATAAAAAAACATACCCTCATCGGGTATTACAATTTAGAAATATTTGTTGTATTTTATAGGCCTCTGCCTTACATAAGTTACATAATGAATAAAATTTATCAAATAATTCAATGTAATATAAATATTATATATCTAAATATAAAAAAAAAATATAAAAAAATATAAAGAACAGTATTGTAGAGTGTTTTTTTTTGTAAATTCTTATTAAATGGACGCAAGTCGTTTTCATTTCTAATATACAAAAGTTAATAAATTAAACATTTTAACTGTCATATACTAGTATAGGTACGTAGTCATTGATTTATATACTCGTATATGCATCTCAATGAACGTAGTACTATTATTTATTCTGTGGTACGGGCTGCAATTTGGTATTTAACTCTAAGTAGAAGTACCTAAGTAAAGTTCTCCTTTATTTTGTTGGTCTTTCCTTTATTTTATTTTATTTCTTTCATTATATTGATCTCTTATTACATCTAATACGGGTAACGCAAATAAAAATAAACGATATTAAAGGTAATTATGTAATTGCCTTTAATAACGTTTATTTAATCTATTTAATTAAGCACTCGTAGTTGTTGGAATAATTTATTTGCGAAATTCGCTAAATTCCTTAAAAACAAATTAACTAATAGGCGTTCCTTAAGCACTTAACTTATTCCTAGAAGTCGCAAAACAAGTATATTTTGTTATTGCTTTCAAATATAGATATCCTTTTCTGACGTTGACTAGAAAAGAGGACAAAAGACTAGAAAACAATAAATGTAATTGTTTATTGGAATAGAGACAAAAAATATTCAGCCATATTGGTGCCATCTGCCAAAATCATTTGAACGAAAGGCTAATGCCTTTTTAAGGATGTATAAAGAACAAAATCGCGTGCATTTTAAACCCGGTATAATTTCACATTTTTGTTAATGAGAGATTGCAGATATTAAAAAAAACTTAGTCACTTCGCAGTTGTCCGGTGTCCGCCAGTCGCAAGTCGTGTTCAGTTGACTGAATATTTCCAAAGTTTAGGGTCATTTTAGTGTAAAGAGGATTCTTAAATGTAAATAGTTTAAAAGATTTTGGTGTTATTTGTCCCGTAAGTTCGGTCTTTCATGATGTTGCAAAGTGAAGAATGTTACTACACCGATAGTAGCTTTCAACTGGTGAGTAAAATTTTTACTAATATACTCTATACTTATATATTATAAAGTTGAAATGACAATGAGTCGGGAATACAGCTCGAAGCACCTCGCAGCCCTGTACCGTTTTTTTTTTTATAATAGGAGTAACAAACGACAAACATCAGGTGGACTGATGGTAAATAAATACTGTGGCCGTGTATAGTCTACGCTATAGTCTATCCTTTATTTATAATTAAAATGCGTTTTCAACCCTGAGCACTAAGATAGTTACCAATAAAAATGGTCTCCGGCTCTCTATACTCACGATTCGAAGCACAGCATTATTTTGTTGTTTTACACTGGTATTCTGTGAGAGCGTGGCCCTTCGCCGGTCGAGCCGACCCATTTGTGCTACAACCATAATATAGTTGCAGCATGCCTCTACTACGAGCAAAGAGTTACCGTTATGTGACGTTTATTGCGGTAGCCCACTAGATGGATAGCGTGACCTGGTAATATATGCAGAAAATCGTTGGGTAAGGGTGGCTCAGGCTCATGTTTCGTGGCATCCGTAAGGAGAAGGTCCGCGTTCAGGACTTGTGTGCATTGAGGGTTATACTAGTACTTATAATGTTATATCTACTACTTATATTTAAATAAAAAGAATTTTAATGAAAAAAAATAATAATTTGCAAATTGTATGTGTGATTTTATTTCCTCTTACTCACACGAGTACTGGTAATGCGGGGTCTTTGACAATCTTCTTACTCCTCTGCCAATGCAGAGATAATAAAATCACATGCAATTTGTAAATTATTTTTTTTTTAAAAAATAAAAATATTTCTATATGCTTGGATACTGATACTGATAACGCAGTTAACGGAAACCACAGGGTTTTGTTATATATATATATATATATATATATATATATATATATATATATATATTTATTATCATGAACTTCTGGGTTCGAGTCCCGAGTCGAACTAAAATCAGTTATTGAGTTTTTCTATCAAGAAATTCTCAGTAGCAGTCTGGAGTCAGGAAGTTGGCGATTGTTCAATCCTGTGCCACTGAAAACACATAAAGCCGTTGATCCTGCGCATGATCTCTCTCTGGAGATGTCGGTTGCCGTCCTATCGGACTATGAGAGTACATTTGTCATTCAGTTATACAACACTAGAGGAGCAAACCACATTACCGCGCATCGAAAAAAGTGTAACCACTATCCAAACGCGACGGCGTAGCTTTGAAACTAATAACAATTTTAAATAAACACATATCTATCTCACTTACACAAGTTGCGAAAACAATAATTATCGTCGCTAAGATTAGATAAAGTAAGACACACAAACATGCAATGGCGGGTTCGTGTGGCATACTTAAGGTGACCATTTATTTTTTGACTCAAAACGGGACATTTGTTTCTTTAGGTCAATTAACAGGTAGTCAATAAAAAAACTGTTATTTATTCAGAAAAAGTCAGTTAGATTAAATGTTACGTATTAAAACATATATACCAGAAACGTTTAGTTATATTTATATTTATTAAAATAAAAAATTTGCTTTAATATAGCTGGTGATGATTTTAAGTAAGAATGAAACTCTTGGCACGTTTTATTTCTATTCACCTTAATTATCAACATTGCCTTTATAACTAAAACTTGTAACCGGGTTTTTTCAGATGTCCATAATTTATTCATCATAGAAAATACTCTTTCTACTGGAGCATTTGTAGCAGGAAAACATAAAATATATTCAATTAAAATAGAAAAGTTTTTATGCTGAAGATTGTTGGCTTGAAAGTGTTTGAATACTTCTTCTACCCAACGAGTTTCCGTGGAAATATTTTGATTATTCCATTCGGTTACTTTCTGCGATGTAATGTAGTTGCAAATTAATGTGAATTCGTCAAAAACTTCTGCATCTTTATTACAGTCAATATATTCCTTTTCAATTAATACATCTAGAGATTTTTGAACGTCTTCCCATGCGGGGACCTTTTTTAAATCTGCCCAATAAAATATCTCCATTTCTTTGGTAAGAAAGCAAGTCCACTGCTTTTTTACGGCTTCTTTTATAAAATTCTGTAGCTACACTTTTCAAAAACTCTTTATCTATGTCACTAATATTATCTTTAGATTTCACTGTTATTTGACGTACGGTAAATGGAAGAAAGTGATTAGTCTGTTTCTGAGTCAAATTGTCTTTTAGTTGATTGATTTCATCAGCTTCAATTGCCGATACGGTCTGACCTTCGATATTCAATACAGCTTGATAAAAACTTGCTGACTGAGTGTGTAAAAAATAAAAGCACAATTCGGATGTAGGAACTTCAAAAAAGTTTTTTTAATAACAGGGGACATTTAAACCCTTTCCAAGGCGGGCATAAGAGTAAGCCATCTGGTTTTGCTATAGCCGAGCATTTGTTGATATTCCGTTTCAGTTTCAGTGCAAAACTCCTTTAGAGCTTCAACTCGAATCGTGTAAATATTAAAAAATAAATATATCATCACAATAATGCTTTCGTAAACTAAGGGTAGCCTGTCTGCAGCAGATTTTATTGCATTGTGAACATAATATATGGGCTCCACATCCAATACCTATTAACGACTTTTTTAGAGATGATTGTAATTTCGTTAACACATTGTTAGTTCCTTGCCTAGCCGCGCCTCCGAAATCGACGTGGGCATTGTCCCCACAAAATACCACGACTTTTGTGTTGTTTGTAAATTATTATCTGTCAACACCTGGTTAAAGTAATTGACAATGATGCCAGAAGTCTCACCTGGTTGGTCTTGGAGATCTAAAATTTTTACTTTCACGCCTACGTAAAGTTGAAAAAAGCGCACTAGAATAGGGTATATTTTCTTGTTACCGTGGTTTGAAGCGTCGGTTAGTATTGTAATACAATTGGACTTATCAAGATCATCTTTTTAATTCTTTTATCACTCTAGGTGTCTAATATTTACAAACATGATTGAATTAATTTCGATGCACAATCATTAGAGCGAAAACTGTGGTTTTCTTGTATCGTGTGATAAGCCCAGACGCCTTCTGCCGCGTCGATATCCAAATCTTTTGAAGTTGGTGCGTCCGATTTCTTGAAAAAGATTAATATCGAAGAAATTGAAGCGGCGGCACGGTCAGCATTTTTATGTTTTTTTTAGACTTTAAATGCTGTTCAATATCACTGGCACCACTGTGGGAAACGCTAAATTCTGTACACTTTTCACATCTGACGTCTGAGGGACTATTTATTTACTTGATAAACGGATATTTCGCTTGTAAGCTAACATTGAACGAACACTTGCGTTTCGGCATTTTAACTTATGATTTCAAAATAAAAGAAGTTTAAGATATTTACTAGGTACACAAGCAACAAAAAACAACGAAACAAATATCGAGAAGTGTGCGAACGAAAAATCTGTCAAACAATTAGTCAACAAAGCGTGAGCGATGACTTCTTCGCCACTCTCAGCTATCGTCGTGAGTGGCGAAGACGTCATCGCTCCCGCGTCGACCGACGATGGGTGTCGCTCTCGCACACCGCTTGCGTCCGGCCGCGCCGGCACGGCGGCCGTCCGGCTGGCTCGACTCGACTACTCAAATTTTCGCGAGGTTACAGAAAACGGGACAATTTTGCGTCCCAGAGTTCATTTCGGGGACACCGGTACTCGTAACTGTAAAAAGGGTCAGTCCCGTTCAAAACGGGACGACCGGTCACCTTAGGCATACTATATGACATTTTACCTAAAATACTCAATAAAAATGAGTTTTTTAAGCTGAAGTTAATTGTTTTTATATTAATAAAGTATATTTTACTTCAAAATCTTTATTGCGCCCGCTTAGAAAAAAATTATACAAAGCTTATCAGATGAATAGAAGTAAACATAGTGATGAAATAAAACATATATTTAGAAGTATTTTTATTGTACTAATAAATCGAACAGTATAAAATAGGTAATAAAATATAATTAATATAAAATTTATATGAAATCATAATTAATATAAAATAGGTAATAAAATATATTTAATAAATAATTCATGAATAAACTAAAATAATAATAATTAATTATTTTCTACGAAAGTTAAAATGTAGTTTTTATTATAATTTCCAAAACATTTAAAATCAGAGGTAACAAATTAACTTACTCCAGTAATTATATAGTTTCCCATTAATGTAGGATAATCACAAATGCGGAAAAGTGGCAACATTGAACCTAAATGGCAATATTCGATAATTTTATTTAATTATTTGAGGTTTTTTACGTTTATGTGAAAACAAAAACTAAGAATTATGTATTGAAAGTGATTCCGATTGATTTATTACGTTTTTGTGACCTTGAATAGCATACTTTCACTACGCATTTACCCATTTTTTGTCACGACTCAACTCTGTCAGCGTTACATTGAACATTGAACTGACGTTAGCTAGGCATATGGCTGTGGCCATATGTGCAGTGGCAACGCTTTGGCGCGGTTATTACTGATCTAGTGTAATATCAATGACATTTGTGCCAAAACATACACTGGGGCACCTGTGCTGCGCAGATGGTTTGTGTTCGCCGTGACCGGATTTTGGTCTGGAAGACATTATTATTATTATTCAATAAGTTAGAGTTTCTAAAAATTTTACAGTACGCGATCGAAACGGGTTCGATCCCCGCCGGTGAAATAAAGGTGACCAATGAACCTACAGTTCACTTGATCGTAAGTGGTTACCACAACCCATAGACTTGCAATAATCTTCATGTAAAGAGGGCTATAGATTTCTATAGAATAAGGGTGACAAACGAGCACACAGTCCACCTGATGATAACTGGATGCTATAACCCATAGACATCTACATTTATCCCCGATTAAGAATCAAAATCCAGATGCGTTGTGACCCCTAAGAACTAAGATGAAATGCCTCATTTCCAGTAAAAAAGGGTCGCTGGATCTCTACACTCACCACACGAAACACAATAAGTAATAATAAGACGCTATTTTCCTCGGGCATTCTGTGAGAGCGTGGTCCTTCCCCGGTCGAGCCGACCCATTCGTGCTACAACCATAATATAGCTGCAGCGTGGCTCTACCACGTATCAAAATGCTTTTTAGCTTCTGTAAACTGAGGTTTAATGCTTATTCTTATCTTATAGGGTGGTCCAAACAGTGAGGTTATAATTTTTTTTTTGATTCCTCACACCTAGGGATATCCGAAAATACCCTATGTATGTTACGCGATTTTTTGTAGTTTTCGAGTTATGATTTTTTAATCCTTTTTTTGAAAATATTCACCCTAAACAGCCTAACATTAAAAAATGTAATTGTGGGATTTTGCCCAAGTTTTTTTTGTTTGTAGTATGATCCTTATGAGTTGCTCTATTATGCATAAAATGATTAGCTTCCTAACATTCACCGAAGATACAATAATTTTAATCGAAACTTAAAAATGTTCTGTCAGGAGAGTGGGGCTTGAATTTTCAAAATTAAATGAAAAATAGTAATAAATGATTTCATACTTTCTAATTAATTTTAAAAACTTGGCAGTACCTTAATCTTTCATAATAACATTAAAAAAACGACACTTAATAGGCCAATCACTTAGTAGGTCATTTTTTTAATGTTATGTATTATGAAAGATTAAGGTACTGCAAAGTTTTTAAAATTAATTAGAAAGTATGAAATCATTTATTACTATTTTTCATTTAATGTTGAAAATTCAAGCCCTACTCTCTTGACAGAAAATTTTTAAGTTTCGATTAAAATTATTGTATCTTCGGTGAATGTTAGGAAGCTAATTATTTTACGCATAATAGGGCAACTCATAAGGATTATGCTACAAATAAAAAATCTTGAAAAAATCTCACAATTACATTTTTTTTAATGTTAGGCTGTTTAGGGTGAACATTTTCAAAAAAAGGATAAAAAAAATCATAACTCGAAAACCACAAAAAATCGCGTAATATACATAGGGTATTTTCGGATACCCCTAGGTGTGAGGAATCAAAAAAAATTTATACCTCACTGTTTGGACCACCCAGTATATAAAATAAATTGATGTCCGTTAGTATCGCAAAATTCGAAAATGCCTTAACCGATTTTGATGTTTTTTTTTTGTGTGTTTGATTGGGTCCCTGGATTATCTAAACAATTCCCAATGGGCTGTTGGGTAGATGGCGCTGTTGTCAAGATCCAGAAATCACCCGTGCGAAGCCGGGGCGGATCGCAAGTAAACTATAACTCTGTGACCTGGTGCTAAAAAGGCCGAAGTACGTTTTTATTAAACAGTACAATAGGTACAGACTGTACAGTAGCACATATTTTATTTTATTAAACAGTATGGAAGTACACTTTACATTGGCCTTTTTTACATATAATATCTTTGGAAAGACTATCAATAAACGTTCGCCCTTTTAGCACAAATAAAGTTTCGTACTTTTTTTAATAATATGGCTTAAAATCTCATTCCTTAAAAAAAGTACTTTGGCCCTTTTAGCACCAGATCACAGAATTATACTCGCTTAATATACTTTAAGCGTTAACCATCCGAGCTACCACAGCTCGGATGGTTAACGCTCGCTGTAAGTATCACAGAACGCGAGTAACCTGGGTTCGATCCCCGCCAGCACCAATGAAATTGTTAATTGCAATTTTAAGTGCTGATTTACCATGTGCTCGGCGGTGAACATTAAATGAAAAATAGTAATAAATGATTTCATACTTTCTAATTAATTTTAAAAACTTGGCAGTATCTTAATCTTTCATAATAACATTAAAAAACGACACTTAATAGGCCAATCACTTAGTAGGTCATTTTTTTAATGTTATTATGAAAGATTAAGGTACTGCCAAGTTTTTAAAATTAATTAGAAAGTATGAAATCATTTATTACTATTTTTCATTTAATGTTGAAAATTCAAGCCCTACTCTCTTGACAGAAAATTTTTAAGTTTCGATTAAAATTATTGTATCTTCGGTGAATGTAAGGAAGCTAATTATTTTACGCATAATAGGGCAACTCATAAGGATTATGCTACAAATAAAAAATCTTGGAAAAAATCTCACAATTACATTTTTTTTAATGTTAGGCTGTTTAGGGTGAACATTTTCAAAAAAAGGATAAAAAAAATCATAACTCGAAAACCACAAAAAATCGCGTAACATACATAGGGTATTTTCGGATACCCCTAGGTGTGAGGAATCAAAAAAAAAAATTATAACCTCACTGTTTGGACCACCCAGTATATAAAATAAATTGATGTCCGTTAGTATCGCAAAATTCGAAAATGGCTTAACCGATTTTGATGTTTTTTTTGTGTGTTTGATTGGGTCCCTGGATCATCTAAACAATTTCCAATGGGCTGTTGGGTAGATGGCGCTGTTGTCAAGATCCAGAAATCACCCGTGCGAAGCCGGGGCGGATCGCAAGTAAACTATAACTCTGTGACCTGGTGCTAAAAAGGCCGAAGTACGTTTTTATTAAACAGTACAATAAGTACAGACTGTACAGTAGCACATATTTTATTTTATTAAACAGTATGGAAGTACACTTTACATTGGCCTTTTTTACATATAATATCTTTGGAAAGACTATCAATAAACGTTCGCCCTTTTAGCACAAATAAAGTTTCGTACTTTTTTTAATAATATGGCTTAAAATCTCATTTCTTAAAAAAAAGTACTTTGGCCCTTTTAGCACCAGATCACAGAATTATACTCGCTCAATATACTTTAAGCGTTAACCATCCGAGCTACCACAGCTCGGATGGTTAACGCTCGCTGTAAGTATCACAGAACGCGAGTAACCTGGGTTCGATCCCCGCCAGCACCAATGAAATTGTTAATTGCAATTTTAAGTGCTGATTTACCATGTGCTCGGCGGTGAAGGAAAACATCGTGAGGACACCTGTATGTCTGAGGAATAAGAAAAAAAATATTTCGAGGACATGTGAAGTTCGTCAACACGCATTGGGGCAGCGCGGAGGACACTTCCTTGCCCTAAAACCTTCTCAGAAATGAGAGGAGGCCCGTGCCCAGCAGTGGGACGTATATAGGCTGTAACTTTAACTTTAAGTATACTCTTTAGGTCGTAATCACTGTTGATTAGGGGCAAAAGGTAATCAAAGTGGTGTATATACTCGTAGCCCGACGCACTAAGGTAGTATAAGACCCAACACCTGGTCGTAAAATGTAGCTCTTTAAAAGGAGATAATTTTCCCTGCTGCTTCAATATTTTTCTGAGCGTAGATATGACTATTCTTAGTAAATCATGAACCTATTATCAGTATAACCTAGCATCAGTGTTAGGTTCATACCCAAGACTTAAACTGCTTGCCCTTATCAATGTGTCTACAATACAGCGACATCTATTAAAATTGAAAAACATCAATGAGTAAAATGGTTTTATTTTCGCCACACTCTGCAAGATGGTGCTATTCCCGCGTTAGACTTTCATTTGAAATAAATATATTTTTGCGTACATTACCTATGCTTATATGTTATACGTGGTAGAGCGACACTGCAGCTATTATGGTTGTAGCATGAATGGGTCGGCTCGATCGGGGAAGGACCACGCTCTCACAGAATATCAGCGAAAAATAGAAGCTTAATACTACTTATTGTGTTTCGTATGGTGAGCGTAGAGATCCGGCGATCCTTTTTTACTGGAAACGAGGCATTCCATCTTAGTTCTTAGGGGTCACAAGGGCATCTGTATTTTGATTCTTAATCGAGGATAAATGTAGATGTCTATGAGTTATAGCATCCACTTATCATCAGGTGGACTGTCTGCTCGTTTGTCACCACCATTCTATAAAAAAGCATCTATAGCCCTCTTTACATGAGGATTATTGCAGGTCTATGGGTTGTGGTAACCACTTACGATCAAGTGAACTAAATAACCTTTTTACTGGAATCGATTCATACCATCTTAGTCCTTAAGGTTCACAACGCAATTAATTTGTTATTAATATAAAATATAACTAATAGTTAAGAAAACAAAATAACCTTTAAATTTTGCGAACAAATTAACTTCACCGCATATGAAATCTGTCAAATATTGAACCTAATCATAGGTGGCGCCGCCCTTTTGGCAGAAAAAGTCGAAAACTTTATCTCAAGTGCAAACAATGAGTTGACAATTTTTCATCGAAATCTAGGGAACGGGATGGCAGTTCATAAAATACTAACAAACAAACATTATTGCGGTTATAATGTGAACAATTTTTTACATTGGATATAATCATTTTGCGTCTGTTAGTGATCGTGTAACTTCTGAATGACTTGAACGGTTGAACGTACTCTCACAATATATTTGTTTTGTAAAGACAGTGGTTTATGCCTCAACAAGGATCCGATAGGTAGCGCTGTGACTAAATTATTAACAAATTCTATATTAATGGAATAAAATGGCTCATCCAGAATATATTTTCTTATAGGATAAGGGTGACAAACGAGCACACAGTCCACCTGTCGGTAAGTGGCTGCTCTGGCCCATAGACACCTACATTTAACCTCGATTAAGAATTCCAAAATGCAGATGCGTTGTCACCCTTGAGACTAAGTAAGATGGAATGCCTCGATTCCAGTTAAACGGGTCTCCGGTTCTTTACACTCACCATACGAAACAGAGCAGTATTAAGCTGCTATTTTACGCTGGTATTCTGTGAGAGCGTGGTAATAATATAGCTGCAGCGAGGTTCTACCACGTATTAGATATGGTATACTTTGCTTTAGCGCCAAAACAAAAAACAATATCTTGTTATGTTAGGCGTAAAAATCCGGCAGTTAATTCGTAGTGAAATTTCGGGCCACCTACCAGACTGAGCAGATTGCCGTCTGTCAAGTCAGCTAGTCATAATTCATCATTACAGCCCTTCACAAGTCCACTGCTGAACAAAGGCCTCCCCAAAGTAATGCCATAAAGCACGGTCGTGAGCCACCTACATCCATCGACTTCCTGCGTGTCTTACCAGGTCGTCACTCCATCTAGTGGGGCGTCGCCCTACACTACGCCTACCGGTACGAGGCTGCCACTCGAGAAGCTTTCTTCCCCAGCGGTTATCGGTTCTTCGAGCTATATGGCCAGCCCATTGCCACTTCAGCTTACTAATCCGTTGGGCTATGTCGGTCACTCTGGTTTTACTGCGGATATCCTTATTTCTGAGTCAATCACGCAGAGAAAAGTCAGCTAGTATTAATATATAATTTATTTTTAACTCATCCAGGAGCTCAATCTGCAAGAAATCAGGCGAGATCTAACAGCGATGCTAGATGACTTCGAGCGGGAACACTGTGCTTCCTGCAGAGCGTTGAAGTGTCACTGCTCTGATATCAAGCCCACTGCGACCGAACTCACAGACAGCGGACGAATCAGCCAAGCCAGTTACAAAACTAAAAGCGTAGATTCCAAAGAAGCTCCACTGGCCAAGTCACTTCCAAAACCAAAATGGGATAAGCAGTTTCATGATTCAATATCTACCCCTGAAACAGAATCAAACGATGACGTAGAGGCTTGGGTGGCAACGGTTACACCAAGCGCCCCAGCTAAAGTGCGAGAAATAAAAAGAAGACTCAACTTATCGGCGACTAGTGGCGGTTTAGCAATTCCCTGCTCCCCGTTGAAGTCAGCTTGGGTTGATGGGGAGACGTCTATGACAATAATAGGAAGCAAGAATGCCGTGGAAACGTTCTTCCGCAGTTTCAGAGGCTACTCACCGTATTCACCAGCTCAAACTACTCTATCTTTCATGTCGAGTAGACTAGCGACAACTTTAAAAGTGACTCCGAAGAAATCCTACGAGTATACATATTTCTAATTAAATTTGAAGAAAATTTTTATACGTAGTTAAGCCGTGCTGCAGTCATATTAGTGGGTCGTAGTATTAATGGGTCGGCTCGACCGGGGAAGGACCACGCTCTCACAGAATACTGGCGTAAATTAGTTTATGTTTTTTATGGTGAGTATAGAAAACCGGAGACCCTTTTTACTGTAAACGAGACATTCCATCGTGGTCCTCACGGGTGACAACGCATCTGCATTTTGATTTGTAATCGAGGATAGATGTAGATGTCTACGGATCGCAGCAACCACTTACCATAAGGTAGACTGTGTGCCCGTTTATCACCCTATCCTATAAAAAAGACATTATTAACTTTTATTATGGAAACAATTTATGATAGAGCTACTACCGTTTACAGCCTATCAATAGTTCGCTTGAGAAAATAGGCCTCCTCCATTGATTGCCATATATTTGTCATAGCTGCCTATTTTAGGCAAGTTAAAAAGTTAAGTTATTAGAAAGACGCTGCTAATCATCTCCTGGTGTGTTTCCTGCTATCACGTCCTACGATGATGAGATGATATGTGTCAATGTGTAATCGTACACCGCCACTACACGGTCAGTGATTGTAAACCGGTCATTTGTGTGATTATTTTACTTATAACATTTGATTATTTCGGTAACAGAAATATTTTGTCCGATGGAAAAACCGCGCTGTGATTGTGGCAACACTGTTACTGCTTCATACTGAATCAGGTGCTTTTCCATTGCTGCGACCCAATGTGTTTATGATTATTGTTTGCTAATACATCTACACTATTACATATTAACATTCCCTATGTAAACATAAGATTTATTTCTAGTTTTAACTATAGACAAGTTAATTAATTATAGAAACATAAAGTCCTATAATACGAGTAAAATACCTTCGGAAGCGAAAATAAAACCTGCAAACGATAGTAATTATTTAATAGAATTTTTCATATACAATTATATTCTTGTATATCTATATACTTTTAATATTCATATAAAACATACCTCCACACTGTTAAGGACCTATATTTTATCCATCAGAATAAATATATCAGGCAAATAAACCATCATGTAACCTTGTTAAATATAAAAATAAAACAGTTCAACAATTTTGATCGTACAACTGTAGTTTTAATTTTTTATGTTGGTTTTTTAAATTTTTTATAACTTTTATTTGAGGGTTGAAAATTAACCCTTACGCTGCTCTTCGATCACTAAGAGATCTTTGAATGAAAATAGATGTTTTTAAGGTATACTTAACCTTTATAATCTAAAACTTAACTTAATTAAGAAAAATTTAAAAACAATGCATAAATAACTTTGTAAAAATAAATGTCATGTCGTTTTAAAGAAACTAAAAGGTTTGTTTGTTAGTGTTGTATAACTATTGATGGATTTTATTGCGGCATTTTAAAAAATATTTCGTAACGCTAAAAGTGAAAGTAAACCTCTTGCTATTACAAACATTTTTTAACACAAGAAGGGGTTTCAACCTTAAAATTATTATGAGAGCAACATTCTTTCAGTGAGGGGGTTGTTTATAATATTAAAGTATTTTATTGTTCAGAACTTTCAAAAAAATTGGAAGGTTCATTATGCCAAAAATTTATTAAATTTTATTAGAAGTAAGAATTATTGTTTCAAAATCTTTTTTAAATTTTAAAAATTTTATTAGAAGTAAATGTCTTATGAAATCTGGTTTGATGTTACATTTATATTAATGTTATTAATTATAAGGTTAAGATTACAAACGTATACATAATAGTGTACCAATCCTGAAAGTGAAAGAATCAAATATAAGTTCCTGGTATGCATACAATTTTCTTTAATTCATTGTTTATGTGCATATTTTTTTTATATTGCGTAATCGATGAAATTTAATTCCCTTCAATACTAAGGAGAATATAATTAACGTAACAGGATGACATAAAATCTAAATAATGATAGAAGATAATAAACATTAGTACTAATAAAAGAGAAATAGAACTGAAAGAACCGGAGACACTTACTCGTATTACTAGAAATGAGGCATTCCATCTTAGTCTTCTAGAGTGACAAAGCATCTCCATTTAGATTTTTAATTGAAGATTGTTCAAGATGTGTATGGCCACAGTATTTACTTACCATCAGATGTACTGTGTGCTCATTTGTCACACATTTACTATAAAAAAATTACATTATTTAAGCTTGTGACAAAATTTCGAGCTGTAGTAATTCAATTTAAGACTTAACGCATACCGTTTGGAAGGTTTTTAATTTAGATATGATACTTAAGCATGTAGAATATATTAAAAATGAAATAAAGATTAAAAATATATTTAATAACGTATTGCTATTAAAACGCTATAATAAGATTGGATTTAGATTATTGTACTGGTAACAAACGTTGCCAAATCAAACCATCTTATAATTTAAAACTTATTTTTAATATCATTATTTTATTCAAAATCATGTTACGTAATTTAACGTCGTTAATTTTTCTTTAGTAATATAATTGAGGATTTTAAGTCTGAAATAAATAATTTATATTTGACTTGTATTTTAATATTTCCCTCGTGTAAAATATTTAAAATAATAGTGTACTAATTTTGGGTTTTATTTGGCTCAATTATTCTTGTAATAATTGCTTCCAGACCAATCTTTGGTCGTGGCAGTCAATGCACTGAGACCAGCCATCCACGCAGGACATAATTATTTAGCACGAGTGTGCAGAAGCGCAGATACAGTCTGTATTCTTTCACTGTGACAGTCCGATGTAACGGCAACGTGACCCTATTGGAGAGAGATCACATGCAAGAACGACGGATTACGTGCCTTCCGAGGAACGTGGGTATAACACTACCTAATTTCATAATTCTGAATTGCTACTGAGTATTTCTTTGATACCAAAACTCTATAATAGAATTATGACCCAAGTCGGGATTCGAAACTGGGACTACATCATCAGCAGTCACGCTTAACCACTAGACCTATTAAAAAAAATCGACGGCGTGTGAAGTCCTCTGAATCTAGGGTTGCCAGATGGGAAATTGAAAAATCCTGGATAAATAACCTGATTTCCATATAATAGTTAACAAGCATGTACAATAAATAATTCAATTGGTAATGTGTACGTGGCGATCAATCCACGCCATGGTTTCCTCTCCCCTTCAGCCAAAAACCTTCTGCATCATATTGAAAATTCGAAGAAAAGCCTGAGATTTCTAAAATCCGACCGCAACCCTTACACGAACCCAGATGTTATGACATGTCAGAACGAATCTTGACATATGGTATCTCCGGTCACCACGCAGTGTTATAGCGCGGTGGAAACTTTCATGTCATAAATCATCCAGTAATGAGTCATTACTGGAGGCCTGTGCCCACGCGTGGGATCGCTGCCGACATCAATGAAATTGTTAATTGCAATTTTAAGTGCTGATACACCGCGTGCTCGGCGGTGAAGGAAATCATCGTGAGGAAACCTGCATATCTGAGAAATAAGACAATAAAAATATTTCGTAGAACTGTGAAGTTCGCCAACACGCATTGGGGCTGCGCGGCGGACTTTTCTTTGCCCCGAAATCCTCTCAGAAGTGAGGGGAGGCCTGTGTCCAGCAGTGGGACGTTTATAAACTGTAATTTTAACTTGTTTTAACGTTATATTTTTATTCTAGCTTCGTACTGAAACTTGTTCATTACTTGAATAAAGGCCGGTTGTTTTAATATCTGCATGTGGTAATGAAATAATATTTTATATTGTAGGATACAAAATGCTGGATCAAAGCACGACTGAATGTTTACCTACTAAACCACGATAAAACTTGTCGATCACAATAAATTTGATTTAATTTGATTTGACAACTTAACTACCCTGATCGGGTATTACAATTTAGAAATATTTGTTATATTTTATGTGCCTTTGCCTGACATAAGTAAGTTATATAATAAGTTATCAAATAATTTAATGTAGTATAATTATTACATATCTAATTATAAAAAATAAATTACAAAAAATATAAAGAATAGTACCGTAGTATTTTAAATTTGTAGATATTCGTCCAAATTGTAAATTCTTATTAAATGGACGGAGTTCATTTTCATTTCTAATATACGAAAGTTAGTAAATTTAACATTTCAACTGTCATATAGTATGAGCTGCAATTTGGTATTTTAACTCTTAGTAGAAGTACCTAAGTAAAGTTCTCCTTTATTTTCTTGGTCTTTCTTTTATTTTATTTCTTTCATTATATGATATCTTATTACATCTCATATCTCTTATTACATATATAGCGACGCAAATAAAAATAAATACAAATAAACGCTATTAAAGGTAATTATGTAATTGGCTTTAATAACGATTATTTGATCTACTTAATTAAGCATTCGTAGTTGTTGGAATAATTTATTTGAGAAAAATCGCTAAATTCCTTAAAAACTAATTAACTAATAGACATTCCTTAAGCACTTAACTTATTCCTAGAAGTCGCAAAACAAGTATATTTTGTTATTGCTTTCAAATATAGATATCCTCTTCTGACGTTGACTAGAAAAGAGGACAAAAGACTAGAAAACAATAAATGTAATTGTTTACTGGAATAGAGACAAAAAAATTCATCCCTATTTATGCTATCTGCCAAATCATTTGAACGAAATTCGCCTTTTTTAAGGACTCATAAAGAACAAAATCGCGTGTGTTTTACCCAACCAGGTATAATTTCATATTTTTGTTAATGAGAGATTACAGATATTTAAAAAAAAATCAGTCACTTCACAGTTGTCCGCCAGTCGCAAGTCGTGTTCAGGTGACTGAATATTTCCAAAGTTTAGGGTTATTTTAGTGTAAAAATGATTCTTAAATGTAAATAGTTTAAAAGATTTTGGTGTTATTCGCCCCGTAAGTTCGGTTCTCCATGATGTTGAAAAGTGAAGAATATTACTACACCGATAGTACCTTTCAACTGGTGAGTAAAATTGTTATTAATATACTCTATACTTATATACTATACATTTGAAATGGCAATGAGTCGGGAATACATCTCGAAGCACCTCGCAGCCCTGTACCGTTTTTTAAATATAATAAGAGTAACAAACGACAAACAGTCCACCTGATGGTAAATAAATATTTTGGCCCATAGACTATCCATATAGTTTATCCTCTATTTATAATCAAAATGCGTTGTCAACCCTGAGCACCAAGATAGTTAGCAATAAAAATGGTCTCCGGCTCTCTATACTCACGATACGAAGCACAGCATTATTTTGTTGTTTTACGCTGGTATTCTGTGAGAGCGTGGTCCTTCGCCGGTCGAGCAGACACATTTGTGTAACAACCATAATATAGGTAGTTGCAGCATGGCTCTACTACGTAGGTACAAAAAGTTACCGTTAAAACAAAACAAAGCAAAACTTTGAGGGTGGAGCCCACTAAATGGATAGCTTGACCTGCTGGTAATATATGCAGAAGATCGTTGGGTAAAGGTGGCTCAGGGCCTTGTTTCGTGGCATCCGTAAGGAGAAGGTCCACGTTCAGGACTTGTGTGCACTGAGGGCTATACTAGTACTTATAATGTTATATCTACTACATACTTATATTACAGTAAATGAGTTATAGCAGGCGATATTTAAGTTTTTGTTACTGCCTCTTTGAACTAGTGATTATATATATGATTATGGATGATAATAACCTCTGGGAAAGGTGATCGCTACCAAGCTATTTGTAATTTGTTTTGTGTTGTTAATTGTCTAACATACCTACATGATTGTAAGCCGTTATTAAAAAAAAGATGCTTGCTGGTTCCTCACAGGACAGACGTATTTTTTCAAAACCAGTGGTAAATTAATAAAAGCGACTTTCAAGCGTTTCTGATTACGCGGTCGTTTACCATGAGGTTACGGGTTCGAACTCAGGGTCGGGCTAAAATCAGTTATTGAGTTTTGTTGACAAGAAATTCTCAGCGGCAGTCTAGAGTCAGGAAATTGGCGGTGTTTCAATCCTGTGTGTCGGAAAGCACGTAAAACCGTTGGTCTTGCGCATGATCTCTCTCTCTCTCTCTCTCTCTCTCTCTCTCTGGTCATTTCGGTTACTGTCCCATCGGACTATGAGAGTGCATAAACACTGTTATCCTGTGCTGCGCAGATGGTTAGTCTCCGCCGTGATCGGATTTCGGTCTGGATGACATTATTATTATTGTTCAATAAGTAAGAGTTAAAAATTCTACAGCACGCGATTAAAACGGGTTAGATCGCCGCCGGTAAAATTAAGATGACAAACGAACCTACAGTTCATTTGATCGTAAGTGGTTACCTTAATCCATAAAGTTGAATAATCTTCATATAAAGAGGGCTATAGATGCTTTTTTATAGAATAAGGGTAACAAACGAGCACACAGTCCACCTGATGATAAGACATCTACATTTATCCCCGATTGAGAATCAAAATACAGATGCGTCGTGACCCCTAAGAACTAAGATGAAATGCCTCGTTTCCAATAAAAAAGAGTCGCTGGATCTCTACACTCACCACACGAAACACAATAAGTAATAATAAGACCCTATTTGTCGCTGGTATTCTGTAAGAGCGTGGTCCTTCCCCGGTCAAGCCGACCCATTCGTGCTACCACCATAATATAGTTACAGCGTGGCTCTTCTACTTATAAAATATAGTATACGTTGCTTTAGCGCCAAAAACAAAAAAACAATATCTTAATATGTTAAATCCAAAAATCCCGCAGTTAATTCGTACTTAAATTTCGCATCTCCCACCAGACTGAGCGGATTGCCGTCTGTCAAGTCAGCTAGTATTAATATATAATTTATTTTTAACTCATCCAGGAGCTTAATCTGCAAGACATAAGGCGATATCTAACAACGATGTTAGACGACTACGAGCGGGAACACTGTGCTTCCTGCAGAGCGTTGAAGTGTCGCTGCTCTGATATCAAGCCCACTGCGACCGAACTCACAGACAGCGGACGAATCAGCAAAGCCAGTTATAAAACTAAAAGCGTAGATTCCAAAGAAGCTCCACTGACCAAGTCACTTCCAAAACCAAAATGGGATAAGCAGCTTCACGATTCAATGTATACTCTTGAAAGAGAATCAAACGGGCACATAGAGGCTTGGGTGGAAACGGTTACACCAAGCGCCCCAGCTAAAGTGCGAGAAATAAAAAGAAGATTCAACTTATCGGCGACTAGTAGCGGTTTAGCAATCCCCTGGTCCCCGTTGAAGTCAGTTTGGGTTGATGGGGAGACGTCTATGCGAATAATAGGAAGCAAGAATGCCGTCGAAACATTTTTCCACAGTTTCAGAGGCTACTCACCGTATTCACCGGCTCAAACTACTCTATCTTTCCTGTCGAGTAGACTAGCCACAACTTTAAAAGTGACTCCGAAGAAATCTTACGAGTATACATATTTCTAATTGTATTTGAAGAAAAATTTTATACGTGATTAAGCCATGCTTATGTCATATTAGTAGTGGTATAGTTGTAGAATAAATGGGTTGGTCGACCGGGGAAGGACCACGCTCTCACAGAATACCAGCGTAAAATAGTAGCTTCATGCTGCTGTGTTTCGTATGGTGAGTATAGATAACCGGAGACCCTTTTTACTGTAAACAAGGCATTCCATCTTGTTCCTCACGGGTGACAACGCATCTGCATTTTGATTCGTAATCGACGATAGATGTAGATGTCTACGGATCGCAGCAACCACTTACCATCAGGTGGACTGTGTGCCCGTTTGTCAGCCTATCGTATAAAAAAAGACATTATTAACTTTAATTATGGAAACAATTTATGATAGAGCTACTACCGTTTACAGCCTATCAATAGTTCGCTTGAGAAAATAGGCCTCCTCCATTGATTGCCATATATTTGTCATAGCTGCCTATTTTAGGCAAGTTAAAAAGTTAAGTTATTAGAAAGACGCTGCTAATCATCTCCTGGTGTGTTTCCTGCTATCACGTCCTACGATGATAAGATGATATGTGTAAATGTGTAATCGTACACCGCCACTACACGGTCAGTGATTGTAAACCGGTCATTTGTGTGATTATTTTACTTATAACATTTGATTATTTCGGTAACAGAAATATTTTGTCCGATTGAAAAACCGCGCTGTGATTGTGGCAACGCTGCTACTGCTTCATACTGAATCAGGTGCTTTTCCATTGCTGCGACCCAATGTGTTTATGATTATTGTTTGCTAATACATCTACACTATTACATTTTAACATTCCCTATGTAAACATAAGATTTATTTCTAGTTTTAACTATAGACAAGTTAATTAATTATAGAAACATAAAGTCCTATAATACCTTCGGAAGCGAAAATAAAACCTGCAAACGATAGTAATTATTTAATAGAATTTTTCATATACAATTATATTTTTGTATATCTATATACTTTTAATATTCATATAAAACATACCTCTACACTGTTAAGGACCTATTTTTCATCCATCAGAATAAATATATCAGACAAATAAACTATCATTACATGATAGTTTATTTAACCCCTAAGCTGCTCTCCGATCACTAACAGATCGATAAATGAAAATACTTAGATGTTTTAAGATATACAACTTACCGTAATTAAAAGAGAATTAAAAACAATGCATAAATCACTTTTGAAAATAAATGTCTTGTCGTTTTAAAGAAACCAAAAGGTTTGTTTGTTAGTATTGTATAACAATTGACGGATTTTAAAAAAAATATTACGTAACGCTAAAAGTGAAAGTAAACCTCTTGCTATTACAAACAATTTTTAACACAAGAAAGGGTTTCAACCTTAAAATTATTATGAGATTTCAACAAAAACATCATTCTTTTAGTGAATGGGTTGTTTATTATATGCAAGTATTTTATCGTTCTGAACTTTAAAAAAAATTGAAGGTTCATTATGCCAAAAATTATATAAATTTTATTAGAAGTAAGAATTATAATTTCAAAATCTTTTTTAAATTAAAAAAAATATTAGAAGTAAATATCTTATGAAATGTGGTTTGGTGTTACATTTATATTGATGTTATTTATTATAAGGTTAGGACTAGAAATGTATACATAATAGTGTACCAATCCTGAAAGTGAAAGAATCAACTGTGAGTTCCTGGTATGCATATAATTTTCTTTTATTCATTGTTTATGTGCATATTTTTTATATATCGCGTAATCGATGAAATTTAATTCCCTTCAGTACTAAGGCGAATATAATGATTGTAACAGGATGACAGAAAGTCTAAATAATGATAGAAGATAGTAAACATGAGTACTAATAAAAGAGAAACTGAACTGAAAGAACCGGAGACACTTACTCGTATTACTGGAAATGAGGCACTCCATCTTAGTCTTCTAGGGTGACAAAGCATCTCCATTTAGATTTTTAATTGAAGATTGTTCCAGATGTTTATGGCCACAATATTCACTTACCATCAGATGTATTGTATGCTCATTTGTCACTCATTTACTGTAAAAATTACGTTATTTAAACTTGTGAGAAAATCTCGAGCTGTGGTAATTTAGGACTTAACGCATACCGTTTGAAAGAAGGTTTATATTTGAGATATAATGCTTAAGGATATGGAATATATTAAAAAATTAAAATATATTTAATAATGTATTGCTATTAAAACGCTATAATAAGTTTAGTTTTAGATTATTGTACTTCTAACCAACGTTGCCAAATCAAACCATCTAATAATTTAATAGTTAATTTTTAATAACACTCTATTAATCAAAATCATGTTACGTAATTTTACTTCGTTAATTTTTCTTTAGTAATATAATTGAGAATTTTAAGCCTGAAATAAATAATTTATATTTGACTTGTATTTTAATATTTCCTTCATGTTAAATATTTAAAATAATAGTGTACGAATTTTGGGTTTTATTTGACTCAATTCTTCTTGTAATAATTGCTTCCAGACCAATCTTTGGTCGTGGCAGTCAACGCACTGAGACCAGCCATCCACGCAGGACATAATTATTTAGCACGAGTGTACAGAAGCGCAGATACAGTTTGTATTCTTTCACTGTGACAGTCCGATGTAACGGCAACCCGACCCCATTGGAGAGAGATCACATGCAAGAACGACGGATTACGTGCCTTCCGAGGAACGTGGGTAAAACACTACCTAATTTCATAATTCTGAATTGCTACTGAATATTTCTTTGATACCAAAACTCTATAATTGAATTATTATATATAGAAACTGGGACTACATCATCAGCGGTCACGCTTAACCACTAGACCAATTAAAAAAATTCGACGGCGTGTGAAGTCCTCTGAATCTAGGGTTGCCAGATGGGAAATTAAAAATCCTGGATAAATAACCTGATTTCCATATAATAGTTAACAAGCAATAAATAATTCAATTGGTAATGTGTACCTCGCGATCAATCCATATGCCATGCTTTGCTCTCCCCTTCCCCCCAAAAACCTTCTGCATCATATTGAAAATTCGAAGAAAAGCCTGAGATTTCTAAAATCCGACCGCAACCCTAACACAAACCCAGATGTTCTGACATGTCAGAACGAATCTTGACATATGGTGTCTCCGGTCAACACGCAGTGCTATAGCGCGGTGGAATCTTTCATGTCCTAAATCCGAAAAAAAGAGGCCTGTGCCCACGCGTGGGACGTATAACTTCAATTTTTTATTGTACTATTCATAACAGCTCGGCAAAAATCCACTGCTGAATATAAGCCTCTTCCAAAGACAGCTTTTTAGGTGATGGATGCAAGGAAAGGGATTATTGCTATAATTTTCTAGCTTGGAAGACGGTTTCAAAGCCGTTGCTTTTTGTTATATTGAGTTGTTATGAAGTACCAGTTAGAAAGATATCAGTTTTTCTTTATTATTTTGAGTTTTTGTAGGAAGATGCTGCCCTTCCTGACACATATACATACATAAGGACTCACGCCTGTCACACCTGACACAGTTCTCTCGCTTCTTCCACATCCATATACCTATGCATACATGCTCGTCGGTTAAGGGTACTATTACTTTGGCCACTTTTCAATAGATCGCTAATTTGATCGGCAAACTTTCGCCTAGGGCGTCCCTTACCGACTCTTCAGTTCACTTCTGCAACATAAATTTGCTTTGTCACTCTTTCTTCATTCATTTTTTCTCCACCACTCCACCGAAGCATTCCTTTCTTAATCCTCGTTACAACATCATCTTGCATACCATATTTTTCTCTTAATGCACAATTTCTCACCCTGTCACTCAGATTCAGCTCTAATATACTCCTTAACGACCGCATTTCCATTGCATTTATTCTATTCTCCCTCCCTCTCAATCCTCTCCTCTTCCTTCCTGATAAAAACTCAAAATAATAAAAAAAAACTGCGGCTGCTAGCCCGCTTGCCTAGCGTGGCAACTGTGACATAATTCACCCTTATAGACCTAATGATACAATGCATGGGGGAGGCCTATGTTCTGTAGTTAGCTTTTATACCAAGAAATTTATATACGAAAGTTCTAGCATTCATCATCATCACAGCCCTTCACATGTCCACTGCTGAACATAGGCCTCACCCAAGAAATGCCGCAAAGCACGGTCCTGAACCACCTGCATCCATCGACTTCCTGTATGACTTACACGGATATCACTTCATTCTAGCATTAGTAGTACATAAATATAAATTTCTTTTTAAGCACCTACCTACGCGAAGCAATTAAAGAAAGGAAATTTCAAAGATAGAGGGTAGATTAGAAATATATTTGAAAATACCATCCGAGGTCATCAATCAACTGTCGACAGCGCACGCAATGTGCGCCCAACTTGAATTATAAAGTCATTATTCATTATTAACATTAATGATACACGTCATCGTTTTCACGATATATAATTTCATCAAGTTGTTCACCTTTACGAATTAAACCGGTGAGTTATTTCTTAAAGTATTTATCTATTATCAGGCTTAAAAAATAAGTGGTTATATCGCCCGGTAAACAATGTATACATAAGCTATTGCTTAAGATTTACTGAACTAAATAATAGAATCACGCGTTACTTTGCGGAAATCCAGTGTTTGTTACAGTTTGAAGAGTACATTGATTAAGAGAGGGCGGGATGTGCTTTTAAAACTACGTAAATACATACATAATTTTTATTTTGTTTTTACGCGGATGTTAGCTTATTATACCAGCCTAAAATAGCAGCTTAATGCTGCTGTGCTTCGTATGGTGAGTGTAGAGATCCGGAGACCCTTTTTACTGGAAATGAGGCATTCCATCTTAGTCCTAACGGGTGACAACGCTTCGTGTTTCGTGGTTGAGGATAGATGTAGATGTCTACGGGCCACAGCAACCACTTACCATCAGGTGGACTGTGTGCTCGTTTGTCACCCTATCCAATAATAAATAAAGTTAATTTTTAACATCTTTAAAAATTTGCAATCTGTGTGGAAGACCCATGTTCAGCAGTGAAGTTTTATAGCCTGTAATCGTAATTTTTAAAAAGTTATATAATCTGGCTAGCAGCTACATCTAAAAAAAAACTCCAGTATAATATTATCTACATTCATCAAGTTAAGAAAAAATTAGGGAATTTACTTTTCATAGAATGATTATGGACACACTGTACAAGTAAAATATTATGGTATAAATTCTTAATTACACCGTTTTACCCGATCGGCCCGGGAAGGTAAGTTTTTTGAGAGTATGTATGTATGTTTAATTTATAAGGTATCGTAAGATTTATCTTAATTGGGGTGGTACGGGTGACATAGGATATATAATATTTATACAGTGCATCTGCAAATAAAAATGGGAGGGGAATGGTTTTTACAGTAAACATTTTAACACAGTCTGGATTATAGTTACTGGTTTAATTATTAAGTTTGTGATCAACGCGATTGTGATAGAGTGAAAATAAAACAGGAGTTGGGGAACATCTTCCTGATAACACTTCAATAATAATAAAAAAGCGTGGGTGCCAACCTGTGCCAAGCGTGGCAACTTTGGCAAATCTTGCCTCTGTCTTGCCTATGAGGCTATGGCGGCGGATTCGCCAGTAGATCTCGATAGGCTGTAGGATAATGATGATGAACCGGGATTTGGTTATGGTCTTTTCCCGGAACGAATAGTTAAAACAGAGAAACGCATATTAAAATTATAGGTGTCTGTTAGAGAGGGAGTAATGATACATGCGATTTGCTACTTAGTACTTGATCACCACTTACCAGGTGAGATTGTAGACGAGCACTGGCTTATAATACATTTTAAAAAACCTTTTATTTTTTTTAAGTATGTGTATTTTTTAAATGCTAGTAATTGAACTCTTAATAAAAAAAATAGTTTCTGTAATCGTAATTCTTCGATGCAATTTCTTAGCACTATCTCCATAGCAGTTCTTAAATCATAAAATTTATAGCAGCGTAACAAAGAGAATAAAATACAACTACAAAGTTCTTGGAACTTCTTTGGAGCTTTGTGCCTGCTCTTATTTAGTGGGATATGATTTAAAAAAAATAAAAATGTATTTTTATTAATTTTGGATAAAGTTAAATCGTTTTATTAATTTAAATAAGTACATGACCTCCCAACATTTTTTTTGCGTTTTCACTTCGCTTTTTTCTTTTTTAATTTCAATTTTAAGTGTGACACGTGTCTAATTTTGAGATTTTTTCTTTTATATACACCTCGTTATCTACCTAAAAGCAAAATTTCTAGTTTTTAAGTTTTTATTTTTATTTATAGAATAAGAGTGTCAAACGATCACACGGTCCACCTGATGGTTGACTGTGTGACCTGCAACCCGAATGTTGTGGCCCATAGGCATTTATATTTATTCTAAATTAAGAATTAAAATGCAGAGCGTTGTCACCCCTGAGGATTGAGATGGAATGACTCGTTTTCAGTAAAAAGTATCTCCTGTTCCCCACATTTAGAAAACGCACCACACGAAATACAGCAGTACTGGGTAGCTATTTTACGATACTGTTCTGTGAGACCAAGACAGAAGAAAACCAAGGTTTTTGATAAATGGGTTTTAGTAATAAAAATGGCACTTTTCAGAACAGTGTCAGTTGATTTGTTTAGTCGCATATAGGCTGTTATTTTACATTAAAACTGATGATTTTGATGAATAAATAAGAACTAAATATCTATATACTCCTTTTTAGCATATTGCGTATGTTAGAGTAAAATACCACTAGCATAGCTAAAGTTTATATCGGGAAGGAGTGCAGAATGCTAAAATTATTCGGACAGGCTCCGTGGCGCAGTCGCTAAGCAATGAGTTTCAGTCCTAAAGGCTGCGTGTTTGAATCCCGCATGGAACAAGTGTTTGTACGGCATACAAATAATTGTTCCGGTTCTGGATAATTGTCTTTGTGAAATGTATATAATATGTAAACTGCTGGTAATGTTTTTAAAGGGAAAAGAAGATAAAAGAACAGCTAAAATTTATTTATAATATTAGTTACAAATAAGTATATGAAATTAAATAAAATAAAACATTCATCGTTGACGTTTATACTACCAATGTCAAACACATAATGTCTCTGGTCAAACAGTCGTACAGTGTAGAGTGTTTTAAATGCAAATGAATAATTTTAAAATGTTGCCCACAATTAATTACTGATTGACTGAATAAGCTGTAAAACGTTGTTTGATTTTAAATGTTCCTTTTTCAACAGTCTCTCAAGACAAAAAAAGTTTATTTTATATTTTTTATATTACATATTTTATATACAGTCTTCTAAATAAACAAACGTATAGAACTATATATTACGGTCGTATTTCGACCACTCGGTGACCACTACTCATTACAGATGTGTCCCGTTTCAGAAACCATGAGTTATTTTGCGTCGTACTTAGACGTCACCAACGACAAAACCCACGGTCTTCTCGAGCCGCCTTCGGTTGCCTACAGCAACGTCACAGTACGACGTGCCTTCATAGTGTGGATGTACTGCGGTCAGAAGAACAAGTTCAAAGACGTCTGCAACTACTTCCATTACTTAGAAGCACTGGTAAGGAGGTTTCTAACCGGTTTTATACGCGGTAGAGCCATGTTACAGCTATATTATGGTTGTAGCACGGATAGTTCGGCTCGTCCGGAGTAGGACCACGCTCTCACAGTATTTCAGCGCAAAGAAGCTTAATGCTTAAATCTTAGTCTTCAGGGGTGACTGAGATATGATAACGAGAGATCTGTATTTTGATTCTTAATCGAGGTGGACTGTGTGCCAGTTTGACACTCGACTTCTATAAAAGAAACATGAAAATACCAAGGTGATACGTGAGGATATTGAAATTAAAATACAACCTAATTTCAATAGAGAAGGAGGCTGGGTACTACCACCTGCTTGGGACCCTATAATCAATAAAATTAAAACTAAACCCAGGTATACCACTGCAAGACCTCAGGACATAATCAGTTCATTTCGCATAGATCGGACCATAAACAATATAAAAAAGCTGAAGGTACTCCGGGTTTAACAATGACATCGGGACGTCAGTCCCCCGTGACCATGGGTGCTAGAAAGCACCCGAAACGTTGGGAATTAAAAATAAAAATAATTAAAAGTATAATTTAACGCGATAAAATCCGTAAAAGTAGTTTTAATCCACTTCAATTTAATAAATTTCCGCAAAGTAAAGCCTGACTCTACTAATTAAAGATAATATAATATAAAATGTGTATAAAGCTACGGCCTATATACGTCCCTCTACTGGATACAGGCCTCCACTCATGTCTGAGAGGGGTTTAAGGCAAAGAAGTGTCCGCGGCGCTGCCTTACTGGGTATTGGCGGACTTCTCATGTCTATGAAATATTTTGTTTTCTTATTTCTCAGACATGTAGGTTTCCCGACGATGTTTTCTTTCATCGCCAAGCACCTGGTAAATCAGCACTTAAAATTGCAATTAACAATTTCATTAGTGCCGGCAGGGATCGAACCTAGGTTGCTCGCGTACTGTGAAATTTACAGCGAGCGTTAACCATCTGAGCTACCACAGCTCTTAAAATGTGTATGTACTTCAGTAATTTGGTTTAATAATTCAAGAATTACAAAAACAAGTGCAGTTGGCCAACAAAATCAAAATGGAAATATTAATCAATGGAGCAAAGGAACTACAAAGGTGGCAAACTAAGTCACTAATTGTAGACGAGCTATAGAATACTTTAATAAGGCTTGTACATGTGGACTGTATAATATTGTCCATTAATTATTATGCTAAAGCCGGTAATTTTACAAGTAAATAAACACTCTCTCAAAATAGAATATCTGTTTCAATTTGAACAATTACCAGTGGAACACACGAGTAAATCTTAATATATGTATAACTTATATGTTTATAATACATATATTATTTATATAATACATATGCATATAGTATACATACATTGGACCGTACAGTTATCATCATCATTACTGCCTTTCACAAGTCTACTGCCGAACATACTTCTCCCCCAAAAATGCCACAAAACACGGCATCCATCAAATTCCTGCATGTCCTATTAGATCGCCACTCCATCTAGTGGGGGGCCGTCCTACACTTCGCCTACCGGTACGAGGCTGCCACTCGAAAACCTTTATTTCCCATCGGTTATCGATTCATCGAGCTATATGCCCGACCCATTGCCACTTTTTAGCTAAAGCGTTGGGATATTTCCGTTACTCTGGGTTTTCTGCGAATATCCTCATTTTTGAGTTAATCACACAAAAAACCCCTAGAATAGCCATCTCCGTAGCTTGCTGAGCGACCTTAAGCTTCCTTATACAGCCAATGAAAAATCGTGTCTAAGATTCATAAGTCGTCACTAGCAACACGATCTGGACCATACAGTACTTTTTAATTATTAGTAGGGTTTTTAATTAGTTACCTAAATGCTTCTGGAAAATAACATTTATTTAAAGAACATGTGCTTTTAAGTAACATGCATTTTTTATATAAATTATGGCTATAACGTATGTGTAACTATTAAGAAATAAGCTTTTTTTCTTTTTAATACATATTAGGAAGAAGGGTCGCTTGTCCTTTTCTTTAAAAACAATTTAGAATGGACAAACCAGGTGGTATGCGGCTACTGCACCCCACGGACACCTGTAATCAAAACATAAGAGGCGGCAGGTACTTTGTCACCTCCGAGGTCAACGAAGGAATGCCTCACAGCCTGCAATCGTACTGACTCTCTGCATCATTTGGAAAAAATCAGTACACGTACAGCTATTTGGTTGCAGAAATAACATTTACAAATATATCTGATGCTGCAACATTTCCCTGCTCATTTCCCCTATTTGGATTTTGTCACTTGCTATTTTATTTCGTCCAAATACAAGAAAAACTTTTAACGTTAGCAAAAAGCTTTTCTGGTTATCTATACTTACCATACAAAACACTGGGATTTTATAGTTTTGTTGTTGTGAGAGTGTGGTTTTTATACCGCAAAACAAACCCATTTGTACGTGGTAGTATGTCCAATGTAGGCTTTATTAAAACGATACGTTATATCAATTCCAGGAAGAGAAGTTATCGGTCGAGGGTCGTGCATCGAGTAGACACCACGAGTTCGATCTTTTCACAAATCAACCACCAACGTCCACATTTTTGGCGCTTTATTTCCCAAAGCTATACACTGAATCACAGCTGCAACAGCACATTGCTAAAGTAGAATCGTGTAAACATGACGCAAGTGTAATTAAAATGCAAGAATTTGACAAGATCCTTCAGAAAAGCGGAACGTCAGGAAACGAGATAGTAGAAGTGAGTAAAATGATAAGAAACTATTGTAAAATGCATATGAAGACGTTGGAAAGATTCCTGAAAGAGTTCAAAGAGCACACAGAGAAATGTGGCCTCTCCAATACCGTTGGAAACGTGGCATTTTATATCAAGCGAAAAACAATCCAAGCTGAGATAGAACTAGAAGCGAATTACGCTATGACTTTGGAACTACTCGCTAGAAATGATGAAGCAGTTGAAGAATTATCTACAAATATTCAAGTTCAATGTAAAACTGTTCGGGCACAGTCTGTAATTCTAAAGGAACGTAATTCGTTAAATGCTATTAATACTAAAACACTCGTAGCTGGTAAAAATTGTAAAAAAATCAGTTATGAAATGCCAAACGTATCCAATAGCACATTAAGAAAGGAGTTCGCTAACAAATTTCAAAATACTGATAAAAATGGAGTTAAAGATAAAGAAAACATACCACAAGAGAAAGAAAACAAATGGAATGCTATATCTGAAGCTTTTTTAGATAGACCTCTTGATTGTGGTGGCATCGACGAAACCAAGCTTAGGACACGAAGATTTTCAGGGTCTAATTTTATTAAGCGAGACATCCTAAAGCTTAGAAAAATATAATTTTAAGTATGTGTACTTAACAGATTTACAAAAAGTTTTTTCTTTAATTATTATAGTTATAAATGACTTTTTATTTTAATAATAATAGATATCTTGATCCTATATAAGTATCCTTAATGTTATGTTTAATACCAATTCCACTTGTGACCATATCAATAAATAATTATAAACATAAAATGTTGATAGAATTTAATAAATAGCGTGTGAGTGTTATATTTTTTGTGTAAAAGAATAATGATTGACATTTCATATATATGTAAAAATAATCATAATAAAGAGAAAGGAGATTTTGAAAGAGCGGGAGCTTTATTATCTATCCTCATACTATTTTAGTAAATATATAAAACATCCCCCCACTAGATGGAGTGACGACCTGGTAAGACATGCAGGAAGTCGATGGATGCAGGTGGCTCAGGACCGTGCTTTGTGGCATTACTTGGGGGAGGCCTATGTTCAGCAGTGGACTTGTGAAAGGCTGTAATGATGATGAATGATATAAAACATATGTGAAACATAACAAAATAATGAATATGTCGTTTTAAATTTGTAGAATATTTATAGAATATTGCTTAATTAAGAATAATAATACATTTATTTTCATTGTTGTTGAGTGTTAAATAACTTTCAAATAAATTTGTCGGTACGATACGCGCGTCATTTATTCTAAGTTAATTGTCTATGCCCATGAACTTCGCGCAAATTCAAGCTTTATGTTAGCAAGCAAATTTAAGCAAGTTTCATGATTTCAGGTCGACGGGAGTACCCTATAGGTTTTCATGAGTGAGTTTGCGAGTATCAATATATTCTTTCTTTCTGTCAAATAGAAATATATTTATTTAACCAAAAAGACAAAACATTATTAAACAATAAAGTGGCTTATGCACTAATTTGAAAGGTTGTTTTCATTGTATCACAGAAACTGGTGGAGCCACGTGTTTAAGGCTGCCGAAGTCTAGTTCCCCGGTCGAACCTTAAACCTATTACGCGAGATATTAACTAAAGTGGACTGTATATGCGATTGCTTCTACGCTTACGTAAAGGCGACTACTATAGCATGCAGTATAATGCACTCGCTCTTCCCTAAAACTAAACTATTATTGTGCCAAATCGCTGAAAAGGAATCCTGCCTTATTAGGAGAACAACAAAATTGGAGCGGGTTAAACTATGTAAGGCAGGAGCTAATTAAAGGAATTGACTCACCGGGGTTTCTTCTATCCTGTTGAGCACTATAGCTGCAACTTCTGGAACTTCTTCTGGAACACTCCGGAGAGAGGCGGTGCGCGACTATATCTCACACGATGTGAGGCGGGTCTCCTGGAGCTCGACTGCTTCCAGGCTAAAACGGTTTCTACTAGCGGTGTGGTTTCAACGACGACTGTGACGGAAAAAGCTGTTGTTCCAATGACTGGCGCGGTGGGAATAGGACGCGCAACGGTCGCGCGTGCCTTATATGTCCTCGGCTCCGATGATTACGTGACATTCTAGAATCATCTTCTTGCCCCTCCCACCCCACCACCCCGATGTGTCGATAGGAGGGTACGAATGATATCGTTTTTCGGAAAGAAACAAGCGACTTGACACTCCTACCGTCAAATATAATAATCCAATGGTTTTTTCCGCGCAACCATCTCCCCCGCCCTTGAAGGATTTCCTTCAAAATTAACTAATACAACTAGAGCTAAGATCAATTAACAAAATAACTAACTAACGCTAAGATTACCTAAATTCAACTACAATTTAATCTAGAAAGCTAATTTAAATTATGGAAGAGGCAGGGGGCACAAACGGACAACCGGACGCAAGTAAGACCCAACCGTGGTCTTAACGCGAGCTATCCTAACTACTCCGTCGGAACCGGGAAAGACCTCTTCGACAATTCCTAACGGCCAGTGGAGAGGCGGCGTATTCTCTTTGGTGAGCACAACTACAGTTCCTACAGCTAAAGGCTCAGTTGCTGTGTTCCATTTTTGCCGAGACTGCAAAGTATGCAAGTATTCCATCCTCCATCGTTTCCAAAACGATTGCACTAACCGATCTAATAATTTGTGGCGTGCGGAAATGCTAAGTCTGTTCTCATCCATATCTGCGGCTGGCAAATACTTTAAAGGCGTTAAATTCAAAAAATGTGCTGGAGTTAGAGCCAGCGGTTCCGAGGGGTCACTAGACAACGTACGACAAAGTGGGCGACTATTCATTACGCATTCAATTTGAGCGAGCACCGTACTTAGCTCTTCGAAGGACAAAATTTGATCTCCTATTACTCGGTATAAATGACTCTTTAGACTCTTGATATTAGTCTCCCAATTGCCCCCAAAACGACTCGCGGCTGGGACGTTCAGAGACCACTCAATGCGGTTCTCGGCTAGAATGTGAGCGAACTCCAAATTATAATACTTGCTAGCTAAGAGCTCATGTAGTTCCGATAGAATACGTTTTGCACCGACGTAGTTCGTACCGTTATCCGAATACAATCTACTTACAGGGCCACGGCGGGAAAGAAATCTTTTAAATGCACCCATAAAGCCTGCTGTGCTTAGATCACCAACGAGTTCTATATGCACCGCTCGAGTAGTTAGACATACGAAAATGCAGACGTAAGCCTTTGTGGATCTTATACCACGCCGGCGAGTGAGCGTGACCTTAAACGGACCAGCGAAATCAGACTCGGTGTGCGTGAAGGGCTTTACTGATTGTATTACTCTACAAGATCTAAGTTCCGCCATTTCCGGAAATGACGGCTTGGGGCGTGCCCGAAAGCAAGCTATACATCTGTGTACCCGATTGCGTATTAAACTACGTGCAGAAAGAATCCAATAATTCTGACGCAAAATCGACATCAACAAGTCGGGGCCAGCGTGCGAGTTCAATTTATGATGGTAATCGACTAATAAGTTCATGATATGGTCTTTACGCGGTAAAACAATAGGGTGCCGTTGGTCGAAACTCAATTGCGAGTTGGACAAGCGTCCACCTACCCTTACAATCCCATCCTGTAAAAATGGCTTAAGGCGTTGAAAGGCGCGACTACAAGCTCTATTCGATTGTAATCTTCTAATTTCTTCAGAGAAGTGCGCACGTTGAAGTTCACGTAATACTAGCGACTCGGCATAGTTGTAATCGGATGCTAAGACATACGAACGTCGCGGTAACAGCTTCGCGAATCGACAAACGTAAATTACGCTACGCAATAATTTCGACCAAGAGGACAAGCGGTTCGCCAAAGCAATGATTGGAGAAACCTCGCTCGAAACGTTCGCCACTAGAGCGTGTCTCTTCTCTTCCGGCGGTTGTGACACTGACGAAGGTTCGAAGTCGGTTATTGGCCATTGCGAGGGATCCAAGTGAACCCAAGCAGGTCCGTGGAACCAAAGCGGGTGGTCCATCATTTGCATCGGGGTGAGTCCACGGGATAGACAATCGGCGGGGTTTTCCGTACCGGACACGTGATAAAAGTTCCGCGTTTCTAACTCGTCTTGTATCTTGGCCACTCGGTTCGCAACAAACGTATCCCAACGGTGGGGTGAAGAATGAACCCAGTATAAGGCGACGGTGGAGTCGGAAAAGGCAAATATCCTTTCTATGTGAACTCTATCCCTACATGCGCTGATAACTGCGGTAATAAGCTTGGTGAGTACTAATATTGCGCAAAGCTCTAAGCGCGCCAGAGAGACAACCTTACGGGGGGAGACTCTCGACTTAGAACTAATGAGGCTAATCGAATTTCTACCATTATTCTGGACGTGAAAATATACAACGCCCCCGTAAGCCTTCTCGCTGGCGTCTGCAAACCCAACGACTGTTATGGCGCTACTTCTATCTACGTTGATATGACGCGGTATTTTAATTTCTCTAAATAAAGGAAGTTCCTCTCTAAAGCGCTGCCACAACCGAACAATGCTGTCAGGCGGCGAGTCATCCCAGTCGCATTCCAATAACCAAAGTTGTTTAATTAAAAGCTTAGCGTATAATACCACCGGAGCTACGAAACCCATGACGTCCCATAATCTAGCAACGCATGACAGTATTGTGCGCTTTGTGCATTTCTCTACGGGCGGATTTACCTTAAGGCTAAACACGTCGGACTCTGGTGACCAACACAGACCGAGCACCTTGTGTGTATCAGAATCGTCGAATTCCTTTATCGCCGAAAGACGGTGTGATAGTGGGATTGTATCCAAAACCGGACGCGAATTACTAGTCCACTTCACAAGATCGAATTGACCCGATTTCATGAGCCGTATGACCTCGGCGGTGGTTAGGGTTGCCTCCTCCACGCTATCGACCGAGTACACAAAATCATCCATATATAATCCGCTCTCAATTGCCCTCTTAGCTTTAGGATAAGAGGGACCTTCATCGTGAGCGAGCTGTCTCACCGTGCGTAACGCATGAAATGGGCTCGACTTTAAACCAAAACAAACGCGGTTAAATTCAAACACCATTAGAGGTTCCTTTGGGTTGAAACGATATAAAATGCGTTGGAATCTACGGTCGCATTCACGGACCCCTATGCAAAGAAACATTTGACGAATATCGGCGGATAGTGCTATACTAAACAAACGAAAATTGGCTATTATATCAAATAAACTGCCCTGTAAATTTTGCCCACTATAGAGGATATCGTTAAGCGACAGGTGAGTGCTAGTTTTAGCACTAGCGTCGAGCACTACACGTAACTTAGATGTAAGTTTGTCCTCTCTAATGACTCCGTGGTGTGGTATGAAATACGACGGTGTGTCTTCGTAGTTATCTAATATCGAAGCCACAAGTGATATGTAACCTTCTCTTATACTATATTCGTTAATGACGCCGTCGTAAGCTTCCTTTAACTGGGGTGAAGCGACCATCCTACGCTCCAAGCTGTAGAAACGTTTTTCCGCCATTTGACGCGAATCGCCGAGAGATAAAACATCTCCTTTAAAGGGTAGCGCTACACTATATCTACCGTCGCGATCACGAACGGTCGTGCGGACGTAAATTTCCTCGCATAACCTGTCATCTGAGCTAGCTATGGGTGGGACGTTCACCTCCTCCATCTCCCAAAATTTGCGGACTAACGATTCGAGCGGTTCGACAGCCATACCACAATAAGAGGTTGCCGAAATACTATCTATGATGGGGGCGGAGCCAAGGATCACATAGCCCAATACGGTTTCCAGTGCGTAAGGCGCGGTATGCGAGGAGTTGCCCCTGACCTTATTGTTTAACAAAAGATGAGGGAAAAGCGATGCTCCAATGAGCATGTCTATGTTTCCAGGAACGGCGTAAGTGTCGTCCGCCAGAGTCAAATTCTTAAATTCAATCATTGCCGAGGTGTCAACCGAAACGGTTGGCAACCGTTCAGTGACCCTATCTACTACTAGTGCATTTATATCAAAGTTAACATTACGATCTATCCGAGAATAAATTTTTAAATTTATATATCCCTGTTTCGATTTACTAGTGCCTCCGATGCCTTTAATTACAGGACATGAAAGTGACCTATTTATTACTAAGCCTAAGCGCTGACAACATTGTCGCGTTATAAAGCTATTTTGGGCTCCGCTGTCCAGCAGTGCACGGACGCTTTGTTCGTTTCCACGCGAATCCCTAACCAAAATACGTGCCGTACCCAGTAACACGGTTGAAGGAGGTTGTGCTCCCATATTTGCCAATGAGCACAGAGCGACATCGCCAGGTCGACCGCTAGAATCGTTGACCTTAGTAGGGGCGAATTCCTTATCCGCTTTACTTGACGCCGCTATGTTGCTATTTTCAAAATGTAATAGCGTGTGATGTTTCCTGGCGCACTTGCTACATACGGAACTCGAATTGCATTTTGCAACTAAATGCTTATCGCTTAAGCAGTTTAAACATCGGTTGTTTGTCTTTACTAATTTATAACGCTCGCTTGGTGAATATTTACGAAAAGTCGCACAATTATATAAATTACCGTGTCTGTCTTTACATACTAAACAAGTATGCTGGAGTGATGTTGGCGTAGCGGTTACGTAAGTTAACGACCCTGCTATTTTAGATGGTTGAGTCTGTCTATGGTCGACGCACCTTTTATTCTCCTGTTTAACGTTCGGAGAGCGCTGCATCACCTTTATTTGATCTCGCACGAACGATGCTAATGAATGAAAGGAAGGCATCTCCGAGCTACGATGCTCCATTTCAAACGCACGCACGGTGTCGGGGTCCAACTTCTTCAGTGCAATATGGAGAAACACCACGTCCATAAGATCATTAAATTTCAAATTCTTAAGTGCAGCCACCGATACCACAAATTTATCTAGAAACTGCTCTAAGCCGTTGATGTTCGCGGATGATATAGGTTTAAGATCGAATATCTGGTTCAAATATTCGGAAGCTAACATTCTCCTATCTTCATATTTAGTTTTAAGCGTTTCAAATATTAATAAGTAATTGTTTGCTGTAGGTGTAAAACCAGAGCAGATCGACTGTGCCCTGCCACTAAGTTTACTAATTAAGTAATATAATTTTTCGGCGTCCGATAACGATGGGTTATTGTGTATATTGTTTTGAAAACTACTGAAGAAGAAGGGCCACGTCTTAATATCACCATTAAATACTGGAATATCTATTGGCGGCAACCTAATCGAGTCACTTGTACGTACCTGTGTTTCAGGCTTTGCTTCGTTTTGAGATTGTAGGGACCTCGCAGTTCTTTTCACGCGACACAACATATCTTCGAATGCCAGCAGCGGTTGGTAGTTCACTATGTATTTCGGGTCGGTTTGTAATTCCAAATGATTAATTTGGTCTAATATTCTTTCGTAATCTATTCGTAAAGAATCTATCGTTTCGATTTCATTCGAAAAGGTTTCCCGCACTGCTTCTATATGAATGTTCTTTATATAATCACTTATATTCTGCATACGCGAAAAGAGTATGTCCCTCTTAGCATAAAGCGTTTTAATTTTGATTTCACTTCCACTAACTGCCATTTTAAACTATTATAATAAAGTTATATCAATCACAATTAATCTCACAACGCACAAACAATGAAGGATGGACACTCGGTATGCCGTATTACGTAATTAAATCGAACACCTGCGCAGCGAGTCGAGGTGACGCGTCATTTGCACTCAATAATTTTATCAAGATTGTGGGTAAGCGTATCAAACGGTTCCTATTACACTGTTTCAATTATTTAATAGGCTTTAAATTTAATCAAATACGAGCGCTATAAAACGAATAATTCTGTTTGCGAGTACCTAATCAAAATTTAAATTTAAACGAACACTATTTAAGTCTATTCTATAAATTAGAGTGCATTATCTAATTAATTGATTCAACAATTCGACCAAAATCCTGCTCGAAGTGACCATAAAATGGTGGAGCCACGTGTTTAAGGCTGCCGAAGTCTAGTTCCCCGGTCGAACCTTAAACCTATTACGCGAGATATTAACTAAAGTGGACTGTATATGCGGTTGCTTCTACGCTTACGTAAAGGCGACTACTATAGCATGCGGTATAATGCACTCGCTCTTCCCTAAAACTAAACTATTATTGTGCCAAATCGCTGAAAAGGAATCCTGCCTTATTAGGAGAACAACAAAATTGGAGCGGGTTAAACTATGTAAGGCAGGAGCTAATTAAAGGAATTGACTCACCGGGGTTTCTTCTATCCTGTTGAGCACTATAGCTGCAACTTCTGGAACTTCTTCTGGAACACTCCGGAGAGAGGCGGTGCGCGACTATATCTCACACGATGTGAGGCGGGTCTCCTGGAGCTCGACTGCTTCCAGGCTAAAGCGGTTTCTACTAGCGGTGTGGTTTCAACGACGACTGTGACGGAAAAAGCTGTTGTTCCAATGACTGGCGCGGTGGGAAGAGGACGCGCAACGGTCGCGCGTGCCTTATATGTCCTCGGCTCCGATGATTACGTGACATTCTAGAATCATCTTCTTGCCCCTCCCACCCCACCACCCCGATGTGTCGATAGGAGGGTACGAATGATATCGTTTTTCGGAAAGAAACAAGCGACTTGACACTCCTACCGTCAAATATAATAATCCAATGGTTTTTTCCGCGCAACCATCTCCCCCGCCCTTGAAGGATTTCCTTCAAAATTAACTAATACAACTAGAGCTAAGATCAATTAACAAAATAACTAACTAACGCTAAGATTACCTAAATTCAACTACAATTTAATCTAGAAAGCTAATTTAAATTATGGAAGAGGCAGGGGGCACAAACGGACAACCGGACGCAAGTAAGACCCAACCGTGGTCTTAACGCGAGCTATCCTAACTACTCCGTCGGAACCGGGAAAGACCTCTTCGACAATTCCTAACGGCCAGTGGAGAGGCGGCGTATTCTCTATGGTGAGCACAACTACAGTTCCTACAGCTAAAGGCTCAGTTGCTGTGTTCCATTTTTGCCGAGACTGCAAAGTATGCAAGTATTCCATCCTCCATCGTTTCCAAAACGATTGCACTAACCGATCTAATAATTTGTGGCGTGCGGAAATGCTAAGTCTGTTCTCATCCATATCTGCGGCTGGCAAATACTTTAAAGGCGTTAAATTCAAAAAATGTGCTGGAGTTAGAGCCAGCGGTTCCGAGGGGTCACTAGACAACGTACGACAAAGTGGGCGACTATTCATTACGCATTCAATTTGAGCGAGCACCGTACTTAGCTCTTCGAAGGACAAAATTTGATCTCCTATTACTCGGTATAAATGACTCTTTAGACTCTTGATATTAGTCTCCCAATTGCCCCCAAAATGACTCGCGGCTGGGACGTTCAGAGACCACTCAATGCGGTTCTCGGCTAGAATGTGAGCGAACTCCAAATTATAATACTTGCTAGCTAAGAGCTCATGTAGTTCCGATAGAATACGTTTTGCACCGACGTAGTTCGTACCGTTATCCGAATACAATCTACTTACAGGGCCACGGCGGGAAAGAAATCTTTTAAATGCACCCATAAAGCCTGCTGTGCTTAGATCACCAACGAGTTCTATATGCACCGCTCGAGTAGTTAGACATACGAAAATGCAGACGTAAGCCTTTGTGGATCTTATACCACGCCCGCGAGTGAGCGTGACCTTAAACGGACCAGCGAAATCAGACTCGGTGTGCGTGAAGGGCTTTACTGATTGTATTACTCTACAAGATCTAAGTTCCGCCATTTCCGGAAATGACGGCTTGGGGCGTGCCCGAAAGCAAGCTATACATCTGTGTACCCGATTGCGTATTAAACTACGTGCAGAAAGAATCCAATAATTCTGACGCAAAATCGACATCAACAAGTCGGGGCCAGCGTGCGAGTTCAATTTATGATGGTAATCGACTAATAAGTTCATGATATGGTCTTTACGCGGTAAAACAATAGGGTGCCGTTGGTCGAAACTCAATTGCGAGTTGGACAAGCGTCCACCTACCCTTACAATCCCATCCTGTAAAAATGGCTTAAGGCGTTGAAAGGCGCGACTACAAGCTCTATTCGATTGTAATCTTCTAATTTCTTCAGAGAAGTGCGCACGTTGAAGTTCACGTAATACTAGCGACTCGGCATAGTTGTAATCGGATGCTAAGACATACGAACGTCGCGGTAACAGCTTCGCGAATCGACAAACGTAAATTACGCTACGCAATAATTTCGACCAAGAGGACAAGCGGTTCGCCAAAGCAATGATTGGAGAAACCTCGCTCGAAACGTTCGCCACTAGAGCGTGTCTCTTCTCTTCCGGCGGTTGTGACACTGACGAAGGTTCGAAGTCGGTTATTGGCCATTGCGAGGGATCCAAGTGAACCCAAGCAGGTCCGTGGAACCAAAGCGGGTGGTCCATCATTTGCATCGGGGTGAGTCCACGGGATAGACAATCGGCGGGGTTTTCCGTACCGGACACGTGATAAAAGTTCCGCGTTTCTAACTCGTCTTGTATCTTGGCCACTCGGTTCGCAACAAACGTATCCCAACGGTGGGGTGAAGAATGAACCCAGTATAAGGCGACGGTGGAGTCGGAAAAGGCAAATATCCTTTCTATGTGAACTCTATCCCTACATGCGCTGATAAATGCGGTAATAAGCTTGGTGAGTACTAATATTGCGCAAAGCTCTAAGCGCGCCAGAGAGACAACCTTACGGGGGGAGACTCTCGACTTAGAACTAATGAGGCTAATCGAATTTCTACCATTATTCTGGACGTGAAAATATACAACGCCCCCGTAAGCCTTCTCGCTGGCGTCTGCAAACCCAACGACTGTTATGGCGCTACTTCTATCTACGTTGATATGACGCGGTATTTTAATTTCTCTAAATAAAGGAAGTTCCTCTCTAAAGCGCTGCCACAACCGAACAATGTTGTCAGGCGGCGAGTCATCCCAGTCGCATTCCAATAACCAAAGTTGTTTAATTAAAAGCTTAGCGTATAATACCACCGGAGCTACGAAACCCATGACGTCCCATAATCTAGCAACGCATGACAGTATTGTGCGCTTTGTGCATTTCTCTACGGGCGGATTTACCTTAAGGCTAAACACGTCGGACTCTGGTGACCAACACAGACCAAGCACCTTGTGTGTATCAGAATCGTCGAATTCCTTTATCGCCGAAAGACGGTGTGATAGTGGGATTGTATCCAAAACCGGACGCGAATTACTAGTCCACTTCACAAGATCGAATTGACCCGATTTCATGAGCCGTATGACCTCGGCGGTGGTTAGGGTTGCCTCCTCCACGCTATCGACCGAGTACACAAAATCATCCATATATAATCCGCTCTCAATTGCCCTCTTAGCTTTAGGATAAGAGGGACCTTCATCGTGAGCGAGCTGTCTCACCGTGCGTAACGCATGAAATGGGCTCGACTTTAAACCAAAACAAACGCGGTTAAATTCAAACACCATTAGAGGTTCCTTTGGGTTGAAACGATATAAAATGCGTTGGAATCTACGGTCGCATTCACGGACCCCTATGCAAAGAAACATTTGACGAATATCGGCGGATAGTGCTATACTAAACAAACGAAAATTGGCTATTATATCAAATAAACTGCCCTGTAAATTTTGCCCACTATAGAGGATATCGTTAAGCGACAGGTGAGTGCTAGTTTTAGCACTAGCGTCGAGCACTACACGTAACTTAGATGTAAGTTTGTCCTCTCTAATGACTCCGTGGTGTGGTATGAAATACGACGGTGTGTCTTCGTAGTTATCTAATTTCGAAGCCACAAGTGATATGTAACCTTCTCTTATATTATATTCGTTAATGACGCCGTCGTAAGCTTCCTTTAACTGGGGTGAAGCGACCATCCTACGCTCCAAGCTGTAGAAACGTTTTTCCGCCATTTGACGCGAATCGCCGAGAGATAAAACATCTCCTTTAAAGGGTAGCGCTACACTATATCTACCGTCGCGATCACGAACGGTCGTGCGGACGTAAATTTCCTCGCATAACCTGTCATCTGAGCTAGCTATGGGTGGGACGTTCACCTCCTCCATCTCCCAAAATTTGCGGACTAACGATTCGAGCGGTTCGACAGCCATACCACAATAAGAGGTTGCCGAAATACTATCTATGATGGGGGCGGAGCCAAGGATCACATAGCCCAATACGGTTTCCAGTGCGTAAGGCGCGGTATGCGAGGAGTTGCCCCTGACCTTATTGTTTAACAAAAGATGAGGGAAAAGCGATGCTCCAATGAGCATGTCTATGTTTCCAGGAACGGCGTAAGTGTCGTCCGCCAGAGTCAAATTCTTAAATTCAATCATTGCCGAGGTGTCAACCGAAACGGTTGGCAACCGTTCAGTGACCCTATCTACTACTAGTGCATTTATATCAAAGTTAACATTACGATCTATCCGAGAATAAATTTTTAAATTTATATATCCCTGTTTCGATTTACTAGTGCCTCCGATGCCTTTAATTACAGGACATGAAAGTGACCTATTTATTACTAAGCCTAAGCGCTGACAACATTGTCGCGTTATAAAGCTATTTTGGGCTCCGCTGTCCAGCAGTGCACGGACGCTTTGTTCGTTTCCACGCGAATCCCTAACCAAAATACGTGCCGTACCCAGTAACACGGTTGAAGGAGGTTGTGCTCCCATATTTGCCAATGAGCACAGAGCGACATCGCCAGGTCGACCGCTAGAATCGTTGACCTTAGTAGGGGCGAATTCCTTATCCGCTTTACTTGACGCCGCTATGTTGCTATTTTCAAAATGTAATAGCGTGTGATGTTTCCTGGCGCACTTGCTACATACGGAACTCGAATTGCATTTTGCAACTAAATGCTTATCGCTTAAGCAGTTTAAACATCGGTTGTTTGTCTTTACTAATTTATAACGCTCGCTTGGTGAATATTTACGAAAAGTCGCACAATTATATAAATTACCGTGTCTGTCTTTACATACTAAACAAGTATGCTGGAGTGATGTTGGCGTAGCGGTTACGTAAGTTAACGACCCTGCTATTTTAGATGGTTGAGTCTGTCTATGGTCGACGCACCTTTTATTCTCCTGTTTAACGTTCGGAGAGCGCTGCATCACCTTTATTTGATCTCGCACGAACGATGCTAATGAATGAAAGGAAGGCATCTCCGAGCTACGATGCTCCATTTCAAACGCACGCACGGTGTCGGGGTCCAACTTCTTCAGTGCAATATGGAGAAACACCACGTCCATAAGATCATTAAATTTCAAATTCTTAAGTGCAGCCACCGATGCCACAAATTTATCTAGAAACTGCTCTAAGCCGTTGATGTTCGCGGATGATATAGGTTTAAGATCGAATATCTGGTTCAAATATTCGGAAGCTAACATTCTCCTATCTTCATATTTAGTTTTAAGCGTTTCGAATATTAATAAGTAATTGTTTGCTGTAGGTGTAAAACCAGAGCAGATCGACTGTGCCCTGCCACTAAGTTTACTAATTAAGTAATATAATTTTTCGGCGTCCGATAACGATGGGTTATTGTGTATATTGTTTTGAAAACTACTGAAGAAGAAGGGCCACGTCTTAATATCACCATTAAATACTGGAATATCTATTGGCGGCAACCTAATCGAGTCACTTGTACGTACCTGTGTTTCAGGCTTTGTTTCGTTTTGAGATTGTAGGGACCTCGCAGTTCTTTTCACGCGACACAACATATCTTCGAATGCCAGCAGCGGTTGGTAGTTCACTATGTATTTCGGGTCGGTTTGTAATTCCAAATGATTAATTTGGTCTAATATTCTTTCGTAATCTATTCGTAAAGAATCTATCGTTTCGATTTCATTCGAAAAGGTTTCCCGCACTGCTTCTATATGAATGTTCTTTATATAATCACTTATATTCTGCATACGCGAAAAGAGTATGTCCCTCTTAGCATAAAGCGTTTTAATTTTGATTTCACTTCCACTAACTGCCATTTTAAACTATTATAATAAAGTTATATCAATCACAATTAATCTCACAACGCACAAACAATGAAGGATGGACACTCGGTATGCCGTATTACGTAATTAAATCGAACACCTGCGCAGCGAGTCGAGGTGACGCGTCATTTGCACTCAATAATTTTATCAAGATTGTGGGTAAGCGTATCAAACGGTTCCTATTACACTGTTTCAATTATTTAATAGGCTTTAAATTTAATCAAATACGAGCGCTATAAAACGAATAATTCTGTTTGCGAGTACCTAATCAAAATTTAAATTTAAACGAACACTATTTAAGTCTATTCTATAAATTAGAGTGCATTATCTAATTAATTGATTCAACAATTCGACCAAAATCCTGCTCGAAGTGACCATAAAATGGTGGAGCCACGTGTTTAAGGCTGCCGAAGTCTAGTTCCCCGGTCGAACCTTAAACCTATTACGCGAGATATTAACTAAAGTGGACTGTATATGCGGTTGCTTCTACGCTTACGTAAAGGCGACTACTATAGCATGCGGTATAATGCACTCGCTCTTCCCTAAAACTAAACTATTATTGTGCCAAATCGCTGAAAAGGAATCCTGCCTTATTAGGAGAACAACAAAATTGGAGCGGGTTAAACTATGTAAGGCAGGAGCTAATTAAAGGAATTGACTCACCGGGGTTTCTTCTATCCTGTTGAGCACTATAGCTGCAACTTCTGGAACTTCTTCTGGAACACTCCGGAGAGAGGCGGTGCGCGACTATATCTCACACGATGTGAGGCGGGTCTCCTGGAGCTCGACTGCTTCCAGGCTAAAGCGGTTTCTACTAGCGGTGTGGTTTCAACGACGACTGTGACGGAAAAAGCTGTTGTTCCAATGACTGGCGCGGTGGGAAGAGGACGCGCAACGGTCGCGCGTGCCTTATATGTCCTCGGCTCCGATGATTACGTGACATTCTAGAATCATCTTCTTGCCCCTCCCACCCCACCACCCCGATGTGTCGATAGGAGGGTACGAATGATATCGTTTTTCGGAAAGAAACAAGCGACTTGACACTCCTACCGTCAAATATAATAATCCAATGGTTTTTTCCGCGCAACCATCTCCCCCGCCCTTGAAGGATTTCCTTCAAAATTAACTAATACAACTAGAGCTAAGATCAATTAACAAAATAACTAACTAACGCTAAGATTACCTAAATTCAACTACAATTTAATCTAGAAAGCTAATTTAAATTATGGAAGAGGCAGGGGGCACAAACGGACAACCGGACGCAAGTAAGACCCAACCGTGGTCTTAACGCGAGCTATCCTAACTACTCCGTCGGAACCGGGAAAGACCTCTTCGACAATTCCTAACGGCCAGTGGAGAGGCGGCGTATTCTCTTTGGTGAGCACAACTACAGTTCCTACAGCTAAAGGCTCAGTTGCTGTGTTCCATTTTTGCCGAGACTGCAAAGTATGCAAGTATTCCATCCTCCATCGTTTCCAAAACGATTGCACTAACCGATCTAATAATTTGTGGCGTGCGGAAATGCTAAGTCTGTTCTCATCCATATCTGCGGCTGGCAAATACTTTAAAGGCGTTAAATTCAAAAAATGTGCTGGAGTTAGAGCCAGCGGTTCCGAGGGGTCACTAGACAACGTACGACAAAGTGGGCGACTATTCATTACGCATTCAATTTGAGCGAGCACCGTACTTAGCTCTTCGAAGGACAAAATTTGATCTCCTATTACTCGGTATAAATGACTCTTTAGACTCTTGATATTAGTCTCCCAATTGCCCCCAAAATGACTCGCGGCTGGGACGTTCAGAGACCACTCAATGCGGTTCTCGGCTAGAATGTGAGCGAACTCCAAATTATAATACTTGCTAGCTAAGAGCTCATGTAGTTCCGATAGAATACGTTTTGCACCGACGTAGTTCGTACCGTTATCCGAATACAATCTACTTACAGGGCCACGGCGGGAAAGAAATCTTTTAAATGCACCCATAAAGCCTGCTGTGCTTAGATCACCAACGAGTTCTATATGCACCGCTCGAGTAGTTAGACATACGAAAATGCAGACGTAAGCCTTTGTGGATCTTATACCACGCCGGCGAGTGAGCGTGACCTTAAACGGACCAGCGAAATCAGACTCGGTGTGCGTGAAGGGCTTTACTGATTGTATTACTCTACAAGATCTAAGTTCCGCCATTTCCGGAAATGACGGCTTGGGGCGTGCCCGAAAGCAAGCTATACATCTGTGTACCCGATTGCGTATTAAACTACGTGCAGAAAGAATCCAATAATTCTGACGCAAAATCGACATCAACAAGTCGGGGCCAGCGTGCGAGTTCAATTTATGATGGTAATCGACTAATAAGTTCATGATATGGTCTTTACGCGGTAAAACAATAGGGTGCCGTTGGTCGAAACTCAATTGCGAGTTGGACAAGCGTCCACCTACCCTTACAATCCCATCCTGTAAAAATGGCTTAAGGCGTTGAAAGGCGCGACTACAAGCTCTATTCGATTGTAATCTTCTAATTTCTTCAGAGAAGTGCGCACGTTGAAGTTCACGTAATACTAGCGACTCGGCATAGTTGTAATCGGATGCTAAGACATACGAACGTCGCGGTAACAGCTTCGCGAATCGACAAACGTAAATTACGCTACGCAATAATTTCGACCAAGAGGACAAGCGGTTCGCCAAAGCAATGATTGGAGAAACCTCGCTCGAAACGTTCGCCACTAGAGCGTGTCTCTTCTCTTCCGGCGGTTGTGACACTGACGAAGGTTCGAAGTCGGTTATTGGCCATTGCGAGGGATCCAAGTGAACCCAAGCAGGTCCGTGGAACCAAAGCGGGTGGTCCATCATTTGCATCGGGGTGAGTCCACGGGATAGACAATCGGCGGGGTTTTCCGTACCGGACACGTGATAAAAGTTCCGCGTTTCTAACTCGTCTTGTATCTTGGCCACTCGGTTCGCAACAAACGTATCCCAACGGTGGGGTGAAGAATGAACCCAGTATAAGGCGACGGTGGAGTCGGAAAAGGCAAATATCCTTTCTATGTGAACTCTATCCCTACATGCGCTGATAACTGCGGTAATAAGCTTGGTGAGTACTAATATTGCGCAAAGCTCTAAGCGCGCCAGAGAGACAACCTTACGGGGGGAGACTCTCGACTTAGAACTAATGAGGCTAATCGAATTTCTACCATTATTCTGGACGTGAAAATATACAACGCCCCCGTAAGCCTTCTCGCTGGCGTCTGCAAACCCAACGACTGTTATGGCGCTACTTCTATCTACGTTGATATGACGCGGTATTTTAATTTCTCTAAATAAAGGAAGTTCCTCTCTAAAGCGCTGCCACAACCGAACAATGCTGTCAGGCGGCGAGTCATCCCAGTCGCATTCCAATAACCAAAGTTGTTTAATTAAAAGCTTAGCGTATAATACCACCGGAGCTACGAAACCCATGACGTCCCATAATCTAGCAACGCATGACAGTATTGTGCGCTTTGTGCATTTCTCTACGGGCGGATTTACCTTAAGGCTAAACACGTCGGACTCTGGTGACCAACACAGACCGAGCACCTTGTGTGTATCAGAATCGTCGAATTCCTTTATCGCCGAAAGACGGTGTGATAGTGGGATTGTATCCAAAACCGGACGCGAATTACTAGTCCACTTCACAAGATCGAATTGACCCGATTTCATGAGCCGTATGACCTCGGCGGTGGTTAGGGTTGCCTCCTCCACGCTATCGACCGAGTACACAAAATCATCCATATATAATCCGCTCTCAATTGCCCTCTTAGCTTTAGGATAAGAGGGACCTTCATCGTGAGCGAGCTGTCTCACCGTGCGTAACGCATGAAATGGGCTCGACTTTAAACCAAAACAAACGCGGTTAAATTCAAACACCATTAGAGGTTCCTTTGGGTTGAAACGATATAAAATGCGTTGGAATCTACGGTCGCATTCACGGACCCCTATGCAAAGAAACATTTGACGAATATCGGCGGATAGTGCTATACTAAACAAACGAAAATTGGCTATTATATCAAATAAACTGCCCTGTAAATTTTGCCCACTATAGAGGATATCGTTAAGCGACAGGTGAGTGCTAGTTTTAGCACTAGCGTCGAGCACTACACGTAACTTAGATGTAAGTTTGTCCTCTCTAATGACTCCGTGGTGTGGTATGAAATACGACGGTGTGTCTTCGTAGTTATCTAATTTCGAAGCCACAAGTGATATGTAACCTTCTCTTATATTATATTCGTTAATGACGCCGTCGTAAGCTTCCTTTAACTGGGGTGAAGCGACCATCTTACGCTCCAAGCTGTAGAAACGTTTTTCCGCCATTTGACGCGAATCGCCGAGAGATAAAACATCTCCTTTAAAGGGTAGCGCTACACTATATCTACCGTCGCGATCACGAACGGTCGTGCGGACGTAAATTTCCTCGCATAACCTGTCATCTGAGCTAGCTATGGGTGGGACGTTCACCTCCTCCATCTCCCAAAATTTGCGGACTAACGATTCGAGCGGTTCGACAGCCATACCACAATAAGAGGTTGCCGAAATACTATCTATGATGGGGGCGGAGCCAAGGATCACATAGCCCAATACGGTTTCCAGTGCGTAAGGCGCGGTATGCGAGGAGTTGCCCCTGACCTTATTGTTTAACAAAAGATGAGGGAAAAGCGATGCTCCAATGAGCATGTCTATGTTTCCAGGAACGGCGTAAGTGTCGTCCGCCAGAGTCAAATTCTTAAATTCAATCATTGCCGAGGTGTCAACCGAAACGGTTGGCAACCGTTCAGTGACCCTATCTACTACTAGTGCATTTATATCAAAGTTAACATTACGATCTATCCGAGAATAAATTTTTAAATTTATATATCCCTGTTTCGATTTACTAGTGCCTCCGATGCCTTTAATTACAGGACATGAAAGTGACCTATTTATTACTAAGCCTAAGCGCTGACAACATTGTCGCGTTATAAAGCTATTTTGGGCTCCGCTGTCCAGCAGTGCACGGACGCTTTGTTCGTTTCCACGCGAATCCCTAACCAAAATACGTGCCGTACCCAGTAACACGGTTGAAGTAGGTTGTGCTCCCATATTTGCCAATGAGCACAGAGCGACATCACCAGGTCGACCGCTAGAATCGTTGACCTTAGTAGGGGCGAATTCCTTATCCGCTTTACTTGACGCCGCTATGTTGCTATTTTCAAAATGTAATAGCGTGTGATGTTTCCTGGCGCACTTGCTACATACGGAACTCGAATTGCATTTTGCAACTAAATGCTTATCGCTTAAGCAGTTTAAACATCGGTTGTTTGTCTTTACTAATTTATAACGCTCGCTTGGTGAATATTTACGAAAAGTCGCACAATTATATAAATTACCGTGTCTGTCTTTACATACTAAACAAGTATGCTGGAGTGATGTTGGCGTAGCGGTTACGTAAGTTAACGACCCTGCTATTTTAGATGGTTGAGTCTGTCTATGGTCGACGCACCTTTTATTCTCCTGTTTAACGTTCGGAGAGCGCTGCATCACCTTTATTTGATCTCGCACGAACGATGCTAATGAATGAAAGGAAGGCATCTCCGAGCTACGATGCTCCATTTCAAACGCACGCACGGTGTCGGGGTCCAACTTCTTCAGTGCAATATGGAGAAACACCACGTCCATAAGATCATTAAATTTCAAATTCTTAAGTGCAGCCACCGATGCCACAAATTTATCTAGAAACTGCTCTAAGCCGTTGATGTTCGCGGATGATATAGGTTTAAGATCGAATATCTGGTTCAAATATTCGGAAGCTAACATTCTCCTATCTTCATATTTAGTTTTAAGCGTTTCGAATATTAATAAGTAATTGTTTGCTGTAGGTGTAAAACCAGAGCAGATCGACTGTGCCCTGCCACTAAGTTTACTAATTAAGTAATATAATTTTTCGGCGTCCGATAACGATGGGTTATTGTGTATATTGTTTTGAAAACTACTGAAGAAGAAGGGCCACGTCTTAATATCACCATTAAATACTGGAATATCTATTGGCGGCAACCTAATCGAGTCACTTGTACGTACCTGTGTTTCAGGCTTTGCTTCGTTTTGAGATTGTAGGGACCTCGCAGTTCTTTTCACGCGGCACAACATATCTTCGAATGCCAGCAGCGGTTGGTAGTTCACTATGTATTTCGGGTCGGTTTGTAATTCCAAATGATTAATTTGGTCTAATATTCTTTCGTAATCTATTCGTAAAGAATCTATCGTTTCGATTTCATTCGAAAAGGTTTCCCGCACTGCTTCTATATGAATGTTCTTTATATAATCACTTATATTCTGCATACGCGAAAAGAGTATGTCCCTCTTAGCATAAAGCGTTTTAATTTTGATTTCACTTCCACTAACTGCCATTTTAAACTATTATAATAAAGTTATATCAATCACAATTAATCTCACAACGCACAAACAATATAATAATAATATAATAATAATAATAATAAAATATTTATTCATTGACCAAAAGTAATAAAATATTTAAAGGTTAAACTAATACAAAAATAATATTTTTAGAAGGACAATGAAAGGGTTCTGACTCAGCATGTGTTGCAGAGAATCTACAACGCTGTTATTCTGTCAGCACCCATGAATGAAACAATGAAGGATGGACACTCGGTATGCCGTATTACGTAATTAAATCGAACACCTGCGCAGCGAGTCGAGGTGACGCGTCATTTGCACTCAATAATTTTATCAAGATTGTGGGTAAGCGTATCAAACGGTTCCTATTACACTGTTTCAATTATTTAATAGGCTTTAAATTTAATCAAATACGAGCGCTATAAAACGAATAATTCTGTTTGCGAGTACCTAATCAAAATTTAAATTTAAACGAACACTATTTAAGTCTATTCTATAAATTAGAGTGCATTATCTAATTAATTGATTCAACAATTCGACTAAAATCCTGCTCGAAGTGACCATAAAATGGTGGAGCCACGTGTTTAAGGCTGCCGAAGTCTAGTTCCCCGGTCGAACCTTAAACCTATTACGCGAGATATTAACTAAAGTGGACTGTATATGCGGTTGCTTCTACGCTTACGTAAAGGCGACTACTATAGCATGCGGTATAATGCACTCGCTCTTCCCTAAAACTAAACTATTATTGTGCCAAATCGCTGAAAAGGAATCCTGCCTTATTAGGAGAACAACAAAATTGGAGCGGGTTAAACTATGTAAGGCAGGAGCTAATTAAAGGAATTGACTCACCGGGGTTTCTTCTATCCTGTTGAGCACTATAGCTGCAACTTCTGGAACTTCTTCTGAAACACTCCGGAGAGAGGCGGTGCGCGACTATATCTCACACGATGTGAGGCGGGTCTCCTGGAGCTCGACTGCTTCCAGGCTAAAGCGGTTTCTACTAGCGGTGTGGTTTCAACGACGACTGTGACGGAAAAAGCTGTTGTTCCAATGACTGGCGCGGTGGGAAGAGGACGCGCAACGGTCGCGCGTGCCTTATATGTCCTCGGCTCCGATGATTACGTGACATTCTAGAATCATCTTCTTGCCCCTCCCACCCCACCACCCCGATGTGTCGATAGGAGGGTACGAATGATATCGTTTTTCGGAAAGGAACAAGCGACTTGACACTCCTACCGTCAAATATAATAATCCAATGGTTTTTTCCGCGCAACCAGAAACCAAGAATTAGTAGAATTAGTAACATCTAGATTTTAAGAAGGAATCATTGATCAAACAGCATCTACAGCATTATCTCATTAGTTCATGGACCAAAATAAAATCAAATTAGTAACAACCTACTAACGTGAGGCAAAGCTTGAGTTCTTGTTGATTTTCAGTCAGTCCTTCTTGTTTTATTTTTTTGTCAGTGAGAACCAACTGCTGGACATGCATATAGGAATTATTTCATGGAATTTCCACCAATGGCATGCAGACTCGCGACCACAGTACCAAATGCCTCGCACATTATACCTTGCTTCTGGATCTACTTGATGATCCATTTTAAGACATAAAAAAGTTTTTCTTGCCTTTCCCATAGTCACTTGCTATGACACCAACTAGAAAAAATTGATTCTCGTACTGTTATTCACCACCACTATACATTAAAGCCTATTAAACTTTTCTGATTCTGAATAAAGATCTCCCCCAAAAATTGCCTCAATGTCAAATTTTTTATTAGTTGCTACGTTCAGCAGACGGATAAACAACCGTAGTTTTTTTACAATAGAATAAGGGTGACAAATGAGCACACAGTCCACGTTATGGTAAGTGGACACTGTGGCCCATAGACATCATACATTTATCTTCGATTAAGAATCAAAACGCAGATGCGTTGTCTCCCTTGAGGACTAAAATGGAATGCCTCGTTTCCAATAAAAAGGAATCTACACTTACCATACGAGACACAGCAGTATTAGGCTGCTATTTTGTCAAACCAACCCATTCGTACTACAACCATAATGTAACTGCAACCTGTCTCTAACGCGTAAAAGTATTTAAGTCGTTATCAAAAAGGTGCTGATGCTCATCTATTCATTTTATCCACAGGATAATATAGGGTAATGAATTCTCTTACGTCGCTACTACACGGTGTGGGCTGCGTTAATTTAAATTAGTAAATAATCTAAATATAAGTCGATGACCCTAAGTCTAAAGTAATATCTTGACTAGCGCTTAGTAGGACAATAAACAAGTGGTAGTGTTAAAAATTTTGTACAACCAACTTCAATATAAATAAAATGAGAACATCATCAATCTAATCGAAGTCAATTAAATAAGCATTACTACATATAGGTAAGATCCCAATCAAATTTACATGAGAAGAGTACACCACATGAGAAGTACATACTTCAAATAAAAAAAGAATCATCAAAATCGGTCCACCGAGAAAAAGTTCTGAGATAACACACATAAAAACATACAGTCGAATTGAGTACCTCCTCCTTTTTTTGAAGTCAGTTAAAAATCCTTATATATGTAGACTAGCTGTTCCCCGCGTGTAACTTAGGGTTTAAGTTTTTCTGCGCGGAACCCTTATCCCTTTTCTAAAATAGAAGTAGAATTTAAACGAGCAATTCTTATATATATATATATATATATATATATATATATATATATATATATATATATATATATATATATATATATATATATATATATATATATATATATATATATATATATATAATAGGAATCTCAGAAACGGCTCCAACGATTTTCATAAAATTTTGTGTGCAGGGAGTTTCGGGGGCAATAAATCGATCTAGCTGGGATTTATTTTTAGAAAATGACTTTTTGTCCGTGTTTTTAGGCAATGAAAAACTGCCAGAATAACGTTAGAATAAGAAAGTAAATTTTTACAGTTTATTAATAATTACAAATAGCTTAATTGGTATATTGTGCGGTCACAAAATCGTAATACCGTGGTTCGAGCCCAGACCGACCGACCGACTTTTTTTAATTTTTTTTCAAGTTCCTTTCTTTTTTGAGAAAATCTATTTTTTCGAGCCCTTTTTTTTAGTATTTTTTAAAAACACGAAAATTTAAATTAAACTAATTGCACTCATGATTTTTTATTTAAATAACCAGTTCAGTTTTTTCTATTATGTCGCTAGGATCAAAAAATATTATTCGTATTTCATTAGTATGTAATTTGTATCTAAATATAAATTCCAAAACACACTTATTAAAAAAAACCGAGCAAAGCTCGGTCAACAGGGTACTTTCCTATAATATAAGCTATCTGCCAGTGAAAGTCTCGTCAAAATCGTTCCAGCCGTTTCTGAGATAAGTCGAAATAAACAGACGAAAAAAGCAAAATTTGAAAAATTGTGCTTTTCTTATGAGCACCGTATATACTTTCTTAATGCGTTTGCATTTCAATATGCATTCAGTAAAAAAACTATTGTTTTGATATTACAAACAGAATTTCATTCGGAAGAGAAGGCCAAATTGGCCTCTGAAAAGCTTGGTGTGCTCAGCAAAGCGGGACAGTATTTCATGCCGACACATCGCTTGCAATTTTACAAGGCGCGGGTTTGGCCGCACATGGAATACTGTTCCCATCTCTGGAATGGGGCTCCCAGTGCCAACTCCTTCCATGGACCTTAAAGAAAAGAGCCTACTCCTTTTTCAAAGACCGACAACACATCTGCAATTCCCCTGGTGTTGCATTTGTTCACGGGCGGCGGTAATCAATTACCATCAGGTGAGCCGTATGCTCGTGTACCCGGCCCCCCTCTTATTAAAAACCGTTCAAGTTTATTTATTTGTATAGATATATTGTTATTTACTTGTTAATGGGTCACTCACTACTCGGTCTTTTCGGTCTGAATTATTGTAACGTTTACAAGACGATTAACGATATCATCAGAGTACTATTCTATTCAGATTCATTTTTCGTTGGACAAGCTTTATTCCCAATCAAGAAACACAAAGTAATATAAGATACTACTCATATTAAAAATAGTACCCGGTTGACCGAGCTTTGCTCGGTGTTTTTCGCTCGGTTTTTTTTTAATTTTTTTTTATAGGATAGGGTGACAAACGAGCACACAGTCCACCTGATGGTAAGTGGTTGCTGTGGCCCATAAGCATCTACATCTATCCTCGATTACGAATCAAAATGCAGATGCGTTGTCACCCGTGAGGACTAAGATGGAATGCCTCGTTTCCAGTAAAAAGGGTCTCCGGTTCTCTACACTCACCATACGAAATACAGCAGCATTAAGCTACTATTTCACGCTGGTATTCTGTGAGAGCGTGGTCCTTCCCCGGTCGAGTCGACCCATTCGTGCTACAACTATACTACTAATATAACTGCAGCATGGCTCTACCACGTATAAATTCGTGTATTTTGGAAATTATATTTAGATACAAATTACATACTGATGAAATATGAATAATATTTTTTGATCTTAGCGACATAATAAAAAAAACTGAACTGGTTATTTGAATAAGAAATCATGAGTGCAATTAGTTTAATTTAAATTTCCGTGTTTTTAAAAAATACTAAAAAAGGGCTCGAAAAAATAGATTTTCTCAAAAAAGAAAGGAACTTGAAAAAAAATTAAAAAAGTTGGTCGGTCGGTCTAGGCTCGAACCGGGGTTTTACGATTCTGTGACCGCCCATTATATCAATTAAGCTATTTATAATCATTGACAATCTGTCAAAATTTACCTTCTTATTCTAACGATATTGTAGCAGTTTTTCATTCCCTAAAAACACGGACAAAAAGACATTTTCTAAAAATAAATCCTAGCTAGATCGATTTATTGTCCCCGAAACTCCCTGGACACTAAATTTTATGAAAATCGTTGGAGCCGTTTCAGAGATTCCGATTATATATTTATATTCGAATTGCTCGTTTAAAGGTATAGGATTTTATGTTCCTTTGCCTAATCAGACAAAAACTGCACAGAACTGTTTGAATATGTATTAGAATTAGAACTACTCACCGAATAGAAAGAATTAAAATAAATTAATATCATAGAGTACTGTAGTTATGTACGGAAGAACTAGTACACTACACTGTCTGAAGTGTACCAGTACGATGCTGTCTTTGAGATGACCGATCAGGAACGAGCATCGATAATGAAATAAAATTATCGGTTATAGTGACATCACTATCCAAACGTCAACGGGTGGACAAATGGCATTTCGTATTCATTCATGGCAAAAGAGAAATCATAAATCAGAAGCAGTGTTAGAACACGTTCCGTCCGGTCCGGGCGTGTGTCATTTGCATATTTCTACCTGCTGCATTCCAAGATGGCCACCACTGCAAGTGCATACTTGACGCCGGTGAACACAGTCGACAGAAAGAATTTAATAGTTTTGATAAGAAATAATATTTTAGATGATTCCGTCGAGATTGTATCGGATACGGACTTGGTAAGTAATTTTTATTTAATAAAATAGGTTACTATGGACGATATTTTGTTAAGATTTTATCAATTTGTTCAGGTCTTGTTCAAATCTTTTTTTTTTTAATATTTAACCATGAAAGTAACGGTAATTTACTAAAGATATTTAGGTTCTAGGTTTGTTATAATCTGTGTTATTTCATGTTTGAAAAATTTTAAGGTGTGATTTAGGTAACGAATATTTTAGGGGAGAAAGTACATTAAACCCTTTTTAAAAGCTACTATAAAATTCGAGTTAAGCCTTTTTTATCTTTTATATATCCCTTCAATTTTATTTTACTTTTGTAATATTCGTAAAAGGACACATTGATTTAAAATTTTTAAATAATATTTTGCCTTTACTTCTCAAATTTTGTGGAGTAGAGCGGAGGGAAAAGAGGAGAAGGTAACTGGCTGGTACGCCAGAATATGGACATCATATAAAGAATGCCACATATATGAGGACTAATATCGAAAATATTACATTAGTTGTGAGATTTAATATGATTAATTGCGAAAACGATCTTTTTTAGGTTTCTATTTCAATTTATATAGCGAGCGTTTTTATATTTACTGTGCTTTGCTATCAAATAAATAAATAGGCACTAGAAAGTAACTATATAAATGAAATTCAATTTTGGTACCACTAATAATATTCGATTGAAAAATACCACAGGTTATAATTGTGATAAAATCAAAGCAACAGGGAAAAATGGAGTGTCCAGAACGAAAAAGACAGGCTGTGCTTAAAGAATTCAACGCAAAAGTTTTGAATGTCGGTCTAGTGCATAATAATAATGTCCTTTAAACCGAATTCCGGCCACGGCGGCCTGCCTCAACGGAGACTAGCCATCGGCGCAGGACAGGATTATAGTGCCCAAGTGTATGCGCAAGCACAAGTGCACACTCTATTCCCTCACTCTCATAATCCGATGGGAAAACCGACACGACCGGAGAGAGATCAGGCGCAAGGGGTTATATCAAACACTAATTCAAGGATTTCAAGAGAGTTACGAGTATTCCTGTATCGTTAGTATCCGGAATAATTATTTATCTTCTCATCTTCAATATATGTCAAAGAAAATTTTTAGTATGGTAATTTAGTAATACACTAAATTATACTTTCATATTTTTGTTCTGCAGAGTTATCAGTAATTAGTATGACAGTAAAAGTATGATAGGACTGGCGTGTGGTTTCCATCTCACGTGGTTTTCATCATCATATACTTATTTTTAAACCGTGTACCTGCCAAGCGTGGCAATTATGGCAAAGTCCTCCATATGAGGCTCTCTCTCGCTCTCTGGGCGAGGCCTATGTTGAGCAGTGGATGGATGTAATTAATGGATGGGTGGATGAGATCCCTATTTTTATCCAACTTCAAAAAAGGCGGAGGTTTACAATTCTACTGTGTTTTTGAAGGTATGCTATGTAAGGCGAAATCCTTGTCAATTGTGGACCGATTTTGATAAATATTTTTTATTAAATAGATAATCTTTTATTATTACTTAACAAAAAGTCCACTGCCGTGCGGTTTCTAACCCGTGGTAGCTCAGATGGTTAGCGCTCGCTGTAAATTTCACAGTATGCGAGCAACCCGGGTGTTCCTCCCACGTTCACGGTGGACTTTTATAGGCTGTAATGGATGGAAGTTTCGATTCCCGCCAGCACTAATTAAATTGTTAAATGCAATTTTTAAAGCTGATTTACCACGTACTCGGAGGTAAATCGGAAGGAAACCTGCATGTTTGAGAAATAGTAAAAAATATATTACGAGACATGTGAAGTTTGCTAAAACGCATTAAGGCAACCCGGAGGACACTTCCTTGCTGTAAGACCCTCTCAGAAATAAGAGGAGGCCTGTGTCCAGCTGAGGGACGTATATAGGCTAAAACTTCAATTTTTTTTAATTCCAACCTGCATCCTTTTAGCGAAGTAACGATAAATGTAAATATTTAAACGATATTCAAAAGGTTTAAAATTTAGCTTGAAGCAGGGCTTTAATTTATCTGTACTAACACTATGTCTGGCATCAACTTAATAATCTGAGACTACCTATTTTATTTAGTTCTTTGAAATCGTCGTAAAGTCATTTTAAAATTAAGACTTTTTTTTGTAGTTTATGGCATTATTATTCTTTGTGCCAATGACGAGTAAACCTTCACAGACGCGCGTCGCATTCGAAGTTTCCCCTAATTCTTTTCTTCTTTTCATTTATCTGTTTTAAACGTTAAACCCCACTAGGATTATCTCCTATTTCGTGGAGGCAGTTTACATCCACAAATTTTGAAAAGGACAAAAAAACAGACCCGAAATAATTATTTGTAGGCTATATAAATTTTTGTTCCGTGCGGGATTCGAACCCGCGGACCTTAGGTAAGCCACTACGCCAGGAGCCGTTAATACTTATTTCCTTATATTATTGATAAGTCTGAGCGCGTCTGAGCGTGCGAAGACCTATCAGTAATCTAAGCTTATTTCTAAAATTAGTTCAAAATCATTCATTGATAACTAACCTTAATAAAGTAAAAACAGACTTCAAAAAACTAAAAGAAAAAATATAAAATAATTTCCACAATCTAACAGCATTTGTATTTCTGCTAAATATAGATACACTTAGTACAAAAACACCCCCTTATTTAATTAGTAATTAAAAAAATGTGTGGATAGAGCAGTAGTCGAATGTATTTATAGCCTCAGATAGCAATAACAACAGCGGAGGCTAGGCTATGTCTAGCCGTGGACTGCCGCAGGATGATGGTGATGACAATAAGAACCTGCTTCTATTAAAAAAAATTATTTGCATTGAATCATTAAAAAAATTAAATGAAAAAGTTGCCTATGTATTCTGCGATGTTGGTGTTTTAACAGGTAGATATTGATTTACCGTTGATATTTCTAAATTGTTTCGCGGGTAATTCGTATATAAAAGTTTTTTTCCCTAGCTTCAGGTAGGAAGGGACCAAAATGTCTTTTGAAAACATTTTAAGGAGCAGGTACTTTTCCTTGTATCCTAAAAGCATATTGGGTAAATTTTGTTGAATTTTATTCACTTTGATGCTTGGATTACGTTTATGGAAGACAATTGAATATAAAAAAAACTTTTTGTGGCATATTTTTCTATCGTTTTTTGTAAGAAAGTAGAACTTATATTTTTATTTTATCTTAAAAATCTTCTTTCATTCTAAGATTATTATTCACTTATATCGTGGAGGTGATTTATAAACATTAATTGCACTGATAAATATCTAGACCTGGTATTTAGGGTGTAGAAATATTTGTTTGGTGTGCCGTAAAATTAATTTGAAGACACAAGTTTGCGCGTTAACCGCTAAAAAGAACCCCTTTGTCGTATCCCCTCAGTTTCAAGGCACTCCCCTTGTTGCCTCAGCCAGTATCGGAATCCTCGGCGTCGACATATCGAGTGACGTGCAGTTTCGTGGTCACTTGGAAGGGAAGGCCAAATTGGCCTCTAAAAAGCTTGGCGTGCTCAGCAGAGCGGGGCAGTATTTCATGCCGGCACACCGCCTGCAACTTTACAAGGCGCAGGTTCGACCGCACATGGAATACTGTTCCCATCTCTGGGCTGGGGCTCCCCAGTACCAGCTCCTTCCACTTGACCGCATCCAGCGCAGAGCGGCTCGAATCGTCGACGACCGAGTGCTTTCCGATCGGCTCGATTCACTGGCGTTGCGAAGAGATGTTGCATCTCTTTGCGTATTTTATCGCATCTATCACGGGGAGTGCTCTGAGGAATTGTTCGGATTAATCCCAGCCGCCAAATTTCGTGAACGCACGACACGGCAAACGTCCCGATACCATCCACACCATCTGGATGCTTGGCGGTCCACCACTGTACGTTTCACAAGGAGCTTTCTTCCACGTACAACCTCTCTGTGGAATAGTTTATCACCGGCGATTTTTCCGGACCGATACGACCTGGGGACCTTCAAGAAAAGAGCTTACTCCTTTCTAAAGGGCCGGCAACGCACCCGCAATTCTCCTGGTGTTGCGGTTGATCATGGGCGGCGGTAGTCACTTAACATCAGGTGAGCCGCATGCTCGTTTGCCCCCTCTTCTATAAAAAAAAAAAAAAAAAAAATTCAGATTATAGCGTTAGTTCCTATAGAGTTATAATAATAATAAAATCCGTAAAATTAGTTTCAGATTATAGCGTTAGTTCCTATAGAATAATAATAATAAAATCGTTTATTTTCTCATCACATAGATATGCATTCAATGGGCCTAACATAGGTATACGCGGTAGAGCCACGCTGCACGGGGAAGTACCACGCTCTCACAGAATACCATCGTAAAATCAATTCTTGCTTTAAATACTTCTGTGTTTCTTATGGTGAGTGTAGAGATACGTAGACCCTTTTTTACTGGAAACTAGGCATTCCACCTTAGTCCTAAGGGAGACAACGCATCTGTGTTTTGATTCCTAATCGAGGATAAATGTTGTGGCTCGTTTGTCACCCTAATTCTATAAAAAAACAAACATAGTAAGATAATAGGCTGACTGACTGACATGTGAAAGACTGGTGCCTGAGGTGGGTTTCCGAAAAAACATGTTACACAGGTCGCAGAGAAAATGTCAGAAGATATTATGTAGTATGAAGTTAAAGACAACCAGGTGTATATACTTTTGTCAACCACGTAGGATTGTGTATTAAGTTGGGTTGTTGTTGGCGTTATCATGAATTCTCATGCTTTTTAACACGATTTTATTAGCTTCAGGTGAATTTATCTATGCAACGGTGTTTTTAATGTTATGTTTATCCAACTTGTAGTCGGTCGATTGATATGAAAATTTGCACTTGTATCAGGTACCGATGACAATACAATAATCGAATAATTTTATCCTAGTATTTTGATCAGGATCATTAGGATACAATAAAATAATCAGCTCAGGATCGATGCGTGTTGTTTAGGCTTTTCTAAAGTCTATATATATGAAAGAGGATGTTTGTAAATATGAAATCGTTTAACTCAAAATCTATTTGACCGATCACTATGAAAATTGGTATATATGTGTATTTTTCAACGAAGAAGGTTTATATTTATAAAATATAAATAAATTGAGATAAAAGATTGAAAAAAAAAACTTGAAACACTTATTTGATTTTTTTTTAATCAACTGCGGCAATTAATGGAATTGCACGCACTAAAATAAAATTGCTGAACACAACCTATGATATTAACGGGCGACAACGTCTGCCGGATTCATACATTATTATATAAAAATTACTACCTATCCTTTGGTGTTGAATAATGAGGTAATAATTTTTTTTCACAGATGGACACAGATTCTCCGATTCGAAAGTCCAAAAGCCTTCAGCCAGTCTCCAAGAAATTATTCCACTCCCCAATGTCGGACTACAGTCCAGAACAGAGTACGACATCCCGGGACCAAGTAGACAAAAAAAGCGTGGAAGGCAAACATTTAAACAGAACAAAAAGGGCGTGGAAAAGGAAACAAGTGCTAATCCCGGACTCGAATGAAAAAATCAAAAGGGCGTATGTGAAAGAGTGCGATAGTGACAGCTATAGCCCCGAACCATGTGGCGGAATGAGAAGACGAGTGTTGATAAGTTTATTTCATAGTAAGGAATATTCAATGGAATATGGAGACTAAATTGTAACGAATATAGAAAAAACCGCGTCCATATTGCATGCAATATTTTTGGTTGTAAATAGGGTTGCCAACGGTATTGTTTTAACATTATTATCTTTACTTTCCATTTAGTGTGCTTTAAATTTACTTCTTCTACTTTTTATTTGTCAATCCGTATCAGTCCACATCTGGATATAGCCCTCCTTTCTACTAAGAAAGAAATACACCACGCTTATCAAGCTGATCGGCTATCGCAGTACCCGAAGTCTTGCACCTTGACCCTGTACTGCTTTATAGGTTGTGGGTGGCGTGATTGTGATGCAGCTGTAAGGAAAACCGGCCATCTCCTCGAATTTATCATAGTCCTATTATACCACACTTTCAGGATGATACAGGGTGAATAGAGAATTATCTTAGTCCGTCACCACGTCTTAAGACTATTTTGTTTACTCCCGAAATATTTTATCAAATATTCTAATAATCGGTTATTATATATAAGCATATCCAAATGTATTTCAATCAAAAAAACATTCTTTATTTTTTTTGTTAATACTGTGTATTTTTAAACAAATATTCTGTAACTGAAACAAAATTGCCAACCCTATTTTACACTATTATTTCATCGTGTAAGACTAGTATAGTTGAATGGGTAACATGTCTTCCATTCCATTAGTGATATTACTAGACATAGATAGATTTATGGTAGAAAAGAGTCTAAGTGTCTTCCAAAATAATTTTATTTGTGTCGAATAGATTTAGATTTTCTACAGATTAGTAATAAATAAAATATAAGTGGTAAGATTGATTTTTGCATTCGGTGACAGATTATATTTAAAAAAAAAAAGAGAAGAGAGTATAAAGGTTAATGAAATGATAAATGTAACAAAAATATCCTCAAGAATTTGAAAAAGGAAGCAAAAATTAATACCATTTTTGTTGGTTTTACACATAAAATGCTACAGCAGGGCTTCACTAAAGCTAAGAGTTTGTTTACGGCATACTTGGCGGAGTTATAAGTAATCTTAGACAGATCCCTCACCCTCTCCTTGTTGGAAATGATTATTAGACTTAATTTTTTTTAAACAGGATTATTCTGCAACTTTTTGGATGCCTTATGTTTTTTTTTTTTGGGATAATTTATTATTTTTCATTTATTAAAAGATTCGAAGATTTGGGTAAAGGGGTTTTTAAATATTATATGATTTAGTACCTAATATGTGATATTTTTAAAAATAGTAAATAGTTAAGATCGTATTGGATAGTGTAAGAAGTGAAAAATGTTAATTTTTAATTTAACATTTTTATAATAATTAGGTTATATTGTCAAGATTTAAATAAATGAAGTTATATTTTTTGTGTTATTAATTAATATTTATCCGTTTAAAAAGTGATCTCCGTGAATTCATGTTCTGTAAATATTGGCTAAATTTGATTAAAACTACTTTTACGGATTTTATCGCGTTTATTTTACTATTATTTTTAATTCCAGACGTTTCGGGCGCTTTCCAGCACCCATGGTCACGGGAGACTGAGATGACGTCCCGATGTCATTGTTAAACCCGGAGAACCTTCAGCTTTTTTAATTATTGTTTATGGTCCGATCTATGCAAAATGAACTGACTATGTCCTGAGGTCTTGCAGTGGTATGCTTGGGTTTAGTTCTAATTTTATTGATTATAGGATCCCAAGCAGGTGGTAGTACCCAGCCTTCTTCTCTATTGAAATTAGGATATTTTTTAATTTCAATAGCCTCACGTATCATCCTTGGTAGGAATCGGTGTTCTTTCGCGAGGATTTGTGGTCTATAAATCTGATGTAATGGTTGGGGCCGTCTAGGATATGATCACAAACTGCAGACTTCCCGGAACGTTGATGCTTCACATCAGCTATATGTTCTTTTACGCGGGTTCTAATTGATCTTTTTGTTTGTCCTATATAAGAGAGACCACATTCATGGAAATCATTGGCTAAATTGTTATTTTATCCATTAGCTCGTAAAATATGGGTGCCCCCCGTTGTGGGACGATTTTCCTTTCATTCTAAATAATGTGTAGTAATGTAGAGAGGCAAATAATTCTGACTCAATTCTGTTTAATCAAGAGAATGATAAATTCAAGATTAAAAAGTCATAAGATATATAACACACTTATACAAAGACATCAACAATAACCGAAAAAAAAATAATAAAAAAATTATCCAGTATTATGCTTCAAGCAAGCTGGCGATGGTTCATCTGGCGCGTCTTGGCGTTGCGAATATTCGTTTAATTATTTAGTTTAAATAAAAGAAAACATATCGAAAACAGAAGTAGCAGAGTAAGCTTATGTCGAGTTCTTATATTTACAGACCTCAAGTTGAATTATCATAAAAATAATCATTAATCCGAGTAATTGTAAAAGATCTTGAATTAGTAAAAGTAATGATATGAAATAAGGATTGCAATGATTTTGAAACAATGTTCGTTGCGCGTCACTTTTTTACCGACTTCAAAAATGTTAATTCGATTGAGTTTTTTATGTTTTTTATTTTTTTATGAGTGAACCAATTTTATGATTATTTTTTGATATTAAAGCTGGTGCTTTTCGTGCAGTCTCATACAAATTTGATCAATATTTGACCAGTAAGTTTTGAGTTATCCTTATTAATTCATATTTAATTCACTTCGAATACATTGATGTTGTTCTCATTTTAATTTATATTGAAGTTGGTTGTCCAATTTTTTTAATTGACCACTTATTTAAAGATTGAAGTTACAAGCCAACTAACAGTCCATCTTATGGTTAGCGTCTACAGCAGTCCTTGGACTTTTCAACTTCGATAAGGAACCCTACAGATGCCTCTGAGTATACTAAGATGGAATACCTTCTGGATTGTAACTATACTAGGTCTCTATAACCTATAGACCGAAACACGGCAGTTTCTTGAACTATTGTCTGGTCGTTGTAATGGGTAAGAGGGTGATACACGGGGTGGTCATCCCATAACCCTTAAGTATTAAGTACCTATGTATGTACCAAGTTAAGAAGTCATAAATATATACTGAAGATTTGATCTCTCCTGTAATTCATGTAAACATGAAGTGATACACTATTAGGTAGGATAACAATCTGGTACTGAATTGTTAGCGTTATTTTAATTGTAATTTGATATTTATGTATTTTGTTTTTAACCTCTCAAACGGCAAGTATCCAAATTTGACCGCTTCAACCCACAACACTTTAACCCATAAATACTTATGTTTAGAGACGACTTTTTTATGAAGAAGTTTGGCGTTATGGAATTAATATGAAATGTTCTATCCTGTAGTGGAATAAAAAGTCAGTTAAGCTTTTGATATTTATTTATAAATTATAATCCACGTTCATTTCATACGCCATTTTCTTTTGAATGTTATTGTGTTGATTTTTGGATTTTTCTAGTGTTTTAGTTAAAGTTTTTGTTTGAATATAATTTATCTTTTTACTTAAATAAATTTGAGTAATATATATTGAAATAATTGTGATTTTCACGCTGCCGACATCCGCTTGATATGTTTTTTTTTATTGTTATCAAAATACAATAAAATCTTTTTGTAATGAAGTTAAACCTGACTTTTGTTTAGATCCCATGATAGAGAATTTTGTATTGATTTTATAATGCCAAACTTCTTCGTAGAAAAGTAGTCTCTAAATATAAGTTTTAGTGGTTTAAAGTGCTGTGGGTGGGTGCTGTCGCATGCGGCCGCTCGGGATATGCCGGACGCATGCATTTGCATGGAATTTTTTGTGGGGATTGAAAGGTTAATATCTAAAAATAAAAAAATAAACATAATGTTACATACATATCGAAATAAATGGCTTCTAATAAGCTCCGGGAGAAATTTACATGCTATTAAAACATAAATTACCGTTTATAAAATTTTTGTATGTTTCCCTGTCCGTTTGTCCGGGGTCTAATCTTTTAAATGGCCTAACCGGTTGTGATATAAAACTTTACAAGCCGATAGATAGCAATGCGAGAAGAGATCTGGGCTACATTTTATCCCTAAAAGTTTGAAGTAATTATTTTGAAAAAAAATAAATAAAATTGATACATGAATGTTTATTCGCTATCTTAAATCTAAATAACTAAACATGAATATATTCTATCCAGGTGAAACCGGAACAAGTCTCTAGTAATAAATAAGTAAAAAAACGCTTGGCTAATATCCCACTATTACTCAAGCTTTAACACGATTAAAAATAAAAATAATAAAAAATTACAGGGATCTATCAAAGATAATTAATAAAAATAAGCCGCTTAAGCGGAGACACAGCAAGCGGTCCAAGAGAAGCGCGTCCTTCGGAATTAAACCTTGGACTCTAGGGAAATCAAACGCTAAACGTCCAGGCAGGCAGTCTTATTTATTTTACGTCGTACTTAGATTCCAGCTTAATGAGATGCTTACGAAATAAGCTTATGGAGTTTTGTAATGACACAATTTTTAATGCTACCCGATTTTTTATAAATTCATTAGGAGTAGTGGATGGTTCGAAGATTCAAGTATAAATACGACGGCCTCTTCGATGTTTATTTAAATAATACTTTAAATAAAAGTAATAAGGGATTATTGAGTTCACCGTTACTGTCACAGTTTATCTAAAGTTTCTACCAAAAGGGCCTTCTAAGGAGAAAATGGTAAGCGAAGATGTACCCTAATGGAGCTCTATCCCAATTATGGCCTCCAGACCGAATTTCGGTGACGGTGACACGCCTCAACGCAGACTAGCCATCGGCGCAGCACAGGATTATAGTGCACAAGTGTAAACGCAAGCACAGGTGCACTCTTATAGTCTCAATTCCTTTACTCTCATTCCGTCCAGTCCGATGGCCCGGTAAACCAACATGACCGGAGAGAGATCACACGCAGGACCAACGGCTTTACGTGCTTTCCGAGGCATGGGGTGAGATATCGCCAATTTTTTGATTCCGCGTGGCTACTAAGAATTTCAAATACAATTTAATAATATTTTTGGCCCGAACCGGGGATTCGAACTCGGTTCCTTTTGATCAGGAGTCGCGCTTACAACCACTTGACCAACGAGACAGTCTACTCTACTCTACCTAGTTACTAATTAAATGAATTGCTTATAAATTATTTATTTTACTTAAGTTTGACTACCGTCTGCTATATTACCAACACCACTAAACTATGTACCTAGTCTTTTCTAATTTAGTGGTGACGGGGATAATTTATGCAAGTAAGAGAGGTCAAAAAGTGTACTTCATACTAAGTATTCACCTTTTTTACTCAGATCTTAGCTAACTAATAAGCTATACGCTTTAGAGTTATGCTGAAGTTACATTAGTAGTTGCCTAAATATTAAGGGTTGGCTCGACCGGGAAAAAAGCACGCTCTCACAGAATACCTGCGTAAAATAGAAGCACAGTGCTGCTGTGTTTCGTATGGTGAGTCCAGAGTACCGAAGCCCCTTTAAATTGGAAACGAAGCATTCCGTCTTAGTCCACAGGGCTGACAACTGTCAACGCATCTGCATTTTGATTCTTAATCGACGATAGATGTAGATGTCTATGGGCCACAGCATCTACTTACCAACACGTGGACTGTGTGCTCGTGAATCTATAAAATAAAACTAGCACACCTTAACACAACCCCTGGTCTCGTTAGGTTGTTATTAGCAATATACACTCGGAACTTCGCTTGGCTGCATTAATCTTTAAATGATCCATTCTCATAAATTATAGCCTATGAAAGTCTACTGGCAAACATAGTCCTCTCATAAGGGGATAGTTGCCACGCTTAGCAACCGCAGTTTTTTATTTTGTAATAATTATTTGGAAGACGCTGCTCTCATTTCCTAATTTGTTTCCTTAGTCAACTTTTAGTCAACGTTTAGTTAGGAACGATATGGGGTATTGGATATTCCAACATCGCGATCAACACCACGATTACACGCTCATATTAATTATCATCATAGTATATCGCGTTTGTTTTAAACTTTTTCATGCTTCTAAAAAGCTTCCAACATATTCAACCCAACTATGGTGTCGAGAAAGTTCATTGTAACATTCGTTTGCAGTGGTACTCACACTACAATGTTTTTATGCCCCAAGTGTTTGATCCAGTAGATCTAGTAGATTCGTTTACCCGGCAGGGCCACGCTGCAGATGAATTTTGGTCCTTTCTGTCTCTTTTTTAAAACGTTACCCCCACAGTAAGATTTTATCCTGTATCATGGAGGTTTATATAGTATATAAATTGCACCAGACCCGGAACAACTATGTACGGGCCATACAAATATTTGTTCTGTGCAGGATTCGAACCCGCGGCCCTCAACGCTGCAACTTAATGCTATATCACTGCACCACGGATCAGTCGAAATGGTTGCAGCATAAGTGGGTCATATCGGCCGAGAAAATATCAAACCATCGTAAAGTAATAGTAAGTATCAGACATATTAATCGTGATAAGGCTTCATAGGGAATCCAGAAGGAATCCTAATAAGATGGTCATTTAAAAAATGGTTGTTCATCTTTTAATAGCGTTGAAACACCCTTGAACTTATTTCAATAATATAAAGAGATACTTATATTGTATTTATATGTGTACCTAGATATCAAAGTCCGTTTCGTTCTTATTGCACAAAATGCCGAAATCGCGATGAGAGATTTCGAAGCCATAAAGTTAGAAGAATACTTCTCACAATATTGCGAAGTGTCTTCGGATCTCATTGGCGAAATAACGTAAGATCACGTTCCGAATTAATTTTTGTTGGAGACAGTCCCAGGTATATTAAATGAAAGTAATCAGATTAAGAAATAGTTTTTTAGTATTATTTCTATGCCATATCCCATGTTGTCTGGGACTTTTATGCGCAAAATATAGCAAAAACTTTTATACGTGGTGGAGCCACGCTGCAGCTATATTATGGTTGTAGCAAGAATGGGTCGGCTCTACCGGGGATGGACCACACTCTCACAGAATACCTGCGTAAAATAGCAGGTTAATGCTGAAGTGTTTCATCTGGTAAAGGTAGAAAGACTCGTATCCAGTAAAAAGGGTCCCCCTTTTTACTGGATACGAGTCATTTCATCTTAGTCCTCATTGGTGACGACGCATCTACATTTTGATTCTTATTCGAGTATAAATGTACTAGTAAATGATTAAGGGCCACAGCACATGTACTGATCATCAGGTGGGCTGTGTGCTCGCTTGTCACCCTATTCTATAACCCCTCGTCTGTCCAAACGCCATATTCTGGCGTCTCAAATAATATGCACATCTGTCAAACGCCATAATATAGCGTCGAGTGATAGCAAACTATTTGTAACATATATATGATATATGTAATATACACATACATAACATATATATCTGTTATGCATAATCTGATAGCTTATTTAATAACGTTTCCATTGATATATGATTTTAATATACTTAATTAGTATATATACGTATATACACTTAGTACACTTGTTATGTACAGTAATCGCTCTGTTCAGTAATAAACCGCAATTCGCAAATTTTATACCAAGACACAATGATCTACAACGATCTGAGGGCCGGTGATAACCTCAGGCAACATTGTGACGCATAACGCGATTCTATAATCTGTGGGAACAAAAAAGGAAAAAAAAGGAGGGTAGGAAGCGTAAGAAGCCTACATCTCTTTGTGTTATCATGGAGTGAATATCTCTTCAAAACTAAAAATAAGGACTACTCTAGAGTGTACCGTGTACAATCTAATTACTAGTGTATTCTACCGCGTAGAAGAAGCCACCAGGAGCTGTCAACGTTTGCCGATCTTGGGAAGCTGGCTAGTAAGACCGTGAGTAGTTTTATTGTTTTCTTGGTGTAATTTTGTGACTGCGGTAACTGAACGTTTCAGGAGATATTGAATACAGTCCACTATATAATTTAAAAATAATCCCAAGCCGACACACGTTCTACGTATTTAATTAACAATCCAAGGCGTAGTATACTTCACGTTAGCTTTTAAAATATTGTGTGCGTTAAATAGAAATAGGTGACTAAAGTGTTATTGTGTTTGTGATTGTGTAGACGATCATCGAAGTATATTACTAACGTATAGACGATGGGCTTTAATACTGCGTATTTAATTGACTTCGATTGCATTGATGATTCTCATTTCATTGATTCTCATTTTATTTATATTGAAATCATTTGTACAAAATACCTATTTAATTTTAACACTTGTTTGCCATATATAAAAAAAATTAAAATCGTGTAGTTTTTTGTTGAAAAGAGAAAATTTAATGTGATATAATATTTCAGGGCAATTTTTTTAAACACGTTACTTACTCACTATGATCCTATCCCATATCGTGGAGGCAGTTATCAAACATAAGTTACACAAGTACAAACAAGCAGACTCGGAAAAATAATTTGTAGGACATACAAATTCCTGTTTCTTGTGGGATTCGAACCCGAGGCCCCCAGCGCTGCACACTCATTGCCAAGCCACTCGGAGTCGTCGCATTCTGCCTTTCCCTTCGGGAATAACAAGCGAGGCGTATTACTCAAAACAATGAAAACTAAACGCGGACCTTCAAAACGAATCGCAGATAGGCTGTGGAAATTGAACATTATTACCCTGGAAACGAGATGCAAAAGGTTTCGGGCTTATATATCTTCATAAAATAATACAGTCTACGATTGATTTTCTGTCCCTGCTAGCATCGATTAACATAAACACTCACTACAGGGCCCGTGACCGTAATCCTAAACTGTTTTCACTCACAAGTGTACCGTAACAACACATCATGTTACAACCCAGTGGTTAGAATGTGTCGCCTCTCTCTACAGTGATATATCCCGGGACTATCCAAATGTTGATATTCTAGGTTCAAATCCAAATGTCTTCAATAGATCTATCCGTGATATGCTGAAATATTTGGTCACGTCTGTTTTATTTTTCTACTTACTTTTGATCTAGCTTTAAATCTGTAACAGGCCTAAGGGTGATAGCAAAACCACTGTTAATTAAATTAACACATGTTTTCGCCTACAGTTTAGTACTTAATTATTTAATTTTAAGAAATTTTTATCTCCACAACTGTAATCTGTATTGCGTTAATGAATAAACAAAAACAAAACGACAGCAAAAACTTATTGTAAGTTCCAAACAAATAGTATATATTTTAAGAAATTTTTGTTCCAATAAAAGTAAAGCGTAATAAAATTTAAAGCATAATAGAAACATAAACTCTGACGCCCGACACGCAGAGGGGTAAGCAGAGACTATGAAATTATATTTAGCAAGATCAATCGCTCACCCACTTCTTTCACATCAATCATCTCATACACATACATCCTCGTGTGTTAAGAGTAGGTACTCTTCATTTGGATCATCAATTTATCGCCAATTGGGTCAATAAATTTCTTTCCCGTACTGATTTTGCCACTCACTTCTGCATCACCACTTTTCCTTGTTTATTTTTATACGTGTCTAAACCACCAAAGCATTCTTTACATTATTCTTAATGACGGCTTTTCTTCAGCATTAATTTTACTCTCTTGCTTCTTCTGCCACACTCAAATTTCACTTTCACACAAAAAATATAAGAACAATGTAATTTTGACGGCTATGACGCTGTGCTTTAGCATTGAGTTGCGGTGCTGAGGGCCGCGGATTTGAATCCCGCACGGAACAAGTATTATACAAATATAAGTTAACTACAAATAATTGTTCCAAGTCCGAATGTTTGGCCTTGTGCAATTTATGTTTGTAAACTGCCTCTATGATACAGGAGAAAACACCAGTGTGAAGGGTAACATTTTTACAAAAAAATATATATTTGGTTTGGTATCTTACCTTTTACGGCGCTGAGTTTGTTTCCGACCATCTGCTTGGCTACGAACGCCGCCATCTTGTCTTAGTTTTTCTTGCTTCTAGGAGCTAAAATCTGAAACAAACAAAATCTAAATTAGCTTTTTATAACATCTGTTATTTGTATATCCGCTTCTAAAAATCCACAGCCTTTAGGCTTTTTTACGCATTTTACTGGAAACGATGCATTCCATCTTTGTCTATTTACGTGGTAGAGTCACACTGCACCTGCAGCTATATTTAGTTGTAACACGAATGAATCGGCCCGACCGTGGTCCTACACGCTCCCACAAAATACCAGCGTAAAATAGCAGCTTAAGGCTGTTGTGTTTTATAGGGTGACTATAGAGAACCGGAGATTCTTTTTAATGGAAACGAGTCATTCCATCTTAGTCCTCAGGGGTGACAGCACATCTGTATTATGATTCTTTATCGAGGATATCTATGGGCCACAGCTTCCACTTACCATCTGTTGGACTATGTGTCCGTTTTTTTATATATACAATTATATTAATAAATAATTATATTCTACAAAAAAATGTCCTCTGGGGTAACAGTGCATTTGAATTTTGATTCATAGATGGGATGTGCTCCAGGCCGGATTTCAGTCACGGCGATCAGTCCTATTATAGTGTCCACAGAACGTCATATATTACTCTAGGGTACTGCGGCATTATATTGGCAGTCCGAATTTTCCACCAGTGAGAGTACTGAGCAGTGCTCGCAGTGTATGTGGGAACATACCCATAATCACTCTCTATACTTCGTATTCGTACCGGAACTACAGAATAAATAATAGCCGGAACACAGCAGTGCACTAACAGCTGCTTGCGGGCAGAAAAGGTAAGGGGCTGGTAGGTATCCTAGCGAAATCCTAGACAGAATAGGAGTCCTAGAATAGAGTCGCTTACTACCAGATGGATTACTAACCCTTTTGTGACTTTAGTATTATAAAAAAAAGAAATCAAAATACCTAACCAAAATATATTATTATCTGAACAAATTCAGAATGCGTGAATATTACACGGGAAAATTAAATCTTAATTTATCGGTCCTTTCTTATTACGGTGCGGTGGTTCGAGTTTCCCTACAACCCTTTAATCTTCTCACTTGTACCGTTCGCGTAGTGTATATATTCTTTGCTTGTGGGTGGAACTTTCGAGAGCAAGAGTGCTAAACCTCTTGTTTATGCCTACAAAATAGGTAAATAGGTAATAGCGTGATATTAAGCCGCATTTGTTGCTTCACACTCGAGTTCCGAAGTTAGGGGTTACGTATGTACATATTTAGAAATTTAGTAATGTCATATTATAATTTTATGTTCATATTTAACGGTAAAGTTTTGGAGTTTACACGTGTGCTTATTTTTTACTGGAAGGGCGAACTGTTGTCGTTCATGAACAAATAAATTCGCACACAAGAAAATAGATTTGTTTATCTGATGGATTAAAGGTCCATTTCAAAAATTAAATAAAATTAAGGATAGTTAATATTATTTTTATACACGTGCAGTGGCTTTATTGATTGATATTATTATTATTATTACTGCTTCTTTAAAACTATACCCATTGTATTGTGTAATAGAATGGTAATGCTGGAGCCCATTTACATCTGCATTTATTATCAATTAAGAATGAAAATGATGATACGTCGTCACCCCTGAGTACTGAGCTGGAACGCCTCGTCTCTAATAAAATGGGTCGCCGGTTCCCAACACTCACCACACGAAACACAGTATTAAGCTGCTACTTCACGCTGGTATTCTGTGAGAGCATGGTCCTACCCCATTCATGCTATAACCATAATATAACTGCAGCGTGGTCGTCAGTTCTCTAAGTCCGGTTTTTGTTAGGTTTTTTAAATTTTACCATTTTTTCTTTATTTGCCATGCACTGGTTTCCACTTCGCCCGAAGATTTTATGATAAATGATAAAAAGCCTTGTTTTACTTAATAAAAAATTGTCGTGTTAAGCTAACACTAAAAAATGAAACATGTCCAGCCTTTTTACCCAAATTTTCGGCTAAACCTACTTTAGAGCGTCCCGTAGGTTTCGTAACAGGCGAGAAAGAAACCAACCAGGAGATGGGCAGCTGCATCTTCCTAATAACATCTAAAAATAAAATATGTGATTTCTAATCCACCTGAAAAGCGTGGTGACTGTGGTAGAAACCTCTTGGGAAGGTCTATGTTCTTATTGGACATTTATAGAATGTAATGGAGGGAAGTTTCGATTCCCGCCACAAATAAAATTATTAATTGCAATTTGAAGTGCTAATTTACCACGTGCTCGGCGGTGAAGGTAAACATCGCGAGGAACCTGCATCTCTGAGAAATAAGAAAATTTTTTTTTTCAAAGACATGTATAGTTCACCTATACGAATTGCCACAGCGCGGCGAACACATACTTGCCCTAAAACCTCTGAAATGAGGCCTATGCCCAGCAGTGGGACGTGTATATAGGTGTACTTTAACTTTTTTTAACTTTAATCGATGGAAGAATACTTAATTAACAGTTCCATTCAAAGTCATAGTTTATTCCAAAACTGTTGTAAAAACATAAAACTTATAAAATGAAAACACAAAGTAAAATTAATTACACATTATTTACTTTAAAATGTGTTGAATTCAATGTTTTCTTTCACTTGTATAGGAGAGAATTCTTTCAATAAAAAAATATTTTAATTTTTTTTTATTTTAATTTTGTTTAAATAACATGTAAAAATTCTTAACGGTTTTTAGGGCTTTATGTAGTCTTTTAAATAGTTTTATAGCTTTATTTTAATATCTGTGTAAAAAATAGCAGCTTAATTCTACTTTTCCGTATGGTAGGTGAGTATAGAGAACTGGATACCCTTTTTACTGGAAACAGTTTTCAAGGGTGACAACACGTCTGCATTTTGATTCTTAATTGAGGATACATGTAGATGTCTATGGGCCACAGCATCCACTTACCATCAGGTAGACTAAGTGCTCGTCTGTCACCCTTATTCTATATAAAATCTAACGTTATGCTCAACAAGCTGCAATTCTGCTTAACGTTTCAGTAAGTCTGCTCATTTCTAAAAAGTAATTTACATTATTATAACTCCCGCATTGCGCATTGCATAGCACCAGAGATAAACAAAAAATAAAGATAATGTTATACCGTACCGTTTTATAATTCAAAACTAGGACAGACTTTTCTCTAAAGGTTTTTATGCTTTGGGACAAAAATAATTAATCATTTACCTGACTGATTAAAGGCGGTTTTTTTTTCAATCGTTGTGTAAAGTTATATGTATCAAATAAATTATAACCTGACTATATATAAAAGTATATTGTCCGGTATAGTAAGTATACATAAATATTGATCTGTTTTATTTTATTACTTTTTGACATTTAACATTTGAAACAATATGTGATTTTGAGCTTTGTGACAAACTGGTGAGACATGCAGGAAGTCTATGGATGCAACTGGCTCAGGACCGTAATTTGTGGCATTACTTGGGTGAGGCCTATGATGATGGTGAAATAATTTGTTGCAAGCTAACATGTATTTCCACATTATCGTTGTACATTGTACATTGTCCGTGAAGTGGTGGTGTATGAACGTCCACTACCCCATATCATCCCGAGGGTCTCATAAGACCACAAGAGGCGACAGAGGGAGACAACCAAATCAGGAGATAAACAGCAGCGTCTTCTTAATAACAACTAAAAATAAATATCTGTGGTTGCCAATTCGTCCGCCAATAGTGGCAACTATGGCAAATATTTATTATAGACTATGTGGCTGTTTATGTGTCGCCTGTGTTCAGCCGTGGACTTTTAATAAGCCGTTAGAGGTTAACGACTAACATGTATTTTGACATTATTATTTGTTTTACGTAAAAATTTACTATCGACGATTATTGACGTTTTATCAAATAATGACATGAAGTTTTTAAAGATGTTTTTAACATAAAAAAACCTACAAATAGCTCAATTAATCTATTCAGAGTTTGTTGTTTTGATAATTGTTCAATGATAGTCCGAGGCTGATCCATGCTGACCTGGGACTTGGGGTTCATTTATGTGGGTTTTATAAAAAAAGAGTGTTCCAACTGTGTTACTCTACCAGTATGTCGTTAAATGCGACTAATGCGGGATAATATATGTAATTGTGTGTGCGATGGGCTAGTCAACTATCAGGTTTTGTACGATTTTACGTCTTAATCTAAATTCTTACTTACTTACTTACTTACTTATCTTCACGCACAATCCCTAACGGGGTAGCCAGAGAGAACAGATCGCCAAGTGTCACGATCCTTACATACCTCTTTCGCTTCTTTCAGGTTCATTGACTTCTTCATACATGCACGTCTAGGTATCCGAGTACTCTTGACCCTCCCCTCTTCGAGCAATTTGCTCACATGGTCTTCGAAAGTTAGTCTCGGTCTACCTCGACACCTTTTAATATTTACTTTCGCTCTATATATTTTCTTCACCATTCGGTCTTCACTCATTCCTTCAACGTGCCCAAACCATTGGAGTACGCCCCTATCAATTTTTGTGATAAGGTCATCTTTCAATCCTGCCATATTGCGAATCTCTTCGTTTCGCTTTCGGTCGGCTATGGTAACGCCATACATTTTACGAAGAGATCGCATCTCCACTGCATTCAACTTGCTTTTATGCTTTTTCTGGCATAGGGAGCGAGGGGCTTATTGTAACAGGGGTAAGTAGTAACAGGCTCTTTTCACTAGGATCTTAAACGCTAATAACGTATATCTTTGACTGGATTTGACCTAAAAACCGCGCCGCATCATGTATGTCATAGCCAGTGTCCCACCGGCCGGCGCAGTGAGCGGAAGTGTGTACGCGCTTCATTTCTGCCAGGTAATATAAAATTGTACTATCCTAAAATTTCGGTTTGCGTTTTTAATATCGACTAATTTCAAATTTTCTATATCTTATTTCCATTCAAATTGATCTATCTCTGATAATGTGTAACAGTTTTTATGATTGCTAAATTGTTGAAATAATTATCCCGATAAATGTTAAAAATCATACCATAGGGTTAGTTGTAACGAAATTCCGGGGCTTGTTGTAACGTGTTACAACATGCCCCAAGTTATGATGTAGATACCTACTTTCTTCCTTTGTTTTAGAATGAGGGTGTATTAAAGAAAGTCAGAGCGGTCAACACAAAGCCTTCTTGGCTTGGCGTGTATGAGTAAGCGGCAGCTGAAGTTTTAAAAAAATGCAGTATCCGGAAAGCTAGTCAGGACTTTCAGATTATGTCACGTCTCTCTTTATAGATACATAAAGAAAAAGAAGAATAATGAAAGTCTACAAAAAACTTTCTCGCCATCGAAGATTACACCTTTACCAAAGACGCTACCAAGAAAAACTAATACAAAAGGGGAAGGGAAAAGCCAAAGGTAAATCAACAAATAATAAAATCGGAGTGGGCAGAGCTAAAAAGAAGATTTTGTGTTCAGATTCAGAATCCGAATCAGAAGAGTGGTATTGTCTGGTATGTGGTGAAGCTTACACAGATACAAATAAAGAAGATTGGATAGAGTGTGTCATTTGTAAGATGTAGGATGTGTTACAGGAGACATTATATCTTTTATGTGTATTAATTGTAGCTCAGATGAAGACTGAATTTAATTATTATGAAACCCAGAAAATGTTGATTCGTACATTATAATACTTTGTTCGATAGCTATTAAGAACAGATAATTACGAAGCATACCTTAGATATAAATAATTTAATTGCTTACTGTGATTTAAAAGTGCCGTGATGATTATAAGAGGTGTTTAACTAAATAAAACGGTTAATTACTTAATTTTTAAGTGTTGAGTACTAAAAAAAGTGTATTTGAGTTGATTTTTGATAAGAATTACATATTACTTACCTAAGAAAGATGTCAATTTTGTTAAAAATAAACAAAGAATAAATGATTAGAGGTATAATTGTCGTTTTTTTGTCGTTACTACTTGCCCCGGTAGACGTTACAACTTGCCCCAAGCACGAGGTAAGTTGTAACACCGCACTTCTTCTAGAAAATAATTGATTGTAAAATAATGACCAATAGTTATGGTATTATTTTTACTTGATTTGGTAGAGGAAGAGTTACAGTATCCATCCATCTTTATTTAGTAGAAATTTAATCAATAGATCTCAAGATCTATTAGTTTTAATGAAAACTGTTACAACAAGTCCCTCGCTCCCTACCCAGGTTTCGCTGCCATATAACAAAGTCGGTACCAACACTGCGTTATGTATTGCAAGGCATGCACTCTTCACCACGCCTTGCCTTTTTACTAATGCATTCAGGGCACCATTGACTTTGTTTCCGGCAGCGACACGCCTATCCATATCTAAATCACATCTTCCATCCCGGCTGAAAGCACTCCCCAAGTATGCAATTTCATTTACCTGTTCTAGACATTAATTTAAATTTAATTAATCTAAATTCTAAACCCATAATTTTTTTGTAAACGTGATCGAATAGCTTACTCCTCTTTGGACTCTGTCTGTATCCTCAGGATCAAGCCTCTAACTCTCGGTATGTATGTATGATCCATCCATTATGGCCTCCTCCATAGTTAGGAGAAATTTTCCCATAGTTGCGACACTTGGCAGGCGACTTAACAATCGTTGTTTTGTTTTTATTTTAAGGTATTTTCAGGAAGATGCTGCTGCTCATTTGCTATTTCAGTTATCCTCTGTCACCTCCAACGAAACCCACGACTACGATATGGGCTAGTGAATATTCTTACCCCGCTACAACATGGAACATATTTATTTATTTATTTATTTGATTATTTTGCATAATGTGTGTGTTTTACAGTTGCTATATAAAATATAGTACAACACATTAACCATTTCTGGTGTACAAAATGATATAAATTTAAAAACATCAAGTATTATTAATTACAATATATTGATTAAAACTACTTTTACGGATTTTTTCGCGTTTTATTTATTTTATTTTTAACACCCGACGTTTCGGGTGCTTTCCAGCACCCATGGTCACGGGGGACTGAGGTGACTGACGTCCCGATGTCAAAGTTTAACCCGGAGTACCTTCAGCTTTTTTAATTATTGTCTTTGGTCCGATCTACGCAGAATGAACTAACTGTGGTTTGAAGTCTTGCAGTGGTATGCTTGGGTTTAGTTTTAATTTTATTAATTATAGGATCCCAAGCAGGTGGTAATACCAAGCCTCCTTCTCTATTGAAATTAGGATGTTTTTTAATTTCAATAGCCTCACGTATCATCCTTGGTAGGAATCGGTGTTCTTTCGCGAGGATTTGTGGTCTATCAAATCTGATGTAATGGTTGGGGCCATATATGAGCCAGGATATGATCGCAATCTGCAGACTTCCCGGAACGTTGATGCTTCACGTCAGCTATGTGTTCTTTTACGCGGGTTCTAATTGATCTCTTTGTTTGCCCTATATATGAGAGACCACAATCACAATCAAGCTTGTACACTCCTGCATCAACAAGTAATGTTGATGCAGGAGTGTACAAGCTTGATTGCAGCAGCAGAGCAATCTATATGTATCTATACCGAGAAAGGAAATTACTTTTATTTCTTTTATTTGTTCGCCATTGTATTACAATATTTAGCTTTGTTTCAATATTTTTTTTATTATTATAAAATTGTATTAACTTTGTTTTGCTTATATTTATGAGTAAATTATTATGTTATAACCATTAAATTATTAATTTGAAAGAATCATTAATGTCATTTACAAATTACCAATGTCAGATTTTTTGTTACATGTCAATAGCATTATACGGTAATAAAGTATAGAATGTGATAATTTTAGTAAAAACTTCTAATTTAATTTACTGAAATATGCTATTTCAAAAAGCGTAAGTATTATTAAATGCAATTATTTATGTACAAGTATAAAATAACCCTTGCTAGTAAATGGTTATTAAACTACAGATATGTATCGGAGGGTTTAGTAGAACACACAGCGAGCCTCGGAAAAACCTAGACAAAGGGGACGCTGCGTTACTGCGGACGATTGTGGAACTATCTCAAACGCTTCCTATATGATAGCTTCTACCGCGTATCGCTAGATGGCACTGCAGCTAAAACTTTAGAATGACGTGTAACAATAAAACTTATTCATTATTAAAGATACTAGATACAAAATTCTATGAAAATGATAGAGGTATGGCATTTTAGTATTTAGTAGTAACACAATATATATTATTTTTTTTTCTATTGTCTAACAAAAAATATCATTTTAAAGGAGACGGTCCATTTCGGGCCCAATGTATGTACCCTATACCGTAAAAACCGAAAAGTTCAGGAATTTTACTAATAAAAAATAAATAAAATAAGAGAATAAATCAAACTAAATAACTTGCAAAAAAATAAAAATGCAAAAAAAGTATTACATTTTTTTATGAGAATAAAATATTAATACCACTGAAATAAAGGCAAATTCGTTAATTTGAATAATTAAAGGTGGTTTAATATTGTATTTCAATTTATTTACTAGGTAGGTATTACTTTTTTAGTATGTCAACATGTTTAGGATCATCCCAATATCAGATTGTGACTATTGAAATTAAAAATAAAAATTTCATTAGGGAAGATTGGCTGACTGTTATCATCCGCATGGAATCCTATAAATTATTAAAATTAAAAGTAAACCCAAAATAAAAATTCAAAAGCTGAATGTAACCCGGACTACGTTATGAAATCAAGACATCAAACACCTCAGTCTCCCCCGTGACCATAGGGTGCTATAAAACACCAGAAATTTCGGGAATTCAAAATGTTAAAATAAAGTTAATACTAAACACCAAAAAATTGGTTTTATTTCAAAAATTTAGCGTTTCTTTTCTAAACTTCATTATTCAACTTTAGTGTACCAAATACTCACACATCACATACAGTTTTTAAAAATGAATAAAAAATTATGAATATATTCATACCGTAATGATTTAATATTTTATTTAACAGTGTAGCGCCGGTGCAGGATGCAGGTATACCCACACGTCCCGTCCCGTCCCGTGGCTGTCGTAAAAGACCACAGAGGAAAACTGAAACAGCTACGTTTTCTTGATAACAGCTAAATAAAAAAAATCGCCGTTGCGAACCCGCCTGGCAAGCGTGGCAACTATGGCAAAATCCCCCTTTAAGACAATCTGTGGGGGAAGCCTATGTTCAGCAGTAGACTTTTATAGGCTGTAATAGAATAGATATATAGATTTAATATTGTAATAAATAAACGTTTGCTTAGAAACAAACCAGGAATAAATCTTAGTTTGTAGGTTGTGAGCCTGGGGGATCAAGTTACTCGTAGCCCTTAATCTCCCCACACAAGGGTGTACAAACTTTTGGGAACATATCCTAAGTTTCATGTTTATTTCTTTAAAGTATTTAGTGTCAGCGCTTAATGTAACCGGCTTAATCTTAATTATAATATTTATGGCTTCTCGGATAAGCAGTTACGTATTCTAAACTACTATTTATATTTTGAACCTACGGATTTGTAGTAAAGAAAGTTTTAAAGAACCATTTATTTCATACACACAATTAGAAAAAGTCATACCTACGTAGGTACACAAGGAAATAAAATGTTGCCTGCATTAGTTGTACGCTGCCATTGAGTTAAATACGCTGCTCGAAAATTAAAATAAAATCACATAGGTATCGCACTCTGCATAATGCTGTAAAGGCTACAGCATTAGTTTTTACTGTGATCCTCCAATTACGAGTTACGCTCACGTAGTTCACAAATGTACGTGTTTTTCAAAAAATAGAATATGGGTGGATAATTGAATGCTGTGACCCATAGACCATCTTTTCAAATGCAGATACGTTATCACTCCTGAGGACTGTAATGGTATGCCTCGGTTTTAGTGGAATAGATCTCCGCTTCTCTAGACTCTCATCATAGGTAACACAGCAGCAAGAAAGTTGCTATATATATATATATATATATATATATATATATATATATATATATATATATATATATATATATATATATGTTATATATGTATGCTATATACATACAATATGTAACCTAATTAACGCACACCCTCAGACACCCCAACTAGTATATTATGTTATAATCATAATACATACACTGAATTTTTAGTTAAACATTTTCATGCACTGATTATTTATCAAATTAGGTATACTAACTCCGGAAGAATATTGTGGTCACAGTACAAATCCACGAACGTAAAGACTTTAAAGTGGTTGAAATAAAGTTCAGTTCAGTTTTCTTTATTTTTATTGAATGACAGAATTAGTAATAATACAAATAAAACTGCACTCTTTAAAAGTCTTATTGCCTTAAGTTACGGTCCATTTCAGTTTGTTTTGACTGTATAGATTTAGTGTGACTAATTTACGTAGTTTTAATTATTTTTGGGATAAAAAATTACCTATATCAAAAATGATAGGAATCGATTCAGTAAACGATTCTGAACAAACTACTTTCTCAAAGTGCGTTAATTATGTTACGTGTTGTATATATATAGTTATTCCCCGATCCAGCCGACCCACTCGTGCTACAACCATTATATAAGTTTACGTGGATCTATCACGTAGGTATAAAGTGTTTCAAATGTTGGCCTAATTTGAAAGTATGAGAGTGGCTAGGCTAGATTCCCGTCAACAACATACAGCATAACGTACTTTATGGATAGTGAAGTCTGTTAATTCGCACAATACTGTGACAGAAATGTTGTAGCTTTTATTCAAATGAGACGAATTTTAATGATTTCTTATATTTACGCGAACACTATACATTGATTAACATAAATAAACGCGATAAAATCCGTAAAAGTAGTTTGAATCTATGACACGAATTTTCCCAGCAATGGGACTTTTATGGGCTGTTAATTTAGTATCACACTAGCTGCGTTACCCTAACATTAACATATCAGTGGATACACAAATAAATTTTAGAAAGGCAGAGCTAAAATTTAACTTAATAGAGCAGTTTCATGTAAATTATGTCGTCTATTCAAGATAATTCCTCGAAACGTTAATCTGGAATACAAATGTCCTAGGTGCTGCGACTGCGAGGCATAGACTGTAGCTTCCGTACAAATATCTCCCTCGGGAGTCCTCTGTAAACGCTAAAACGCTCCCAACAAAGCGGCTGAGAAGTGCGAACACATTTTCAGACTTTACCGTTTATTAAAATTTTTAAACAGAGAAAAGTTTTAAAGACATTATTAACTTGCCATTTTGGTGAAAGTTACGGCACTACTTTAATGTATTCGGAAGATTTTTTTTATTTTAATTTTTTTATTTATAAAACATCAAACGCATTGTTTAGTATAATAAAATTAACCAAAATTAGCTAACGTTCCTGAACTAGTATGATAAGCTAACCATTCGATTTTATGACGATCTTTTTTAAATACCTATGTCTTTTATTAAAATTTTATTTTATTTTTATGAGGCTTATTATATTTATAGGGAAAATAGGATATAAATTAAAGATAAATTGCATCTTATCTTCGCGGCAGTCAGTTAGTGAGGGGCAAATAACTTCTGCTTGGGCTGATGTGAATGCTTGTGTGCCGCAAGTCAGTATTATTTTTCCTATAACGTTTTCAATTTTTATAAACTTTATGACCTCCATCATCGACTGCTCGTACCATTTATACGCCGATAACCTTCAGATTTGTGTGCATACTGAAATTAGGGATATCCATAATGGGATCAAAAACATTACCGTCAACTTATCAGCTACCGAAGATTGGTCTACGCGTTATGGAGTTTTGGTAAATCCTTTGAAATGCCAAGCTATACTGGTGGGTAGCTCAAGGATGCTGGCAAGATTAATCTTGCAGACTTACCTCCTAATACGCTCTTCACGCATCTTTATTAGAATTTCAAAATAGTTTAGGAGTTTCACAATTTACCCGTGTCGAACGATCTACTTTACTCCCGATTTTATAAGTTAAAATCCTATTTCCAAAAGCAGATTCAATAAAACTAAGGTTTGATAAAGAATTATGTGAATTTAAAAAAAATATTTTTGTAAACATCACTATAATTCCGTTCAGTAACTCTGTTAAAAATCTTGGCCTCCATATCGACTGCACGCTGAATTGGAGAACTCAGGTTTCAGATGCGAGTCGTAAAGTCATTGCCACGTTATGCTCTCTGTATCGTTTAAAACATTTTCTCCCCACAAAATCTAGATCATGCTTGTCCAATCACTCTTATTACCCATAATTGATTATGCAGATGTGTGTTACCCAGAACTGTCCCAAGATCTTCTGAACATGCTGGACGTCACCTCAATAACTGTATAAGATTTATCTTTGGGCTTCGTAAGTATGACCATATTTCGTAATATACATCTAAGCTAAACTGGCTTACAATCCGGCAGAGGCGCAACCCCAGAATATTGCTTGTACTTTTTTCCATATTATATGACCCATCTTCACCTTCTTATCTTAAGAGTAAATTTCGTTATCTTTCCTCATCTTATGATAGGACTCCCTTTTTTTTCTTTTTTTTATAGGATAGGGTGACAAACGAGCAAATAGTGCACCTGATGGTAAGTGGTGGCTGTGGCCCATAGACCCTGCTTACGAGTCAAAATGCAGATGCGTTGTCACCCGTGGGGACTAAGATGGAATGCCTCGTTTACAGTAAAAAGGGTCTCCGGTTCTCTGCACTCACCATACGAAAGACAGCAGCATTAAGCTACTATTCTGTGAGAGTGTGAACCCTCCCCGGTCGAGCCAACCCATTCGTGGTATAACTAAACTACCAATATAACTGCAGCATGGCTTTACCACGTAAAAACCTACAAAAAACTTCTAACAACAAAATCTGTATTCCTGTTCACTTCTCCGAGTTCTATGGTAACTCCTTCACAGTTCCGGCTACACGCCTTTGGAACTCCTTGCCCGATGACATCAGAAAAGCACCCAATAAGTAAGCTTTTAAAAAGTTGGTCCGCGAACATCTATTAAAGACAACGCATTTTACATGACCCATCCATTTAATATGTATAATAATGTGTAATAAATACGCCTACGCTAACCATTCGTCAAAATCACGAGTATGCAGCAGATATTTCTTATCGGTTAAAAGCGACCACCATGTGACGCATTCTAGTGGTCAAATTGACGCGAAACCACGAGTGTGTAAGTACCATTAGAAAGGGAGGGGAGTTATTTATTAGATGCTCGTAATTTCGGCGAACGTAAGCTATCTAGGGTTAATGTTTAAAATAATTATCCACATTAATACGTTATCAGCTTATCAGTAAAATAAAATTATATTTACGGATTTTATCGTCTTTAATTTTACATATATTTAAGTCCTTGTGTGTTTACCGTTTCGGATGCTTTGCAGCACTTGTGGTTATGAAGGAACTGAGGCGTTTCGAAGGAACATCTCGATGTCAAAGTTAACCCAAAGAGTATCTTAAATATATACATATTAAAATTAAGAAACAATTTCGTTATCAATTTTGATGTAATTATATTAATAAATTTCATCAATTTAAACAAAAAAATGGGAGATTTTGACTGCAGCAGATATTTCAATATGATTAGGTGGACAAAGTAGCTCAAGGTTTATATCACCACAGGTACTATTGTAACATCCGTTCTTATATAGTAGGTAGCTAAAATGCGTAGTAAAGGTGGTTAATATAGCGCATAGGGCACTATCTCTCCATAGCGCATAGCGCGTGCTATGTAAGTAGTCGCCAGGGCTCTATGACGCTATGGCGCTTTGGCGCTATCTAGGTATCTAGTTCTAGCAGCAACACTGTTAGGAGTGGAGTTAGCACGCTATTCATCGAGCGCGACCTAATTTAGTGTTAGAGGTTGTTTAGTTTTTGTATACTGTATAATTATTAGTGATCGAAGGTCACAATTGATTGCCACAAAAGTAGACTAACTAACGTTTTTAAATGTAAATAAAATATACAGTCAATAAACTTTTAAATACTCCTTCGATTTATTTATAATTTACATTAAGATTAAAATAACGTTAACATCGAGTATGAAAGTCTTAAGCTCGAAAGTATCAAAAAGTGTTCATTGATTTTCTTTATCGCTTTATTTTATTTTAGTTTAACATGCGACTAATTACGAAATAATGTTGTTATATAGCACGCGATCTACCCAACGAACGACATGTAATGTAACGTGCTACGTAGATATAGCGCGCTGCAAAACTTAAGGTGCTTACCAGCCTCCTACACGCTTTCTAATAAATATCGCGCTAGAAATTTACAGTTTATAGTCTGCAGCGTGCTATTAATTTATAGTCGTTTTGGATCGACTGGAGACTCTACCACCAACACCTGCAGGAGAGACCTCCGGTCCACGCATCGATCCACTCAGCGGACGACGTAGAGGCCGCTGCAACCAGAATAACCACGAGCATCCAGGAGGCGCTCAACGCGGCCTCTACGATCGTCCCTCTCTCTGGTAGAAAGGAAGAGCTGCCGCTAAAGATACGCGTGCAGCTCAAGCATAAAAGAGCGCTGAGGAAACTCTGGGCGCGCACTCGCTGCCCCAGAATAAAAACGAACCTGAACACCCTAACGGACGAACTGTCGGTTGCAATACAGGCCCACAGAGGAGAGGCCTGGTAGTGACGCACTTGGAAGGCTGACGAACATCAAGCGTCGCATTACACATTGAACCGGCAGTTAATGAAAACTCGCCCACCTGTTTGCCCGCTGACCAACAACGCGGGCGAACAACGTTACGATGCCAAGGGCAGAGCGGATATCCTAGCTGAGCGCTTCGAGGAGCAATTTATGCCGAACCCAGCAAGTGCGGAGTTCATGGAAATTCACACCTGGAAGGAGAGCCGAACGCAAGAGTTCTTGTCGTCGCCCGCGCCACCGCTTGCAGGAGAGTGGTTTATCTCCCCCGCTGAACTGCGGAGGTCAGCAACTCGCCTCCAACCGAGTAAGGCGCCGGGGCACTATTGGGCAGCTGTCGTAGTGCACCAACGCTGCACTACGACAGCTGCCCAATAGAGTCCTTGTAGAGATAGGTCGGCTCTACAATGTCATATTGCGGACATCCCACTTCCCGGAGGACTGGAAGAAAGGCAAAATCATCGTCTTGGCGAAACCCGGGAAGGACAGGCGTAGAGCTGCCAGCTACAGGCCGATCACGCTGCTACCGCATATAGCTAAACTGTTTGAAAGAATACTGCTCAGACGTCTCCGCCCGTGCACCCAACTTCGGGCGGAGCAGCATGGATTCAGGAGGGACCACTCAACAGCAACACAGCTGACCAGAGTGCTGCACCTGCTTGCGGCCGAGCACAACCGCGGCCGCACATCGTTGGGCGTATTCCTCGATATCGAGAAGGCGTTCGACAGGGTTTGGCACCCAGGACTACTCTATAAATTAGAAGATCAGACCAGTGTCCCTCCTGCTATATTGCGGCTAGTGGCGTCTTTCCTCGTAGACAGGAGGTTCTACGTCTGTGTAGAGGACGCCAAGTCCGCAATAAAACCCATAACAGCTGGTGTGCCACAGGGCAGCTCTCTGTCTCCAGTCCTGTACGCGGCTTACACCAATGACATCCCCACCCTGGCAGGGCATCTGCACGAATGGGAGGACGACGTCGAGCTGGCGCTATTTGCGGATGACAGCGCTTACTTCACCTCGTCCAGAAGAGCCCATATCGCCACTGCCAGGATGCAACGTCTGCTGGACCTGCTCCCACCATGGCTGGATGAGTGGAGGATGGCCGTCAATGTTAGTAAGGCGACCGCTTTGCTCACTCGCCGCTTCAGAAATCTACTACCACCTCTAATCCTCAGAGGCCAGGAGATCGCATATGAGAAGACCTACCTTGGATGCCGGATTGACAGAATGTTGCGGATGACTGCGCAAGTCGACTTTGTTGTCCGCAAAGCTCGATGTGCGCGGGCGATGCTCCGTCCTGTCCTGGTATCCAAGTTACCGACAAAGTCGAAGTTGACCGTCTATAAAATGTATATAAGACCCCTGCTAACATACGCTGCTCCGACCTGGTATGCGCTCCTGAGCGATCAACAGAAGCAGCGATTATAGGCCCAGCAGAACTTGTAATTACGAACCATAGTGGGTACGGATCGCTACGTCCGGAATGACGTCATAGCGGCCAACCTAATGATAGAGAGCCTAGAAGAATTCGTGGTCCGGCTGGCGCGCGGAAGTTCGACCGGCCCACAACGGGCCACATGAACACCTCAACGGCTTTGTGCCGTTGCACTCACGGACCCCGGACGGGCGACCCTATCCAAGAGATCCTCCCTATATAGATTAGGGAATCGAGTAAATCCCACAATGGCCATGAAAGGCCAACTTAGACAAAATAATTGTGTTAAACACAATTATTGAGACAACCACCTTTTTTGAAAAATTACCCGACTACGACGAAAATTAGTTAGTTACATTACAACGCCTTTTAACATCAAAGGTGCCCAGGACCGGCACACTGTAGTGTGCCGTGAGGAATGTCCGGGTAAAGGGGGCATACCCCGAGGCCCGATATGCAGACGACAATAGCTCAGCTCAGAAGCATGCCATTGATGTGTAAACGCTGAAAAATTAAAAGAATATTTTATAGGAAAATAAAGTAAACGTTGTAAGTGTAACATTTACTTTGAGCTGCCACTTTGTTCTAAATAACGAGTTGTCTTGATATTTTTTTTTCTTTTTAGAGTAGTGTAGTAAATAGGTTACGTTATTGCTGTATTATTGAGCGAATTAAGCATGTTGTGTCATCAATATTTTTGGTATTATCTCATATATATGTATCTCATATTGGGATGTAATTTTTAATGTTTAATTAATAGAAGCAGGCATTATTTCGCGGAAATCCATTATATTAAAGATGCTAATATTACTTAGCTAAGATCCTCGTAAAAAATGTAAATAGTTAGTATGAAGTGCATGTTTCACCCTCTCTTAATTGCATACATTATCCCCGAAAGTTAAGTTAGAAAAAAAAAGTTTAGTGGTGTTGGGTATTGTTTTTGCTTTTTGTAGGTCATTTATTGAGGTTTTATTTTTTACAAGGGATCTTAGCTAAATAATTTTAATATTTTTAAATTTAATGTTAAGTTTAATTTCTGTGTCCGACGATTGTAATCCCTTGTATGTCTGAAATCTTTACATATAAAACAATAAAATTGTTAAAAGCATTCACGAGAATATCATTTTCATGATACTTAATTACTTTTGAATCCAAAGTAAAGCCCCGATGAAATATGAACGTATTATATAAACTTAGATAATTAATGGATGAATGGGAATTGGCAAGATTAAAAAGCGATCAGTTCGTCGGTCGGATAAGGACATTAAGTGGAACAGTCGCTAAGCCGACTTCCTAACAAGGATGGGGGGAATTATGAAAAATTGTCTTCCCCTCGTTAAAGGAACTTTTTAAGATCCATTTCGAAGAAAAACGATATAATCCTAATAATTTTATAGTAGAATATCAATAGTCTAAGAACCTTTTAACGGATTAAACATTTAAAAATTGTTTAAGTAGATTTTGTTTTAGAGTAGCTTGCTATGTACTCATATATTCGAGAGTGATTTTTTTTGGCCATAAATTTATAAAATATATATTATAAAAGGTATTTATTTATGAAACTGAAATCACAAGCGAACTAATAACCTACCACATAAGTAAGCACCTTCTGCAGCCTATAGATCTGCAGACAACTTGTTGCAAACAAAGAAGGTTAGAATTGCGTTGTTAATTCTGAGGATTCAGGAGATGGAATTTCTGACACCGTGTAAGGATATTGGTTCTCGATACCTTTCAGGATGGAACAAAGCAGTGCAAGCGATACTGCAGAAACAAGTATGAGACCTTTAACCTATCAAAGTACGCTGGGTAAGCCGTGGTAGCTCAGATTGTTAACGTTTGCTGTAATTTCACAGTACGCGAGCAACCCGGGTTCGATACCCGCCGGCACCAGTGAAATTGTTAATTGCAATTTTAAGTACTGATTTATCACGTGCTTGGCAGCGAAGGAAATCATCGTGAGGAAACCTGCATGTCTGAGAAATAAGAAAAAAATATTTCCAAAACTTGTAAAGTTTGCTAACACGTATTGGGTAGTGGATTCTTTAACACCGATACTATTGGCTATGTCAAAATTTTGTTCAAATTCAAAGTAAATTTGCCAAAAGCTTGCCTAAATTTAGCGTAATGATTATTGGCACTTCCCCCAACTACTTCTTGCTAACTTTTGCTAGACCATGATAATGCTAACTTGACCGAGAAGGTACCTCTCTCGGACAGAATACCAAAGTAAAGTAACAGCATGGCAGCAGTACATTAGTAGAGAAGCAGCCAAAATTTTTACCGGTACCAAAGAATTCCTTAGTGCATAAAAGTGAAACTATTACAGCCAAATAAAGGCGACTGCTGAACATAAGCTTCCCCCCATAGGTTGCCTCATAGAGGAGCCATAGTATATTTTATATATTTGCCGTAGTTGTCACGTTTGGCAAGCGGGTTGGCAACCGCAGTTTTGTATTTTTAGTCGTTATTAGGAAGACGCTGCTGCCCGCCTCCTGATTTGTTTCCCTCTGTCGCCTCTTGCGTCACCTACGGGATGATGTGGGGTGGTGGATATCCTTACACCGCCACTACAGGGTACGGTGACAAAGCAACTGCAATTTATTATCATTCGGGAATAGATGTAGGTATCTATGGGCCACAGCATTCCCTTACCATCAGCTAGATTCTGTGAATGTTTATCATCCTTACTTTAAAAAAAATGCAATCTTAGTGACGGTTCACCGATAAACAATAATATCCGTGATGACTTACGGATCAGAGACGTGGTCCTTCACTGACGGCCGTATGAGGACGCTCAAGGTCGCTCAGCGAGCTATGGAGAGGGCTATGCTCGGAGTTTCTCTGCGTGATAGACTCAGAAATGAGGATATCCGCAGTAAAACCAGAGTGACCGACATAGCCCAACGGATTAGTAAGCTGAAGTGGCAATGGGCCGGCCATATAGCTCGAAGAAACGATAACCGATGGGGAAGAAAGGTTCTCGAGTGACAGCTTCGTGCCGGTAGGCGTAGTGTAGGGCGACCCCCCACTAGATGGAGTGACGACCTGATAAGACATGCAGGAAGTCGATGGATGCAGGTGGCTCGGGACCGTGCTTTGTGGCGTTACTTGGGGGAGGCCTATGTTCAGCAGTGGACTTGTGAAGGGCTGTAATGATGATGATGATGACCAATAAACAATAAATAATTCGTTACTTATATTAATGCGCTAAGAGATATAAAATCGCAGAGGATCAGGTTCAAAGGCAGAATTGAAATTTCGCAGACTTGATTGCGCGGCGGATACATAAAATCAGTTTTATGCCCAAAGTTATGGCCCTGATCGCTTTGGGAGACAGTAAAGAAGGCAGCGGAATTGACTACGACGTTCAAGGAATTTTAAGTAGACGAAGAAATTCGATGTTGATTTAACGTATTTATAATTTCTATAAATAATAATTATTATACATAACTGCATGCATTATTATTCTCTTACAGTTGGATAACAAACCAGCAACCATAGTTTTTTGATCCAGTTGTTATAAGGTGGACGCTACCTCCCATCTCCTAGTTCCGTTTTCTTCTATCGCCTCTAAGGACAGACTCGAGAAGACATGGGGTAGAGGATATTCTTACACAGCTACTACACGGGTAAAGCTAATGTTTGTCTCTTTGTCAGAGCTCATCTTTGGAATGACTTAACTGACTGTCACGGTACTTTACGAACAGATAGACAATAATGTAAAGTGATCTATGCTACTTTATGCGAAAATCTTGGCAATTCTTTTGTGAAATCGCAAAATTGATAAAATAAATGGTTGTTGGTCGTGGATGATTATCTTTAATTTTAAACTAAATGATGATATTAATTACATTTACAGACATCATTCAGACGAGGCTGGGGCAGGACTAGTGTTGCCAGGTTCAGTGTGTCAAATTTCGGGACGGCAGGTTAAAATAATCGGGAATTTGGTTTTCAAATCGGGACAGCTACAATGGCTACAAAAAACACGGTTTTTGTAGCCTGTTTAGCTGCCACGACGTTATCCTCAATCGCCCAGACAAATCCTTGCATCGTACGCATAATTTCATTTTAGGTACTTATTGAGACAAAAACAAGACAAACAATACAAGCACTTGAAAAAAATGACTTAAGGTAGAAGTTTTACCACTAGTCAATTTTTTAATGCAATACAAACGCCTTGTAGGTAAGTTCTACCGTAGAACTAACTCACAAGACGTTTGTATTTCAATAAACTTACCTTAATTCAAACGTATAAGTTAGGTACTGTTATACTACTTACTAGTAAAATAATTAAATAATAACTGATCGTCGAATTGACGACGAAAATTATTGATCAAAGTACGAATGAAGAAGGTTAGCGAAAAATCGGGACATTTGGCGTCCCGATCAAGGGTGGATCGGGATGTGCCACCAGACCCCTGAAAAACGGGACGTCCCGCACAAATCGGGACACCTGGCAACACTAGGCAGGACGCTAGTTATAGAATAATCTTAATTTACGTATCTCAAATTTATTGACGCAGAGTTGCTTTTCGGAGATGTTTTATACTCACCGGCACGGAAACTTGGCCACTCGTGAATTTGCTGATTATTTGCACTGAAAAGTTTTTTTAACAGTAAATTAAGGGTAGATGCATTCAATAAGTGTCTCTAATGGTTTTAGAACATAGAAATTTAATGTTTACTTCACCGAAATTTTTCTTTTCAAGATAACATGTTTTCACTAAAATTAACATCTTTCCATTGTCACTTTAAAAACACTACAAAGTTAAAAATTAAGTCTGTTTCTTTATTGTCTATCAGTTTTAATATCGGGTGTTTCCTCCTCTAGCCCTGATAACCGCTTGCATTCGATCTGGCATGCTTTGAATGATGTTTCTGACATCAACTTGCGGTATGCTGTCCCAAGCGGCCAGCGCTGCATTTCGGAGCTCATTTAGAGTTTGTGGCGGTTTGGAGCTGGACTTTATCTTTCTTTTGAGCATACCCCATACATGCTCAATTGGATTTAAGTCCGGGCTACGAGCTGGCCACTGTAATTTTTGTATTCCAACCTCTTCCAGATATTCCTCTACACAATGTACGACGTGCGGGCGTGCATTATCGTGCATGAGGAGGAATTGGTCGTGTCCAATGAATCCCGAATAAGGCATTACGTGCTCCTGAAGAACTTCCTCGATGTATCGAGTAGCTGTAAGCCGATTATCGACGATGACCAACTCTGTACGTGCGTCGGAACTTACACCTCCCCATACGATTATTGAGCCTCCATGGAAACTCACAGTTTGGGTGGTGGTAATGGGTAGAAACCTCTCTCCTCTTTTTCTCCACACTCGTTCTCGACCGTCTGGAGCACGTAAAGCTATTCGACACTCATCTGTGAACAACACTCTAGCCCATTGCTCGTGGGTCCAATTGACATGTTCTCTTGCGAACTGAAGTCGGGCTACTCGGTGCTGTCTGAGAAGTTCTGGACCTCGTGCTGGTCTACGAGCTTTCAAATTCACTTCCTCCATTCGTCTTCTCACCGTACGCTCACTAACATTAACGCCTCTTGCGATTTGGAGCCGCTGGCGTATCTCAACAGCGGTCAGGTAGCGGTTTCTCAAAATCTCCATAACAATAAAACGATCGTCCCGGGCCGATGTGCACCTTACGCCCCCACTGCCTGGCCTGCGGGTGTAGCGGCCTGTCTCCTGGTATCGTTTCAGTGAATACTGCATTGAGGACCGTGGTACGTTAAGCACAATAGCAACTTCACGCTGTGTCAGCCCTTGGTCAATTAATGCTACTGCTTGTGCAACTTGTGCTGGTGTTAATGGCATTTTTATTGGCTTTAAAGCACCTTTAGTTATTTAATTAAGACACAAGATCACAATAATTGAATAACCTTACAGTAAACTTTTCACAACACACAAATTTAAAATGTGAACTTAGTCGCTCAAATGACCCGATTCAACTAAAAATTAAAGAATTCGTCATGGTGCACTTAAACATAATGAATTACCCTCTTGAACTTGAGGGTAAACATTTTTTGACATACTTGCATAACAAACATTCATCAGAAACACTTAAAGCTTTTGCTATCGCGAGATAACCGCTTGGCCAAGTTTCCGTGCCGGTGAGTGTATTAGTCAGGAGGAAGTCAAGTCCGATTTGGTCGGGTAGTTTTGGCTGTTTTGTGGAACTAAGTAATTAAGAGCACTTCAAACATAGATCCCTCTCTCTTGGTGTATGCTCATTTATTTCATTGCGGTTTGTACGTTTAAAAGCCACAGTAGCTCAGGAAATAAGCGCTAAATATCAAAGTACGTGAGTTACCCTGGATAAATACCCGCCATTTATGATTCTGGATTCTTAATCGAGGATAGATGTGAATGTCTATGGACTACAGCACCCACTTATTCACCTTATTCTATAAAAAATTGTTTTATTAAATAAGTTTAAAAGTTTTTTTTATATTTATTATTTATTAAGGTTATTATTAAAAAATATGGACATGGCATACCTACCTTTTAACCTGAGTTTATGGAATTTAGTTTAAATAATAATCCTACGCAATTAAAGGTCTAATATTTTTGTAATTCAAGCTTAATAATAGCCCTGCGTTATATTTACGTAGTAAACATACACGTAGGTATGTGGTAGTAACTATTTTATAATCTGTCGTAATAATATTAGATCAGATCAACAAAAAGCATGGAGTATAGAGGTACCTCTACACTCCATAACAAAAGGTAATTAACTTTAATTTATTGTTATTTTTATTAACTTTATTAATATTTAACAAAATCAGTAAAATACATTTTGAATATTAAATAAATATAGATAAACCGTGGGTAATAAATTATTTAATTCATTAGGAAATGAATTCATTTAAATAAATAATTAAAAAGTAAATCAATTTACTTAAAAAACGATACGTCGCCATCTAGCAGCCGTCTTAAGAACTATGGAAAAATGTAAGACACGCACGTAATTCCAACTAAAGACAACGAAGGCGCTGTGAACGAGCTTAAGTACAGTTGCCATACCAACTGCCGTAGCCGCTTTGCTGAACTAGGCATGCGCAGTATTAAAAACGCACGTATTTTAATTAGCAGACAAACAATAGAATTAGGTAAAATTGAAGAGACAAACGAACTTACAGCATTCTTAATGGTAAGGGACTACTGCAGCCTATCTTACATACTGCAGCCAACTTTAAATACAGGTGTGATGTCATTGTCACCTCTGAGGAATAAGATGGAATGCACCTCACCCTGTAATTAGGTACACTAGCTCTATATACCCTTCAGACTGGACGAACACGTCAGTGCACGCACTACTAAGGTTTGGGGTAGAAACAGGTAGATAAAGGGAATATGATTCTTTGGTAGGAAAGGATTTGTTTTATCTTAAAAAGATAGGTTAAATTATAAAGTAATAAAATGAAAGTAGCCTATTGCTCCCGGGTAAATACTTTTGATGATTGCCAACAATTAGTCCTAACACAGATTTTATCAATAGCATCTACCAATAGCGTAACTTCTTTAATTATTATTATTTATCACCTGGTAACACTGCAATCTTGGACGTGGGCATTTTGGAAAGTTAACTTTAATATAAAATATTATAGTATTTTTGAGACTTACAATTTCATTCATTCTTTCAATCATTCATTTATTAAATAATTACGTGGTAGAGCCATGCTGCAGTTATATTAGTAGTATAGTTGTAGCACGAATGGGTCGGCTCGACCAGGGAAGGAGCACGCTCTCACAGAATACCAGCGTGAAATAGTAGCTTAATGCTGCTGTATTTCGTATGGTGAGTGTAGAGAACCGGAGACCCTTTTTACTGGAAATGAGGCATTCCATCTCAGTCCTCACGGGTGACAACGCATCTGCATTTTGATTTGTAATGGAAGATAGATGTAAATGTCTATGGGCCTCAGCAACCACTTACCATCAGGTGGACTGTGTGTTCGTTTGTCAGCCTATTCTATAAAAAAAATTATGTAATTCATTCATTAATGCATTCATCCATTTATGCATTCAATCATTCATTCGATCAATTAAATAATTCATTACAGTTAGTTAAAAATATATCCTAACATACTTCGATCAATAATATACTAGATTCCCGATAAGCGCTTCAAAAACGGCCAGAAAAATAAGACCACAAACACATCTGTGGTCTTATTTCAAATTGGTATGGTCCAATCATAGCCAACGTTAAAACGTCGAAATGCCGCAGTGCGCGTTCAAAAACTGTGCAAATAACCATCGTAACACCAAGATTTTGGAAGGAATATTTTTTTCGGTAAGTTTATATCATTAAGTGTTTTTTATAAAATAAAAACAGAATTAAATAGCAAAAATAATTAAATTAGCAGTCGAAGAAGAGATGGACAGCTACATCTTCGTTATAATAATGCAAAAAAAATATTAATAGTAGTTGCCAACATGCATACCAAGCGTTGTAACTATGACATGCATCTCACCTCCCTATGAGGCAATCAATAGCCTATGTTAGCTTCGATCAATTCTCTTATACAAAACCAACTATAGTCAACCAAATCTAAGAAATACATTTTGACAGCTGTCAGGTACTTATTGCACCAAGCATGCCAATCAAAAAACGGGAAAGTATAATATTCGAATCTTCAAAAAATCGATTTCGGTTTTTTAGAGTTGGTAATAATTTACAGTTTTGTTTGAATAATACTAGAATAAATTAAACATGGATAATTTAAAACACAACATATCAGTTTCTTCGTATTCGTTGTTACTGCTTATATCTAGAGGCATAGTTATAAAAATGAAATATTGAAACTAGATTAAAAATACTTTTATTCAATCACTTTCAGTACAACTAGTTTAGTTGTTGTTGTTTAGATTAATTATTATTTGATTTTCATTAATGCAGTCAAAATTAATGTCTCTTGCAAAATCATCCATAATCAATTTTTTGTTTTTTCTCCCACTTTTGCCCAATCATCCTTTATGACATCGGTATACGCTTCAACCAATATAGAAGAAACAGTCCAATAGGTTAAAACCGAGTCATAATATCAAATAAGGAATCAAACACAAAATCACGCATAGGTAGCTCCCGAAATGGCGGGAGACTGAAATAACGTAGTGGTTTTTTCAACGCGGCCTTGTATGTTGTTTCTTTTGCCTACACAAATTTACGTCGACAAAGTAAAAAATAGACTTGTTTTATTCATGAGGTTATTTAAGGAATTTCAAAAATAAGGATTAAATTAAACAAATTAAAAAAAAACATTTAAAAAAATAATGATTCGATTATTTGAATATTTTTTTCGATTATTTGAATATTTTGCCGATTATTCGCATAAAAATGAATTTTAATCATCCAAACACTACGGTAGGGTACATAACGACATATTATTGACTGATTGATACTCGTTATTTTTTTAATATTTTGCTTTGTTCTATAGATTATAATTTAAATTAGTGATAAAAAACTATACACGTTGTAATGAAATATAGATAACTTCGTAATTCTTCGGGTTTACGTAAAAGGTTATTTTAAATCATTTAAAATGTGAAACTTCAAAAGGTATTTCTTAAATTTGGTTGACTATAGGCTATTGGTAGACGAAAAGAAAACGTACAACATGTTTCAAGTTAAATTTTATAAGGAATATTTTGACACTTTGAACCTTTATTATTAAAATTATAGTAATTTTTCCAGCAACAATTTTTAATAGAAACTATACATTATATGAAGAAAAAGTCCAAACTTCTCATAACACACTTATAAAGACGACATAAAATACTTATAAAGACGACGGGGAGAAGCAGCGAAGTTGTGAGATTTGAGATATCGGTACTGCCAGCACGAATTTGTTTGCCAAACGTGGCGATGAAAGCAAGTCCTCCCAGTGGGAGTGACGAAGAAGAATCATCATTATTACCAACTTCATCATTACAACTTATTAATTTACTTTACTGCAAAACATGTGCCTCCCCAATAGATTTTGTCATAAGATGTTTAGTGTAGTTGCTACTGTGTATTGTTTCAGAAAATGCTATTGCCCATCACTGGTTTCAAATTCTCTCAGTTGCTTCTTATCTTAATGTACCTACCCACGGGATGAAATGAAATGAATTCTTTTACTCAATATATATTATTGTATAATACTTATTGAAAGTCATTTTTTTATTTACCACTGGTTTGGAAAAAACCTCTGTTGTGGGAAGAACTAGGAAGAAACCCAGCAGGACTTTTTTAAACACTTTAAAATACAATTTTTGAATAAATTTTTACTAGGAGTTATTTTCACTTATGTATTCTTTTATATTATAATAACCCTTTTTTTTACAAATAAATTATTTAAACTTGTTTAATGACCAATTTTGTACATTTTCTGGGATTTTGTTGTAAAAGCGTTATACATTGCCCCATAAATGAATTACTAATTCTGTGCAATCTAGTAACTGGAATTACAAGCACATGTTTGTTTCTAGTATTTAAGGTGAAGTAGGTGCCAAAAGCAGATTTTGCACACTTTATAGGTGCGTAGAAAATCAATATTTTGTCATTAATAAAAAAAACATTAAGTAACAATAGAAGCTATAAAAACATTCAGGTGTCGTTGTCGTTTTTTCTCGTCATCCAACCGTCCAGTTACTACTACAATTTTGAGCCTCATCGTACTACATTATAAATATGACGATATATCGATATTCATCACGTGTTTATCGTGTATCGTGTGTATCGATACTGATTAAACATATCGATACGATGCATATCGATATAGTTTTTCACTTGCCCATCCCTACTTGTCGCTATTGCCACTTGAGTAAAAAAACGGAATATTGCTAACAGCCAGCCGGACACGTGAGGGACATCTCCGCGCGCCGATCCTTCGTCCGTGTCTGCTTCACCCCCTTAAAGCCTACGCAAACACGATACCGTTTCTTCTTAAGTACGGCTCTCTTTTGCAAAACAAATATGACTTCAATGTCACTCGCATTACCCCATAGTAAGATTCCATAAGATATTACGCTATGAAAGTGACTAAATTAATGTGAATGACTAAAGAATCTAGCTGTCTCAACAATGGTGCTACTTCTAATCTTTCTTACAGCATATGCTGCAGAACTAAGTCTGCCTGATAATTTAGACATATGGGGGCCCCATTGAAGATTTGCGTCAATAGTAATAACAATAAAAAGAACAAGTAAACAGTAATACCAACATGATATTCCAGCGTCAAATACACAGCGCACGGGATTTATTGTGACTTTAAAAAAAGTATTCATTATTGATTAAAACTACTTTTACGGACTTTATCGCGTTTAATTTTAATTATTTTTATTTTAAATAATAATAGGGTGCTGGAAAGCACCTGAAACGTCGGCAATTAAAAACAAAACTAATTAAAATTAAAATTAAACGCGATAAAATCCGTAAAAGTAGTTTTAATCAATGTGCAGTGTTCGCGTAAATACAAGACATTATTAAGTATTCATTATCTTCTGTTTGAGTTTGCGCAGACAAGCAATATAAATAAAAAATTTAAATTTGAATGCAAACAATATTTCCGGAATTCATTTTTTCTAAGCTTATGCCTATCTTATTTTTATTACCCTGATAAAATCAGCTCTAAGTGTAATTTTCTTACATCTGTGTTGGAATGTAATAATAAGACCAAATGGCCTTACAGTCGATCGTTAAAATTCCATTAGCGTGAACTTTGCAGACAATTGCAGGCGCGATGGTGAATTAGCGGAAAGACTCATCGGTTTTATGATTTTGATACGTTTCTTATTGCGACTTTCTTGCGATACCAGTTGTCGGAAAAGTACACTTTGATGTTTGTTTGGCAATACACGACATCATATATGTTTTGATTTCTCGTTGATTCTCGCATTGATGTCTCGCTTGACTAACGAATGATTGTTTTATGCAACATTAAATATATTGATTCTCTGTGAATTTTAGCTTTTGTCGCTTTAAATTTAAGTCCTTTCACTTTTGTTAAGCTAAGTCAGTACGCTTTACCATCTTGGACCGCATCACCACTTACTACACCACCTACTGCTTGATTTACTACGTGCTCGGTGGTGAAGCAAAACATCGTTAGGAACCTACGAGTTTGAAAAATAAAAAAAAACATTCCGAAGTCTTGTATAGTCCGCCCATAGTATAGGGGCAGCGCGGCGGACACTTTCTTGTCCTAAAACCCATACAGTATTGAGAGGAAACCTGTGCCTGAGCGGTGAGACGTATATATGGTTTAATTTTACAATACTCCATATATAAAAGCACCCATATTCGCGATAGATGAAGATGTTTCCGGCCGTCCCTTTCTTCAGTTTCACTCATTTACCTTTTAAGACAATTTGCGTAGTGTTAAAACCTTGGCTAACACGACATTTTTAAATATCATACAAGCACTTACAGCAAAATCTATAATTATATTGGCTCTCTATATCTTATAAACCGGTAAAAAGCAGTACAAACACTGGTATTTGGCAGCAGTGATAGGTTCTTACCTAACATTAATGCAACCCTCTTGGGTTGTCCTACCCAAACGGGCTCCTACAGGTTGAAAATGAGTCCTTTTGCCTATACACATTGAAAATTATGTCTAGAAAATATAATTACTATGTGTCTCTGGTTGTTTCAACGTTATTTAATATATTATGAGATTTTATTTACACCAGCCAAATAAAATTATACTTAGTAAATATATTGTGTATAATTGGGTAGTGGCGATGTAAGAATATCCAATACCCAATATTGGAAATTGAAACAAGAGATCAGGTAGCATCATCTGATTACAAATCTTTAATATAAACAGAAACATAAACTTTTTATTCAATGTGTATTATAAACAATATTTATTGAAAGTCACTTTTATTAAGTTACCACATATATAAAAACAACCCGCCTGGCAATCGTGGCAACTGTGGCAAACCCTTATGTGACAATCTATGGGGAGGGCTTTGTTCAGCAGCAGTCGCTTAAAGACGACCATAGATGGTAACGGATGAATATATTGTAGGTTATATATTTCGAAGCACGTTTCTACTGAACACGTGCTGACATAATCTTGTTACACTAATGCACAGTCCATTATTAACAGTAACTTATTTTGTACCCTTATAGGGCTTTAATGTATGACACATACGAGCTTATTCGCGTATTATTGTATTTGTTGTAATATTTTATGCCATAATATACAGTTACAGCCTATTGAAATCCACTGATAAACATAGGACTCCCTCATATACTGCATCCTAGGGTGTATCTTTGCTATAGTCTATATCATTAGGCAGACGCTGCTGCGCATGTCATGATTAGTTTCTCTGTGCAGCTTCTCACTACGGGATGATATTATATTGATGATATTATAGGCTAGTGGATAGAATCTTACACGGTTTTATGATAGGTATATAATAATTCTGTTTTAGTCCCTGTTTTAATTTATGTTAGTGATTGATGGGTGCGTCAGAAGAGTCATTAGGTTAAAATTAATGCTGTAGATATGCGGTCATTATAAATTATTTTTGGCATAGAATGACTAAGAAATTGTGTGATAACGAAGAAGTATGGTTTGCAAGAACTTGTTGAGACTAGAGTTATGAAAGGAATGTTCGGTGGTTTAGCCACGTGAAAATAGTAAATGCAGAAATAATGCTACGGAAGTGAGTGTGAGAGTTGACAAGAAACACTCTAGACATAAGTTTATCAACTATTAGCGATATGTTGACGATAGACTAAGTTATGAGAAACTTTAACCGACGAAAATCTGTACGAAGATATTTAGACATGAAAGAAGCGAGAGAGGTATATTAGAATCGTGTCAATCAGGAAAGATCCATATTATATATGTATATCTGGTAGAACCACGCCGCAGCTACAACTTGGTTAGGTCACGAATGGGCGGCCCAACCAAAGAATGACCACGCTCTCACAAAATACCAGCGTAAAATAGATGCTGTGTTTCGTATGGTGAGTGTAGAGAACCGGGGACCTTTTTCACAGGAAACGAGGCATTCTGTCTTAGTGGTCATGAGTAACAACGCATCTACATTCTATTCTTAATCGATTATGAGCTTCAGCATCGAATGATCATCACGTGAACCGTGTGCTTTTTGTCACCATTAAGTTGATCAATAAGTTTTCGAAATAAGACACTTATCATTGAGTTATAGAAATGCGATCTATTTTTTTCGAATCTTAAATTCTATAGTTTTTTCCAAGGTTTTTTATCAAACTTCACATTTGACGGAAAATGCAAAATGGAAAAACTCGAACTTCGCGCGTTTATTTAATATTTCTGCCTGAATTTTTTTCTGCAATAAGTGTTATTAAAGAACTGCAGTCTACTTTAGTAGACAATGCTTTATCTTATTCTACAGTGGCATATTGGTGAGTTCAAGCGCGGCAGAACCGTATGTAATGATGACAATCGCTCCGGGCGGCCAACAACAGTCGCAACGCAAGAAAACGTTAAAAATAAATTGCTAAAGTAGATCGACATGTGACAATCAGTTATTTAGCTGAGATTTTAAAGCTTTCTTTTGAGACAATTCAGTTTATTTTTATTCATACCTGCTGGCCTCACGCTGAGTTCCTTAAATGTTTACAGACGCACAACAATAATTGTAGAAGATCCAGATTCTTTTTGCGATCTTTTCGTGACTGTAGATGAAACTTAGGTACATTATTTCAAACAGGGGACGAAAACCTAATCAAGAGATGCAAGTTGTCTGTGTCTGCTGGTAAAATAATGACCTCTGTCTTCTGGGATGCGGAAGGCATAATAATGTTCAACTATTTAAGTAAACAGGAGACAATAACCGGAGATCATTAATGATTTTGCAGGCGCTGCTATCCGAACTCCTGAGTTACTGTTGATGCAGCAACCACATCATTCTCCGAACATAGCTCCGAGTGATTTTCACCGTTTTACATACATGTGAAATTTGACGGCGACAAGCCTGAGAATTAACCAACTTGCAAAACGCTATTCAAGGTGCATAATTAAGAAAACGATTACATTGAAAAATAAATACAATTTACATATAATACCTAGAGTTTTGTTGCATTTCCAGAAACTTATTGATCAACCTAGTATAAAATGAAATAATAAAATATATTTGTTTAATAATATATATAATAAAATAAATTTTATGTTTATGTATGTTGTTTTTAGGAAAATATGAAAAACTTTAATCCGATATAGAACACGTAACACGTCTTCAGCATTAAATCTTATATATATATATATATATATATATATATATATATATATATATATATATATATATATATATATATATATATATATATATATATATATATATATATATATATATATATAAAATTCAAATATTATAAATATAGTTCAAAGAAAAAATTCAATACCCGAGAAGCAGTACAAAGTGCCTTTGAAGAATTCGTTGCCTTCTGTCCAGCTGATTTCTTCAAGAAGGGTATTAATGAACTGCACTGCGTTGACAAAGATTAAGCCATTGCATGGGTGGTTACTTTTTTTAAATATATATATATATATATATATATATATATATATATATATATATATATATATATATATATATTTGTACTGCTTCTCGGGTATTGAATTTTTTCCCGCTAAAAGGTTATCCGAATTCTGGAAAAAGTAAAAGTCTGGAGGCGCAAGGTCTGAATTCTACGGAGACTATCTGTTGTGCAGTGTGAGGTCTGCAAGCTTCTCCATCATTGTGTTTAGTTATTCACAGTACACATCTGCAGTAATGTTCATCTCGTTTGGTAAGAAGCTGTGATGAATCACAACGGCGTTGCCCACCAAATTATGACCACCACTTCTTTAGGGGTAAGTTTTTGTTTAGGGCATTGTTTAAGTGCTGAACCAAGACCTAAACAACTTGCTGAGCGCTTGCGATTGTCAAAAGAACTCATTTTTCGTCACAGGTAACAATGCAGTTCAAAACGATTATCGTTTGTGTGCTGAGCAGTGCAAGACACGTTTCTTGTGCGAACTTTGTGCTTGGGATCATTGAGTTCGTGGGGCACCCATTTGTCAAGCTTTTTTATCTTGCCAATTGGATGCAAATGGAACAATATTGTCCAAACGTCTTAGATGAATTGCCAGATTTTTGGGCGACCACGGGGTTTATTTTTCAGTTCGTAATTTCTAGAAAAAAAAGCGCGCAAACCAATAACAGGTGGTGCGTTCATTTGTAGTATCCGCTCCGCAAAAGTCGTTGATGCTGCGTGCCGCTTGTGCCGTGTTGCTGCTACGACGGTACTCATATTCCATAATTTCATGAATATTTCACGTATCCATAATGACGAAAAATATTCAAATCGATGTAAACGGAACGCTTATTAATAAAAAATGACTAATTTTGAAAAAAGAATTCCACGGTTTTAAAATAAAATTAATTTGAAATTAGAATTCTTAGCCAAACAAAAATTGGTTTGGTTTGAAATGGCTAATACTGTAGTGCGGCAAATTAATAGGTAAAGACCTTACTATTTATTTAACTAATTTATAATTAAAGATACCTATATTTGACTTTCTAGACGTTTTGTAAAGCCGTGTCGGAATTTTTTTAGTGTTTTTTTAGCATGGCGTTACCATAGCCGACCGAAAGCGAAACGAAGAGATTCGCAATATGGCAGGATTGAAAGATGACCTTATCACAAAAATTGATAGGGGCGTACTCCAATGGTTTGGGCACGTTGAACGAATGAGTGAAGACCGAATGGTGAAGAAAATATATAGAGCGAAAGTAAATATTAAAAGGTGTCGAGGTAGACCGAGACTAACTTTCGAAGACCATGTGAGCAAATTGCTCGAAGAGGGGAGGGTCAAGAGTACTCGGATACCTAGACGTGCATGTATGAGGAAGTTAATGAACCTGAAAGAAGCGAAAGAAGTATGTAAGGACTGTGACACTTGGCGATCTGTTCTCTCTGGCTACCCCGTTAGGGATTGTGCGTGACGATAAGTAAGTAAGTAAGTAAGTAAGTTTTTTTAGCATTGGGTGAAAAACGAGTACACAGTTCTACTGATTGTAAGTGGATGCTGTGGCCCATACACATCCAGATTTATCCTCAATTAAGAATCAAAATGCAAATGCGTTGTTACCCTTGAGAACTAAGATGGAATGCCTTGATTCCAGTAAAAAGGTTCTATGGTTCTCTACACTCACCATATGAAATACGGCAGTATTACGCTGGTAATCTCCGAGAGCGTTGTTCGTGGCCTCGGTCGAGCCGACCCACTATACTATAATACATAGGCTGCACTAAAAGTATCGGGAATGGAATATTTCCACTGTTCCTGTCATATTAAAATCTTTTTAATTGAAAACTCCTTGGTTTTAAAAATCGAATACCATTTATTTATTTAAAAATAGATTTGTTTCTTGTCACAAGGTTTTGTCAAACTTCTTTAGTTGTTGAGAAAATGGAATTGACTCGAGAAAATTCAAGAGCGATGATTTATTATGACTTTTGAAGTGGTTTAACACAAAAACAGTGTATTGACCGGATGATTTCTGCATTTGGTGATGAAGCCCCATCCAAAACCATAATTTATCGCTGGTTTGATGAATTTCAACGTGGACGTGTCAAGCTCAGTGATGATCCCGTCAAGGTCGTCCAAAAACTGCAGTCACTCAAGAAAACGTTGATGCTGTGCGTAAGCTGATTGAGGAAGATCGACATGTGACATACCGCGAAATTCAGGCAACTTTAGACATTGGCATGAGTCAAATACAAATAATCTTGCATGAACAATTAGGTGTAAAAAAGTTGTTTTCCCGATGGATACCACATTCGCTCTGTGGAGAGCAAAAAGCGGCTCGCTTTACTTGGTGCATCAAAACTCTCGAAAGATTCCACGCAGGATCCTCAAATGCTATATACAACATCGTATCAGGTGACGAATCCCGGTTATACGCGTACGAACCCGAAACAAAAACCAGTCACGAGCTTGCGTGTTCGAAAATGAGTTAAAGCCAACAAAAATTGTTCGTTCACGGAGTGTTGCAAAAAAAAATGGTGGCCACGTTTGTCTCCAAAACCAGCCATGTTACGACTATTCCTCATGAGGGACAAAGAACGATTTATGCAAAATGGTATGCTAGCACTTGTTCGCCACAGGTCGTTTCTGAACTCCGTAAAGAGAATTGCAACCGCCGCATCATCCTCCATCACGACAATGTGAGTTCTCACACCGCACACAGAACAAAAGAGTTTTTAGAGCAAGAAAACATAGAATTATTAGACCATCCGCCGTACAGCCCCGACCTAAGCCCTAATGATTTCTATACTTTCCCTAAAATAAAGAATAAATTGCGTCGACAGAGATTTTCATCACCTGAAGAAGCTGTGGACGCCTACAAAACGGCAATTTTGGAGACCCCAACTTCCAAATGGAATGGTTGCTTCAATGATTGGTTCCATCGTATGGAAAAATGTGTCAAATTTCGCGGAGAATACTTCTAAAAGCAATAAATACATTTTTAAATAGTAATGTTGTGTCACTTCCTTGATTCCCGAAATTTTCAGTGCTGCCCTAGTATAGCTGCAGCGTGGCTTTACTACGTAAAATCAATCTAAATCAAACTAAGGGCAGTAAATGTACTGATCATCACGAGTGCTCATTTTTCTGGTCCAATGGCCTCCGAGTATCGGACTTGGGAGTTCAGTGCACAGGTGAAGTTGAAAGCTGCGGAGAAGGGCGCACCTTGTATTCCTCTTTTCTATTAAGGGCTGCCGTAGGGCGGCTAGCGCTGTTTTGGTCGCAGATGTGTCCAAAAACTTTCTCGAGGCCCTGTCATTATGCGACGAAGGCGGAAGAACATGGGGTTTTATTCGGTGCGAGTCTGACATAACCCGTCCTTGCTCTCGCAAGGCGGTTATGCGTAGTTATTTCGCTATTTAAAAAAGTATTGATTTTCAGCGATGAAACTCTTTCATTTATTAGATAAGTACATTGAAATTTAGTACAAGAACACAAAAAGTAACATCCATGTATTTTTATTTAGGCAACATACACACATACTCACACACATTTTCAACCCACTTTCGAATGAAATACAGATAAAATATATCACGTATCCCAAAGAGCTGAGTTACACAATATGTCAGCTACATTCCGCAAATGGTTTTCCGGGCACAAAGAGAAAAATGTTTTGAGATGAAAACAAAACACATAGGATAGAACAAAACAGCTCTCTTTTACATATTCAAAAAGGACAGGGAGTGTTGGTGCAGGGTGAGGACAAAATTGTATGAATTTGTCATTGTATTAACTAGTGCGGGGAAATGTTTTCACCGTTATTGCTAGGAGTTAAGATTTTGTATCGTTTCCTTGTGTAATTATCATCAATTGTGATATACTCTGTATTTTCAATATTTTATTTACAATCCTTTTTTTTATTTAGGAGAGAAATTTTAGACGTTATCATCGTCTTTACCTTCCCCAAGGAATCCCACAATGCACTGTTCTGAGCTACCTCCATCCACCGACTTCCTGCAAAACTAACCAGGTAGTCACACCATCTAGTGGAGATAAGAAAATTGATGAGAAATTTTATAAACTACTTTATATCTGCTGTTTTATGTGTGCTTAAGTATTAAAGGTTCCTCTATTTAATCACATTTATCATTTTATTTATATTGCTGTGTAGTGGCGTACCTCCTTCATTACCCTATATGATACCGTGGGTGTCCTAAGTGGTGACAAAGGGAAACTAAAATGGGATATGGGCAGCATCATCTTTCTGATAACAGCTCCCAAACTGCAGCGCTAACTCGTCTAAAAAGTGTGGTCATTATGGAAAGTTTTCATTATAAGGAAATGTATATGAAGGCCTATTTTTGTACGTGGTAGAACTACGCTGCAGCTATATTATGGTTGTAGCACGAATGGGCCGACTACACCGGAGAGGGACCACGGTCTCACAGAATACCAGCGTAAAATAGCAGCTTAATACTGCTGTGTTTTGTATGGTGAGTGTAGAGATCCGGAGACCCTTTTTTACCGGAAACGAGGCATTCTATTTTAGTCCTCAGGTGTGAAAACGCATCTGAGTTTTGATTCTTAATCGAATACCAGCGTAAATGTAGATGTCAATGGGTCACAGTATCCACTTACTATCAGATAGACTGTGTGCACGTTTGGCGCCCTAATTCTATAAAAAATTCAACAGTGGAGTATTTATAGGCCGTAATGATATTATTTTATCTATAAGAGTTTAACGTTTCATGTTACGTCATGGTTTCATGAAATAACTATTAAGGTTTCCTTTATTGTTACCACGTCTTTATAAAGTTAATTTCTTGTTTGTCTGTCTGTTTGTTTGTCGTTCCGGGTGAAGTCTCGCAACTCAAATTTCAAGCGCTTTCTTGAAATTTTGAACAAAGCTCAGAAACGGATGACAATGTAGAAATACAAAAAATACGCGTTATATAGCAGAAATAAAAAAATCACTTGTTTATTTCCGGCCTGAAGAGCATAGAGAGTAAGTAAAGTTACAGTGAAGCATTCGATAAAGACTAAGCTTAGAGGTTACAACACGTCTGTCTGTGTTCATGTTTCAAATTGGTTGTGTTTATTCATGGTAACCATTTACCATCAGATTAACTATAAGTTCATTCATCATTCTATATTATAATTGATAGAATCAGGCGTTACTTTGCGGAAATCCATTATAATAGAGATATTAATTAATTTGCAACCTTCGGCTAACTAAAAAAAATGATGTGTCTTACCTGGATTGAAAAGCACCTCCCGCCCTCCCGCGATTGCATGCACCAATGCAGTCAGCCGCCGTAGAATCTACATCACCTGAGGACGCCTCATGTAGAGGCGAAACACGTGCGTATTATTGTCGATGGTGTGTCTTTCTTGGAATATTGGTGTATTTAGTTAGCGGAAGGTTGCAAATTAATCTTTATTCTATATTATGTAAAAATATTTATAACCTATTTTTGTTCTCTGAAAACCTTTTTGAAACTACCGAAATTTTTCTTTGGTAATAAACGCTTACAACGAAATCGGTTCAAAGCAATACCCGAAATCCATTTATATGCTAATACTATGACCCATTTATTGTACATTTCGTGTTTATCCAGCAGGGGAGAGTACAAGCGACTTTGACAAACGTTTATTTTGTTATAACATTATTTGCCTTTAATTTTTCTTATTACAGTGATCGATGTGACACGCACACACGTTTAATGATTACATATTACCCGCTCACACATTCACATTAGCCGGATTCCTTCCTTTAACCTTTCCGCTTTTGTTTTTGATTGATCAACGCATCTGTAACAAGCTTGTGCGCCAGAATTTCTGATACCTATATATAAATATAAAATTTCATCAACGTCATAACTATCATCATTAAATCTCTTCATAAGTTCACTATAGAACATAGACCGCCTGCAAGGAAAGCTACAAAATACGGTCTCGAGACTATATTAACCAACTTCCTGCACGTCTTCCTAGGTCGTTACTACACCTATTTACTTTTCTTTTTTCTTCTTCTGGTTGTTTATCTTAAACTTCACTTACTGGTGTGAGGCTGCAACTCGGGAACCTTTCTTCTTCTTCTTGTCGGTTTTACGAGCTATATAGCTAGCCAATTGCCACTTCAGTTTACTAAGCCTTAGGGCCATGGCGGTTACCTTAGGTCAACTTCGAATATCTTCATTACGAATTATAAAACTTCGATCACAGCCCTCAACATAACTCGCTGTTTGACTATTACGTGACATATGTCATTATAATCATCATACACTGGTTGCACACTTTTGTTTTTAGGTTTTGAGCTATAATTTGTGTAAGGTTAATTATTAATTCATATGCATTTGAAGAGTTTCATCTCCTGACGGATAAATTTGATTTTAAAATGGTACGAGAATTAAAGAAAAACATGATGTCGTTTAACAAACGAAAATTTTAACGTCAAAAAATAAACATTTATCATCATCGCATCAAAAGTTGTTTTTGGAACTTTTCCAGACATAGTGTACCCTAGGGAAAAGTATGCGGCCTAGTTTTTATAACTATGTTGCGAAACGCTACTCTAACATGTCTACTGATATGTCAATGTAGTAAAACTTTAACTAATCTACAGATGTGTCAATCTAGAAAAACTTGTTTGACGCGAAATCGGGTTTTACAGACATATTCATCAATCTCTGACAAATACGAAGAGATTTTACAAACAACTGCGTCTGTAACAAATGTCACGATCATCCGATGTATAGTAACGACCTGAATCCATTTATATGCTAATGTTCGGACCCCTTGTAACAGGGCACGTACCTATTTTGCCAGCAGCTTCAAATGGGGGCGTCTCTAGATTTACCTTTTATTTGTTTAAATAAGCTGATATAAATAATGAATCAGTTTACCATGCAGTGGCGGTGTAAGCATATCCACTTGCCCTGGATGCGGGTAAGAGGCGATTATTGTACGCATAGGACCGCGTGGACTTATATTTTCACAGACGGGAACGCCTGCGCAGGGCTTCTCCCCTCCGGTCTACTGGTGGGCCGTATAGTTCAATGATTTTTTTAATAAATCAAAAGATATAAGGGTACTTATAATTGGCATAATATAAAAAGATAAAAGAAAGACCAACTTGTTATTCGAGTTCTACGCATGATTTAGGCGAACATTAGACGCTCATGCAGACTGTCAGTTTTACAACAATCACGGTTGTGATTAACGAATAACCTAACGTGTAATTGATTGAATTGCCGCCTGCATGTGCGCGTAATGTACGCTTATCAGTCACCGTCCGTTTTTTATCAATCATGATTGATGGAATTTATTTATTTAACAAATAATAGTATGTTATTATATAATAATACAGACAGATATATAATACATACACATATTATATAATAATACAGAAGATAAAATATGGTACAACATCAGCTTAATGAAAACTTTACCGTGTACCACAAGCCGCCGACATTAAAAATTTGACATATGAGCTACACTTTAATCTACAATATATATATATATATATATATATATATATATATATATATATATATATATATATATATATATATATATATATATATATAACGCAACAATACTAAACAGCAATTGGCACGGACACGAGGTAAATCGGCAATACATACGTAGTTATCTAATAGTGCATAAGAAAGGTGTGAGTCTTGCCACCGCCCATCTCGCCGCGTCAAAAACCGGTCGTTCCTGCGTCGCGTATACAGGGTTGATTTAAATTTGGGTTTTGGTTCCATCGATTAGTTAGATTTTTTAATTGATTGACGCATGTATGAGCCTGTAATGTACGCAATACATGCAATATATTTCAACGGGTTTCTGTGTTTACCTTATTTGTAAATTAAATTAGAAAAAGCATACATTTCTTTGTAATTACTACTAGGTTGCCGTGGTAGTTCAGCTGGTTAGTGCTCGATGTAAATTTCACAGTTGAGCGCGAGCAAACCGGGTTCGATCCCCGCCCAGCACCAATGAAATTGTTAAATGCAATTTTAAGTGCTGATTTACCATGTGCTCAGCTCTGGAAAACGTCGTGAGGAAACCTGAATGTGTGAAAAAAATTATATTTTGAAGATATGAGAAATTCGTCAACACTCATTGGGGCAGCGCGGCGGACAATTCCTTGACCTAAAACCCTCTCAGAAATAAGCGGAGGCCTGTGCCCAGCAGTGAGACCTATATAGGCTGTAACTTTAACTAACTTTATTTCCTTATCTGTACCACGCTCTCACAGAATATTAGGTTTCATAAGAGGTGTCTATGGGAAATGCCAGCATTTTATGGTTTTCAATAAATGGCGGTACAACAATCTCGTTTACGTCAGACGTAATATCCAGCAGCGAAATTAATATCTATCTACCTGCCAAGCCTTGTGACAAAGGAAAACACTCCGAACAAAGGGAGAGGCCTACATACAAACATACACTGGTACATCTGTATAATTAGGAGATTTTCACGAATTGATGAAGACGAAAAATGGATAAAGAGAACTAAATAATCATTAATTCGTTCATTCTAGCCTATCAACCGCTGGACATAAAACTCACCCATAAATTGCTTCAACGGGGGGATATTGACAAGCGAGACGACATAGGATAACGCAACTGGGGAGGCAGTAGCCTCCTGGTCACATCAACTAAAATGACCGTTTACTAATAAGGATAAAAAATAAATTTCAACAACAATTTATTATTTTTTTAATTAAAAAAAACAATCAAACAGTGTAGGGTTATACGTAGAGCAATTTGTTTAATAGATCGCGGTGGAACTTCAAGTAGGTTGAGCACTAATGCCGCCTGAACAAATACTACTTAAGCGCATATTGACATATTTTTAAAGTAGGTCTGTACTTAAAGTTCGAAGGCAAATAACCCAGTTAATATAATTTGCTTTATAAAATACTAATTTTATATTATCTTAATATATAAATTAATATTTGTTTGTTCGTATTTAACGCGATACCATACTGTTCATCAGATTGCGGTAAAAGTTTATTAAATTATTACTTGCACTTGCGCGAAGGTTTTAGGCATAGTACAATTAACTTGCACTGGATGGCGCGCGCATCGCACCGACAATTTATTTGAAAGTTTAAGATCAATGTTCGTATTATCATTCCTTATTAAAAATATATTTAAAAAAATATAACTCTTCCAAATTTAAAAATATTTTTTTACAATTATTTTTTCTGCGGCGGTAATGCGCCGGATACCAGATAGTATTACCATAAAATCTACAATCGGTTAAGTGGTTGTAAGGTGTAAGTAGGTGGGAAGGCTGTGTTTTGTGGCATTCCTTCCAAGAAAAAAAAATTATTTAAGTTATAATCATGAAAGAAATTACAACCTCCACTGCCTCGTGTGGACTTAGAATGCTCCCCAAGGCTATAAAATATAGCCTGATTGAGCCGGAGCACATACCCGAGCTTGTACATATTACCAGATCGTCCTGGACTCTGCTTGCCAGTACAAGGTAACTACTGTAGTAGGGGTAATATTTGCCACAGTTGCCACGCTTAAAAGGTTGTCCACTGCAGTTTTTATTCTCTAGCTGTTCATCAGGAAGTCGTTGCTGCCCGACTCCCGGCTCGTTTCCTTCCGTCGCCTTTAACGACACATGACGCAGTAGATATTCTTGCGAGTTCACCGCCACAACACGGTATTTACAAAACTTAAAATTATCGTAAATGTTTAAGAAACTAAATACCATCATCATTATCATTACTTCACAAGTCCACTGCTGAACATAGGCCACTCCCAAGCACGGTCCTGAGCCACCTGCATCCATCGTCTTACTGCATGTCTTATCAGTTCACACTTAACCCGGGGGGGGGGGGGGGGGTTGACTTTCCTTAATTTTTATTTTCGTTTAAAAAATATTAGTAATCTTATTAATTAACATTATATATACATTAACATAGATTCGAAGCCACGACCTTTTGAGTTCGCGATCCGCGCCCTGCCATTAGGCTACTATCGCCTAATTCTTTCTCATCGGTTGTCGGTTCTTCGAGCTATATAGCCGGCCCATTGCTACTTCAGTTTACTAATCCGTTGAGCTATGTCAGTTACTCCGATTCTACTACGGATATACTCATTTATATGTTTATTATGCAGGGAAACCCCGAGCATAGCCTTCTTCATAGCCCGTAAATATTATATTGCAAAGAAACGTGGACACACATTATTCTAAATAACGCTTAAAACTTAACGTCAATATCACTTACAATTCTTCTGATGCATAAAATTCAAGGCTTCTAACACAAAGGTCAAGTTGTTAGCATCTAAATGGAGATTGGGCGTAGCTTTAAAATGCCCGGGACATTTTCTGAAACAGGGGTCGAGTTCTTCGCCTGTAGCGGGTTATACAAAAAGCTTCAATATGTTACGTAAAGCAAACTACGAATTTATTCATGAATATGTTAAGTTTTCACACAGTTTGTTTCTTTTTCAACATTTTGTTTAATGCAATTTTTAACAAATAAAAAAGTATATGTGAAAAGCTATAATTATATTACAGAAAGTGTTTTGATTACCGATGTGTTTAATCCTATTTAAACTTTGATTAAGAATATGCCATTATTGCATTTACAAAAATAACAATGAAAAGGATACCTAACAGAATACCAGCGTAAAATAGCAAATAGTTTCTTATGGTTAGTGTATGTACCGGAGATCATTTTAATTGAAACGAGGCATTATACCTTAATCCTCAGGGGTGACAACGTATCTGCCTTTTCGTTCTTAATCGACGATAATTGTAGATGTCACAATATCAACTTACCATCAGGTGGACTGTTGCTAAAAAAAACTATTGAAAAAAGTTTTTTTTACCGTTTCATCTCCGAACAGAGGAACTTTTTTAACGGTGATGCATTATAAAACATGTAAACTTACGAGAAATGAAATTTTAATTTCTTGTCTAATAATAAAGAGTTTTCATTTCATTTCATTTCATATGGTGGCAACGTAAGAAAATTATACCTTAATTTCCTCTTGTGGTTTGTGATTCCCATGCGTCTTGGTAGCTCACGACTGCAATTCTAAGTGTTGATTTACCATGTGCTTAGCGGTGAAGGAAAACATCGTGAGGAAATCTGCAAATGTGAGAAATTCATAAATATATTAAAGAGACTTGTGATGACCACCAACACGTATTTGGGCAGCGCGGCACACATTGCCTTGCCTTAAAACCCCCTCAGAAATTACAAGAGCCCTGTGCCCAGTTAGTGAATCATATTTAGGCTTTATCTTTACTTTTAAGATAATTACTACGATCAGGCGTTAATTTGCGGAAATCCATTATACTTAAGATGTTAAAAATTAGTATTTTTATAGAAAAAGAGTGACAAAAGAGTATACAGTTCACCCGGTAGTAAGTGGATGCTGTGGCCCATACATATCTACATATACCCTCGATTAAGAATTAAAATGTAGATGCGTTTTCACCCCTGAGGACTAAGATGGAATGCCTCGTTTCGAGTAACGGTTCTTTACACTCACCATACGAAACACAACAGCATTATGCTGCTATTTTACGCTGGTATTCTGTGAAAGCGTAGTCTTTCTCCGTTCGAGTCGACCTATTCGTGCTACAACCATAATATTCATAGCTACAGCGTGGCTCTACCACGTATGATATAAAAATAATCACCAAAACAATAGGGAATACAGTATTAAATTAAGTGTATAGATCTAATTAGTACTCAAAAGTATGATACGTGTTCAATGTGTTGAGTGGGTGATGATTAAGTTAATTAAATGCACATGGGTTGGCTATTATTTCAACATTACCATATAAATTAGTTTCAATAATAATTAAGAAGGTAATAGATGGTATTGTTGCTGTGTCCAACAGGTTCCATTAAATTGTGTACCTAACCAAAGGTAATTATGTGTATATCGTGATTAATGGGATGAAATACGGTATTGAGTCCATCCATAATTATAGCCTCTAAAAGTCCAATGTGTTTAAAAAAATCTTATACTTAAGCGAATATAACATTTTGAATAAAACTACTTTTACGTATTATATCGCGGTTCATTTAATTTATTTTTAAATCCTGACGAGTGATTTTCAGCTTTAAAAAAGATTTTCAGAGAACCGAAACCTTCGAAAATTTCAGATCAAACACTGAGTTGAAAATTTTAAATGACTTTCCAATCCCCTATAAAACATTCATTTCCCCTTTCATTCGTTACGACAATACTTCTTTGCTGAATGAAGTAACGCTTTTGTTTTTGCTTTTTCGTTGTTCTACATTTCCTTTTATGCAAAAAGTTTAGTTCAGATTTGTTGAATGGTTTTCGTAATTTACGCGATAGGAATGCTGCAGCTTTGTTATGGATGCAGCAATCAATTTAGGTTTTCTTATCTCCACAGTTTTCATTTTGATTTACTAAGCACGACTCGACCCCGTACCGTCGACCCGAATTCCCGGATTACTTACCTTATAATCAGGAACCGTGTCTGCGACCATAAGACCAAAAAGGCTGGCAATACAAATACAAATAACATATTAATAATTAAGAGACAAATACTGTAATTAAAAAGGCACAAATAGCGTAAAATAGCAGCTTATTACTGTTATGTTTCGTATGGTGAGTGTAAAGATACGAAAATCCTTTTTACTGGAAACGAGGTATTCCATCTTAGTCCTCGCGGGTGACAACGCATCTGCGTTTTGATGTGGTTCGGGCGGCTACGGCATTCAATTTTTTTTTATAGAAGATGGGGCAAACGAATATACGGCTCACCTGATGTTAAGTGACTACCGCCACCCATGATCAACCATAACACCAGGGGAATTGCAGGTGCGTTGCCAGCCCTTCAGAAAGGATTAAGCTCTTTTTTTGAAGGTCCCCGGGTCGTATCGGTCCGGAAAAATCGCCGGTGGTAAAATATTCCCCAGAGAGGTCGACACCAGGAGAATTGCAGGTGTTTTGCCTGCATTTTAAAAAGTAAGGTCGTTCCTAATGTCGTTTTTTCCTCAAAAGCCGCCGGTGGTAAACAATTATATAAAGAAATTGTGCAAGGAAGAGAACTCTTAGTTAAACTTAGTAATTTTATTTTAACTTAAGAAAATTATATCAATTTTTAAAACCAAATCGATGTAGAGAAAATAAACAAAATAGACAAAAACATTTTCACATATTAAAAATGTTATGTGACATTTTTAATATGTGAAAATGTTTTTGTCTCGTAGTAAAATAATGGATGACTCAGTGATTTGATAAAATATTAGATTCCCCTGTTTGTTTGTGATAACAATAGATCTAATGTAAAAAGAAATACATATTATATTTATTATTGTTAATATTTTCCTATATAAAGGCTATTTCGCTTTTGGTTTTCCATTAATTATTCACAGCGTATATAGGAGAAAGAGGGACTCTTTATGATGAACTCTTTCTTCCAGAAGCGGCCCCACAGGAAGTGGACCTGGTCGAGCCCCGACGGTTCGACAAAAAATGAGATTGACTTCATTATGACGACCAGACGCCAACTGTTCAGTGATGTCTCAGTGATCGCAAGGGTGAAAACTGGCAGCGATCACCGAATGGTTAGAGGCACACTGAACCTAAACGTTAAGTTGGAGAGGTCTCGTCTAATGAAGTCAACGCTCCGTCCCCCTCGTGCTCTGTACACAACCGCTTTCAGTGCCTACAAGATTGCAATGCAGTGGACGATATGAATGACAAGCTCGTGGAAACTGTCCATGCGGTCGGAGCTAAGTTCTGCAAGACCCGCCGCAGAAGAACACAAAAACTCTCCGATCACACTCTTAATCTCATGGCTGTTAGACGGGAGATGAGGCTGCAATCGTCAACAGATTTGACAGCATACAGGCAACTGAACAGACAGATCTCCAAATGCATGCGGCGAGACTTACGCAACTTTAATACTGCTCGTATTAAAGAAGCGATCGAGCGGAACCAGGGCTCCAAAGTCTTTGACAGAGATCTGTCTGCCCGTAAGAGCCAACTGTCAAAGCTGAAGACTGAGTGTGGCAGAATCGTTTCCGGGACACCTGAGATTTTGAGTGAGATTGAGAGGTTCTATGGGCAGCTGTACACATCATCGTTGGAGCCACACGCAAGTGTGAGTAACGATCCAAGAGCAAGTCTTATCCGACATTATTCCGATGATATCACGGATGTCAGTCTTAGCGAGATTAGAATGGCTCTCTAGCACCTTGAAAACGGCAGGGCCCCAGGCGAGGATGGAATTACAGCGGAGCTTCTGAAAGCGGGTGGAACCCCGGTACTTGAAGTCCTTCAGAAGCTCTTCAATTCCGTCCTCCATGGTGGCACTACTCCAGAGGCGTGGAGCAGAAGTGCGGTGGTCTTGTTCTTTAAGAAAGGCGACAACGCTCTCTTGAAGAACTACAGACCGATTTCCCTTCTGAGCCGCGTCTACGTGCTGTTTTCGAGAGTCATTACGAATCGTCTCGCACGCAGACTCGACGACTTCCAGCCTCCCGAACAAGCCGGTTTCCGAAAAGGCTTCAGTACCATAGACCACATACATACCTTGCGGCAGATTGTACAGAAGACTGAAGAGTACAATTTGCCACTTTGCCTGGCGTATGTGGACTATGAGAAAGCCTTTGATTCCGTCGAAATTTGGGCGGTGCTGCAGTCCCTTCAGCGGTGCCAAGTTGACTGTCGATATATCGAAGTGCTGAAGTGTTTGTACAGTAGGGCTACGATGGCTACCCGAGTACAGAACCAGAGCTCGAAACCTATCCAACTGCAGAGAGGTGTAAGACAGGGTGACGTTATATCCCCGAAACTCTTCACCGCTGCTTTGGAAGACGTTTTCGAACTACTGGACTGGAAAGGATACGGTATTAACATCAATGGCGAGTACATCACTCACCTTCGATTTGCCGACGATATAGTCCTTATGGCAGAATCGCTGGAGGACTTAAGCACTATGCTCAATGACCTCAATAGTGCCTCCCAACGGATAGGTCTTAAGATGAACATGGACAAAACAAAGATCATGTTTAATGTCCATGTCACACCTATGCCGGTAGTTGTTGGGAGCACTATGCTCGAAGTTGTTGACGAGTACGTTTACCTAGGACAAATAGTCCGACTAGGTAAGTCCAACTTCGACCGAGAGGTCAATCGACGGATTCAACTCGGCTGGGCAGCGTTCGGGAAGTTACGACATATCTTCTCGTCAGGTATACCTCAATCTCTAAAAACTAGATTGTACAACCAGTGCGTGTTGCCAGTGATGATTTACGGATCTGAGACGTGGTCCTTCACTGCTGGCCGTATGAGGACGCCCAAGGTCGCTCAGCGAGCTATGGAGAGGGCTATGCTTGGAGTTTCTCTGCGTGATAGACTCAGAAATGAGGATATCCGCAGTAAAACCAGAGTGACCGACATAGCCCAACGGATTAGTAAGCTGAAGTGGCAATGGGCCGGCCATATAGCTCAAAGAACCGATAACCGATGGGGAAGAAAGGTTCTCGAGTGGCAGCCTCGTACCGGTAGGCGTAGTGTAGGGCGACCCCCCACTAGATGGAGTGACGACCTGGTAAGATATGCAGGAAGTCGATGGATGCAGGTGGCTCAGGACCGTGCTTTGTGGCATTACTTGGGGGAGGCCTATGTTCAGCAGTGGACTTGTGAAGGGCTGTAATGATGATGATGATGATGTATATAGTTCATTTTAAAAAAAAAGTCGCACTGGGTGTTTTGCTGGTTCTTCCCAGGGTAGAGGTATTTTGCGAACTAGTAAATTAAATAAAAGAGTTACTTTCAATAAGTGTTATTAATTATCTATATTGAATAAAAGTTTAGTCGTTTATAGGCCTCCCCTGTATTTTGTCTCAAAAGGGAGATTATGACATAGTTGTCAAGCTTGCTAGTCGGATTGGCACCTGCAGTTTTTAATATTTTGAGTTGTTATGATGAAGATGCTGCTGCTTGTCTCCTGGTTCAGCTTCCCTCTGTCGCTGGTAGTGGATACTCTTACATCGCTATTACACGGTTCACTTTTTGGTATTAATGTTTGGTGGGACCCACTTGCACATTATAAACTGAAAGAAAATTAAAGGATTCCGCCTGCTATTAAACCTAATGCCTGTATTTCAGCTTCTAATATTGTCTCTTAAACCGAAGCAGAGTTTACTTTGTTTATAGTTTATTTTAATTTTGTTTTCTATTCTCGATCTTGTTTTGGTCTTTTTCGTGCATTAATTTTAAATTGTCTTTTTTGAAATCGGATGTTTAATTTTTTAATTATTTATTTTATAATTCATAAAAAGTTAATAATTTAATAATAGTAAGTTTGACGAGCACACAGTCCACCAGATGGTAAATGATTGCTACGACTTATAGGCACATACGTTTTATCTCAATTACGAATCAAAATATAGGTACAATGTCACCTCCAGAGTGACTAACTAAACTGGAATGTTTCGATAAAAGTAAAAATGAGTTTTTGATCACTTTTCATAGGATAGATAGCTGTATTATATCATTTTATGTGAGCGCGTGGTCCTTGATGGGCCAATTCAACCCATTTGTGCTTAAACTATATTAAAGATGTGATAATTTATATTAGTGAAAATCTAAAAGATTTAGTCTATGCTAGTGTTAGAACCATACTGCAGCTATATTAATTGTATAGTTGTAGCAAGAATGGGTCGGCCCGACCGGGGAAAGACCACACTCTCACAGAATACCAGCGTAAAATAGCAGCTTAATGCTGCTGTGTTTCGTATGGTGAGTGTGGAGAACGGGAGACCTTTTTTACTGGAAAAGAGGCATTTCATCTTAGTCCTCACGGCTGAAAATGGATCTGCATTTTGATTCGCAACGGAGACTAGATATAGATGTCTATGGGCCGCAGCAATTACTTACCATCAGGTGGACTGTGTGCTCGCTTGTCACCCTTATATAGATAGGTAGAACGTTGGTCTTTTATTCTGCTTTGGTTAAAATTTAGAAACTAAAAGGTAAATTTAATTAAGGCTTTCTACGGACTAGAAGAATAAGTCTTCACCTAAAAGAATTTATTAAACTGTAAACTGTGAGCCTTGGTAGCTCAGATGGTTAGCGCTCGCTGTAAATATAACAGAACGCGAGTAACCCGGGTTCGATCTCCGCCGGCACCAATGAAATTGTTAATTGCAGTTTTAAGTGCTGATTTACCACGTGCTCGGCGGTGAAGGAAAACATCGTGAGGAAACCTGCATGTCTGAGGAATAAGAAAAAATATTTCGAAGACATGTGAAGTTCGCCAACACGCATTGGGGCAGCGCGGCGGACACTTCCTTGCCCTGAAACCCTCTCAGAAATGAGAGGAGGCCTGTGCCCAGCAGTGGGATGTATAGAGGCTGTAACTTTACTTTTTTACTTTTAAACTGTAAAATCTCGAACTCCGTGATCGGGCGTTAATGTATATAATATAGCCTACCTATTATTGCAATATTTTTTCAATTTAAAAAATAAATAAAATATTGCAAAATATAATATGTTTCGTTTTGAAAAATAACAAATATAAAAAGTTAGTATAAAACTTAAATTTTTTATAACTCTATATGTGTATGATACATATACAGTATATAGCACGCATACACACGTGTGCAATTTTTGTGTATTATGAATATATTTGTGCGTACTACACGTGTAATGTACCTACATCCTTAATAAATATATATTTTGTTACTTTATTTATATTTTCTTACCGTTTACTCTTACACAACAACGTACCACTACTCTCTTCCACTTTCTGGTAATAGAAAATACGAAATGGCGTTAATCAGACAAAGTTTTAAATAAATAAAATTTCTGTGACGAAGAAAACATTTAATATGTAAAAATTACAAGGCCAGTAATAAATACATTGCGAGTTTGCATGCTAGACGCCAATAAAGTCCACAATAATTAAATTTTAATCAATTATATTTATTACCAAAACGGAGAACACAAAACTTTGTGCCCCCTCGCAACGGGTATAACCCTAACCATTAGAAATTAGAACAATCTTTTATTCCGACCTACATAATTTACCTAACAACTAAATATTTTCTCTTTGGAGGTTGTGGAGTCCGCAGTGCGACATGTGTGAAGCTTCGGCACGAGCCCTCTAGATGTAGGACAGCGGGTGTTAGAGTGTAAGGGAGATAGTAAAGAGTTTGTCGCTAAGCTTGTTATCTCGGAATCCGACGGGATCTTGTTAGGCCGACAATATGAAGGCAATTTACTGTATTAATTTTGGCTTAACATGTTACTTGAAGATATTTGTCTGACGTCTCATTTTTTAAACAAGTTTAAAAAAAGTCAAGTAAAGTTAAAGCGTTTATTTATACGTCTTACTACTTACTTTTCTGAGACGGATTAAGGGCAAGAAAGTGTTCCCAGCGGTGTTCAAATTTTTTAATAGTCTTTACAAGTGTTCGAAATATTTTTTTTTCTCTGATATGCAGGTTTTCTCACGACGATTTCCTTGAGTTTGACTCGGAAGGGTGCTGGTGAGGATCGAACTCGGGTAGGTATCACGCGTTGCTTTTTTTTCATTTTTTTAAAAAACAAGTTTTATTAAAAATAAAATATAGCCTAGATGACTCCTGGTATCGCTTGCTATTTGTTTGTAAAGTTTCACCACAAACGGTTCAATCATTTCGAAGATTAGCCCGGACAGTTAGAAGACATAAATACAATTTAAAATGGTTATTTATGTCTATAATACAATGCAAATAACCCCTTGAGCTTAATAAAGTCATTTGTTTCAATGTTACAGACATACGAATAAATTTTATTTATATGTATAGAAGTGTACATCGTGTACTGGCGTTTTAAGATAATCCATCAAGGCCTTCCGTCCTGCGTGCCATATGATGTTACTATGGGAAACGTCAATGAAATATGGCTTCCGCTAGATGGCACTATACCATCTTGTGACAGTGTATCCAGTGAACGACTCAGATCGGTATCGGGAAGCAGCGTCTGGTGTCGGTCTGTCTCGAAGTTTTTTTTATTGGTGACAAACGAGTACGCATTGATGGTAAGTGAATACTGTGGCCCATAGACATCTACATTTATCCTCGATTAAGAATCAAAATTCATATGCGTTGACACCCCTGAGAACTAAGATGGAATCTTTTTACAGGATAGGGTGACAAACGAGCACACAGTCCACCTGATGGTAAGTGGTTGCTGACCCATAGATATTTACATCTATCCTCGATTACGAATCAAAATGCAGATGCGTTGACACCCGTGAGGACTAAGATGGAATGCCTCGTTTCTAGTATAAAGGGTCTCCGGTTCTCTCCACTCACCATACGAAACGCAGCAGCATCAAGCTACTATTTCACGCTGGTATTCTCTGAGAGCGTGGTCCTTCCCCAGTCGAATCGACCCATTCGAGCTACAACTATACTTCTAATTTAACTGCAGCATGGCTCTACCACGTATAAAAAGGTCTCGTTTCCAATAAAAAGGAGTCTTCGGTTCTCTACACTCATCATAACCTTTCTCCCCCATCGGTTGTCAGTTCCCAGAACTTTTGCCACTTCAGCTTACTGATCTATTGCGCTATGTCGATTACACTGGTATTGCTGAAGATATCCTCTGCAGTCTATCCTGCAGAGAAACTCTGAAAACCCCTGCAAGATTTCTCATTTAACCACCAGCATCTCATTTAACCTCATAGCATTTCTATAGAAATGTTTATTCTGACATATATTGACGTCTGCTATTCTATTTAAGCGCATAATTAAAAACTAATCCATCATTCTGAGCTTCAGGTACATATTATGAGAAAATTACGTGATTTATGTGACAGAACGAGTGGGAAATTGAAAGATTAACTACAAACAATGAGTCAGTGTAAAATAAATCTTCATTGTTATAATTCTATTGATGGCCTTTATGTAGCTTCACTTTGATTATTTGTTACTAGCTTTTACCCGCGACTTCGTCTGCGAAGAAATTTTAAAAAATGAACACTTTAAATTCAGTTCTTTTTGCTATTATTACAAAAAATGTGCGATATAGAAAAATGTCTTAATTAAATATATACGTATATACGGCCATGATACTTTAACGCTCATAGTTATCTTATGAAGTGGCGTTAAAATTAAAAATGTGTTATAAATCGATTTTGCATTTGAACTTTAAGAGATAGAAGATACAGTAGTTTTATTTGTAAAATAAGCCAATAAAGTTTTACTCGAAACTTATTCTTAAGTATATTATGTATTTCTTATGGTTTATGAGATTATCATCAAAAACACTTATCACTCTTCAAAAGAGTTTTTCTCTCAAAGAGTGAAAAAGCAAATTTATGTTGCAGAAGTGAACAGCAGAGTCGGTAAGGAACGTCTTAGTCGAAAGTTTGTCGACTAATTTGGCGATCTATTGAAAAGGGGCCAAATTAAGAGTCATCATCATAATCATCATTTTAGTCGCGGAGGAAGAGGAGTGTTGGTATGGCGATGCGCCACTCGCCCTATCCTCCGCGACTCAAACGGGGCCGCACCGTTGATGCGGTGGTGGTGGGGCTGCGGGGGGAGAGGATTGTCGGTATTGCGAGGCGCCGCTCTCCCTACCCTCCGCAGCCGAATCTTGGTTGGCGGCGGAGCCATAGACCAGATCCGCCGCTGGGGTCGGGAAGGCTAGTACTTCTAAGTGCTCGTTTTTCCTGGCCCCATGGCCTTCTTGCATTGGACGCGGGGGCGTCCGTTGCGCAGATGAAATTGGAGGCCGAGAAGGAAGGCGCCCCATGTGTTCTGGTGCGCCTTACCTGTGAAGGAGAACGGGGAGGAATATTCCTCCCCCGAGGAGGTGCTGCCATGGGGCGGCAGGCGCTGGTGGGGCTGCGGATGTGTGCGAAAGCGTTCCCGTGGCCCTGCCAATAAGCGACAAAGGTGGAACACCATGGGGTTTTAGTCGGTGCGAGTCCGACATAACCCGTCCTTGCCCCCGCGAGGCGGGTATGCGTAGGCATTTCCCCATGTTAAAAAAAAAAAAAAAAAAAAAAAAGCCCTTCACAAGTCCACTGCTGAACATAGGCCTCCCCCAATTAATGCCACAAAGCACGGTCTTGAGCTGCCTGCATCCATCGACTTCCTGCATATCTTACCAGGTCGTCACTCCATCCAGTGGGGGGTCGCCCCAATACTCTCTACGTCTAACGGTACGAGGCTGCCACTCGAGAACCTTTCTTCCCCATCGGTTATCGGTTCTTCGAGCTATATGGCCGGCCCATTGCCACTTCAGCTTACTAATCCGTTGGGCTATGTTGGTCACTCTGGTTTTACTGCGGATATACTCATTTTTGAGTCTATCACGCAGAGAAACTCGGAGCATAGCCCTCTCCATAGCTCGCTGAGCGACCTTGAGCGTCCTCATACGGCCAGCAGTGAAGGACCACGTCTCAGATCTGTAGGTCATCACCGGCAACACGCACTGGTTGTACACTTTAGTTTTCAAAAATTGAGATATACCTGACGAGAAGATGTGTCGTAATTTCCCGAACACTGCCCAGCCGAGTTGAATCCGTCGATTGACCTCTCGGTCGAGGTTGGACTTACACAGTCGGATTATTCGTCCCAGGTAAACGTACACGACAACAACTTCGAGCATAGTGCTCCCAAAAACTACCGGCATAGGTGTGACATGGACATTAAACATGATCTTTGTTTTGTCCATGTTCATCTTAAGACCTATCCGTTGGGAGACACTGTTGAGGTCATTGAGGATAGTGCTAAGGTCCTCCAGCGATTCTGCCATAAGAACTATATCGTCGGCAAATCGAAGGTGAGTGATGTACTCGTCATTGATGTTAATACCGTATTCTTTCCAGTTCAGTAGCTTGAAAACGTCTTCCAATGCAGCAGTGAAGAGTTTCGGGGATATAACGTCATCCTGTCTTACACCTCTCTGCAGTTGGATAGGTTTTGAACTCTGGTTCTGTACTCGGATAGCCATCGTAGCCCTACTGTACAAACACTTCAACACTTCGACATACCGACAGTCAACTTGGCACCGCTGAAGGGACTGTAGCACCGCCCAAATTTTGACGGAATCAAAGGCTTTCTCATAGTCCACATACGCCAGGCAAAGTGGCAAATTGTACTCTTCAGTCTTCTGTACAATCTGCCGCAGGGTATGTATGTGGTCTATGGTACTGAAGCCTTTTCGGAAACCGGCTTGTTCGGGAGGCTGGAAGTCGTCGTGTCTGCGTGCGAGACGATTCGTAATGACTCGCGAAAACAGCATGTAGACGCGGCTCAGAAGGGAACGGTCTATAGTTCTTTAAGAGAGCGTTGTCGCCTTTCTTAAAGAACAAGACCACCGCACCTCTTCTCCACGCCTCTGGAGTAGTGCCACCATGGAGGACGGAATTGAAGAGCCTCTGAAGGACTTCAAGTACCAGTTTTCCACCCGCTTTCAGAAGCTCCGCTGTAATTCCATCCTCGCCCGGGGACTTGCCGTTTTTAAGGTGCTGGAGAGCCATTCTAATCTCGCTCAGACTGACGTCCGGGATATCATCGGAATAGTGCCAGATAAGACCCGCTCTTGGATCGTTACTCACACTTGCGTGTGGCTCCAATTATGATGTGTACAGCTGCCCATAGTACCTCTCAATCTCACTAAGAATCTCAGGTGTCCCGGAAACGATGCTGCCACACTCAGTTTTCAGCTTTGACAGTTGGCTCTTTCTAGCAGACAGATCTCTGGCAAAGACTTGGAGCCCTGGTTCCGCTCGATCGTAATTAAGAGTAGGTACCCTTAACCGACGAGCATGTATGCGTAGTTATGTAGATGTGGAATAGGCGAGAGAGGTGTGTCAGGATCATTCCAAATGGATGTCTGTAGTCTCTGCCTACCCCTTTGGGTAACAGGCGCGAGTGCTTATGTATATATGTATCATCAAAAACCATTTAGATGTCTATGGGCGACAACATTCAGTTACTATCAGTTGGACTATGTGTTCGTTTATCATCCATATTATATAATAAGGATTTTTATCAGTTTTTCGATCTTACGAAAAGCTCTGCAGGTTTTTCAGATGAAACATAACCCAGATCCTCATGGTCTGCTATATATATATATATATATATATATGTGTGTGTGTGCATAGAGGTATAGATTTTCCGTTATATGAAAGGGAAGCCGGACTACAAACATGTACTCGTATTAAGGCTCCACTTGTTTGTCTTCTTCGATTAAATTACGCCTCGTCTCGTCCCTCCATACAAAAGGCTATAACTTTTTTATATAATAAGGGTGAAAAACGAGTGCACAGTCCACCTGATGGCTACTGGATGATATGGCGCATAGACATCAATACTTGTCGTAGAATAAGAAAAAAAATAGAACAATAAATGTTTTATTCTATTCTACTTTATTTTAAATATTTTGTGATCCCTGAGGACTAAGATGGAATGACTCTTCTCCAATAAAAATGATCTCTATACACACCATACATAGTTAAGTAGCATTAAGCTACTGCTAGCTTGATACTAACGCTGGTATTCTGTGAGAGCATAGTCCTACCCCAGTTGGGCCCGACCAATTTGTACTACTTAAAAATGTGTAAATCTATTACTGATTAAAAATACATTATATTAGTTGGCAGTCATTACGCATCATTATTTCTTTTTATTTCTTATACATGCAGGTTTCACCATCGAAGAGGGTATCGAACTTAGTTTTTTCGTGTACCATAACACTTACGGTTTGCGCTTAGCCCCTTAGCTACACGTTGATTGAAGACCCTATTTTCTTTTTTTTCATTATTGGCCCATAAAAGTCTCCATCCAAACATAAGCCTCCTCTTTATATTGCCTCATAGAGGGAATTTTACCATAGTTGCCACGCATGGCAAGCAGTTTAGCAACCGCAGTTTTTTATTATCAGAGAGACCCTGCTGCTCCTCTCCTGATTTGTTTCCCTGTGTCGCCTCTTACGGCACCCACGAGATGACGTGCGCTAGTGGATATTCTTACACCAACACTACACGACTTCTTCTTCTTCATTAGCCCATAAAAAACTACTGCTGAACGGCCCATGTTCTCTCATGTGTATGGATCTCTCCCGTTAAAGGATATGCCTTAATTTTTGAAAAAAGTCTAAACATAATCAAGTAATGTTTAAGTATAATCAAGTAATGTATAAGTATAGCTTTTTTTGATTTACTTATGTATATATTACAAGTGAGATCACACAAAGGTTCTACTTATGTCGTAGTTTATAAAAATATCTTCCAGTAGACCCATAAAGGAAAATAATATATTTTTTAATAATTGTGTTTCATTCGCGTAAATATAAAAAGTCACTATTTTAAATAAATTTACATTTATATGATTCCAACAGAATTAAATCTTTGTGAAAGTTTGTACAAAATACGGGCAGCTTAACTTTTTCAAAAGATGTTTTATAAAAATGTTGAACGCTGAGTACATTTCCCTGTAATCCGGATCGGGACGTTGAACTAAACGAAATATTTCCCGTTTTATCTATTTTGTTGACAATATCACACTGTTACGTAAAACGAATCATGTTTGGAAATTGATAGGGGCAATATATGCCTTATATTTTACTTAAATATTTTTCTCCATATAACTCCTTCTCCTTCAGGTAATACAATATAAATTCTGTGACATTGACACTTCAAGGGTATGAAAAATATATTTTTAATGTGTGTACAAAGTAATCCTAGACCTATACTCTCATGAATGACAGGAGTCAGAAATATATCTATAGAAGTAGATATTTTGATTCCTTATCGAGGATTGATGTAGGTCTATGAGTCTAAGCATACCCTTAGTATTGTATGTTGACTGTATGCTCGTTTGTCGCTCATAATCTATAAAAGAACTAGAAAGAAATACAAGTTAGGTAATTTCTTCATAGGGCAACACTTTTAATAAAACTATTATTTACGGACTTTATTGCGTTTAATTCGACTTAAATTTATTTTTATTATCCCGACGTTTCGGGTGCTTTACAGCACCCGTGGTCACGGGGGGACTGCAGCACCCGAAACGTCGGGATAGTAAAAATAAATTAAAGTTGAATTAAACGCGATAAAATCTATAAATAATAGTTTTATTCAATGTGTAGTGTTCGCGTAAATTTAAGAAATCATTATGGCAACACTTCTTCTGCCTGTCTCTTATCAAGTTTTATTTTTTTCAAACAGGGACTGTATAAAAGGGCTTATTACAATATCAATAAAATACAAATAATAACCCCAAGTGTTTGCTGCCAAGCTGTTTCGAAAGTAAATTAATATTTGTACGACTAATTAAATTACTTTTTACTTTGAAAAAAAAAGCTTTTTGCTGGTTTTTTCCTGGATAGTAGATTTAGTAATGAGAGAAATAAGAAATTGAATTTAAAAAGTAATCTATTAGGAAAATAAGCTATTCTATTTTATGACGTAAGGAAAATATTTTAATCTCAGCACAAAATGAACTAACAGAGTATAATAATATTTTAACTTTATTCACTTTTTTATTCACTGGTGCTACGAAGAGATGTTGCATCTCTTTGCATTTCCTTTCGAATTGTTCGGATTAATCCCAGCCGCCAAATTTCGTAAACGCACTACGCGGCAAACGTCCCAATACCATCCATACCATCTGATGCTTGGCGGTCCACCATTGTACGTTTCACAAGGAGTTTTCTTCCGCGTACGACCTCTATGTGGAATAGTTTACCACCGGCGATTTTTCCGGACCGATACTACCTAGGGACTTTCAAGAAAAGAGCTTACTCCTTTCTAAAGGGCCGGCAATGCACCTGCAATTCCCCTGGAGTTGCGGTTAATCATGTGCGGTGGTATTCACTTAACATCAGGTGAGCCGCATGCTCGTTTGCCCCCTCTTCTAAAAAAAAGTTATAAGAATCATCACAGCTCGTAATCAATGCAGGTTGTTTAAGTTTTTTTTAAACACTTATATTATATTATTTTCTTTTTAAGTCATTCTAAGTTGTTTAATGAATAGTTTGCAATGTAAACCATTTTACATGCCTTCTTCTTCGTTTTATTACATAACTCATATGTAATAAAACGAAGAACGAAAAGTTTCTTGAATATAGGAATCAGGCATAAGAGTTTAGTTCCGATATTGCGGGACTGCGGGCTCGAAACCCACACATTACGAGTGCTTGTATGGCCTACTAGTAATTGTTCCTTGTTTAGATGTTTGCTAATGTACAATTTGTATGTAAAACATGTTACCAAATCCCTGTGGTTCCCGTTAAGTGCAGTATCAGAATCAGTATTAAATCGCATAGAAATAACTTTACTTCAGAAAACTCGACCGAAAAAATCAAACAAGTGGGTTGTTAGGTGTGGGTTGTGGGTTTATTATTTCCACATTGAACGGGGAGTAGGAGTGTTGTCAAAAACCCCGCTTTACCGATGCGTGTATCAGTTAGTTCAAACGTAAACAACACCTTTAAGAATCAGCAGAAAATAACGTTTTTTTTATACAACAAAACGATTTCAGTTAAAGTGCGTGTTCCTACAATAAGAAGTTACATGAAATGCATGTGATGGTCTATCTTTATTCATTATCCTGCGTCTATACCTTCATCGCAAAATTAAGCAGAGACCTTTCTGCCAGTGACAACAAAGGGGAGGGATAAATTAACAGCTAATCTCGTTGTGTTGTCAAGATTTGTGCTGAATTTATAGCCAAAGTTATAAGAGAGGGTACAACACCAGTCATTAGTTTTAAAGGGATTGCTTAGTCCCCTGAATGATAAATCGCGACAACCCTATTATGATTTACGAATTACAATGTTTTGTACACCCCTAACTTATACTCAGATATGATGTGTTAATTGTACGATAAACATGACATAATCCGTTAAAATGATATGCACAGTAGAAACAGAGTAATAATGTATAATATAATATAGTAAAGTAAAACTTGGTCACGGCGGTCACTCTTAAAGGAGACTGGTCATTCTCGCAGGGTCAGAGTATATGGGCAAACACAGGTGCACTCTCTGTTCCCTAACTCTAATAGTTCAATAGGACGGTAATCTGACACGACCGGAGAGAGATTAGGCGCGGGTCTAACGGCTTTTCGTGTGAGGCACTGGGGTGAAACAACTTACTGAGTTCAGGTTGCTATAGTCATTTACTGATAGAAAAACCCTAAATAAATGTTGGCCTGAACCGGGATTTGGACTTGGGATACCATGATCAGCAATCACAAAAAAGAAGAAGAAGTATCAGAGAAACAGAAATGGACTAACAGCCTAATGAATTAGTAAAATGAAGTGGCAATGGGTTGTCTTTATTTTAGCCGCAAACCGACAACCGATAGAAAATAAAGATATTTGGAGAAAGATGGCCCTGCGTGTAGGACCCGTTTAGTTCCAGCGTTTATTAAATAAAAAAGTTTTTCTGTCAGGACTTAACAACATTAGAAATTTCGTTTAACTAATATCTTGTTACACTAATGTTATAAAATGTATAATTTTCCTTATACTATAAGGTCTGTTTTTCTAAATTTGATAGTTTTTTTTTACTTTTTTGTATATAGTATTAATATAGGTGATTATGCTCATTTTTTATAAGAGGAGGTAAACAGGAATGCGGCTCGCTTGATGGTAAGTGTTGGCCGCAGCCCATGAATAACCGCAACAATAGGGGAATTTCAGGTGCGTAGCCAGCCTTTTAAAAAGAGTAATCTTTTCTTGAAGGTGCCTAAGTTGTATTGGCCCGGAAAAATCTCTGGTGGTAGTTGATTTCACAAAGAAGTTAGGCGAGGAAGAAAACTTCTAGTAAATTGCAGAGTGGTGGACCGCCAATCTTTCAGATGGTATGGATGGTATCGCGAGTTTTGTCGTGATGTGTGATGGCGAAATTTAGCGACGTAGAAATTTGGTGTATCTTTAGTTAGTATATAAATTACTTGTATATAATTTAAAATTTTATTTTGTGTTATTTAGATAAAAGGACCAATAAGAAAAAAAAAGATACTATAAGGTAATATGCGCACGCAGCGAGATGTGGCTTTTGGCGTTCACTGTACCTTTGTCGCCATGGCGTATGGCGTACGTTAATGACATTTTACCACATCTCTTAACAGATCATTACTTCATTTAGTAACGAACCGACCTACTTTCGCTTAGTATAGGCAGTTTTATTCTTGACAACGCTGCCACTCGCATATATCATCATCATCACCATCGGCCAGCGCTAGACTACGGCTGGACATAGTTCTCTCTTAAGGCGCATCACTGAGCCCGGTCTTTAGCTACACGTATCCAGTTTGTACCAGCCCGGAATCAGGAAGTTGACGGTGTTCAACCCCCGTGCCTCGGAAAGCACGTAAAGCCGTTGGTCTTGCGCCTGATCTCTCTGTGGTCGTGTCGGATTATCGTCCCATCGGCCTATGAAAGTGAGGGAATAGGGAGTGCATCCGTGCTTGCTGAAACACTCGGGAACTATGTGAGGAGGTGTCTAGTCTTCGTAGAGACTGGCTGCCAAGATCGGAATCGGTCTGTAGAATATTATATAATGTGTATGTATTAACGTACTCGCATATTACGTACATGCGTTAAAGTTTGTGTATTCACATTTATGCCAGGTTTGTACATTTAATAAGGCTTTTTTCTTTTAAGAGCTATTTCGCAGTAAATAAAATGCATTAAAATCCATTTTTTTAAAACAAAGTACATTAACTACATCTTTTTACGAACAGTGTAAAGTTTATTCATATTAAGTTATCTCAAGTGGCTAAGTAAATAGTTTGTAATATAAACTGTTTTAACATGCACTTCGTTTTAATAAAACCTATTGTTGCCAAAAAGGAATACGTTATTTGTATATAGGAATCGGGCATTAGTAACTAGTGTCTCAAGAGATATAAGGTCTAAGGGGTTTTTCTAAGTGACTTACTTATAAACACCGTTGATTCCGTTTTGATCCTCTCGTATCTTTTATAACTTTATTAGACACGTTACAAAAACAAAATTGTTATGAGCACACCAATCGTTTAAAAATTGAAATTAATTCGCCAAAGTTGTATCGTCGAGCGAACTAGACCACCACGAATCGCAGACTGATGACACTCGAGCCGCTTCGCTTGCGTCCCTGCGCTTGGCACCCGACACGCACTACCGAGCCAAATCTACTCCCTCGGCATAGAGTGAAGCATCCTTTTAGATTTTAATTAATAGCAATTTCTGCTCCAATTTAAGTAGACTAGAAACCGACAGAATATTTTGAGCGTGCAGTTTTGGCGAAGAACTTTAATGGATTTCGTAATAGTACGTATCGACTTTTTTTAACAGAATAAGAGTGAGAAATGGGCATACAGTTCACCTGATTGTGTGTGGAGGTTGTGGCCCATAGACGTCTATTAGTAAGGAATGAGATGAGTTATCACCCCTAAGGATCAAGATGGAATGCTTCGTTTTCAGTAAAAGAGGTATTCGGTTTTCTACTACTTTATAATATAGTTGCAGCATAGATCTACCATGTAGATTTTATATTATAATATGATTACGATACATTGTTTATAAAATTACGTAATACGGTTAACAAAACAAGAAAACCCGTAGAAAACTATAGGATTTTTCTGTTTAAAAATAACTTTTATATTTTTGTAGTTAAATATGAATAAAATAGAAAAGTTCCAAGTGGTATTTGATGCTAGAATCTGTAAATTTTTAAGGATACACAAAATTAGAAAAGCGCGCCGGTAAAATAATAACATTGTTTTCTGAAGTTTTCTCCCTTACAATGCTCGAAACGAGCTTTAAGCTTTTTCTTTGTAAAGCTCGTATTATTGTTCAGAACTTATTTTAAAAATTGTTTGAATAGAAGCAAAGTGGGCAACATATTTATAATAGGTATCTTAAAGAAACTTTGTTCTGTTTTAAAGTTGGTGAAAGAAATTAAAGTATCATCATTAAAGTCTTTCACAAGTCCATTACTGACCATTTCAGGTTCCTGAAAGGTATCCACCGACTTCCTGCATCTCTTACCAGGTCGTTACTGCATCTAGTGGGGGGCACCCTCGGAGTCGCTTACCCAATACATAGGAATAGTATACAGGAATTTCTTATCCAGTATATACAGTGGGTTTCCTGAACTGGCGTTAAGGTAAAGATCGACAAACCTTCCAAGTCTCTACATATTATTTTTAAACTTATAAAATTGAAGGAATTATAAAACTGAAGTGATAGTATGTGGCTACTACAGTCGATTAATGACTGCAGACAACTTTAAATAATAATATAATAATAATGGGTACAGTAAAATATCTTCACATGTTTTTCTTATAATTAACATGCAAATTTAAGTTTATGTTACATACGTTTCAGGTAACATTTATTTCGAAAAGAGTCAAATACATTCACAAAAATCAATGCTAACAAATCAATAATTATTAAAGCCTAATGTATATAAACAATATAAATAAATTCTTCAATGTTACCTTATAGTCTCGATTTAAAATAAATTCATTTTGAGGTTTTTTGATGTCATTAGTGAGGTCTTATTATACACCTCCACACACAATGCTAAACAACTTTTCTGAATTTAGCAGATCTCGGAATGGCACTTAACACTAATCTCTTCGGATTTCTTTTCCATCGAGAGTTTATATCTCTGGCTTTCTGTAAGAGCTCAGTATGACGTTATACTAGGATTCGCCCGATTGAATCCCACATATAGCTCTGATGCATTTTTAGCATCATATCATCATTTCTTTAATCTTTTCGATATTGAGGTTAAAATTGTATTTATCATGTTTGTGGCCGTAGAAGGAAAAGGGGAGATCTCCCGCCGGGCAAGGTGTTCTGCCCGGGGAGCGGCCAACACTTCGTGTCGGAGATGTTCTATATATGCTGTTTATGATTCGGAATGTTGATAGCGTGATTTAAGCTTCGGTGTGTTTTCGCTTGCGGCGCGACGACAGCGCCGCCACATGCTAAAAAAATCTCAAACAAGAATATTACACCAGCGTTGTCACCTCTGAAGACAAGCCTCACAGTTTGTTCTTATAGTGGCTCTCTGTACCTGCTGGACACACTATTCTATTCTATAAAAAAAAAAACAAAAAACCAGTCCTAGCTATTTAGTGGCATATATAGGTACGAAAGTACTTACTCAGATGGACTTTGAGGCGGAAAGGTAGTTCTACCACTTACCATCCTAGGTATAATCAACGTAAAAGAAATCTCAAATAATACGGCCGGTAATGTCTTAAAATTTAAGAGCAAGGCAGAATTCTAATCTTAGATATCAATTTTACAAAGCTTTATCAAGTTATAAGTAACAAAAAATATGATGATGATTAACATTGTAAAATAATAAAGTTTAACAATGGCCTTTCTTAAATATACTCTATTCATATCAAAATTGTATATTTCACGTTACTCAGTATATTTACTTGTTATTTATAAACCTTCCTTTAAAATAGTATAATGTTCATGACGTTGTTTTGCCCTTTCCGGTAGGTAATTATACGTGGCAGAGTGTAGTAAAAATATAAAAATACACCGCAACTTCAGGGTATATAAGAATCTAATATACCCTGATGATGCTATGAGGCAAAACTGGTTGGAATTTATAATTAGTACAATAATAATATAATATACAAAAAAATATGTTTCTTTGTTCGTATTTTATGCACTAAAATACCGTTCAGTAGACTGCGCTATAACTTAGTCAACATATCAATACGTTTGCACTGAGAAACATCCAACACGTAATGTTTTGAAACAAATAGCACAAAATAAATTACACAACATGTTTTATTGATGATGGTGTTCGCACTCACAAAAACTGTGTAAAAATATGCAATGTACATAAACTGTCAAACACATTTCACTACAACATGTTCTTTGACTATGCAAACGCTTTTTAATACATTGACAGAACACACAAACGGTGTATAAAACATGTTTTTGTGAAAATCGTCAGTGCAAACGCACGGTATTACTTACACTTGAGTGAAGGTTATAGGCATAATAAAATTAACTTAGGTAGCACGTAAAGTCATTTAGTAAAGTAAAGTAAAGTTACAGCCTATATAGGTTCCACTGCTGGGCACAAGCCTCCCCTCATTTCTGAGAGGGTTTTAGGGCAAGAAAATGTCCGCCGCGCTGCCCCAATGCGTGTTGGCGAACTTAACATGTCTTCGAAATATTTTTTTCTTATTCCTCAGACATGCAGGTTTCCTCACGATGTTTTCCTTCACCGCCGAGGACATGGTAAATCAACACTTAAAATTGCGCTTAACAATTTCATTGGTGCCGGCGGGGATCGAACCCGAGGTAAAGTCATATATCGTTCAATTTCAATAAAAAATGTATTTAATCAGTTCGAATTAAATAACATTACAAATTTAAAACGATATTTCCACATCGCCGGGTATCAGCTAATTTAAAATAAATATTGTGAAACTAATACAAGTGTTTATACAAATAATAAACATAAAGCCGCTAGTATAAATTATAAATTGACAAATATCAACAACGTTCAAGTAAGTATTTCACGCCAGCCCTACGAATAAAAATAAACCCTAATCTTAAACTTATCTCGGACAGAAGAAGTTATCGTAAGCTCCTTAAATATTTACGTTGTTTCCCGATGTTCTTTTAGATCCTTTCCGTGCTGCTTGTGAAAGGAAATTCCTTATCATTTGCTTAAAATATTCGTTTTTATCTTTTTACAGCTGTGTTAGAGATTATTTAAATAAAATTAGCGTCCATAGTGCGGAATGTCTGGTAATGTGATCGTAATTCTTTACTAGCGTGTCGATTGAGGCAAATAAAGATCAAATAAAGAGATTAGTGATGAAACAGAACTCTCTTTCTGTTTCCGCAACTGCGGAAGTTCTGCATGGTTTTTAACATCCGTTTCTGCTTCTGTTTCCGCAAGTTTTATAACGGAATTTTAAACTGAACTCAGCGACGCATCCACATAAATATATTTATAGTATTTTTAGTTCATTAGAAATTTAAGTCGTGTGTGTAATTTAGTTGCAACGAAAAACAAGTCCTTTTTGGAACTATTATTATGAGATTGATGATTAAGCAACCAGATGTAAATTGTATGACAAAATATACTTAGGAAAAGTCTGCACAACTACCGCTTTAGAGACCCATCTTAAACGCCGAAATGTTTGCTGCACGTTTGCACGTTTTAACTAAAATCCAAATTTTAGTTAAAACGTGCTTTCTCCAGTTAAAAATAGTTTTTAATAAATGCCTTTGTTATAACTTAGATTTGCAAATTAATTAGGTAGCAGTTATGTTTGCGTAAAGTTTGTATTATTTATTTTTTACTGGAAGTATGAATTAATTATTTTTATTGATTAAAACTACTTTTATGGCTTTTATCGCGTTTATTTATGTTATTTTAATACCCGACGTTTCGGGTACTTTCCAGCACCCATGTTCACGGTAAGAAATAATTATTTTGAAAACACTTTAAAGAGTATTTTGGATTCAAAGTTTATTTACGTCGCACTTTTGTGCTAGGGCTTTACTAAATTACCTACTCGCTAAACCTTAATGTTGCTATTTAAGTGGTATGCCCAACTTCCAGTGCCTATTTAGCTTTGGTGTATAGGTGGTACGCAGTATTGCCAGTGAGCAATAATTGCTATATGAAAAAACTTATGTATATGTATATATATGTATATATATATATATATATATATATATATATATATATATATATATATATATATATATATATATATATATATATATTCAGAATCTCGGAAACGGCTCCAACGATTTTCATAAAATTTTGTGTGCAGGGAGTTTTGTGGGCAATAAATCGATCTAGCTAGGATTTATTATTAGAAAATGTCTTTTTGTCCGTGTTTTTAGGCAATGAAAAACTGCTACAATATCGTTAGAATAAGAAGATAAATTTTGACGGTTTATTAATGGTTACAAATAGCTAAATTGGTATATTGGGCGGTCACTAAATTGTAATACCATGGTTCGAGCCCAGAGCGACCAACCGACTTTTTTTAATTTTTTTTTCAATTTCCTTGCTTTTTTGAGAAAATATATTTTTTCGAGCCCTTTTTTTAGTATTTTTTTAAACACGAAAATTTTAATGAAACTAATTGCACTCATGATTTTTTATTAAAATAACCAGTTCAGTTTTTTCTATTATAATAATAATAATAATATTCCACAACTATCACACAACGCCATCTAGTCCCAAGCTAAGCAGAGCTTGTGTTATGGGTACTAGACAACTGATAAACATACTTATATATTTCTAAATACATAAATATTATAGATAAATTACACCCAGACACAGAACAAATGATCGTGCTCATCACACATACATTTGTCCTGGGTGGGAATCGAACCCACGACCTGCGGCATAGCAGCCAGGGTCACTAACTACTAGACCAACAGGCCTGACAAACATTTTTTTACAGAAACGGAAATAATACTTATTTCAAAAATTCAAAAATTATGTCGCTAAGATCAAAAAATATTATTCGTATTTCATCAGTATGTAAATTGTATCTAAATATAATTTCCAAAACACACGAATTAAAAAAAACCGAGCGAAAATACCGAGCAAAGCTTGGTCAACCGGGTACTATATATATATATATATATATATATATATATATATATATATATATATATATATATATATATAGGTTATAGATGAAAAACACTGGAACAGATTGTTAGGTGTAAAAGTGGCCGGACTTCTTTTCATAAAATATGACTTACCGCTACTTCATTTCGAATGATAATTAAAAGATATATTTTTAATTTTTGAAATAAGTATTATTTCCGTTTCTGCAAAAAAATATTTTCCTTCCGATATGAAACTTCCGTTGCATCACTAAGAGAGATCCACGTTCAGCAGACTACTTTATCTTGTTCATTAAGAAGTAGAAATAATACTAAAGAATAATAATAATAATAAAAAACAGTTGGAACTTTCTGGAATTTGTCATAGTTTTCACCTTCGGGACTTTTAAGGTGTCACCACGCGGCTGGGAAATTGATTGGTAGCATAAAATTGTGTTTAGAACGAGTTAAGGATTTTTTATATTTACGCGTACACTACGCATTAAGTAAAACTACTTTTACGGATTTTATCGCATTTAATTTACTTAATTTTGATTCCCGACGTTTCGAGTGCTTTGCCATACCATAGTCTAGAGGGTGACTGAGGTAATTGATGTCCCGATATCAGCGTTAACCCGCTGTACTTTCAAATTTTAATTATTAGTGTGCTGAGGATTTGCGGTGGTATGCTCGGATTTATTTTTAATTTTATTAATAACAGGATCCCAAGCAGGTGATACGTACGTACGTGGTAGGTAAGTAGTAAGTACCCAGCTATCTTCTCTATTGAAATTAGGATGTCTTTTTAATCTCAATAGCCTCACGTATCATCCTTGGTAGAAATTGATGTTCTCTCGCGAGAATTTGTGGTCTATCCAATTTGATGTAATAGCGGGAGTCATCTAGGATATGACTAAATAGCTGCAGACTTACTTTTGCTATGATAATCATAGACGATTCTGCCATTACTTTCATAGACAACAGTCAATAAAATACATGAAGAAATTAATACATAATTTTCAAAAATATCACTTATATACGACACAGATATGCATAAAATGTTTGTTTAAAACCTCATCAGCCATCTTTAATATCTTGTAAACCATAAAGCAATAAATTTAATTAAAAACATCATAAATTTCAATGAGAACAATTAAGTTAATACATGTTTTATAGATTATAGCTAGCATAGATTGCATCTAAATGTATTCTCAATTAAAATCAAAATGCAGATGCTTTGTCACCGATGAGGACTAATATGGAATGTCTCATTTCCAGTAACAAGATTCTCCGGTTCTAACAGAATACCAGCGTGAGTAACGTTAAGCTGCTATTCCACACTGGTATCCTGTGAGGTCCCTTCCCGATCAAGCCAGCCTATTCGTACTACAACCATATTATAGCTGCAGCATGGCTTTACACCGTAGAAAACTTTTTTATAATAATACGTGTTGGAAAACTTAATAAAAGCACCATTTTTAAGTGCTTACATTTACTTAATTAACGTGCCATTCTTGACATGTAATTAATGTATAAAAATTATAAACCCTATTTAATGTGAGTGGGTAGCGTGACGTTGTCAAGTCGATAATTTAGTTTAAATTTTTTTTTGCTGGGTCTAACCTAAGCTGCTTAGTATAGTAATGCAATAAGTTGAAACCAATGCACCAGTATACGTATTGTTGTTGGATTTAGCTTGGATAATTTGGATATTTTCACAGAATAAGGATGACAAACGGGTACACCACACAGTTTACCTGACGGTAAGTGAATGTGACCATAGATACCTACATTTATCCTCAATTAAGAATCAAAATGCAGATGCGTTGTCAGTTGTCATTACTGAGGACTAAGATCGAATGCCTTGCTTCCAATGGAAAGGGTCATAGACTCTTAACACAGACCATAAGAAACATAACCGTTGAGCTGCTATTTTACGCTGGTATTCTGTAAGAGCGTGGTCTCTCCACGGTCGAGCTGAACCATTCGTGCAAAAATCAAATATAATTGCAGCGTGGCTCTACCACGTAAGATGAACCAGCTGTCGATACACCATTACCACGTTAAACTGCAGCTTGTTGGTTTGATGCAATCACTTTGGATTTAACGTTGTTTAAGGCAACCACTTCCAATCTAATAAAGCCATAACATTATCTAATATGTGGCGGCAGCAAGAGATGCATAGTTTACGTTAATAATGTCGTAAGGTAAGACTCAAATAACGAGACGACGTTATGTCACCTGAAACAGTTTGGCAATGATCCAAGCACGTGCTACCAGAGTGCATGTAATTGAAGCACATATTTATTTTAATATTTCATACATGCACGACAGCCGCTGAAAGATATTGATTGATAAATCCGTACGCTTGCTTATGTTAACATGTATCGCTTAATAATTTTAATAACATAGAAGTTAAAATAAATAAAAATCATTTTCTTTAGAAATAGGAAAAGTTAAGACTTAAGTATTAATTACGAAAGTGTTGCCGCACCAGATGCATTCATGCCAGAGTGCTTCAGTTTCCGAACCACTCTGTAAAACAATCTCTGTATTACCAAACGAAGTGATGGCCGCACTCAGCACTGTTCTTGTGGACGAATGTAGTGACCCGAACTTCAACACTAAGCTCTCGTCATCATCTTTAGGCCATTCGCATTTGTAATGTTGAAAGGTGTTAAATGAGAGGAGGCATGTTTTTTTTTATAGAAGAGGGGGCAAACGAGCATACGGCTCAGCTGATGTTAAGTGATTACCGCCGCCCATGATCAACCGCAACACCAGGGGAATTTCAGGTGCGTTGCCGGCCCTTTAGAAAGGAGTAAGCTCTTTTCTTGAAAGTCCCCAGGTCGTATCGGTCCGAAAAAATCGCCGGTGGTAAACTATTCCACAGAGAGGTTGTACGCGGAAGAAAACTCCTTTTGAAACGTACAGTGGTAGACCGCCAAGCATCCAGATGGTGTAGATGGTATCGGGATGTTTGCCGCGTAGTGCGTTCACGAAATTTGGCGGCTGGGATTAATCCGAACAATTCCTCAGAGCACTCTCCATGGTATATGCGAAAGAAAACGCAAAGGGATGCAACATCTCTTCGCAATGCCAGTGAATCGAGCAGATCGGAAAGCACTCGGTCGTCGACGATTCGAGCCGCTCTGTGCTGGATGCGGTCAAGTGGAAGGAGCTGGTACTGGGGAGCCCCAGCCCAGAGATGGGAACAGTATTCCATTTGCGGCCGAACCTGCGCCTTGTAAAGTTGCAGGCGTTGTGCCGGCATAAAATACTGTCCCACTCTGCTGAGCACGCCAAGCTTTTTAGAGGCTAATTCAGCCTTCCCTTCCAAGTGGCCACGAAACTGCACGTCACTCGATATGTCGACGCCGAAGATTCCGATACTGGCTGAGGCAACAAGGGGAGTGCCTTGAAACTGAAGGGATACGACAAAGGGGTTCTTTTTAGCGGTTAACGCGCAAACTTGTGTCTTCTGGGGGTTAAACTGGACTAGATTTAGTCGCCCCCAATCCAAGACTGTTCAGCAAAGACTCGACTTCAGACACAAGTTTATTCCGGCACTCGGAGACATTTTCCCGAGAAATATTGGCTCGAACGGTGTAAAGAGCATCACCAGTGCTGTCATCTGCATAGCAATGAATGTTACGGGTTTGCAACATATCATTGATATGCAGAAGAAACAGCGTTGGCGATAGCACGCAGCCCTGTGGAACACCAGCATTAATAGGCTTGCAATCGGAGCTTGCACCGTCAACAACGACCTTGATGCTCCGATCTGCAAGAAAGCTGGTGATCCAATCGCACAATTTCTCGGGAAGCTCGGGAAGGGAGCTTCGAAAGAGCGCTTTGTGCCAAGCCCGATCGAAGGCCTTCGCAATGTCCAAACTAACGGCCAATGCCTCCCCCTTGGACTCTACTGCCTCCGCCCATCTGTGAGTTAGGTAGACCAGAAGATCACCAGCTGACCGACCACGGCGAAAACCGTATTGGCGGTCACCAATCAGCTGGTGATCCGCAAGGTACCTCATGAGCTGGCAGTTTACAATGGACTCCATTGTTTTGGAGAACAAGGAGGTGATGGCGATAGGCCGGTAGTTGGACGGGTCTGAGCGGTCGCCTTTTTAAGTGATCGGGTGGACGAAAGCCGTCTTCCATGATTTTGGGACTACGCCTAGGGAGTGGCAGTACCGGAAAAGACGCGTTAAAACCGGTGCCAACTCTGGAGCACACGTCCTCAGCACAATTGGGGGGATTCCGTCAGGCCCACTCGACTTGTGGATGTCCAGGGAGAGGAGTGCTTTGCGAACCGAGCGCTGTGTGAACTGCACCTTCGGCATGGAGCACTCACACCACAGAATGGTCGGCGGCGTACTCCCCCCGTCATCGAGAGTCGAGTTAGACGCAAAGAAAGAGCCTAGGAGATCAGTTTTCTCCTTTGCGGTATGGGCCATTGAGTCGTCCTCCCTGTGCAGAGATGGAAGAGATGGCTGACAGAAATTCCCCTGGACAGCCTTGGCGAGAGACCAGAATGCACGGGTTCCAGAAGGAAGGCGAACTAGTTTCTCGCCAATTCTGCCTATGTGCTCTGACTTTGCCTTGGCAATGACTCTTTTGAAGGACCTAGAGGCGGAATTATACTTCTTTTTTAGAGCGCTGGTATTTACATCCCGGGACGCTGATGCGTCAGCCCAGGCCTGGTAGCACTCCTGCTTATAGCATGATGCTATTTTACAGGAGCGACCAAACCATGGCTGAGATTTGCCTCCAATGGGCACCACAGAGGAAGGAATAAAAAGTTCCATACCCTGAAGTACCACATCAGCGACAGAATCCGCAACAACGGTGGGATCGTCCGGCGAGAAGCAAACCCGCCCCAAAGGGTAGGATGCAAAGAAAGACCGCATCCCATCCCAATCGGCTGACCTATAGTGCCAAACACGGCGGCAGCCTGTATAATGCAACCGCGATTTCAGCGTGAGTGGCACCACACTCCGGACAAGACAACGGTCCGAGGAGCCTAAAGGGGCGTCGACGGAAATCCGATATCCGTCCGGGTGAGAGGTCAGCAGAAGGTCCAACAGGGAAGGTGCATGATCCTCCACACCTGGAATCCGCGTAGGCGAAGTAACCAGTTGTGTCAGACCATATGCCAAGGCAAAATCATGAACAGATCTCCCCGCATGATAGGTTAAACGTGAACCAAGCCATTCGGCGTGATGGGCGTTAAAGTCGCCGAGGATCACGATCTCTGCGGAGGGGATCTACTGTAGCAACGAATCTGCAGCCATTTGGACGTGGTCGAAGAGTCGGTCTGTTTCGGCATTACCGCTATGGGACCTATAAAGGCACCCGTAGACGCGCGGATGGTCGTCGCTGTCTACGCGTAGCCAAAGGATGGACAGGTCCGAATCTTCAAGTCTGCCGAGGCGTCGAGAACAGATGTCCTCTCTGACGTAAACGCATACTCCAGCCCGAGGCACAAAGGAGTGTTCCATTTTGTACCCCGGGTAGGATAGATACGAAACATCAGCCCGAGAGGACACCAGCGTCTCGGTCGGAAAGAGCAAAGCCGGCCTCGCCGTCTCGAGATGGTAGTGGACGGCGTTTAGGTTAGAGTGAAATCCCCTGATATTGCAGAAATTCACGGACAGCGTGGCAGGGGTCGCCTTGGTCTTGTTGCTCCGTTTGCCCCGAGCAGTCTTAGTCTTGAGCGGAATTTTGCCCCCCCCCCCCAGAATACGCCGGGCAGCCTGAGCACACACGCTCAGAAGTGGAGAAACATGGTCGTGGATGCTCAGGGAGGGATTCTCCAGGGGTGCTGGTACCCTCCTGGGGTAGTCTATCATTTAATTCCGCTACCATGTTGATGGCGGGGGGGGGGGGGATTTGGGCCTCTTGCTATGTTGGATGTTACTCTTGCTATGACTTTAATTATACTACTCTAAACTTATTCTACTTTACCACTGATATAAACAGTCGTGAGTCCTGACTTGTGAGGGCTACACTACACTCACAGCGTTCTTGGCATTATACCGCGGGGAATAGGATTGTTTGAAAATTTAAGTTGTTATTTTCAGTTCTTATTTATAATGGTCATAAATATTGTTTGATTCAATTTCTAACAATCTATATAAATTATGATCTTCTCGTTGAAAGAAAAATAGATAAAGCATAAAAGAAATTTAGGTGCTCTAAATTACACTTTTAGTGATAACAAGCCCCTCGGTTCTCTACAGAATTGAATTTGTAAAGTGTATGCAGGAGTTGTAAAACACAACAGAATAGAATAATTCTATTTTATAGATGTTATTATATATTGAACTTATTGAAAGTGAAACATATTTCCGCCCTTTCCCTTCCACATAATTATCTTCTTGACCAGTCCCCGCTATTTCGTTGTCAATTTTTGTCAAATTATAAATTTTGTTATAACTTTTTGGTAAATCTGTTTATTTTACTCCGATTTAAAGTTAATTAACCCGGCTCCGCACAGGTGATTACTGAATCTCGACAACAGCGTCACCTACCGGGTCCAAATGTGAATCTGAACTATTTTGAGATCCATTCAAACATACTCAATTTTTTTAAACCAAAGTCGGTCGAAACGTTTTTGTGATTAAATATTACTATTACTATATTTTCTACTTCGTCTAGGAACAAATTTCTGTCGATCTCGTCTCTTTTACGACACCCATGGAATGATGTGTCCCATCTCGACGTTTTAATTTGTATAAAAATAATAATATAAAGCATTATTATAACTGTGACGGAGAGAAACTGAAACAGGGGATAGGCGGTAGCTTCTTTATAACCAGCTCAAAATAATAAAAATCTGTGTTGGCAACCTCAGATGGGTTGCCAAACGTGGCAAATATGGCCGCCCATGTTTAGCAGTGGATTTTTGATGGCTGTATAATACCCGTGACTTTTCATAAGCCACACTTCCTTAATAACATAAAAATTCACGAAGAAGACCAATAAAAGATATATCTTTTATTGGTCTTTTTCTTTGATTTCTATGTGATATTGTTTTCTATATTATTTACATGGTGTAGCTGTGTAGTGGCGACGTAAGAATACCCACTGACTCAAATCATTCTGCGGGTGTCGTTAGAGGTGACAGAGAGAAATAGGAAATGTGCGGTACCATCTCTAATAAACTCAATAATAATTCAAAATCAGACTGAAAATAATAAACAAAAAACAAACGCAAAACGCAGCCAAACGTAAACGAAATAAACTGTAAGGAAGGCTTGTGTTTAGAATGGACTTTTGATGAAGTGAAGTTATGACCGTATGAATGGTCCATCCATCCATCTATTACGTCCTACAAAAGTCTGCTGAATATATGCCTCACTCGTATGTAGATTGCCTCATGGGGGGATTTTGCCACAGTTGCCACGCTTGGCGAGCGGGTTGGTTTTTTATTTATTACTTTCAATTGTTATTAGTAAGATGCTGCTCATCTCCTGTTTAATTTTTTTTACGTTGTCTCTGACGACATCGGGAAATTATCGTGATACAATTATTTAAGATCTTTAAGAATAATATTACAATCATGAAACGGTAGCAAGGAGTTAGCTTATGCTGTAATAAAGCCTAAAATGTGCAGCAAAGGAACTCACACAGAACAGATCTCTTTGCAGTGCTTGGGCTTTGACACAATGTTAACTAAAGCGAAGTACACACAGTTTTACTTAGTAGACTAAAATGATATAGAGTATAGACCCGAACTGGAATAACAGCAGTTTCAGACTAAAGCAACGCAAGTCGCACATCGCTAATGGCAGTCGCTTGGCACACACCAGGCACCGCTGAGCCAAATAGCTTGTCCCATTTAAGCTATTCAAGCATTGTAAGATATTATTTTCATTACAAACATATATCATGCATAGAAATCTTTTTGGCAAACCGAATACACGAAAAACGTAATCTTGAAAAAGAGCATAAAACCTAACATATGCCCAATTCCTACGTTCACGAAACGTTAAACGTTCTCTATAACGATTCGTTTTATTACATACAAGGTACAAGTAACGCGATTAATATTAAAAACTATACATTCATTATCTCACCGTTACAGCCTATTTAAGTTCACTGCTGACCATGGACCTCCCACATGTATTGCCTCCGATGGGGGATAAGTGCCGCAGCTGCCACGCTTGGCAAGCGGGTTGGCAATCGCTGTTCTTTATTTTTAGTCGTTATTAGGAAGATGCTGCTGCCCATATTCTGATTTGTTTCACTCTGCTTCCTCTTACAGGTGCTACGGGCTACCACAAGATGATATAGGGTAGTGGATATTCCTACACCACTTTTATACGTGGTAGAGCCACGCTGCAGTTATATTAGTAGTATAGTTGTAGCACGAATGTGTCGGCTCGACCGGGGAACGACCACGCTCTCACAGAATACCAGAGTCCATAATATAGATGCAGTGTGGCTCTATTGCGTACAAAAAGTGTTTATAAATATAGAAAACATTAGTGATTTAGACAGACAGACAATAAATAAAAATTGTACCGTGTAAATATTTCATTTAATCATTCTTTCGTTTATTCCTTACAGCCTACCAAAGCCCACTGCTGCGCATAAGCTCCTCAAAAATTGCCTCATAAGGGCAGTTTGCTATATTTGTCCCGGTTGGCAGGCAGGTTTGCAACCGCAGTTTTTATTTTATAGTTGTAATTAGAAATGGGAATGAATAACAATACATCGAAGCCTAAATCACGCTATCAAAGTTCCGAATCTAAACAGTATATATAGAATAATGAACTATCACACGATGCGTTGGCCGCTCCCCAGGCAGAACATCTTGCCCCGCGGAAGATCGACCCTTTTCCTCCTACGGCTACAGTGGTGACTACCCGCGATTTGATGTGAACACGCAACCAACAACTTTCGAATACTACAACTTCAAATCAAGCTGAGCGGCTAACGCTTCCCGGGCAGAACACATTGCTCGGAGGGAAATCTGTCCTTTTCCTTCCACAGCCACAGTGGTGACCCAGTGTCCTGCCCAAAGAGCGGCTAACGCTACAAGTGGTAGTTAGAAGCTATTTCATATACTCGTATACTGTTATACTTCGGAACTTTGATAGTGCGATTTAGACTTCGATGTGTTTCGATTGTGTCGCGATGACAGCGCTGCCACAGACTTGTGAAGGGCTGTAATGATAATGATGATGATTAGGAATATGCCGCTTTTCATCTCCATGTTAGTTTCCCTCTGACCCTCTTACGACACTCATGAAACGATATAGGGTAGGGGATATTCTAACAACGCAACTATACGATTACGCTATGTATGAATAATATACAGTAATAACTATTTATGTTATTTATTGGTATTATTCACATATTTATAAAACATCTTATTACAAAGTTCGCATCGTTAGTTTAAACTCTGGTTTTAAGAAAATTATTAGTCACGAAAGAAGGCTCTTAATGCCTGATTCCTATATTCAAGAAACGTTTCGTTACCCGTAACGTATGGTGCATGTAAAACAGTTTATATTACAAAATATTCATTCAGTAACTTGAAATGACTTAACAAGAAAAAAAAACTTATAAACTGTTCGTAAAGTTAAACCGGTATTTTGTTTAAAAAAGGTGTTGTCATCCACTTCATTTGCTGCAAAACGGCTCGTAGATGAAAACGAAGCGTTTTTAAATATAGAAACCCGGCAACCACCGTGATGTTTCAGGCGCACATACCGTGAATTTTTTGATATTTTTCAGGACTTATTGAATCAGACTCTAGTTTAAATCTAAGACTAATTATAAACGACTTTTTTCATAAGTTATCTTAAGTTAGATTTAAGCATTTGTAAATATTCGGCAAAGTAATTACACGAACACTGAGATCGGTTAAGTACGACCTGTGTAATGGCTTTTCAGTTTGAAGTACATTCCACTAGCTTAAACGAGGGCATAAGTTATCATCAAACAATGAGGCAAGGGAGGAGGGGGGCAAACCTGCATTGGTTTGGCAGCTCTCCAAGCAAGAATTTCTCGTATATACGTGCTACGAATATTTGAAAGAGGAGTATTTGATGCGGAGTAATAAACCGCGTGAATATAGTTTAGACATTTCCGGTTATTATATTAGTAATGATACTTAGCAGTTCACACCTGTTCACTAAAAGTTTTCTCCCTCTCACAACTTCATTGGAGAATGGACTACCACCAGCGATTTTCCGGACTGATACAGAGACCTTCAAGTAAAGCCTACACTGTAAAATCTGCCGCAGGGTATGTATGTGGTCTATGGTACTGAAGCCTTATCGGAAACCGGCTTGTTCGGGAGGCTGGAAGTCGTCGAGTCTGCGTGCGAGACGATTCGTAATGACTCTCGAAAACAGCACGTAGACGCGGCTCAGAAGGGAAATCGGTCTGTAGTTCTTCAAGAGAGCGTTGTCGCCTTTCTTAAAGGTAAGGTTAGACATGCAGGAAGGCGATGGATGCAGGTGGCTCAGGACCGTGCTTTGTGGCATTACTTGGGGAAGGCCTATATTCAGCAGTGGATTTGTGAAGGGCTGTAACGATGATGATGATGATGATGATATATATATATATATATATATATATATATATATATATATATATATAGCCGCATAATAGGGTGTAACATGTGAACGGAGATGAGGCCTATGACTTTGATATTTAAAAAAAAATAAAGAATAATTTTGAGTAAAATAAATAAATAAATTAAAATCTATCGAAATCCAAATCAAAGCCACCCTAGCCTGTAATCCTACGTAGTGACAAGGTCAAATACGCCTACTATTTTATTGCTGTTCGTAAAGTAGGGTGGATATGATGAATTGAATTTCGATATATTTCAATTAATTTATTAATTTAATTCAAAATTTTTGATTTTATTTTTTGTAAAATATCAGTGTCATCGTACAGCACCTGAGATCAAAATACGTAGAGGAGTAAAACAACGCGATCCTCTTTCACCTAAACTTTTCATAGCGGTACTACAACACATTATGAAAGACCTATCCTGGAACAAAGCAGGAATAAATCTCAATGGCAACTATTTGAACAACCTTCGCTTCGCTGATGATATTGTTATCTTCTCCGATTCACATAAAAACTTGAAACCACGATACAAGAAATTAACAATGTAAGCACAAAAATAGGCCTAAAACTAAACATCGAAAAAACGAAGGTATGCACAAGTAGCACAAAACACCCAATAAAAGTATATGACATAGAGCTTGAATATGTAGACCACTATAACGACCTAGGCAAACAAACATCTTTTAAAACTTCTAGAAATCAAGACGAGATCGATATGAGAATTGCTATAACCTGGAATAAGTTTTGGAAACATAAAGAGGTACTCAAAGCAGATCTACCACTAAATTTAAAAAAGAAAGTCATGGATTCCTGCATACGTCCCTGTCTTACATATGGCTGCCAAACATGGATCTTCAATAGACAAACAAGGAATAAAATACCAACATGACAACGTGCAATGGAAAGAAGTATCCTAAACCTAAAACTAAAAGATAAATGCACAAACAATGACATTCGTAAGAAAACGAGTGATAGACGCATTACATTACTCTTAAAAATTTAAGTGGAAGTGGGCAGGTCATGTAGCACGATCTACAGATACCAAATGGACTAAACGAGTAACCATGTGGACAGGACCAACAGACAAACGCAAGCAAGGAAGACCGAAAGAAAGATGGGTCGATAAGATTGAAAAGACAGCAGGAAAAAATTGTTTAACAATAGCATAGAACCGAAAAGAGTGGGAAAAGATGGAGGAGACCTTTACTCAAAGAGGGGTCCTTAATTGAAATAAATATTGTATTTTACTTTCTAAGCGTACATATAATTGTTGTGTTGTAATTATTTTCAATTAAGGAATAAAGAGGCTTTATTATTATGTGGGGTATCTATATAGTTTTCTCATCTGGTTGGGATGTATAAATATATAATTATAAACGAAAATGAAAAGATAAATATACATAAATATCAATAAAATAAAATAAATACAAAAATACATAAACAAATAAAAGCCCAACCAGATGGAAACCCTCGGCAGAGGAGACCAAACGGCCAAGGGTTAGGGGGAAAGTGAAAGAAACCGGCGGACGATGCGGGCAGTATCAAGGAGCACCGCCTTCTGCATTTGAGCCCGAAGCGGTCCGTCACGGAGTGCCAGTCGCCTCAGATGACCAGAGAGGCTAACTGGTATTAGCCCGTTCGCAGAGACGACTACAGGAATAATTTCGGTCGGCAGACCACCCCACATGTCGGTCACCTCGTGAGCCAGGTCCAGATATTTTGATTGCTTATCTGTTTCGGCTTTCACGAGGTTCTCGTCATACGGAATGGTAATATCGACCAAAAATATCCTTGACTTTGCCCGGTCCATCAGCACAATATCAGGCTTATTCGCAAGAATAGTCCTGTCTGTGATGATGGCCCGGTCCCAGTAGAGCCTGGCGCGATCATTTTCGAGCACGGCTTCCGGCAAGTACTTGTAATACGGCAATTTCCGGTCCACGAGACCGTATTTCAGAGCGAGCTCCTGGTGTAGAATTCTGGCTACTAGATTGTGCCTGTGCGAGTACTCAGAGTTAGAAAGCGCCGAACAACCGGAGATGACATGCCTAAGTGACTACCCGGGATGGCGACAAGCTCGACAGACGTCGACAGTGACATCCTTTAGGATGTATCTCCGATAGTTGTTGGTCTTAACAACCTGATCCTGTATTGCACAGACAAAACCCTCGGTTTCCCCGAAGAGGTTGCCGACACGTAGCCAGTTGAGGGAGGCGGCTGTATCTACGTGAGGCTCATGTAGAGCCCTGTAGTACCTCCCATGGAGCTCCTTCTCCTTCCATACGGTCTCCCGGTCGGAAATGCTCTGTACTGCCGGGTCTTGCCATTGCTCGCTGGCTAAGGATAGAGGGGTAAGTCCTTTATCACTAGAAATGACGTCATTATAGAATGGATCATCCGATCTCGCCAGGAAGTAATGACGAAGGCTGCACACTTCGCGATTATGCATGGTGAGCGCGCTCAGGAAGCCACGCCCACCATGCTTTTGCGGCAAGTACAGCCTCATTACCGACGATCTCGGATGATGCATCCTATGGGACGTCATTTTAGTGCGGACTTTTCTATCCAGGGGGTTAAGTTCAGTCTGACTCCACCTGAGTATGCCAAAGGTATACATGAGGACAGGCATGACCCAACCGTTATATGCATGTGTCTTATTCACACCGGACAAAAGGCTGTTAAGCACTTTGGTCAAGCGTGCATAAAACACGTCGCAAACTGACTGTTTCATACCAGCCTCATCGATACCGATGTTCTGTGACATACCCAGGTATCGGTATGTTTCAGCCTCGGAAAGGGCCCTTAAGTTGACGGGCATAGATAAGTCTATGCCCTCAGAGTTAGCAACCCTTCCCCTTTCAACATGGAGGACCGCACACTTATCCGTCCCCAGCTCCATTCCAATAGAATTGCTAAATTCACAAGTGATGTTTAGCAATTCTGTAAGATGGGAGCGACTGGAGGCGAATAATTGAGGTCATATATATTCGATATATATTATTTTTGTTAAGTGTTTGCGAAAACGAAAATAAACGAACGACATGTAAACGAACTCACTGTCTGCTACAGAAACAGAAACTTTTTTATTCAATGTAGATTATAACAATACTTATATAATAACCCTTTTTATACAATCTTACTTTAATAACATTTTTGAATTTTGCAACTTTTAGCTGTCATCAAATTTCTTCAGAAATTCGCAATGTTACGCATTGTGATGAATTTAGTTCACAAAATTTAAAAAAAAATACATAATTTTAAATTACTTATCTGACATTGGCAAAAGTACTGGTAGTGTGTAACCAAAGTTCATTTAGCAACCAATTTACCAACCAAAATATAACAAAAATACAATGATGATTAGTGCTCATTTATACAAAAATTGTCATTAAATCTGTGAATTATGATTAAAGCAGCGAGTAGCGCACAAAAATCATTTAGGGTCCCCTCCCGGAGCCCTCCAGTAAAGTACTGAGAGGGTTCAAAGAGAGGCAGAACCAGATTGGACTCAGACAGTCGCCCTGGAATATACCTCTTCTTATCCTTATGCGGCTTTCCGCAGCCGTCATCCGCTCGCCCAGATGACAGAGGATCGTACTCCACTGCCCCATACACTGCTCGAGGAAGTCTCGAACTGTACAGTCAATCTTGTACAGCTCGAGGACCCTCTTTAGCCATGTATAGGGCACCGAGTCAAAAGCCTTTCTGTAATCTATCCAAGCGGCGGAGAAGTTCCGACGGTTGCGTTTTACCACTTTGCCAATGACCGCGTCAATGAGGAGTGGTTCCTTGGTTCCACGACCGCCGCCCCGACATCCATTTTGAGCGCGCGACATCACCTGATTTGAGTCCAGGTGACGAGCGATTCTCGCGCTCAAAATGGATGTTAGTGTCTTGTATATAGTCGGCAGACAGGTGATGGGGCGGTATTTGCTCGGGTCTGTGGCACCCTGATCTTTAGGAACCAAATGAGTGATCCCAGTAGTGAAGAGGCTTGGGAGTGACTTCTGGTTGAGAGCCTCTTGAAACTGTTGGGCGAGCACAGCGTGACACACCATGAACCCCTTCAGCCAGTAGTGATGCAGCCCGTCAAGCCCCGGAATTTTCCAGTTTGGGGTCTTACGGACCGCCTCAGCTACGTCATCCGGCGTTATGGTGACGGGATCCATGGGCGTAATACCCGCACACTGACTCACCACAACTTCCGTCCAAGGGCCCTCGTTGTGGTTTACGGGCTCTGCCCACAGGCTGCGCCAAAATGCGACCGTGTCGGCCTGATTTGGTGCTGGGCCCGTTCCACTTACTATTGGTCGCTTTTCTGATCACTCTGGAAGAGACGACTCTGGTTGAACCGTGTCGACCTCTCGGTATATCGCCGAATCCGCTTTCCCCAAGCAGCGATTCTTTGCTTCAGGTCGTCTATGTGCTCCGTCAGTTTTTGCGTTATATCCGGCTGGGACAAACTAACATTTGTCCCAGCCAACGCCATCCTGACGGTGCGCACAATCCTTGGCCTGGTATTGCCTGACCTGAAGCATATCAGTCTGCCGATGAGGGCCCTAGCCCTTGCGATACGTTCCTCAGTTCTTCTTCCCCATGCTGAGGTAGCGCTACTATGGCCAGTAGCACGTCCAGCCGTGGAAAACTTGGCGCCTATGATACGGCAGACTGCCAACGCGGCGCCAAAAAGAATTGAGTCGGTCTCGCAAAGGTCCCGGCTGGCTTCCAAATAGGTCACCATCATTGGGTTTAGAGCCCTCACGACAGCCCGATTCCGCTTGCTTAGGGCTATGCAGGGAAGTCACGGTCGATTTTCGAGAGGCATACTGCGCGTTTCCACAATCGCCTCCTCCAATGTACTCCTCATTTGCTCTAGTTCCAGTTCCTGGGCGACTGTTCCATCATCGTTTGAATCAACCACAACTGGCCTATTCACGGCGGCATACACATTTGCCGTTTGCTCAGCAAGTTGTGGCGCCGCATTCTCAGCCGCAGTATTTTCACCCGATGAAGGAACAGCCTCACGTCGTAGCCGTTCGAGTTCGGTGACATCAAATGTATTTGAGCGCAAGATATACCGAACTCGGTCTGCCAGGTTTTGTCGGTGACGGTTACAGATGGCTCCAGCTCAGCAAAAAGTCGACGCATCCTTGCCCGATACGCAAAACTTCCAGTTTCTCCCCCTTTCGCCCTAAAATACGCCCGCAATGCGTTGCTATTCATCTGGGTTGTCCAACGCATGCGGCGTACTCCACCAGTGGCGGGTGCCGATTGCTGGGCCCGCGAAGACCCTGCCGACACCAAACCAGCTGGTGGGGATGATGGATGCGAGGGGCTGCTAGGTGGTCGTGCAGCACCTCGCGCTCGGCTGGCGGTTCGCATGCTGTCGCGTCCAGCGCCAGCTCCAGACGCGCCCTGGCGACCTCCAGGCAGCGGCCCTTTGCGCGTTCTTCCGTATTCCATCATCCATAGTGGTGGGCGTCATTAAGCGGGAGACGCCCAGACCCGGCGCCGTTTTATGGTGAGGCCATGTACACAAGGTGCAAACCTTCAATTTTTGCCAAGGCACGGCACTAACTCCTCTCGGCAAGGTGCTGACTGACTGCGCTGACGTACCGGTTTTGTCACATAACCGTTACGTCGGCTACGTTATTATTATTATTGTTGGGTATCTATATAGTTTTCTCATCTGGTTGGGTTCTATAAATATATAATTATAAATGAAAATGAAAAGATAAATATACATAAATATCAATAACATAAAATAAATATAAAATATATAAATAAATAAAAGCCCAACCAGATGGAGGCCCTCGGCAGGGGAGACCAAACGGCCGAGGGTTAGGGGGAAAGGGAAAGAAACCGGCGGATGCAGGCGGTATTGAGAAGCACCGCCTTCTGCATTTGAGCCCGGAGCGGCCCGCCACGTAGTCCCAGTCGCCTCAGATGACCCGAGAGGCTGACTGGGATTAGCCCGTTTACAGAGACGACTATAGGAATAATTTCAGTCGGCAGACCACCCCACATGTCGGTCACCTCGTGAGCCAGGTCCAGATATTTTGTTTGCTTGTCTGTTTCGGCTTTCACGAGGTTCTCGTCATACGAAATGGTAATGTCGACCAAAAATATCCTTGACTGTGCCCGGTCCAACAGCACAATATCAGGCTTATTCGCAAGAATAGTCCTGTCTGTGATGATGGCCCGGTCCCAATAGAGCCTGGCGCGATCAATTTCGAGCACGGCTTCCGGCAAGTACTTGTAATACGGCAATTTCCGATCCACGAGACCGTATTTCAGAGCGAGCTCCTGGTGAAGAATTCTGGCTACTAGGTTGTGCCTGTGCAAGTACTCAGAGTTAGAAAGCGCCGAACAACCGGAGATGACATGCCTAAGTGACTCACCGGGATGGCGACAAGCTCGACAGATGTCCACGGTGCCATCCTTTAGGATGTATCTCCGATAGTTGTTGGTCTTAATAACCTGATCCTGTATTGCACAGACAAAACCCTCGGTTTCCCCGAAGAGATCACCAAAGCGTAGCCAGTGGAGTGAGGCTACTGTGTCTACGGAAGGCTCATGTAGAGCCTTGTAGAACCTCCCGTGGAGCTCCTTCTCCTTCCATACGGTCTCCCGGTCGGAAATGCTAAGCACTGCTGGGTCCTGCCGATGTTCGTTGGCTAAGGATAGAGGGGTAAGCCCTTTATCACTAGAAATGACGTCATTATAGAATGGATCATCCGATCTCGCCAGGAAGTAATCACGGAGGCTGCACACTTCGCGATTATGCATGGTGAGCGCGCTCAGAAAACCACGTCCACCATGCTTTCGCGGCAAGTACAGCCTCATTACCGACGATCTCGGATGATGCATCCTATGGGACGTCGTGGTAGTGCGGACTTTTCTATCCAGGGCGTTAAGTTCAGTCTAGGTCCACCTGAGTATGCCAAAGGTATACATGAGGACAGGCATGACCCAACCGTTATATGCGTGTGTCTTATTCACACCGGACAAAAGGCTGTTAAGCACTTTGGTCAAGCGTGCATAGAACACGTCGCAAACTGACTGTTTCATACCAGCCTCATCGATACCGATGTTCTGTGACATACCCAGGTATCGGTATGTTTCAGCCTCGGAAAGGGTCCTTAAGTTGACGGGCATAGATAAGTCTCTGCCCTCAGAGTTAGCAACCCTTCCCCTTTCAACATGGAGGACCGCACACTTATCCGTTCCCAGCTCCATTCCAATAGAATTGCTAAATTCACAAGTGATGTTTAGTAATTCCATAAGATGGGAGCGACTGGAGGCGAATATCTTGAGGTCATCCATATAGAAAAAGTGGGTCACTTTTGTACCTCCTTTTCGAAGCTGAAATCCCCTCCCGGAGCCCTCCAGTAAAGTGCTGAGAGGATTCAGGGAGAGGCAAAACCAGATTGGACTCAGACAATCGCCCTGGAAGATACCCCTTCTTATCCTTATGTGGTTCTCCGCAGCGATCATCCGCTCGCCCAGATAGCAAAGGATCGTACTCCATTGCCCCATACACTGCTCGAGGAAATCTCCAACTGTAGAGTCAATTTTGTACAGCTGGAGGACTCTCTTTAGCCATGTATGGGGCACCGAGTCGAATGTCTTTCTGTAGTCTATCCAGGCGGCGGAGAAATTCCGACGGTTGCGTTTCACCACTTTGCCAATGACCGCGTCAATGAGGAGTGGTTCCTTGGTTCTACGACCACCGCCCCGGCATCCATTTTGAGCGCGTGACATCACCTGATTTAGCTCCAGGTGACGAGTGATTCTCGCGCTCAAATTGGATGTCAGTGTCTTATATATGGTGGGTAGACACGTGATGAGGCGGTATTTGCTCGGGTCTGTGGTATCCTGATCTTTAGGAACCAAATGAGTGATCCCAGTAGTGAAGAGGCTCGGGAGCGACTTCTGATCGAGAGCCTCTTGAAAATGTCGGGCGAGCACAGCGTGACACACTACGAACCCCTTCAGCTAGTAATGATGCAGCCCGTCGAGCCCCGGACTTTTCCAGTTCGAGGCCCTAAGGACGGCCTCAGCCACGTCTTCAGGCGTTATGGTGACGGGGTCCATAGGCGTAACACTTGCACTCTGGCTCGCCACAACTTCCATCCAAGGGCCCTCGCTGTGGTTTACGGGCTCTGACCACAGGCCACGCCAAAATGCGACAGTGTCAGCCTGATCCGGTCCTGGGCCCGCTCCACATAACTCTGGTCGCTCCAATGATTTATAGAGCCTCTTTTGATCACTCTTGAAGAGACGATTTTGGTTGAACCGCCTTGACCTCTCGCTAAATCATCGAATCCGCTTCCCCCAAGCAGCGATTTTTTGCTTCAGGTCATCTATGCGCTCCGTTAGTTTTTGCGTGATATCCGGCTGGAACAAACTGATATTTGTCCCAGCAAACGCCATCCTAACGGTGCGCATAATCCTCGGTCTATTATTACCCGACCTGAAGCTTGTCAGTCTGCCGATAAGGGCCCTTGCCTTTGCGATACGGTCCTCAATTCTTTTTCTCCAGGCTGGGATGGCGCTACTTTTTTGAGTAGCACGCCCAGCCACGGGAAGTTTGGCGCCAATAATACGGCATACTGCCAGTGCGGCGCCAAAAAGAATTGAATCCGTCTTGCAAAGGTCCCGGCTGGCTTCCAAATAGGTCACCAGCATTGGGTTAATAGCCCGCACGACAGCCCGATTTCACTTGCTAAGGGGTATGCGGGGAAGACGCGGTCGATTTTCGAGAGGCATGCTGCGCGTTTCCAGCATCGACTCTTCCAATATGCTCCTCATTCTCTCTAGTTCGTGGGAGACTATTTCATCATCGTCTGAATTAGCCACAAATGGAATGTTGACGGCAGCATCCACATATGCAGTTTGTTGCGCATCTAGTGGCGCCGCATTCCCAGCCGTAGCATTTTCATTCGATTAAGGAATAGCCTCACGTCGTAGTCGCTCGAGTTCGGCGTCACCAAATATGTTGGAGCGCAGGATGTACCTAACTCGGTCTGCCAGGTTTTGCTCAGTGACGGATAGAGATGGCTCCAGCTCTGCAAAAAAGCGATGCATCCGAGCCCGATACGCCAAACATCCAGTTTCTTCCCCTTTTGCCCTAAAATACGCCCGCAGTGCGTTTTCATTAATTGATTTAGACCAACGCATGCGACGTGCTCCACCAGCGGCGGGTGCCGCTTGCTGAGTCCGAGAAGACCCAGCCGACACCAAGCCTTCTGGTGGGGAGGATGGATGCGGGGGGCTGCTAGGTGGTATTGCAACACCCCGCGCTCGGCTGGCGGCCCGCATGCTGTCGCGTCCAGCGCCAGCTCCAGACGCGCCCTGGCGACCTCCAGGCAGCGGCCCTTTGCGCACTATCTTTTTTTCCATCATCCATAATATGGGCGTCCATTAACGGGAGACGCCCAGGCCCGGCACCGTATCGTGGACGGCCATAAGCACAAACGGACCTTTGCACCCTGAATTCTGCCGAGGCACGGCGCTCACACCTCTCGCAAGGCGCTGACTGACTGCGTTGACGAATAATATTATTATTATTATTATTATTATCAGTGTCATAGGCTTCTACTCCGTTCACCTGTTACATCCTACTTTTTCCAGGCGGTAAAAAAGGTCATCATGTATATATAAAAAAGTAAATAAAGTTATAGCCTAAATATCAGCCCCATTGCTGGACTCAGGTCTACATATTTCTGATAGGGTTGTGGAGCGTGAAAAGGGTAAAAATTCTAGAGGACTTCACATACCCTTATTATACAAACAAAAAAACATATCATACATACAAAAACGTACACTTAAATTCTTGACCTCCACCTTTTTTTAAGGTAAGCTAAATATAAGTTTACGTTCAACAATCGCGTTGCTGCTTTCTTCGTATGATTACCTGAAACAAAGAACGAAATATTATAAATATATTCTTCATTCTACAATAATGAATACGATATAACGTAACCAAACACGTCTTTATTATCGTTTGCTTATAAACAGGGTGACACGCGAGCACACAATCCACCTGATAGTAATTTGATGCTGTGGCCCAATGATATCCACATTTATCATCGATTAAGAATCAAAATGCAGATTCGTTATCACCCGTGAATATTAAGACGGAATGCTCCATTACCAGTAATAAGGGATCTTCGGTCCTCTACACTCACCATACGAAACACAGCAGCAATAAGCTGCTATTTTACGCTGGTACTGTGAGAGCGTGGCCCTACCTCGGTCGAACCGACCCATTTTTTCTATAACCGTAATATAGCAGCGTGGCTATACCACATATAAATAATGTTTATACAGTTACAATATCATATGTAATGCACTTATTATTAAATAAAAATAAATACAACTTTGGTAAAATAAAATTATACAGCCTTGTAAGAATTTCGCAATATTTTGTGATAAAATATCTAACAAACGTAATACACAAGTATATTGAAATTGCTGTGTTAAAATATTTTTAGAGATGCACTGTCAAACAATTTATAAATGAAATGTGCCAAGCCGTCGCAACTTATCACCACCGGCCTGGTTGTTGCGTAAATTCACAAACGTTTTGATGTTTATCGAATAAAATCAATAATGGCGACCTTTGATGTGACACGAGCGTGAAAGATCTAACAAAAATGAGGCTTCACTTATTTCTTTCATTTAAATATAAAATGTTAAAAGGTGGATGAAAGAAAATTTATTCCCATCACCTTTACGTAATTTCAAAGGGAATAGAATTGTAGCTTCTTTCTGAGGATATGGAAATTTAAAAAATGCGTGTGTTTGAAGTAAAATTTATTGATATTTATATTAGTAAATACTAATAAAATTGTAATAAATATTTAAATTATATCAATAATTGATATTAATGTTGATATTTATTTTTTAAAATTACTATTACGGATTTTATCGCGTTTAATTTGCAAAATTTTAATACCCGACGTTTCGGGTGCCTTCCAGCACACATGGCCACGGTGTAGTAAGGTGGTTGACATTTCAGTTAACCCGGAGTACCTTCGGCTTTATAATTATTAATTTTGGTCCGATCTACGCAGAACTGCGGGGTCGAACCTGACTGCAAAACGTGGCAACCACAAGTGTCCCTCCTGTGAGGAGGCTTTCTCCTCCTGTATCCCTCCTTTGGGGAGGCTTGTGTCAGCAGGTAACGATGAATTCAACTATAACTAATGAAAAAATCATTTTATAAATTTAATACTCTGATTAAAAATATGAGAAAATAACATTTACAACGTTATTAGTTACACTCTGTCAAATAAATTATGCTTCAGGAGCTTGAGATGAAATGTGTCGCCGCAGCGACCCGGCTTTGTCATTTAAATTCACAAAGTTCACAAATACGAAATGGCAAGTGTATATGGGGTCATTGCCCTGCATTAAAAATACGGGTATATAAAATTTATAACTTTGTATTATATATATCATCTAGCGCTAGCGATCCGGCCCGGCTTCGCACGGGTGATTTCTGGATCTCGACAACAGCGCCATTTACCAGGTCAAATTATGAAACACACACAGTTTCAGCTGTTTAGGAGTTCAGTGAGAAACATACACTTAGAAGAATTATATAATATAGGTATTATATCATATATTGTATAATATATTGAATAAAACTATATATACGGATTTTATCGCGTTTAATTAACTTATTTTTAATTCCCAACGTTTCGAGTTCTTTACAGAACCCATGGTCACTGGGGGGGGGGGGGGGGGGACTGAGTGTTCGACGTCCTTATGTCATAGTTTGCCCGGCTACCTTCAGTTTTTTAATTGGTCCCATCTACGCAATAAAAATAAGTTAATTAACGCCATAAAATCCGTATATATAGTTTTATTCAGTGTATATTGTTCGCGTAAGAAACCATTGTATAACATATTTATACATACTAATTGCTTATTATTTGTATAGTAATTAAATATATTTATATTACACCACATTCCTTGTATCTGTAATTTGATCTATTTGCATCTTTGGTTGCCTGTGAGAGAAAAAACAGAAGAAAGAATTCAGTAGAGAAGAAGGCTGGGTTCTTCTTTCTGTTTGGGATCCCATTATTGACGGAATTAAATCCGAGCCCTACTACTACTGCAAGACTTCAACATACTCTACTGTAATGTTCAATATACTGCGTAAATCGGACCAAACTTTATAACTTAAAAGTAGAAGCTACCCTTCGTTAACTATGAAGGCAAGAAGAGAGTGGGAGGTGGTCTTCAAACTAGGTAAGATACATAATTTTATTAGGTAGATCTTATCTAATTATTAATTGTTATTATCTTGTATAATGTATTTCGGCAAAGTAACGCCTAATTTTTTTTTTTTATATAGAATAGGGTGACAAACGAGCACACAGTCCACCTGATGGTAAGTGGTTGCTGTGGCCCATAGACATCTACATCTATCTTCCATTGCAAATCAAAATGCAGATGCGTTGTCACCCATGAGGACTGAGATGGAATGCCTCATTTCCAGTAAAAAGGGTCTCCGGTTCTCTACACTCACCATACGAAATACAGCAGCATTAAGCTACTATTTCACGCTGGTATTCTGTGAGAGCGTGGTCCTTCCCCGGTCGAGCCGACCCATTCGTGCTACAACTATACTACTAATATAACTGCAGCATGGCTCTACCACGTAAAAAATTATATTAATTGTAAGCCGTTGCTACTAGTGCAAACGAAAATGTCCAAATTTCTTGATACAGTAAATAAAAGAGCTCCCGTGGGCCGGTGAAATTATCTCGTCTGCCTGTCAAAGGATTAGGAAAGCAAGCAAATTTATATCCAAAGTAATGGGAATTCAAAGCTTCAACAAGAGCGATTAGTCTTGGAGAGTGTGCTGTGGTCCTCGTGATAAATCTTCACAAAGTTACAACTGCTTTAGAAGATTTCTAAATTTGTAGGTTATTATCCTTCTTGGGAATTAAGGAATATTGCCAACTCTCTTAACTCTTGGGGTAAGTAGAGGGGAAATGCACAAGGTTATTTTGCTATAACCGGCCAAACTTTCAAAAAAAGATTCAGAATAGGTAATATAAGCAAATGTTTAAGAAAATTAATTAAAAATTCTCAAAGATTCTGTCCTTTTTGTCTTTTAAATTCAAAATGCATGGTAATGCACTATTTTAAATGATTTTACTGCTCACGCATAAATTCATAAGGGTCGATCTGTAGAGAAAAGCGTTGTTGTCCATAAATCATATTCAATTTGGGATAATTTCAAATAAATTCTGACTCATATTTTCAAAAACCGCAATAAAATAAACAATGATTTACCGTTAGTATATCATTATTTATATATTTCAACTTAAGTTGAAAACTTGTCTACTCTTTGAAAAATAACCCTGCAAAGTTTTTGTCAACTAAACGTATCCGTTTCCCTCTAAAAACTTTTTTTTTAATTTATTAGAATCAACAAACAGTTTACACAATATTTATTAATCTAAAATACATTCACTACAAAAATATAATATAATAGTGCAACCAACACCGTTGACCACCAATTACCATTAACAAATGTTTAGATTGAGAATAGCGTACAACTTTTTCATATAATACAGTGATTGTGATTTCAAATAACACAATAATAAAAAAAATATTGTAATAATCAATTATACAAACTCATTCTCCTCTAAGTACTGAAAGTAATTCTTTTTTATAAATGTGGGTATTTATAAAAAAGAATAAAAAGAATAAAACTTGTGAGTAAAAATGTCAATATTATTGAAAGTATTATTATAACAATTTAACAACATATATATAGGGGATCTTTTACCTACGTTGGTTCGACATTTATTAGTAAAAATGTATATTTGGCACGAACTCTGCGACACAATGGCCTATTTGGTACTCTGTACTGTATCATCTTAACTAGTTCTGTACTATCGTACCTGTTATGACAAATATCATACAGTAACATGGCTTGAATCTGTTGACGTCTGGATTCTAATTTTAGAAAGTTATGTTCGACCAGCAGTTGATAGTAGGGTAATTTAACTCGTCTGCACTTGTAATTTACACTACGCAAAAACTTTTTCTGAATGGATTCTATTTTATCTATATATTTACTATAATACGGACACCAAATAGCTACCGCATATTCCAGTTGTGATCTTATTAAAGATTTATAGAGGTGCAAATAAGTGAGAGGTTTTTTAAATTCACTTCCAATACGCATCACGAATTTTAAGAGCCACGAACATTTTAAGAGCCTTATTAATGACATTTTCAACATGTGTATGAAAGATAAGTTTACTATCTAATATTATTCCTATATCTTTAATTTTATAAACTTTTTCTAATGGAACTCCACATAAATAATAATTGAAATTACTTACCTGTCGCTTACGGGTAAACGTTGTGGCTTTACATTTATTAACACTCAAATCTAACTTATTGTTTTTACAGTAAGTTGTAAAATTATCTAAATCTTTTTGAAAGTTAAGATGGTCATGATAATATTGAATTTTGCGATAAATTTTAATATCATCTGCGTACAGAATAAAATTACAAAACTTGAAACCACTATTAACATCATTAATGTACAGGACGAAAAGAAGAGGCCCTAAGATTTAACCTTGTGGCACACCAGAACTTATATGCGCAATATCCGACTCAAAACCTCTTATAACTACTTTTTATGTACGATTTGTCACATACGACTTAAACCATCTCCACAAATTACCACGGATACCATTAAAGGCCACATTTTCTAGAAGTCTTTTATGGTCCACGCGATCGAAAGCTTTGCGGAAATCTGTGTATATGCAATCAGTCTGAACGTTACTATCCAGATTCTCAAATAAGTAGTTTGTATAAATTAATAAGTTAGATATAGTCGAACGCTTCTTAATAAAACCGTGCTGCTGTGGAATTATTATATTGTGAAGACTAGGATATAACGCATTATGTATTAACCTTTCAAAAGTTTTAGCGAGTGTTGATAAGATCGATACCGGTCTGTAATTCTCAACATCTTTTTTTGAGCCTGCCTTGTAAATTGGTACAACACGAGCTGTTTTCCAAATAGATGGACATATCCCATCTTTTAAGTATTTATTAAAAAGGTAATGAATTGGTTTTGCAATAGTATGTGCTGTAGCTTTCAGAAAATAAGGAGGAATGTTGTCAATACTAGCTTTTTTATTCGCGTCTAAATCTAAAAGGGACTTTGTTATATCTTTTTCAAAAATAGAAATGTCAGTAATAACGAAATCAGAATTGTTATTATTTGATATATTAATGTTATCATAATTCAAATCATCAGTAACTGAAGTGGGTTCAAATACCGAAAAGAAAAAATCAGAGAATAAATTACATACTTCCTTAGGGTTACTAGCAATTTTGTCTTTATAAAAATATTCTGACGGAGTTTCTAGGCTACTTTTGCAATTTGTTACATATTTCCAGAAATATTTAATACTTTGCTTTACACAATTCTCGACAGTATCCATATAATGAGCATAACGTAATGCGAATGTTCTATAATCTGACAAATTTCCGTACTTTTTCCATTTAACCCAAGCATTATTTTTATTTTTGAAGATATGTATCAATGATGAATCAAACCACTTAGGAAAATTGGTGTTTTTTACAGTTTTCCTTACTATATATTTGCGTATATTACCATATATTCCGTCATTAAATAAGTCCACAGCAGCTTCAGCAGAAACGTCGTCTTTCATCAAAGCCTTCCATTCAGTATCTAATATTACTTTATTAATCAATTCGTAGTCCGCACTTTCAAAACAGTAACGTGTGTGTTTACTCGGCATGCCTCGTATCTTCTCGGCAAACGGTACTATTACATAAAATGGAGGATGATGTTTATCTAACTTATCTAACTTAGGTTCTGACAATCGACTGATGGTTAAAAATGTTATAAATATTTTCAGAATGATTTCTTATATTTACATGAAGAATACATATTGAATAAAAAAAACACCTTTGCGGATTTTATCGAGTTTAATTTTAGTTATTTTTAATTCTCTATATTTTGGATGCTTTTAAGCAATTAGGTGATTGACGTACCATTGGCAAAGTTAACCTGGCTCACGTTCAGCTGGTCCAATCTACGCAGAATTAGCTTACTGTATCTTGAAGTCTTGTAGTGTTATGCTTGGGTTTTGTTATAATATTATTAATAATAGGATCCCAAGGCTGATGCTGCCTGCTTGCGCAGAATGATGATAAGAGTAGATTGGTAGTTGTGGGTTGTCAGTTATGTGTGCAGTTTGTAGGAAATGTACTGATATATAATCGTCCTGCACTTAAACTCACAGTTTATTGTAATCCATAAACATATAGTAAAAAGAAGAATTAAACAGAAAAAATAATAAGATGAAAATGCGTGGAGATAGATAGAAAAGTATATAACTATGTAAACAAAGATCAACATACAAGAAAAAAACATATAAAAACCTTCTACAATCCTAGGCAGCTCTTCGCAACGTAGCACTTGACCGCATCCAGCGCAGAGCGGCTCGAATAGTCGACGACCGAGTGCTTTCCAATCGGCTTGATTCACTGGCACTGCGAAGAGATGTTGCATCCCTTTGCATTTTCTTTCGCATATACCATGGAGAGTGCTCTGAGGAATTGTTCGGATAAAATCCTAGCCGCCAAATTTCGTGAACGCACTACGCGGCAAACGTCCCGATACCATCCACACCAGCTGGATGCTTGGCGGTCCACCACTGTACGTTTCAAAAGGAGTTTTCTTCAGCGTACAACCCCTCTGCGATTTTTTCGGACCAATACGACCTGGGGACCTTCAAGACAAGAGCTTACTCCTTTCTAAAGGGCCGGCAACGCACCTGCAATTCCCCTGGTGTTGCGGTTGATCATGGGCGGCGATAATCACTTAACATCAGGTGAGCCGCATGCTCGTTTGCCCCCTCTTCTATAAAAAAAAGCACGTCAGTGACTGCTAGAGGATGTATCTTTCACGCACTGTCTTGTTTTACAAGATTACTCACAATACTAATAGTATGGTGTAGATGATGCCGCCTGGATTGGAGTTATGAAACGTCAACCAACGTGGTAAGTAGTATGGTGTTGTGTTATTTTTTTATAGAATATGAGTGTCAAACGAGCACATAGTTCATCTGATGGTAAATGGATGCTGTGGGCCATAGACATCTACATTTATCCTCGATTAAGTATCAAAACGCAGATGAGTTGTCACCCCAGAGGACTGAGTTGGAATGTGTGTAGCAAAAAATGTCCAGTAAAAGATGGTCTCTGGAACTGTACACTCACCATACGAAATATAGCAGCATTTAACTGCTATTTCACGCTGGTATTCTGTGAGAGCGTGGTCGTAGCCCGGTCGAGCCGACACATTCAAGCTACACTCATAATACAGCTGCAGCGTGGCTCTACCACGTATAAATATATCGTCATATATCTGCGCATACGTGCTCGTCGGTTAAGAGTAGTCTTAATTTGGTCCGATAAACGTCTGCCTAGGGTGCCCCATGCCGATTCTGCCATTCTTTTCTGTGGCAAGTAGCAATTAAAATAAACGTGACACAACCACGTAGAGAATGCCTCAAAGCATTAAGTGCGCCATTTGTATTCTCTTGTTTAAGGATGCAATAAAGAATAAAGTAAATAAATAAATTATTCGTAACGCAATTTAATTTATTATAGCTCTACATAAAAATAAATTTGAAGCGTCTGTCTATAATATTAAAATAACTGACTTCTATTAAGCTCAGGCTACATAAATAACCATTTTTTATGACATAAATAATAATTTTTGTCGGTTCGTATGTTCGTCTATCTATCAGGGCTACTCTTTACATTACAAATTTTACGAACAGAGAGAGAGAGAGAGAGAGAGGGGGGGGGAAAGAGCAATGCTAAGAGGGATCTAGGCTAAAATTTAACATTCTTTTACATAAAACGAAAAAGAAATTGCCTTTGATTAACTTAAATCTAAATAACGCCGCATAAATCGCTCCTATCTAGGCCAGGTCGGGGCAAATGACGAGTAAAGTGTAAAATAGACAATAGGGATGTTCTCAGTCTTCATTGCTTTTTTACTACCCATAAAACATTCAAAATTAAAGTATGGGTAAATACGTAACGAATTTCATATGCCATTAACGAGTATCATATGTTATGAACAAACGTAAAATGATAATCCTAACCATATTAATAGCACCAAGGATATTGCGGTCTAAAAATAATAAATCATGAACGGTTTGTTTTACCCCGGGACCTTTCGTTTTATACCATTCGAATAGAAACCTTGCTTATATTCAAATAAAGACAATTACGGAATGAATATTTAAATAGGTCTTCAGTAATTTACCCTCAGGCAGACGCCTTTGATAACGAGCACGTTGTTTATCCGCGTATAGAGACAATAATGAATGTGTACATATTTGCATATTTAATATTATATTTTAAACCCTAAAATGTTAACAAACATTAACTTTTTATATATTAACTATAACAAATAAGCACACAGACCACCTGATTGTAAGTGGATGCTCATGGACTTCTACATCTATCCTTGATTAAGAATCAAAAATGTAAATGCATTGTCACCCCTGAGGACTAAGATGAAATGTCTCATTTCCAGTAAAAGGGGTTTTAAGTTCTCTGCACTCACCACGCAAAACGCAGCAGAATTAAGCTATTACACGCTGGTATTCTGCGAGAGCGTGGTCCTACCGCGGTAAGGCCGACCCATTCGTACTACAACCTATAGCAACAGTGTGGCTCAACGTACATAGTATGACTACGTAATTGCTCACAGCTAAGCAACTCCTTCTATTAATTGCAGACACAGGGCTTAGCCGTAAACTATAGCCATAGCAGCGATCACAATAGATCTTTTAGGTCAAAGTGATACTGGTCTTTCTAGACCTGCATAGCTGCTCGCACAAAATGTTGCAGCTGCAGTCTACAACTTCAAACAAACGAGGCTATAGATGCTCTGAGAATAGTTACACTGGTTCTCTATACTCCTCAGACTGGAACACATCAACGCAGGCACTGGTCAGACAAACTGCTAAACAGAAAATAACTTTTAAATAGTAAGAGTCGCCTTCAAGGAACTAAAGAGCATAGAATAATTTCATATTCTGAAGTCGGAGCTAAGATATGTGCCTAAATTTATATGAGACCCCTGAAGTAAAAGGGTCAGTTCACACTGAAACGCGACGCGAAGTCTCTGGCACCAAACCGCACTTGCATGCTGCACCTACCAACGAACTTACGCTGCATCGCGTCGTGATGCGCTGCGCTACGCCGTGCTACGCTGCGAGGCATCTCGAGGTTTGTCTCACGTAGAACAACAAAGAAAATTATGTAAATGAACAAAAAGAGGAAGATGTCAACGTCTCTAGAGCGAAGAAAATAGGTGGTAAAATGAAAAAAATTACAACCGGCTACAATATAATTAAAATGAAGAACATCATCAACGTAAAAGTAGTAAAGTAAAGTTACCTATACGTCCCACTGCTGGGCACAGGCCTCCCCTCGTTTCTGAGAGGGTTTTAGGGCAAGAAAGTGTCCGCCGCGCTGCCCCAATGTGTGTTGGCGAACTTCACATGTATTCGAGATATTTTTTTCTTATTCCTTAGACAAGCAAGTTTCCTCACGATGTTTTCCTTCACCACCGAGCATGTGGTAAATCAGCACTTGAAATTGCAACTAACAGTTTCATTGATGCCGGCGGTGATCGGACCTAGGTTGCTCGCGTACTGTGAAATTTACAACGAGCGTTAATCATCTGAGCTACCACGGCTCATCATCAACGTAGTCGAAGTTAATTAAATACGCACTATTGAGAATTACTCGAAAACTACCGGTCTGATCATATTCATATGGAAACATATAAAAAGTACTAGATTTCTAATAAAACAGGAATTATCGAAATCGGTTCATCTGAAAAAGTTCTGAGGTGAAACATACAGTCCAAGTGAGAACCTCCCCTTACTTTGAAGTCGTTTAATTTACTAGTTGCGTTAAAGGAGACTGTGACAAAGAAGTTTTTACAAGCTTATAGGAGGAGATGACAGCCCTCCAGATGTAATCAGATATGAATTGAATTGAATTGAATCACAAAAGCCATCAAAAAAATTTTACGTAAAAAACCGCTGGGAACTCAGTTGATAGAAATTTTGAATTAAAGCCGTTTAACTTCGTTAGCGAAAACTTTTATAGAGGCAAGTTCCGGTGGAACGTGATACTAACCCACTTAAACTTAGCGTAGAGCCAAGTTAAAACTGACACGAGCTAATCTTAATTAGATTTGCAAAGTTTTATGATTTAATATAGGGAAATAGGCGAAGAGAAAAAAAAACTGCGACAGTTGCGACGCATGGCCGTGAAGTAGTGGTGTAAGAATATCCACTATCCTATGGGATAATTGAGATGATGCCGTGGGTGCCATAAGAAGCAACAAAGTGTAGCTGAACTACGAGATGGGCACCACCATGTTACTGATAACAACTAGATAAAAAATGCAGTTGCCAATCTTTAGCCAGGCGTGGCAACTATGGTAAATAAAGTCCTTATAGGAGAAGTCTATGGTCAGCAGTGAACTTTGATATAATGGCAATGGTACGAAGTCAAAGTAAAGTAAAAATAAAGTTACAACACACGTGCGTCCTACTGCGGGGCACAGACCTACCCTCATTTCCGAGAGGGTAAGTGAGCAATTAGTCTAACCCGCTGCCCCAATTCGTGCTAACGGACTCCACATGTTCTGCGTGCCAGAAAAATCATATGGTTGCTGATAGATACAGCATATAAAAGTCTACTGGTGATCATAGGCTATCATCTTTAATATAACGGATTTTGGAAAAGATACAACTGATTCTTTTAATTATCTTAGGCTCTGCGTAAACGTGGACACTTTTTGTTACCGACGCGGCACACCATCACAGGAAACCGCAGTTGCTGTGTTCGGTAGCGGTAATCGGACGCAGTCGCCGGTTGCAACTCCTGTCACTGGTGTAGTGATGGTCATTCGTTGTTTGTCGATGGATGTCGATGAAGAAATATTACCTTCACTTGTTGTGTTTATTATACGCCTACGTAGACGTCGTCGCCGTCAATTTTTATTATTGTTTCTTGTGTTTTCAACTGACGACTTTTAGTTTCTAGTTACGTACTACTGAACAATTTTTGATTTGGCGATCGGTACGAGTCAAGTGGAAGCATCTGTACATGAAAAGTGTCTGCGTCTATGCAGGGAGTGGTTGATTTTATACTGATTATATGAAAATAAAGTATTCATAGGTAGCTGCTATCCCACACAAGCACAAGTGTCTACTGCTAGGCTGGTAAGGATGTAAAAATAAAAGCTAATAAATAACAAATAAAAACTAATAAGAAAAAATCAATATTATTATTCACACCGCTTTAATTAACTTATGAATCCTTTAATAGTAAAGAAAAAAGAATTATTTCCAGTTGAGAAAAAAAAATGTTAACAAGCACGTCTCAAATATTTAGTATTTGAAGTTTTCGTCCAATTTTAATTTTAAACACGAGAAGAATTTTTGTGGGTTGTTGTGTTAAAGGGATTCTGTATATCTCGCGGGCAAAAATTGGTTGAGAAAGTAATTTTGGAATACCTTATCTTTTTAAAAGCGTCGTAGTAAGTGTGTACAATGTGGTAAGATCTGCAGAAAGTCTGAGTTTGTGTGGCTTAGAACCGTATTTAGTAACATACCGTTGTGGAGGCTTATATTCAGCAGTATACTTTTGAAGGTCTATACGACGATGTCGATATAGCAGTACTCCACCGAGTCAGTAATTCATTCTTGGTGTGATGTACGCTTTTACAACAAAATTAGAGAAAATTTACAAAACTTGACCTGTTCAATATTCAATAATTTTATTAAACTAAATTTGTATAAAAAGGGTTATTATAATATTAAGTAATTTATGTATGATAATAACCCCTGTGAATGAAGTGATAGTTACCAAGCTATTTCTATCTTGTTTTATGTTATTGTGTAACATACATGATTGTAAGCTGTTATTTCCTTTTAAAAAATCCGCTGCATTTCTTGTTGGTTCTTTCCAGGACAGGTGTTTTCCCAAACCAGTGGTATGGTCAGTGTTATGGTCATGGTGATAATAATGATATCTGCTTTAAAAACCTTCTTCTTATGTTCATTTTATTTAGGTACTTTTTCTTTAGGGCCACGATGATAATCATAAACCCTACACTTTAAAAAATACAGTTTAAGACCTTCACGCGGAAGACAAATTGCTACTATGTTACGGTTGTAGCCAGAATGTGTCGGCTTGGTTAAGGAAGGACCTTTCACAGAATACCAGCGTAAATAGCAGATTAGAGATGCGGTGTTTCGTATGGACGTTCGTATAACCGGACACTTTTTTTACTATATGTATATATATATATATATATATATATATATATATATATATATATATATATATATATATATGTATATATATAATTATGTATCCTACTTTCAAAAATATCTTTGTTTTTATAAGGAAAGAATCACCTGTAAAGTGCGTTGTTTTCAGCTAAAAACGCATGACTTTAACATGTGTGGTCGTTGTGAATATTGTGGGATTCCCACGCCTCATTCACTGCTTCCAACAAAACCGCATTAATTACAGATGAAATGGGATTTGGAACGAAGCTGCGGTTAACCGATCGTGTCTAACCAGAATCTACGTACACGTAACGCAGTACAGTTATACAGTTAGATAACTTGTATAAAACATTTTCGGTATATGATGTTCGTATAAACGTAACATTTAAAAAAGCGGCCAAGAGCGTGTCGGGCCACGCTCAGTGTAGGGTTCCGTAGTTTCCCGTCCATCACAATAAGTGTTCCCACTTATGAATTTAAAGGTGGGTATCCATTATGTTCGCGCTCCAGCAGCGCTCCTGCAACTGCTCCCGGTAGTGGGTACTGTTGTTTCCATCCAAGTTCAAAATGATTTTCCTAGAAAGTCCTTATAAAGTTCCATTTTTCAGATTTTTTTCATATTTTCTAAACTTATGGTTCAAAAGTTAGAGGGGGGGGGGGGACACACTCTTTTTTACTTTTGGAGCGATTATTTCCGAAATTATTGACATTATCAAAAATGATTTTAGTAAACCCCTATTCATTTTTAAATACCTTTCCAACAATATATCACACGTTAGGGAGAAAATAAAAAAAATCACTTCCCACTTTACATATAGGGGGCTATCCTAATAAAATTTTTTTCCAATTTTTATTTTACCACTTTGTCGGCGTGATTGATGCACATATTGTACCAAATTTCAGCTTTCTAGTGCTAACGGTCACAGAGATAAGCGAGGACGGACAGACGGACAGACAGACATGGCGAAACTATAAGGGTGCCTAGTTGACTACGGAACCCTAAAAATGTGACATTTGACGCATATTATTTTATTTTTTATCCTATACCTTTAAACGAGCAATTCTTGTATATATATACCGTTCGTGTATTTAGGCAATGAAAAACTGCTACAATATCGTTAGAATAAGAAGGTAAATTTTGACTGATTACAAATAGCCCAATTGGTACATTGGGCGGTCACAAAATCGTAGTGCCATGGTTCGAGCCCAGACCGACCGACCGACATTTTTTTAATTTTTTTTTCAAGTTCCTTTCTTTTATGAGAAAATCTATTTTTTCGAGCCCTTTTTTTAGTATTTTTAAAAACACGAAAATTTAAATTAAACTTATTGCACTCATGATTTTTTATTCAAATAACCAGTTCAGTTTTTTCTATTATGTCACTAAGATCAAAAAATATTATTCGTATTTCATCAGTATGTAATTTGTATCTAAATATAATTTCCAAAACACTCGAATGAAAAAAAACCGAGCGAAAAATCGGTTAACCGAGTACTATATATATAATCGGAATCTCGGAAACGGCTCCAACGATTTTCATAAAATTTAGTGTCCAGGGAGTTTCAGGGGCAATAAATCGATGTAGCTAGGATTTATTTTTAGAAAATATCCTTTTGTCTGTGTTTTCAGGCAAAAAAACTGCTACAATATAAGAAGATAAATTTTGACAGATCACTAACGATCGTAATAGCTCAGGTGGGACGTCGGTCCGGCGTGACATCGGCGTTCCGTGGTTTTTTTTCAAGTTCCCTTCTTTTGTGAGAAAATTTATTATTTCAAGCCCTTTTTTTAGTTTTTTTTAAAACCACGTAAATTTTAATAAAACTAATTGCACTCAAGATTTTTTATTGAAATAACCAGTTCAGTTTTTTTCTATTCTGTCAATAATATCAAAAAATATTATTTATGTTTCATCAGTATGTAATTCATAAATGTAATTTCAAAAAAAAAAACGAGCAAAGCTCGGTCATCCGGGTACCTACTGTCAATAAATAAACATAAATGATTATTTTACTCCATGGAATCTATACCTAAAAATAAAACCAACTAAGATATATAAAGATACTCAACCTAGTTCAGGCAGGTAGCTAATATTATAAACGTGATTTTTCAATTTTTCTTTGGTAGATTCTAAATTATTAAGTTACACATAGTTTTAACATTTATTATTGCTTGTTATTTTTATTACACTTATTGTTACTTTTTGTGTAATTGGAAATTAATGGAAAAATTGAGGTGTATGTATTGAAATAACTGAATTCTATTGAGCTCAGGGGTTATATACATGCCAATAAGAAGTACCTATACAACCATTTTTAATTTTTTTGTCGGTCTTTGTCCGAGTCCGCCTTTTGCTGACGCCATTTGCTAAGTCTTTGCTGTAAATTACTCTCTGTCTTTTTGTAAAGTTTCATCACAATTCTTTCATCCATTTCGAAGATTAGCTCGGACAGACGAACAAAAATAAAAAAATGGTTTATATGCCACGTATTTCAATATTATAGACGGGTACTTCAATTTTATTCGTATATTTTATAGATATCTTATTAACAAGTTAAAATGATTAAAAAATGAAATATTAAAACAATAATAATTTATGCATATCAGAAATAATTTTTCACTAATAATATTTCTTAATATTCATAGTAACTTTTTACTTAAACTTAAAAAATTGTAACTATAATAATTCCTTCTTCCTTCTACTGTGCGTAAATGTTACACGTAATATTTTGTTTTAAAATATTTTTTAAGGAGAATACTTAAAAATTGCTGTCCTCAATTCCTGTCAACGATGTCATACATAATTCAAGCGGGGAGGAGGGTAGGTTCTTGAGAGATGATGGCAAGGGAACACAAGTTGCGAAGATTGTGCGCTTGACTGTTTTTATTATAAACAGGCTTTAACTGTTTTCGTCACGAGTATTTGTTTTAAATTAATATAGAAGTAAAAAAAACAAACTTACAGTCTATCTGCAGCCAACTTCTAAAAACGAACGCTACAGGTGCGTTGTCACCTCTGAGGACTAAGATTGAATGCCTGATGAACTGTAATTGTAATTTACTTTACTTTTTTATGGTTCTTTCGGATACCCCTTTAAATAGAAACGAGACATTCAATATTCGTCCTCTGTGGTGACGCAGCATACGTATTTTGATTACTAATCGAGAAGAGATGTAGACGACATTGGGCAACAGTAAGTACGTATACGTTTAACGGATTTTATTGCACATATCAACTCATTTTTATTTAAGACGTTTTGAACACTTTAGAACACAAATGTTCGAAGTCCCGATGTCATAGTTATCAACGGTTATCTTTAGTTTTCGTGAGAGAGCAGTAAACTACTAAAGAAGACGGGCATATAAAAGGTATTATATAAATAAGTAAACACACGATAAAATCCGTGAAAACTAATTTCATTGAAACGTCGAAAATTTGTTAAATCTAGCGGCAAAACACCCAAAATGTCGGTAACAAAATATTAGTACTGTTTATTTGCCTCCACAATTACTCCAACTCATGTCTATTTTCCTCAACATTACCCGCACAAACCCTAACAAAATACCAGGCGTAAAGTTCTAGTGCTTACGTAATGAAGGGCATGAACCTTTTCGCAGGAACAATTCAATATCCTAATGGGTTGGCGCTGAGCCAACGGATATTGGGTCACCGGATCGATTCCAGCCTCGTAAAGTAAATAATATTAGATTAAGTTTCGCTCGAGGGACTGTCGCTATTTTCTATTGCGGGCTTGTTACATTTTTAAATCATTTTGCCTTTTGTAAGTTGAACATTTTTCCTTCTTATAAATATCAATTAATTGATATATTCTTTATTGTCATCCAATGCAATAAAAACGAAAAAAAAATCAAATGAATTATTTAGAAGGTACATTGGTTTTATCGCTCTGGAATCGATTTCTACCAGAAAAACTTTTTGCGCAAAGAACTGTTGTTTTCAATGAATGGCGAACGGGGAGCATGTACATAAATTAGACAAGCAACAAAAACAAAAGATGATGCCAGTTGGGGATGGGTATGTTGAATACAAAATCAAGGACGAGAAATATGATAATGGTGTACCAGAGCTCTGTGTAATAAGCTTATTGAAGGTCATAATTATACACTCTTACTAACGTGAAGGAAAACATCGTGAGGAAACCCGCATGCCTAAAAAATAAGAAAAAAATTATTTCGAAGACAAATGTCAATTTCGCCAACTCCCAGCCTGCCTGCCTTAAAACCCTCTCAGAAATGAGATGAGGCCTGTGCCCAGCAGTGGGACGTAACTCAGAAACGCAGCAACATCTTTTTGCAAATAACAATTTAAAATAGATTAAGTTGTACAGTTACTTATAAAAACAATTTAAGTAACTCTGCGAATTGTGCGATGTATACGCGCACACAAACATGGGAGTCGACAGCGGTGGTCTAGAGGGGGCATGACGGCTTAGGAGAGTGTCATGCAGTTCGAATCGGTTTTAATGCTAAGGCGCACCAATATGTGTTTCACATCAAAATACATAAATATTACTCGCGTTATATAATATTAAGTAACATTTTGTAAGCAATCATACTATTTTAAAGGGTTGTTAAATTGATGGTATTAGAAGTTTGTTAAATCAAAGACGGGCAGATTCTCTTCCTTTTTAGGAATTAAAATGCAGATGTGTTGTTATCCATATCCATTTCTATATGTGGTAGAGCTACGCTGCAGCTATATTATTAATGGGTCGGCTCGACCGGGGAAGGACCACGCTCTCACTGAATACCTGCGTAAAATAGCAGTTTAATGCTGCTGTGTTTCGTATGGTGTGTGTAGAGATCCGGAGACCCTTTTTTACTGGAAACCAGGCTTTCTATCCTAGCCCTCAGGGGTGACAACGCATCTGTATTTTGATTCTTATTCGAGGATAAATTTAGATGTCTACGGGCCACAGTATCCACTTACCATCAGGTGGACTGTGTGCTCGTTTGTCACCCTTATTCTATAAAAAATCCATGAAGACTAAGATGGACTACCTTCTTCTGAGAAAATGGAGTTTCCGGTTTTCCTCACTCAATGTACGAAACACAACAAAATTGCGCTGTAAATAACAGTGCAAACGCCCGACTTCCCCGGTCGAGCCGAAACATTTGCGCTGATTGAAACTTTTGCTTATTTAGTATCACTAAATTTAAACAAAATAAAAGTTACTTAATATTTAATCTAGTTCGGTACCTACTACGCTATAATGAGTTTAATACATGCATAATACATCACATAATTGACTAAATGAGGGTTAAGCTACGGTCTATATAGCGTGAGACATGTCGATGTCAACGAATATAAATAGATCAAACAATTTACACAAGCCTTCGTTTGTGTGACGTCATGTGTGTCAAATTATCGGCTGAAAGAAAACCCACTTTGAAGTATTTACTGAAGAGCCGTCGTATGCCTAATGCTATTAATAATAATGACCTTGAGACCGAATTTCGATCAGTCTCAAAGGAGAGTAGCCGGCATGAGGGGGACGACATAGAATAAGGGTGACAAACGAGCACACAGTCCAATTTATGATGAGTAGATGATGTGATCCACAGAAATTAATATTTATCCTCGATTAAGAATAAAAATGCAGATGATTTGTCATACCTGATGACTGAGATGGAATACCTCGTTTCCAGTAAATAGTACCTCCGGTTCTCTACACTCACCATATGAAACAGAGCAGCACTAAGCCGCTATTTTACGCCGGTATTCTGTGAAAGCGTGGCCCCATCCCGGTCGAGCCGACCCATTCCTGTCACAACCATAATATAGCTGTAGCGTGGTTCTACCACGTATAAGTACTAAGCATTATTATTTGCAGTACATACACCAGGAACCGGAGGAACTTATAATTAAGTCGAATTTTTAATGACCATCACACTGTGTGACTATATGCGTTACAAATAGGTTCACGTTAGTTCCCACTAGCGACATCTAGTGAGTATAACATTATTAGCCCTCATCAATTTTCCGAATAAAAGGGTTGTATAACATAAGCTTAGTTATACAACGTGTAACAAAAACCCTGTGGTTCCCGTTAAGTGCATTATCAAAATCAGTATTCAAGCGTATACAAATATTTTTTTCAAAAAGAAAACATTAAAAAAATAATTTTAATTGAAAAAAATTAATTTGCAAATGGTATGTAGTTTTATTATCCCTGCATTGGCCGAGGAGTAAGAGGATTGTCAGATCAAGACCCCGCATTACCAATATTCGTATGAGTTAGAAGAAATAAAACCACATACAATTTGCAAATAATTTTTTTAATTAAATTAAAATAATGATCGATTTTTCAAAAAAAAATATTTCTATACGCTTGAATACTGATTCTGATAACGCAGTTAACGGGAACCGCAGGGTTTTTGTTACATGTTGTATATAAATAGAAGTGTATTCTTCTTTATTGACCCATTAATGTCCACTACTGGACCTTTCCTACCGCTGAGAGGATTTGCCTTGATTTTCACACTTGACAGAGGTATTGCTGATGGTAACACCAGACGTCTCGTACCTTAGATGATGTTGTCCGTCACCGATCTGGTTATTTAACACCTAGTATAAAGATTTACTTAATAGATTTACCGTCATCTATCGGAAGCTTATTTTTCCGATATTTCCTATTATTGTCTCTTACGGCGCTCACAGGATCAAATGGGGTGATAGATTACAACCGCGTAGTTATTATGTTAGTTTCAGAGCGACCAATAGTTTCAAGTTTTATGTAGTATAAGATTGCTCAGTTTTAACTGCACACGGTTCTTTTGTACTTTTGGTAGATTTTATCACTCTTATCGTCTTAAATATAATAAAAGTTCAAAAATTTACCAAAACTAACTAGAAAGGGCACGTAGATTTAGATATTATGATACGGTAAATGAAACAACATCCATCAAAAATACAAGGGAGGCGCGTACAGTTTTAAACTCGACGATCTCTATAACAATAGGGCTTATCGTGACAAGATTTTTACGTAAAGAACTGTTTTCCACAAAGAATCACGAAGAGCGAGATAAATATAATACATTTTAACTTAAAAAAATACTCCTTACCCCTCCATAGCACAGCAAAGTACAAAAGCATAACTGAAACATCTTTCGATCTTTTGTATGAAAATAAATCAAATTTCTTTGCGCCCTCCTTTCTCCTAAGGAGGGTCGCGTCCGTTTACGGCTTAAAGATCTCTCGTCAGATCGTTAAGCCAATCCCAAAAAGGTGGTGTTTAGTGGGTCAAAGTCTCCACATAACCACGCAACCGGCTGCGTGGTACTCTATGAGCGTTCATTAACACCTTCCCCCGTTACCGGAGGGTTGCCTTATTTGCTTCGGACACAAAAAAAAAGAAATGAAAACATTCATCACAGTTTAAGGATATACTGGAGGATGACCTTTTTGAAAAAAATAGCGTGTAATATGTAGTAGGCCTAGCCTAGTTAGCCTATGATACTGATATTTTACAAAAATAAATACAAAAATTTTGAATTAAATAAAGTAATTAATTAAAATCTATCGAAATTCAAATCATATCCACCCTAGCCTGTGACCCTGCAAAAATGCCTACTAAATTTATTGTTTTATTGCCGTTCGTAAAATAAGGTGGATATGGTTTGAATTTCGATAGATTTTAATTAATTTATTTATTTAATTCAAAATTTCTGTTTTTATTTTTTGTAAAATACCACCAAAAGGTTCTTCTCCTCCGTTCACTTGTTACACCCTATTTTTTCCAGACGGTAAGAAGGTCATCCAGTATATTATATTTACATATTATATTATACATTATATTATATACATTATATTATAAATTATATTATATATTATATTCAGCTCAGCGATAATAAATTAGTCAATAATATATTATATTATTGACTAATTCGTTGTCGCTGGGGCTTGACAAACCTGAAAGCTGAAATTTGAACCCCACTAAATAAGATTATAGTCTTGGTTGAGACTGGCGCTGTGTTCGAAATTCGGTCTTGAGGACATAATATAGTAAAAAACATGTATAAATCGACTGAATCATAATCGCTGAGCTAAAAGCGCTAAATCGAATTACCTACCTAAAGTTTAAACTAAAAGTTATTATATAATTTGATCACTCAATATAAAGAAATACGATATTCTTCCTCTAACAAGCTTATGATGTAGTTTGACGAAAACTCTTCATTTTTGATCATCATCAATCATCATGAAAACATTGTTTAGTCTTTTGGTTAAAAAAAAGAAAGAATTTTTGTAAATAATTTAATTTAAGGGGTGAAAATATGTATAATTAGCTATTTTATTTTTATAGAAAAGCCTATAAAATTACTGTTTAGACTCCTGTAAACATAAAAATACACTTAAAATAATGAAGGTCTGTGAGCATACTAAAATGTAATATTTTGTGGATCCAGTAAATTACTAATTATTATTCATTAGCACACGTTACGTGTCAACCAAATTCAATAAAATTCAATAAAATTTGAATTTTTTAATTTTTATGGAAAGAAAACTATAACAATTCGAGTTGTAGTTTTTTTTTAAAATAGATAAGCAATATATAGCTTAGCGATCAGCCACTGCCGAGTTAACTTCACCTGAGGATTCTACGTTTAGAGGCGAAACACGTGTATTATCGACGGTGGTGTGATTTACCTAGTGTAGTGTTGTTGGGAGTAGTGGTACTGAGATTAGTGGTGACGGGGGTAGTGCACATAATTGAGGGGTAAGGGGCTCTGCTCCTCAAATTAGGAGTAAAATTACACATAATTTTATTTTATTACGCGGGCCTTACCTAATTAATTTTAAGCATCCTTAAATATGAAACTGTGGACGTGGTAGGAAAAGGAGAGATCTCCCGCCGGGCAAGGTGTTCTGCCCGGGGAGCGGCCAACACTCCGTGTGATAGTTCGGAGATGTTCTATATATGCTGTTTATGATTCGGAATGTTGATAGCGTGATTTAAGATTCGGTGTGTATCGCTTGCGGCGCGACGACAGCGCCGCGCGACGACAGCGCCGCCACATCACCCCTTGCTCAGACCGGAGGTCGATAGTGCAGTCCGATTGCCGGTGTGTCCTTTTAATGCCGGTGGGGAATGCATGCTGTGTGCGTAAGGGCAAGTGACACCGGTGCGAATGATATGCCGATGTGTAATGCATGCCGTACTACGCACTGGCAAGTGATGCCGGTGAGAACGATGTGCCGGAGCAAGTGCCAGAAGTCCGCCATATAAATCTGCGGTGAGTCGAGATAAAGGCAAGTTGGACTGGCTTGCAGGAACTGAAGACTGCAGAAGACGATTCTCAATAGTGAATGGTGGGAGTACTTGAGGATGATAACGAAGGCTTGAAGTTGTAGTTTCCGAAGTTTGTTGGTTGCGTGTTCAGATCACGTCGGATGGTCACCACTGTGGCTGTGGAAGAAAAAGGGGAGATATCTCCCGCCGGGCAAGGTGTTCTGCCCGGGGAGCGGCTAACACTCCGTGTGATAGTTCGGAGATGTTCTATATATGCTGTTTATGATTCGGAATGTTGATAGCGTGACTTAAGCTTCGGTGTGTTTCGCACCGCCGCCGTAGCACCGCCATAAAACTATTATTAAAAATTGTGACATAGAAAAGAAAAATAAAAAGATAAAAATTTAAATGACATAGCAGAGTGAAAAAACTATAGAAGCCCTTTACATAATGCTTTAGTTCTCTGGAGACACGATTGAAATAGATAGGATAGCTAAGTCAATAGGGACTCAATATTTTTCGACAGAAAAATCTATACATCTTTACATTCTGAGTAAAGAATTTTCCCTTTTTAGACAACAAAATCCTCTCTTCCATTACGTGTAGAATAGAACGTATTTAATAAAATATTTCTTTACCTCTAGGCTAGATAAGATTTTATTTTCTTTTAGGCTTACTATTCTTATTATATTAAATAAAAATTAAGAAGAGAATTCTAGGGCTGAATCTGAATGACATGGTCAGAATTTGTGATAAGAGAAACAGTATTGTGGGATAAGAGAAAAGTATGGTTTGCAAGATGACGTTGTCACAAGGATTAAGAAAGGGATATACTTCAGTGGTTTGGTCATGTAGAAAGAATGAATGAGGAAAGTGTAACTTTGAAAGGGTATTTGAAAACCCATGCCACAAAGGAGAAAGCCAATCTGTTAGGCTCTTTCTTTGCGTTCAAATTGACTCTCGATGACGCGTGGAACAAAGCGCCGACTAGCGCGCAGTTTGAATGCTCCATGCCAGATGTGCGGTTTACATGGCGCTCGTTTTGCAAAGCACTCCTCTCCTTGAACGTCAGAAAGTCGAGTGGGCTTGATGGAGTCCCTCCCATTGTGCTGAAGATGTGTGCTGTGGAGTTGGCAACGGTTTTAACGCATTTTTATCGGTACTCCTACTCCCAAGTCCAAAAACGGTAGTCCGGAATGCATGGAAGACAGCTTTGGTCCACGTGATCCCTTGAAAAATGCGACCGCTCAGACCCGTCCAATGACGGACCAATCACCATTACCTCCTTGTTCTCCAAAATAATGGAGTCCATTATAAACTGCCAGCTCATGAGGTACCTCTTCTGGTCTACCTGACTCATACATGGGTAGAGGCTGTAGAATCCAAGGAGGAGGCATTGGCCGTTAGTTTGGACACAGCGAAGACCTTCGATCGGGTCTGGCACAAAGCGCTTCTTTCGAAGCTCCCTTCCCATAGGCTTCCCGAGAAATTATGCAATTGGTTCACCAGTTTCCTTGCTGATCTGACCATCAAGGTTGTAGTAGACGATGTTACACAAGGATGAGTGCTATCACAAACGCTGTTTCTTCTGCATGTCAATGATACGTTGCAAACTGGTGACATTCATTGCCATGCGGACGGCAGCACTGGTGATGCATTATAAATAGGCTGTGCCACTATTTCTCAGGAAAACTTCGCCAAGTACCGGGACAAACTTGTGTCTGAAGTCGAGTCTTTGCTGAACAAAATCTCGGATTGCGGACGACTAAATCTAGTCCAGTTCAATCCCTAGAAGACACAACATTGCGCATTTACCGCTAAAAAGAAACTCTTTGTCGTATCTCCTCAGCTTTAAGGCACTTCCTGTGCTGCCTCAGCTACCATCTGAATCCTTGGCGTTGACACATCGAATTGTGTCCAGTTTTGTGGTCACGTAGAAGGGAAGGCAAAATTGGCCTCTAAAAAGCTTGGCGTGCTCAGCAGAGTGAGAGAGTATGTCATGCCGGCATATCGCGTGCAACTTTACAGAGCGTAAGTTTGACCTCACATGGAATACTGTTCTCCACTCCGCTTGACTGCATCCAGCGCAGGGCGATTCGAATTGTCAACGGCCGAGTTTTTGCTGATCTTCTGAGTTCTCGCTGCGTAGGGATGTTGCATTATTTTGCATTTTCTATCGCATACCACGGGGAGTGTTTTGAGTAAAATGGTCAGATTAATTCCAGGCGCCAAATTTCACGAACGCACATCACGTCAAATTTACAATACCATCTTTACCATATGGATGCTTGACGGTCCACCACTGTGCGTTCTACTAAGAGTTTTCTTCCTCGCACAATTTCTCTGTGGAATTGTTTACCACTGGTGATTTTTCCGGACCGATACGACTTAGGGACCCTCAAGAAAAGAGCTTAGTCCTTTTAAAAGGACGACAACGCATGTGCAATCTCCCTGGTGTTGCGGTTGTTCATGGGCGGCGGTAGTCACTTACATTGCAGAACATTGCAGAAGTGAACGGCAGATTCAGGAAGGGACGCCCTAGAAAAAAAATTATCGATCGAAATGGCCAAATATTTAATTAAAGATAGTCCATATTAAGAGTATCCTTAACAGACGAGCATGTATACGTAGGTATATGGATATACAGGAGGTGAGAGAGTTGTGTCAGTATTGTGCCAAATGGAAGTCCCTAGTCTCTGCTTTTCAGAGGAAAAGAGGGGTGACAGACATGAGTTATGTTATGAAAATTTTATGGATTATATGGCATTTAATTTTTAATTACCGACGTTTTGAGAGTCCCAATGGTCGCGGGGGATTGAGGTATTTTGTGACGGAAAGTATTAGAAATCATTATTGGTTGCAGCACGAGTGTATCGTGTCGATTGCGGAAGAACTACGCTATCACAGAATACTAGCGTAAAATACTGGTTTATATATACCGGTATACGGCATGAGCTGCAGCGTTTCATGTTTTTGAGCACATACTCCACCTGATAATAAGTGGATGTTGTATCAATGCAAAAAGCGAGTACGTTGTTACCGCCCAGTATGAAGTTCAAATGCCTCGTTTGTTGTAAGACCATACGAAATGAGAACCATTTTAGAAAGAAGAGATTTTATTAAATGTAAATTCTTCAAGTGAAATTTTCAAATCCTCTCTCCACCGTATTTTTAACAGACAAAGCAAAATTCGTAAAAATGTGAAACTGTCAGATAAAGTTCCACAGGGTGAAATTATTCCATTACATTGCTCGATCCTTTATTTTAAAAATGAAAAATATTTTCGGGATCTCTACAATTTTTAAATAAAGATCTTTGCAAGGTAATTTCTATTAACTGGATGTGGGAAGTCGAAGATGGGGCTAAGAGGAGCTCCTATTGAGACTTTCCGTCTCTAGTTATGGACTGCTGCAAGAGTATGATGATGAGTGTGTTAATAAAACAAGAAAGTAAATACAATATCACTTCCATTTAAAACACATTTATGTTGCAAAAGTGAATAGCAAAATCGACAGGAGACACTCTAGACAGAAGTCTATTGACCTAATTGGCGATATATTGCAAATGGTTCAAATTAAGAGTACCCTTAACCGACGAGCATGTATGCGTAGGTATATGAATGTGACGGAGGCGAAAGTGGTGCGTTAGGATCATGCGAAACTAAAGTCCGTAGTCTCTGCTTTCCCGTATAGTATGATAATATTATGTTCATTTATACGTAGTAGAGCCATGCTGCAGATATGGAGCTCAACCGGGGAAGGACCACGCCCTCACAGAATATCAGCTTAAAATAGTAGCTTAATGCTGCTGTGTTTCATATGGTCAGTGTAGAGAACCGGAGATCCTTCTACTGAAAACGGGGCATTACATCTTAGGCCTCACGGGTGACAACGCATCTGCATTTTGATTCGTAATCGAGGATTGATGTAGATGTCTATGGGCCGCAGCAACCACTTACCATCAGGTGGACTGTGTGCTCGTTTATCACCCTATCCTATAAAAAAATATTGGTTAATATTTGAATATTTTAAATCGTGTAACACTGGGTGAACTTCGAGTTTAGTAATAGTTCTTTGTGTCTTATTAATCCTCATGGGGCACGGGCTTATTATCGTTTCTGAGAGCTATTTAATCAACAAGGCTTCGCCGCTTTGCTCAAGTGCGCGCGTTTCAGGCGATGATGTGTTCAGTGGTGTGGTGGGGAGAACACAGAATTGTGAGGAAATCTGCATGTTGGAGAAATACAAAATTTTAAAATGAAAGAAGGACATAAATGAAGTCCGACAACCACTGGAGAAACACAGCTGAATAATTGTTTCATAATGATCTCGGAAATGGGAGTAGGCATTCAACTTTACTCTTAAAAAAAAGACTGTAATGAATATTGTTGGCATCAATTTTTCCAAATAGTCTTATCTTGGGACTCTTGAGTGTCAAACGGGCACACACAGTCCAGCTGATGGGAAATGCATAATGTGTCTCAAGGATATCCCATATCTATCCTCGGTTAAAGTCAAAATTAACATAGATGCGCTGCCGACCCAGTAAACTAATATAGAATGTCTCGTTAGCAGTAAAATAGGTTTCCGTTTGTTATTCCTCACCAAACGAATCATAGCAGTATTAAGTGAGGTTCTTCCCCGGTTGAGCTAATCCATTTATGCTACAAACATAATACAATTACAGCGTGGCTAATTCACGTAACACCCAGAATAAAATATATTTAGGCTAACATGTATATCAGATTTTACATCATCTTATATCTATATAAAACACAAAAATGTTTCTACATATGTATGATTTTGATGAAATTTTGTGTGTATTTGCATAGGTCCCGACATGGTTTATATTCATATTTAGATTTAGATGTAATGGAGAATAGTCACTTTAATCTACGCGGGTAGATATGTAACTCAAGTAGAAAATATAAAACTTCTATCTTATTTCCTACAAATGTGAAAGATAGATTCTACACCTTAAAAATTATAAGTAGGTCTTGAAGTACGTAATATTTGAGATATGAAAAACAGACAGCTATTCACAAATATTGTTTACACAATATACACACAACTATTGGTACAACATAACTATTGGGTACAGTTTTAGATCGAAACGTCTACGATGGTTCTACGAACGCTACGTGCGTCACTTTCATCGGCAATAGGCTCACTGCTGAATGTTGAGTTGTTATTACAATAGAAAAAACGTGATATTCATTGATTACAAGTAAGGCCTCTTAGTCTCTTATTTTAGTGTAGACTTCAAAAGAAGAGGAGTTTTACGATTCAACTGTATGTTTTTTTTGTAAATATATAAAGCGATAACTTCGTCCAGTGTGAACTGATTTTAATTAATTATCCTTCTCTTATTAAATAAGTTATACATCAAGGAGTGGTAATATATAAATACCACTACTCGGGTTGGTTAATATGGGTCGCTTTTAACGTTTTTTTTTTAAATTCAGCTTAAAATAACTAAAAGGATTACAATAATTTCACATTTAGGGGTCGGCCTTTTAATTCTTTTATACTTTCTCTATAATTTTTGATTGCTTTTCATACAGTTCAGGATTCCAGATGTCAGAATAACCTGAAATTTTTCACACGTATAAAAATCAATTAACAATTTCATGACTATTGTCTATTCTTACTAGGATTTTTTTAACTTTAATCTTAAATATACACTTTTACTGCCAAAAAGTACATCCTGAGCCTGCATTCATCGCTTACCTCCATGTTTTATAAGGTTATCATCTATATAGTCCATATAGTGGGTTATAATTTATAATAAAAATACTTTGAATTCGAATTAAGAACACGAAGAAATATTTTAAAGAAACTAGACATACTCGACTCAAAAGAACTTTTGAAAAGTTCTATATAAATACTTCATAAGACACTTCAGGAATATTTTCATATGTAGGGATTTACTCGTAATATTCAAGGAATTTAGTTGAGATCTAACAGAGTATTGGAGAAATTGCCAGCCAAGTTTGACCACCACGAAATTTTTTATCAAACTTCAAAGAGTTACATAAGTTTTGTTAATTATACTCCGTACTTATTTTCGATTCCATTCTTTTTTTAATTGCTACACCTTCATCAAATTCTTACCATTCCATGGGTTGACTGGTATAGAATGCTTTCAGACATTAAGGCATCCCTAAGTATAATTTTTTTTTATAAGAGAATGCCATAAATTTAATTAGTTTGATTCTTACGTAGTAGAGCCATGCTGTACAGGGATGGGCCGAATATTCGTTTCAGCTTTACCGAACATTCGTATTTGGCTAAATATTCGGCTAAATCGCCGAACGTACGTTACAGTGGTACTGAAAGTGTCCACTATATCGAAATGTACGAATTGAGTAAAATGTCCTTTATAATTTTACTTTTGAAAGTATATTTTATTTATGGGTTATATCTACTTGTATAGCGTTATAGTTTTGAGGCACTGTAGATTTATTTCCAATTATAGCAAACATAAAGTTCGATTTAATGTTTTTGGAACCAAACAAAGTCAAATTGAATTACATTAGTAGGTACATATCACTATACTGTATATCCTGCCAATCATTTTTATCGTATAGTAATGAATTTTCACTAAGAATAAGACAACGAAATACATTTTTCCGCGTGCCGGCAATTTTATTCGTACTAGATGATGCAATAACATTTTAGGTGATTCGGGGGAGCGAATCCGACGCTATTCCAGTGCGCTTTACGGTAACACATTTCGACATAAATTGGTTAGGTACCGAGGTGATCCTGCTGAATAATGTTCATCCGAATATTCGGTTCAGTAAAAGTTTTACCGAACTTTTGGCCGAATATTCGTATTCGGTGAAGTCCATACTCGGCTCATCTCTATGATGTAGCTACATTATGGTTGTAGAATGAATGGGTCGACTCAAACGGGGTAGGACTACGCTTTCACATAATACCAGCGTAAAAATCCATTCAAATCCGCTGCTGAACATAAGTCTCCTCCATAGATTGCCTCACAGGTAGTTCTTCCATAGTTTTCACGCTTGGCTGGCAAGTTGGCAACCGCAGTAATTTATTATTTTGACCTTGTTATTCGAGAGATGATGCTGCCCATCTCCTGACTTGTTTCCCTCTGTGCTTTTGACGACACCCACGAGCCATATCGCGCTGTGGATATTCTTATACCGACACTACACGGTACAGAATTTTTATTCAATAAAGATTACAAGTAACAGTTATTGGAATTCTTTTTTACTTTTACTACTGGTCTGGAAAAAATCTCTTCTGGGAAGAACTAGCAAAAAACACAGCGCGAATTTTTTTCACTACATTACTTGATTTTTTTATGTCTAGCTACCGCATGTTTTAATTTTAACTATTAAACAGAACCCAAACGTTAATAAATTATATTCTGTTTGTGTGTTGTAGAGTTATCAATCAATAATGCAGTCGTGAAATTGGGGCAAACCATTGGAAGCAGCTGTTTGGGGACATCGGGGCCCCTTTCTATTTTATATCAAATATTCATAAAAACGATAAATTGCTAGTTCGTAGAGTGGCTTTGTACAACTTTTAATACATTGTTAGTTTTTTAGTGATTAGGTAAGTTAATAGTTTTGAAGTATTTTTATAACTAAGACCAAACGTATACAACAAGAATAACAATTAAATTGAATTGCATTGACTGATATAATATAGGTTTCAATATTTAACTATATTATCAAGGAAATTTATTTTAAATTTAATATTGATAATATAACAATAATGAAGTAAAAGTGTAACGCGACAAAATGCATTATCAAAGTCATCTGCTGAACAGTGATCTCTATAGTTGCCGCGCTTGATAAATGGATCGGCAACGGCAGTTTTTTTATTTTCTATTAGAAAGATTCTGCTGCCCATCGAAGCGTATTTGAAGAGAAAAAGATTAACAAACGACAACACAGTCCACTTGATAGTGAAGTGACTAAAGTGGACGATGGGTCTATAAACTTCTACGTCTGTTTTCAATTAAAAATCAAAGCAGATGCGTTGTCACCCCTGAGGACTAAGATGGAATGCCTCGTTTCCAGAAAAACGGTATCCGGTTCCCTACATCCACCTTACGAAACACAACATGAATAAGGTGCTATTTCACGTTCTTATTCCCGTACTCCAGTGCCTGATTACGTAATGAAATATTTGATTTCAAGACATTCAGGTTTCTTAACGACGATTTCAAAATCAAAATCAGTAAGGCATTACTGAGGTATTCATTCTGAACGTTTTCTTTGACTACGGCAGGTAACCTTACTATTCCAATTTAAATGTATCTTTTTGTTTGAAGTAAAAACATAAAAAAACGCATCATTGTGGTTTGAAGCTGGATGAAAAGAAAAAGAGACAAAGGTACACGTGTATAGGATTTAGCCTGCGAGAGAAAGAGATAGAATACAGTGTAGTAAGCGACAGAAAAAGAGAGTAAAGTGCGGACCGCAAATTAAAAAAAAACCCATGTTTTATTTACAAACTTCTTAATAGTGGTTATCTAAAGGAAATTTTTGTAATGTTAATAGTAGAGCTAGTAATTTTTTTTAAATATTGTTTTCTCATTATTTAAGTTTCTTCTTTGCTACTGTTAAAATAAGCAGTTAAAAAGCCGAGCAAATTTATTACATAAATAAAATTATCTTAATATACCAATCCATTTATACCAATTCACAATATCATGAATTCGTGCCATCTAGCGTCTATGGTACGTACTACCTTAAGAGTCAATCAAATTTTGTACATAAAAAGACTTCGTCTATAGAATGGAGTAGATGGCGTCATTATAAAGTAATTTTTTTAAGAAAAAAAAGTTTGTCTAAAAAAGGGGTTCTAACATTTATTTGCTATAAAATTAAACTTTTATCTTATACTTCATGCCAAACCTTTGGTTGAAAATGATCATATTAAATAAATTATTTGCCGTGAAATATTTTTATTTTATATTTAATTTCATTCACTTGAAAGGTCTAACATGGAATGCCTCGTTTCTAGTAAAATGGGTTTCCGGATCTTTACACTCACCATGCGAAACACAGCAGCATTATGCTGCTATTTTACGTTGTTATTCAGTGAGAGCGTGGCCCTACCTCGGTCGAGCCAATCCTTTCGTGCTACAACCATAACATGCAGCTGCAGCGTGTATCTACCACTAAAGAATCTCTCAATGTTAAAAATCAGGATGTGCTTCGAATTCAGAATCTATGATTGGTTTGTCTCTCGGTGCTCTATTCTGATCACTAGAGAAGCAATCTACACCCATGGTCACGGGGTCCACCCATGTGTGCTGTAAAGTGCCCGAAACGTTGGGAATAAAAAAGTAAAAATTAAACGCGATAAAATCCGTAAAAATAAATTTATTTCAACTATGTTAAATTTATATACAAGAAATCTTTGCACTTATTTAAATTTGTACAAAAATGTAGCGTGTCGTCGGAAGGCATTAGGCTTTATGTCTTCCTATCACACCTTTATCCAACCAGTACCTTATTTTCCAAGGATAGAGGGAAGATCTTAACAAATGATGCCCTTAGAATTTAGAATATACCTTATGTAACAATAAGCCGGGTGTAAAGGTTAAGGGTGAAACATGTAGGCCGCAACATAAAGTGTTTCGTTTGGCTGCGTGAATAACTTACCTATAACTAAACTTAACTATAACTTAATGTCCGAGTTTTACTAATCGACTACAGTGAATTTTTTTTTAAGAAGTATTCAGTTTATTTGAAAAAAGGCGCTAAAATTATTAATCTAAGATCCGTATGAAAAAAATAAAAAAATATTACGCAAATGTATTTCAGACAAGTAACGCCTGATTCCATTAATTACTATTTTTAAATTAATTATTTGACCCTGTGGCCGCGTGGTACGACATAAGAAAATATGTGACCCCATTTAATCACGCAGATGCCGTAACAGATGATTATGGAAAATGTCAGTAAAAGTTATGGGTTTCGATAAATGGCGGTATAGCCATTTCGTTTTCTGTTACTGTTACCGTTGCAGCCTATTTAAGTCCTCTGCTGAACATAGGACTCCCCCATAGCTTGCCTCATAGCCCCCCTATGAGGCAAGCTATGGGGGAGTCCTATGTTCACGTATAGTGTTGTACGTATAGTTGTATAGCTTTCAGGCAAGCGCGTTATCAACCAGATCTTTTTTATTTTTAGTCGTTGTTAGGAACACGCTGCTGCGCATCTTCTGATTTGTTTCTTAATCTGCTTTTTGTAGCGCGCGGGATGATATGGGGCAGTGGATATTCTTACATCGCCTCTACACGGTCTATCTCGTTTATACCAGATGTAAAACACTCAGCTTAGAACGTGTGAGACGTCTGGAAACGCGATTGTCTATGTGCCTGCCAATCCTGACGACCAAAGTAAATCTCTCTGCAACGGTGAAACCTTTCTACAGCTGTGGAAATTCACGGGTTGTTGAATAGAATAATATCATTTTTAATCAATATTGATTAGAATAATACTTATTGAAAAGTAAAGCCTAAATGACTTTCAATAATACTTATTGAAAGTCATTTAAGCTTTACGACAGGGTCGAAAAAACTTATTTATAAAATATAATATAATAATAGTTTAAAAAATATTTACAATATAATATTTTAGCTCATTCCTTGGGGTTATTATCAATCATGCACTCTTTAGTAGCATAATAACCCTTACTAAACAATTTTGCTTCATTAAAATTTTAAACGTTGAAAAAGAATAATGAAGAAACAATGAGATAATAAAGTTCAATGTAACATTGTATGGATACAAAATGTAAATAAAACCCTGTCCGGTTCATGAAGGTGCTTTTAGCTATCGTGATATGGTTATGTTATTGTGATTCTTTATAGAAATACAAAGATAAGATACAGATAAAGATAGTTATTCTGTAAAACATGAGTAAAATATATAAAGGTGTTAAAAACTTTAAACGAGCTTATAGCGTTACGAGATATGTGGCGTACAAAAATAGATATTACATATATTAATTATTATATAAGATAAATTAACTAACCCTACAGACATAACTTTAAATGTGTAACAATTTTAATGGCACATCCTTAGATTGCATCATTGTATATAACAGTTGGGCTGAAAAGTTCGTATCGTTTTATAGAAAAACACATTTTTTTGGCAAAATTCGATTTTATTATTCAACATAGTTGCCATCGAGGGCGATACACCGATTATAGCAATCTTCCAACTTTACAATACCATTTTTGTAGTACGATTTGTGTTTAGCCTCAAAATAGGCCTCTGTTTCGGCGATTACTTCGTCATCGGCTTTAAATTTCTTTCCAGCGAGCATTCTCTTGAGATCTGAGAACAGGAAAAAGTCGCTGGGGGCCAAATCTGGAGAATACGGTGGATGCGGAAGCAATTCGAAGCCCAATTCATGCAATTTTGCCATCGTTTTCATCGATTTGTGACACGGCGCATTGTCTTGATGAAACAACACTTTCTTCTTCTTCAAATGGGGCCGTTTTTTCGCGATTTCGTCCTTCAAACGCTCCAATAACGCTATATAATAAACGCTGTTGATGGTTTTTCCCTTTCCAAGATAGTCGATGAAAATTATTCCATGTGCATCCCAAAATACGGACGCCATAACCTTACCGGCCGACTGTTGAGTTTTTCCACGCTTTGGATTCGGTTCATCGCGTGCAGTCCATTCAGATGACTGCCGACCGGACTCCGGAGTGTAGTGGTGGATCCATGTTTCATCGATTGTTACACATCGACGCAAAAATTCACTTCTATTGCGGTTAAACAGCTCCAAACATTGCTCTGAAGCATCGACACGTTCTTGTTTTTGGTCGATTGTGAGCTCGTGCGGCACCCACTTTGCACATAGCTTTCGCATACCCCAATATTTATGAACGATATGTCCAACACGTTCCTTTGATATCTTTAGAGTGCCAGCTATACAAATCAACCTCAATTTACGATCTTCCAAAATCATTTTGTGGATTTTTTTATGTTTTTGTCCGTAACAGCCTCTTTTGGACGTCCACTGCGTTCATCGTCTTCGGTGCTCATATGGCCTGTACGGAATTTGGCAAACCACTTACGAATGGTTGCTTCGCCCGGCGCAGAGTCCGGATAACACTCATCAAGCCACTTTTTGATATGAGCAGCACTTTTTTTCATCAAATAATAGTGTTTCATTAAAACACGAAATTCCTTTTTATCCATTTTTTTCAAAATAGCAAAAGTTGCTTCACTCAAAATGCTGTATCTCACAAACTAATAATCAGACAGCTGTCAAATTTATACACGTTTCTTTTGAAGGTTGGTACTACCTAAAACTGATATGGATTTTATTCTAGTGGCGCCATCTCATAGAGACGATACGAACTTTTCAGCCCAACCAATAACATAAACAGTCACGCCTGTCAACCAGACGGCTAGGTAAAGACTACGGATTGCTATTTGGTTCGATCCTGACTCACCTCGCTCTCCTCCTAAAGGTCTATATACCTGCACATACATCCTCTTACCTTTTACATATATCCATGGTCACGGAAGGAGCGAAGGTGCTGTAAAGTCTTCAAAACGTCAAGACTATAAAATAAATTAATAAATGCAATAAAATATGTACAAAGTAGTTTTATTTAAATTAGTAGTGTTCGCGCAAAGATAATGAATCAAAAATCCTTGTATTGAATTAACGTTTTTTAAAAAAAATATAAGTGCTTATTTCTATTATGATTTTGTATAGAAAATAAAAGAAAAGTTAAAAAAACAACCGCAATGCTATACTAAATTAAATTATAACTATATTAAATTGAAGAAACAGAAACAATTTAACCCCAGGCATAAACTGAGCCACTTTAGATTGTATTGGATATCGATTTCTAATTCTGAGTCTGTATCGGTATTAAGTGGGTCAATTGCCCGCTTCGGTGTATTGTTTGCTCAGTTACTTTTACCAACCAGTTTAATTTTTGTATCTGAAAGGTCTTAGGAGGTCTGAAAGGTCTAAAGTCAGGGGGTTTTCATGCTGGTCTACCTTTCCGGTGATCCTGTTATGGAATACGAATACGCGACCCCGGCTCCCCGAGCTACTGTTATTCTCATACCTTTCCTGCCGAGATAACAGTATCCTTACACCTACGCTCCTACCCCCAACCTTCTTTTTCCTTTTCCCAAAATGGTAGCTTCCTCTACCAACAATAGCATACCCAAAGAGGGTTGGTGTCAGGCAGGCGGCCGACTGTAAAACTTTTGCCAAATCCCATGCAGTAAACTTATGAATATTACGAGTTGTGGGATATATGACAGGGCTAGGGCGTACCCCGCAGGCGACGCGCAGGGGCAGCACCCGGCTCCTGTGGGAAGTGGGCAAGGGTTGTCGCACCTTACGGAGCGGGTGCGACGTAAGAGGCGAGCCCGTAGAGAGAAGAATGTCAGAGTGAGGTTTGCAAGCTGGAATATAGGTACGATGACTGGAAGAGGAAGAGAGTTAGCAGATGTTTTGAAACGACGAAGAGTGAATGTTGCCTGTTTGCAGGAAACAAAATGGAAGGGCAATAAAGCAAGAGAGATTGGGGAAGGTTGTGTTAGATAGTGGAATGAAAGAACGAGTGACAGATGTGAAAAGAGTAAATGACAGAATGATAGTTGTTAAATTAATGATTGAAAACAAAGTAGTGAATGTTGTAAGTGTGTATGCTCCGCAAACAGGCTGTGAAGAGAGTGTGAAAGAGAAGTTTTGGGAGGAATTTGATTCTATGATGATGGGAATACCTGAGAGTGAGGATGTTTATATGGGAGGAGATTTTAATGGACATGTAGGGAGAGTGAATGACGGGTATGAAAGAGTACACGGTGGATGGGGGTACGGAGTGCGCAACCGTGAGGGGGAAGTTCTTCTGCAAGCAGCATGTGCTTTCGACCTGGCTGTAGTAAACACGTGGTTCCAAAAACGAGATCAGCATCTTATTACTTATAAAAGTGGCCACTACGCGACACAGATCGACTATCTTCTGTTAAGACGGAACCAAATCAAGAGTGTAAAAAACTGCAAAGTGCTTCCAGGTGAAGACTTAGTATCCCAGCACCGAATTCTGCTGGCTGACATCTGCTTAACTGTTCGCCTCAACAAACATAAGGATCGTCCCCCACCCAAAATAAAGTGGCATTTGTTGCATAAGGAGGAGTATGCAAGTGAATTTAGAGAACTAGTTGTAAACAAGATGATAGAGATGGGTGATATGGAAGGAATGAGTGTGAATGAGTGCTGGAAGGAAATGGCTGATTGTATCCGAAGTGTGGCAAGGAAGGTGTTAGGCGAAACAAAAGGGAAGCGTATGATAGATAAGGATGGGTGGTGGTGGAGTGAAAGTATTAGAGAAGTTTTGAGAGAAAAGAAAAATGCCTTTAAAGAATGGCAGAGCGTAGAAGACCAGAATGAATCCATAAAAGAAAGTAAGAGAGGGGCGTATAAAGAATGTAAGAAGAGAGCGAAGAAGGAAGTTGCTATTTGTAGGGCAGAGGCGCAAGATAAATTATATCGGTCCCTTGAAAGCCCCGAAGGTCAAAAACGACTTTTTCAAATTGCAAGAGCGAGAGAAAGGAATGGAAGAGATGTTTCACATGTGAAATGTATAAAAGATGATTCTGGAAGGATTTTGACTGACGATGAAAGTATAAAGAAGCGGTGGAAGGAGTATTTTGAGAAATTGATGAATGAGGAGAATGAATGGAATGGTATGCTTGAAAACCCACCAGTGAATATGGGCTTAGTGAGAGAAATTAGTGTGGAAGAAGTAAAAATGGCTGTTAGGAATATGAAGAATGGGAAGGCAGTCGGCCCAGATGGAATACCAGTAGAAGTGTGGAAGTTGCTAAGTGCGGATGGATGGAAGTGGTTGAGTTTATTTTTCGGTAAATTGTTGCAGGAAGAACAAATACCTGAGGAATGGTGCAGTAGTATACTGGTCCCCATTTTTAAAAACAAAGGAGACGTTCAAAACTGCAGCAGTTAACGGGGAATAAAACTCATGTCACATACGATGAAAGTCTGGGAAAGAATAATAGAGAGAAGAATGAGAGAAGAGTGTGAGATAACACAAAACCAGTTCGGATTCATGCCCGGTCGAGGTACGACAGATGCCACTTTCGCATTACGCCAATTGTGCGAAAAGTACAAGCGCGTGCATAAAAATCTGCACATGGTTTTTGTCGACCTTGAAAAGGCGTACGATCGGGTTCCCCGTGAGGTTTTGTGGTGGGCGTTAAAGATGAAAGGTATGCCTGGGAAGTATGTGAGGTTAGTCCGTGCTATGAACAGAGCATCCCGTACATGTGTACGATCTGCCGCGGGAACTACGGGCAGTATCGATGTGGCGGTAGGGCTGCACCAAGGGTTGGCATTGAGCCCTTACCTCTTTCTACTGATTATGGACGCTTTGACGTCGGACCTGCAGGATGAGGCACCCTGGTGCATGCTCTTTGCCGATGACATCGTGCTTGTCGGGGAAGAAGGCATCGAGGTACAGAGCAGACTGACGGGGTGGCAACAGAGGCTGGAAAGTGTTGGCTTGAAGATCAGCAGATCCAAAACCGAATATCTGTGCTGTGATTTCGGCGGTCTTTCCAGTTCTGTACCCATGTCGTTGGATGGCGCTATACTGCCTACCAGCTCAGATTTCAAGTACCTCGGTTCCCTCATTCAAGGCGACGGCGGAATAGATAGAGCTGTGCAGCATAGGATTAACGCAGGGTGGATGAAATGGCGACAGGTCACAGCCACAACGTGCGATCTCCGAATGCCAATAAGGCTGAAGGGGAAAATTTACAAATCGATCATCCGACCTGTCGTCATGTATGGAAGTGAATGCTGGGCCGTCAAGAAGAAGGATGAAAATAGACTGCATGCGAATGAAATGAGAATGTTACGATGGATGTGTGGTGTGACAAGGATGGATAAGATAAGGAATGAGTATATAAGAGGAAGCCTGAAAGTAGCGCCAGTGGTAGAAAAGGTGAGAGGAAGCAGATTGGCATGGTTTGGGCATGTGATGCGGAGGAATGAAAGTCATGTCACAAAACGAGTGTTGAATATGAATGTGGAGGGACACACGGGCAGAGGAAGGCCGAATAAAAGATGGATCGATTGTGTGAAGAGTGATATGAGAATGAAAGGAGTAAGTATGGAAATGACGGCTGATAGAGAGGAATGGAACAAGAAGGTTTACTGCGCCGACCCCAGATAATGGGAAATGGTTTAGAGAATGAATGAATGAATCTGAAAGGTCTTAGGAGCTCGTAACTTAAAGTATAGGTGCCGTTACTAGGCATTCTATCTCAGTCCTGAGGGGTGACAACGCTTTAATTAAAAATAAAGTTTTCAATATTCAAAATGTGGTTGAAGTCAATGTCTGAATTACACTTAGGTTTTTTGCAAACTATTGTGAACATCAGAATTAACCATTAATTAAGACTTCTTCAGAGTATTGCTCTGTCTTCATGTATGTAATAATTATTTTTTACATAATAAGGGTAACAAACAAGCAAATAGTCCACCTGATGGTAAGTGGATGCTTTGGCCCATGTACATCTACATTAATGCTCGATTAAGAATCAAAAAGCAGATGCGTTATCACCCCTGAGGAATAGGATGGTATGCCTCGTTTCCTTTTATAATTATAATAATATATTTAATTATAGCTTTCTCATCTGGTTGGGTTCTAATTTTATTCAATAATTAACCAATAAAAATATTAAATCGTAACTACACTAACTTGGATTCTTAATGCAAACGAAAACAAAACAGAATATTTCTTTCCCTGACTAGGAAAGTATAGCAAATAAGCGAAACATTCGAAAAAGTTAGAAAAACACTGTCACGTTTGCGAAAGAGATTAAAAGTTACAGGGGCGTAAAGTTACACGGTTCAAGGAGTTTGTAAGTTTGTTTTCTAACGTGAAGACACTTAATCACAAAGTCTAAAGTAGTTAAGCCACCACGGTTGGATAATCTGCGAACATAAGTTCTACATAAATTATATATATATATATATATATATATATATATATATATATATATATATATATATATATACATGTATACGTACATACCACACACGTGTATGTATGAATGTATATATTTGTAATTTTATGTACGTGTAGGTTACACTTGTATAGTCTAGTCTATATTTTAGTTGAATAATATTACGTAGTTAAATAGCAATTTAATTTAACTTTTTTTATATTCTTTATTGTTCTACCTACGTTAAATTTTCACCACTTCATGGGTTAACTGGTAGACAATACCTCAAGGCAAGGCTTAACTTATTTATTTATTCTTCATTGCAAAATTATTGCAATGAAGAATAAATAAATAAGTTAAGTACGTGTTCTTAAGTTTTTAAAAGTTAGAGTAAAAAAAATTACGTGTTCTTAAAGTCTTAGAAGTCTAGGAATTAATCAGAACCATAATCATTTAAATCGTGGATTTTTTTTGATTTTTTAAAATTTATTTGGGACAACAAACAATAGTACAATAAGCATTACAAAGAATAGAAGTTTAAATTAGAATTTGAATGGTTAATTCTACAATCAACTACGTTTACACGCCTTACTTAGTTTTGCTTAGTACTAACAAAATTAAACTTATACAATATATTTATACATAGTAAAAGTAACATACTAATAAAGAAAAAATCATAACATATATGTTATTTTAAGTGTTACAATAGTTGTTTTTGGCCTTGGGTAAAGATGTTGCAAAAATATCTATATCTAAAAACTTATCATCAAATACTGACATCAACCGTCGCAGTGGTATGCGTTTGCCGACATTAGTACGGCAAGCTCCAACGGCGAACACACATCGTCGGCGTACACTGCGTAAGTTATTTTGGCGAGGTACAATACTACTACACTACTATACTACTAGGTACTATTATTCCTATCTGATTTAAAAGCGCTAGGCAATCAAATTTATTATGACTAATCTTAAACAAAAATATAGCCTGCAATAATAAACGCCTCGATCTCATTGTAATTAAGTTATATTTAACACGAAGTTTATCATATGAAAGGGTAAAATATTTAAGACGATAATGCATGGTGCGTAAAAACTTGTTTTGAACTTTTTCTATGGCTTCACCATATTTTGCATAGTAGGGGTCCCATATAACACAAGCATATTTTGATTGCGGCTGAATTAAGGACTTAAGCAAATACAAATATGTTGAAGGCTTTTTGAATTTGTTTGATGATCTCGTAACAAGACCATAAAGTTGATATGCTTTGCTTATAATTTTTTCTAAATGTAAATCGAAGTGAAGTTTTTGGTCCAAAATTACACCAAGATCTCGAATAAAAGAGGCTCTATGCAACAGTTTGTCACAGAGGGTATAGTTGAATTTAACCACTTTTGTGTTTTTTGTAAAAGATATTGTTAGACACTTTAGGATACTAAGATAAATTAAATTTAATTTAATAAATGGATTATAGATATTACACAGATATCAGCTATATATATAATGAAGTTTAATTATATCCAGGTCCTACAAATTAGTAGGCTGAAGTGGCAATGAGCCGACCATATATCTCGAAAAACCGACATCCGATGGGGAAGAAAGGTTCTCGAGTGTCAACCTTGTACCGGTACGCGAAGTGTAGGCCAACCTCCCACTAGATTGAGTGACTACATGGTAACACACACAGGAAGTCTATGGATGCAGATGGCTCAGGACCGGGCTTTGTGGCATTTATTGGGTAAGGTCTATGTTCAGCAGTGGACTTGTGAAGAGATGTAATGATGATGTCCTGCCCTGTGGGCATACGAAGTGCAATATTTTTTGCATATAAATTAAAGTAGGTATCGAAACAATAACTAGTTGTAATATAAACAAAACATAGTTAAGCCATTAATTTCACAGTTTACACGTGCTATGGCCATGCTGCAGCTACTCGTTTATTATTTATAGCACGAATGGGTGCCTGGTGTTTACCGGGGAAGTACCACGCTGCTTCAGAATACCAGTGCGATATAAAAGCTTAATGCTGTTGTGTTTCGTATGATGAGTGTAGGAACCGGAGATCATTTTACTGGAAACGATTTATACCGTCTTAGTCCACAGGATCGACACGCAAACATTCACCATATAGATATGCATCCACTTACTATCAGGTGAACTGTGTGCTAATTTGTGACTCTTATTCTATAAAAAAAACTCTCAAAAACGAGCAACTTTTTCTTTATAGAATACGGATGACGAACGAGCATACAGTCAACCTGAAGGTAAGTGGATGCTGTTATGCATAGACCTCCACATTTACCCTTATTAGGCATTAAAATGCAGATGCCTTGTCACCCCTGAGGACTAAGATGGAATGCCCTGTTCACAGTAAACAAGCGGCTCCGATTTTCCACACTCACCTTAAAAAGACAGCAGCATTAAGCTGCTATTTATCTGTTTTATCCATTTTTTATTTTTTATTATTTTATCTATGTTCGATCACTGTCGGCACCAAGGAATTGGTAATATCAATTTTAATTTGATGATTCTTTTGAAATTTTACGATCGTCACCATCATTACAGCCCCTATAAGTCATCTACCAGGTCATCACTCAATCTAGAGGAGAGCTGCTCTACCCTTTGCTTAAAGGCCCCATCGGTTGTTCCTTTTTAAACCATTTTACTCGAATAAAACTAATTTAACTAACTTTAGGGATTTTATACGTCTCCCTCGTGACTACAGGTGTTGTCAAGTACCCGAAACTACGAAAATGAAAATAAATGTAATAAAATGAAACGCGATAAAGTTCCCAAAGTTAGTTTTATTCCATGTGTTATATTCACGTTAAAATAAATCATTATTTTACTGGTTTATCGTTATTTCAGCTTACTGATCCGTTGGACTATGTCGATATTATGTCTTCATTATACTACACAACAAAATAGACATCTACATTCTACCTCGAGTAAGAATCGAAATGATCACCCTTGAGGACTAAGATGTAATGCCTCGTTATCAGTAAAACGGGTCTCTGGTACTCTACACTCATCATATGAAACACAGCAGCATTAGGCTGCCATTTTACGCTGGTATTCTGTGAGAGCGTGGTCCTTACCGGGTCGAGCCGATCCATTCGTACTACAATTATAATATAGCTGCAGCGTGGCTCTACTATGTATAAAATATTTCTATCTTTATTAAATATTATATAATTATATGATAATATTAGTATGAATTATATAAAATTATCAAAAGTTAGTACAGCCTATCAAAAGTTCACTGGTAGACAGGCCTCCCCATAGATTGCCTTCTAGGACGGGATATTGGCCATAGTTGCCATGCATGGCAGGTGGCTGGTAGATGTATCAGTTGTTATTAAAACGCAAATTAAGACACCTATGTAACGATGTTGGGTATAAGTTTGATTAGGTAATATATCATATTTTGCAAAAGATACGTAGCAATATTCATAATAACCATACAATGTGATTGACACATAACGAATTTTAAATGAGTATAAATTATGTAGCCCACTTCGAATTATTATTGTTCATACTGTCCGGGCATTATAAAAATAATGTCCTAATTAATCACTTGGTCTATAACATATATAAAATGATACTGTATTACAACAAGCTAGAAGTATATCACTTGAAAACCATAGGATAAACTCCGAGAGCAGTGTAAGCTCCGACTTGGCAATCAATATTGGGTATTAGGGCATGAGGAACGCTGCCTGAGCTATTGTTTCGTAGTTTCAGTTGGATCTATTAGAAAATAGCTCGACATTGTTATATAATTGGTTGTATTTCTTAATCGAAGAACTGTTTGACTCTAATAAAACTAAACGTTGGATAAAACTATTTAATAATACGTTTCGGGTGCTTGCCAAGGTTCATGCACCCATGATCACTGAGGGGGGGTGTCTCCCCCGTAACCATGGGTGCTGAAAAGCACCTGAAACATCGGGAATTTAAACCAAGTTAATTAAACGCGATAAAATCCGTTCATCCATATAAATAGTTCTATTCAATGTGTAGTGTTCGTGTAAGTATAAGAAATCATTGAAACAAAACGTTTATTTTTATTTTCATCTTTAGCCGACTTTAAGACTAGGTGGAGTTTGTTTTTACGTAAGCGATGTCTTTGTCAATTGTGATATTTTTTAAATCTTTTTCTATCAAGGAGCTTATACTTCGGGGGTGCTCTTATATAAATTTGGAAACAAAATTTCACACCGAAGGGTGGCAAAATTGGAAATTAAGATTTTTTATGGAATTATTAAGACGAAATAAGTCTAATTGAAAGGGTCAGAAGTTAAATAATAATTAAAAGTAAAAAGCTGACTTTGAACACATAAAACCTTAAAAAGCAATAAAATTCTCACAGTAAATACCAACAAAAATCTCAAAGAATACCAGCGTCAAATAGCAGCTTAATTCTGCTGTGTTTCGTATGGTGAGTGTAGAGAATCGGAGACAATTTTTACTGGAAAAGAGGCATTCCATCTTAGTCCTCAAGGCTGACAACGTATCTGCATTTTGATTCGCAAACGAGGATGGATGTAGATGTCTATGGGCCACAGCAACCATTAAAAAAATATTTCTATTCTGTAGTCGGCACTTTAATTCTTCTATAAGTATAATAACATCTTAGCACCCACTACAGTATAATTTATTATTTAATTTTTCTTTTGTTGTTCAAAGTCTATTTTTTATCTTCAAAAACTTTTTTCCTGTAAACATAATAATAGCTTAAGCTTTTCCTTTTAGGAAGAAGGACTTTTTGTGCCTGGGATTCTTATATAAATAAATAAAAGTGTTATTTAATTATCCACACTATTTACATTGTGATGCATTACAATGCATTCAGAATTTATTGCCCACATAACGGAGTATTAAGCAAATAATTAATACTGTTAGTTAATATACAGGCTGTTGTAATTGTAACATGTATTTATAACAACATAATATGTTTTACCAATTCAATATTTTATTAATTCGACCGTTATGTTGAATGAATAAAATATTGAATTAGTTTAATAAGAAAGATCATTGTCTATGTCCCTAAGCAAATAATGAAGCAGAAAGGTGTTTAATTGTTGGTCCACTTGCCTACTTAGTTCGGTGAAAAACAATATAATTTTAAGCAGCCACAGCTAAAGTAATAATCATATAATAGATGGGTCTGATGAGGCCAGTTAGGTAGTAATATAAATTAGGTGGATGAATACAGACGGCGCAGAAAGCATGCAGCAGCATGGCAGTAGAGTCCAAAGGGGAGGCGTTGGCCGTTAGTTTGGACATAGCGAAGCCCTTTGATCGGGTTTGACATAAAACGCTTCTTAAGAAGCTTTCTTCCTATAGACTTCCCGAGATATTGTGTAATTGAATCACCAGTTTTCTTGTAGTTCGGAGCATCGAGATCGTAGTAGATGGTATATGCTCCGACTACAAGCCTTTTAAACGCTACTGTTCCACAAGGCTGCGTGCTATCATCAACGCTGTTTATTCCGCATATCAATGATGTGTTGCAAACCAGTAACACTCATTGCTATGCAGAAGACAGCACTGGTGTTGCACTGCACCCAATAAATATTGGCACGGGCCGTGCCAATATTTCTCGGGAAAACGTTGCCGAGTACCGGGACAAACTTGTGTCTGAAGTCGAGACCTTTGTTGAACATAGTTTCGGACTGGTGGCGACTAAATCTAGTCGAGTTCAATTCCCAGAAGACACAAGTTTGCACGTTTACCGCAAAAACCCTTCGTTGTATTTACTCAGTTTCAACCCACTCTCCTTGTTGACTCAGCCAGTATCGTAATCCTCGGCGTCGATAAATCGAGTGACGTGCAGTTTAGTGATCACTTGGAAGCGAAGACCCAATTAGCCTCTAAAAAGCTTGACATGCTCAGCAGAGTGGAAAAGTATTTCATGCCGGAACACCGCCTTCAACTTTACAAGGTGTAGGTTTGGCCGCACATGGAATACTGTTCCCATCTCTGCGCTGGGCTTCTTAGTGCCTGCTGCTTCCATTTGATCGCATCCAGCGCAGATCCGTCTTAATCGTCGGCAATCAAGCTATTTTCGATCAGCTTGACTCACTGGCCCTGCGACAAGATGTTGCAGCTTTTTACGTATTTTATCGCATTTACGACGGGAAGTGCTCTGAGAAATTATTCGCACTATTTCCAGTCGCACAATTTCACCATCACACATCGCGAAAAAACTCGCGATACCATCCATACTATCTGGATGACTGGTGTTCCATAAATGTGCATTTAAAAGAAGTTTTCTCCCTCATACAACTTCCTTGTGGAATCGACTACCACTTGAGATTTTTTCGTACTGAAACGACTTAGGGACCTTCAAGAAAATAGTTTACTCCTTTTTAAGAGACCGGCAACGCATCTGCAATTCACCTGGTGGTACATTTGTTCATGGGCGATGGTAATCATTTACTATCAGCTGAGCCGTATGCTCGTTTGCCCCCTCTCCCATTAAAAAAGCCTTCAAAACGTAGGAGAGCTATGGCTGGCTAATATTATGATAACTATACCAATAATTACAGAATTTTTGCAACAAACTACTCCATAGAGACCAACACATCATAAAGACAAAGTAGTTCTCTTTGACATTTCTAGGAAACGTTTTTTGATTTCATATTCTTAACGAAAGTCTGGCAAATTAATACTTTTGTTGTAACGCCATATTCATTATACAATTTAAAATAATTGCGAATAAAGGCGAGAAACAAAGGGTTGCTTTGTAATTATAGAAGTAACTCTTAATTGCATTATAAATGAGGCTGCATTTCGGACTGAGCAGAGAAAATTATCCGAATAATGTGGAAAACGTGTTATTTAATGCTTTTGAGATAACTTTAATTAAATTGAACCTGTGAACTTTAAGTAGCAGAGTCACGTTGCAGCTATATTATGGTTGTAGCATGAATGAATCGGCTCGACCGGAGAAGGAGTAGTCGTGTAAAATAGCAGCCCAATGCTGTTGTGTGTGTAGAGAACCAGATATCTTTTTTGCTGGAAACAAGATATCCCATCTTAGTCTTTAGGGGTGGCAACGCATCAGCGTTTTGATTTTCAATCGAGTACGTAGATATCTATGGACCTTAACATCCACTTACTATCAAGTGGACTGTGCGCTAGTTTGTCACCCTTTTTTTAATAAAATGTGATACATACCACTCTTCTGGACTCCTCTTTTCTCCAGGAGTTCTTCTATGTAGTATCAATCTCTTATATATTTCTGTTGATATTCAGCGCTATTCAGTGCCAGTCTGAAGAATTTGTTTATAGACTAAGTGTGGAAAACGAACACACAGTCTACCTGATGGTAAGTGAATGCTGTAGCCCATAAACATCTACATATATCCTCAATTAAGAATCAAAATGCAGATGCGTTACCAGTTGCCACCACTGAGGACTAAGATAAAATGTCTCGCTTCCTGTAAAAAGGGTCTCCGATTTTCTACACTCACCATACAAACACAGTAGCATTTAGCTATTATTTGACGGTGGTATTCTGTGAGAGCATGGTCGTTCCCCGGTCGAGCCGACCCGTTCGTGTGGTTCGTGACTACCTATATCAACCATCATATGGTTGACATAGATAGTCATTATAATTGTAGGCATAGATAGTGTAATACATAGGTATTATATAATAATATGTATCATTATATAATATTGTTTGCTAGTCACCCACCCCAGTTTCATCTCGATAGAATTTATTAATGTGGTGATATTTCAGTAAAATGATAATCATAGATTTTTGATTTTATATTTTATATAAAAGATCTATAAGTTTTTCGGATAAAATATAACCTCCTGGCAGTGCTTTATCTGTCCGTACCGTTCCACCCCTGCTGGTTCAGAATTTCCAAAAATTAGCCTGGACAGATAGACAGATACAAATTTTAAAAATAGTTAAATTTTCACTTCACTTCTACTTCAATTTTATTTACATGTATAAATAAAGGTAAGTTTTTACTATGTGTCACTATATATTCTTTATTCTTTAATAATAATAGTATTAAATTGACAAGTTTTAAAACCCCCCAAATAGCAACAAAAAATTCTAGAATCTAAGCAAAGAACACTCGCTAAAAAGTCAGCTTTCAAATGAAAAGAATTAAATCTAAATTGATTCATCCGTTTGAAAGCTACGATGCTACAAGCTGACACACAAATATACACAAACACACACACATAAACACGTTAAACATGTAATACCCCTCTGTTTGCGTCGGGGGTTAAAAAGGAAGATTTTATAATTAGTGACTAACGAATATCATAATAATCATATAATTATAATTGTTTTTCACTTATGCAACATCTCTACAATGTCTGTTATATATGTGCTTAATAAATCTATACAATGTCTGTTATATATGTGCTTAATAAATTTTGTCTTTCATCTAAGTGTATCTTGTCGTTTCAATTAATCCTCCTTAGTCGTCAGTATAATTAAGTAATTAAACTTATAGAAATTGATTTGGGCGGCTGGCTTGGATCGGGAGAATTATCTATTACGAACGATGTTATACCACAGCTTTTGGATCTTTAAGTGGCTTAAATTAATAAGGTAAATATTAATATTGCGTAGGTTACATCGCACTGCTATTTGTGGCTAATATTCCTACGTTATTGTGGCTTTGTTTAGATTTAATTAATAATCAAATCAATAATAAAAATCTGTTCGTAAAGTTTCTTCACAGTCTGTTCAGGTATGCCAAAGTTAAGCTCGTACAGTAGAGGGATGTCTTAGTAGCATGCAAACTTTCAGTTTAATGGAAGCCGGATATTTCGTATTACAGACAAAAATATTATTTTATTCATATATATGGTACAGTTATACAAATTCCTTGCCGAGTCTCTTGCCAATTTTTATCTGTACTGTGGCCTCACTTTTTTATAGAATAAGTGTGACAAACGAACACACAGTCCACCTGATGGTTAGTGGACAGTGTGGCCCATAGACATGTACATCTATCGGAGGTTAAAAGTTAAAATGCAGATTCATTGTTACCCCTGAAAACTACGGTGGAGTGCCTCCTATCCAGTACAAAAGGTCTCCGGTTTTCTTTACTCACCATACGAAACAGAGGTATTAAGCTGCTATTTTACGCTGGTATTCTGTAAAAGCATGATCCTTCTCATGTCGAGCGACGCAGTTGAGTTGTTGGCTACGGGAAAACAGCGCAGAACTACAACGGATGCCTATAGAACAGAAACGGAGAGAAACTTTTCATTCAATAAGGATTATAAATTATAATACTTCTGAAAGTCGGTTTTTTATTTACAACTGGTTCGGAAAAAAACCTTTGTCCTGGGAAGAACCAGAAAGAAACCCAGAAGGACTATTTTTTTTAAAATAACAGCTTACAATCATGTACTTATGTTACAATTAACAACACAAAACAAATTAGAAATAGCTTGATAGGGATCATCCTTCTCAAGGGTTATTATCATCCATAAATTCTTAATATTATAATTAATTTTTTTAAATGTATGCTGATGATGCAGTGCTTATTGCACCATCAGAAGCAGAACTGCAGGCATTAGTCACGTGTGTGAAATTAAAAGTCTCCGTTTGAATACTAATAAAACTAAGGTTCTGGTATTTGAAAAGGACGAAGAGAGAACGAAATGTGAAATATGGGTAAATCAGGAATGTCTATAACAGGAAAATGAAATTGTATACTTGAGGAGAGCTTTCAGCCGGGATGGAAGATGTGATTTAGATGTGGATAGGCGTGTCGCTGCCGGAAACAAAGTCAATGGTGCCCTGAATGCATTAGTCAAAAGGCAAGGCGTGGTGAAGAGTGCACGCCTTGCAATACATAACGCAGTGTTGGTACCGACTTTGTTATATGGCAGCGAAACCTGGGTATGCCAGAAGAAGCATAAAAGCAAGTTGAATGCAGTGGAGATGCGATCTCTTCGTAAAATGTGTGGCGTTAACATAGCCGACCGAAAGCGAAACGAAGAGATTCGCAATATGGCAGGATTGAAAGATGACCTTATCACAAAAATTGATAGGGGCGTACTCCAAAGGTTTCGGCACGTTGAGCGAATGAGTGAAGACCGAATGGTGAAGAAAATATATAGAGCGAAAGTAAATATTAAAAGGTGTCGAGGTAGATCAAGACTAACTTTCGAAGACCATGTGAGCAAATTGCTCGAAGAGGGGAGGGTCAAGAGTACTCGGATACCTAGACGTGCATGTATGAAGAAGTTAATGAACCAGAAAGAAGCGAAAGAGGTATGTAAGGATCGTGACACTTGGCGATCTGTTCTCTCTGGCTACCCCGTTAGGGATTGTGCGTGAAGATAAGTAACTTTTTTAAAGTTTTTAAATTTTGTGTATGTACAGTAGACTTTATCTAATCAAGAGAAAGAAGAGGAAGAAACTTTTTTTTACTTTGAATGTTTCTGCAAATGTATTTCTCGCCGGCCAATAGCTCACTGAAAAAAATAAGTAAAGGCCAACTTCAAAGAATCGGAAAGGATAGAATAATTTACATTCTGTAGTCATTGCAAAGATATAGTGTATAAAAGTATTTAGAAGCCCCGACCCCAGAATGTAAATAACTTTATTCTTTTAGATCTTTGAAATCGCTCGAAATTTTTATTAAAATGTTTTTTTTAACTCTTTGGAGTAGACTAAGGAACATCACAATCTTAGTGTCGTGTAAATAGCTACATTAAATATTTCATTTCCTATTTGCCACTTTCTCTCCAAATTTATAAGAGACCACACCAGAAGTACATATTTACATATTTAATATAACCATAGAATACTAAAATACACAATAGAATGGCTGTCAACCTTATTTTGTATGAGGATTGGTGTCGCCGGGAGCACACATACAAGCAATTACGTCGTATTATCACTACTGCAAACCCAATTCGCTGTGTTGACAGACAGCGAATTTATATAATTTAAACTTTTGATTAAAGTTTTGACACATCAATATTTCTTTATTTTTATTTCTAATATTCACAAAATATAAAAAGTTTCGACTTACTGGTTGTAGAACATATCACCTTTATTTAAATTCCATTTCCCGCTGTTTTTACGTATTTATTGCACAATTTGCCATTTTTAAATAATTTACGTGCAGCGACGCTTGACACGAAAATTGAAAACGAGTGACTGTTGATATTTACACATGTGAATCGACATGTTAGTGGCTACACGGGCTCCGCCCACTCCCCCGTTATATTATGTATGTATAGTATTCTATGAAAATAACCTACAATAATACCTTAATTTATTTAAAAAATTATCAAAATTGGTTTACAATTTGCGAAGAAATAACGGCTCCGTGGCGCAGTGACTTAGCAATATGTTGCAGCGCTGAGAGCCGCGGATTCGAATCCCCCACAAAACGAGGCCTACAAATAATTGTTCTTAATCTGAATGTTGGCCCTTGTGAAATATGTGAATGTGAATATTGAAATAATACTAGTTTTCAGAAATCATTATGTGTATGTAATCTGCCCCCACGTATAGAAAAAAATCCTACTGCAGATGTAAATCTTTAAAATAGAAAAAAAAAGAAGTAAGTCAGTATAGTGTTACATACACAAAAAAACGTACAATCTAATCTAATATTGAAATATTTTATAGGTAATGAAATTTTATAATTAGTTTCACACCTATGCCAGTGGTTGTTGAGAGCACTGAGCTCGAAGTTGTTGACGAATATGTTTACCTGGAACAAATAGTCTAGCTAGGTAAGTCCAACTTCGACCGAGAAGTCAATCGAAGGATTCAACTCGGCTGGGTAGCGTTCGGGTGACTACAACACATCTTCTCGTCAAGCATACATCGAAACCTCAAAACTAGATATTACAATTAATGCGTGCTGCCAGTGATGATTTATGGATCTGCGACGTGTTCCTTCACTGCTGGCCGTTTGAGGAAGCTCAAAGTCACTCAGTAAGTAATGGAGAGGGCTATATGAGGCTATATGCTCGGGGTTTCTCTGCGTGATAAACTTAGAATTCAGCATATTTGCAGTAGAATTAGAGTGATTGACATAGCTCAACGGATTAGTAAGCTTAAATGACAATAGGTCGTCCATATAGCTTGAATAACCGATAATCGATGGGGAAGAAAGGTTATCAAGTGGCAGGCTCGTAGCGGCAGGTGTAGTCTAGGGCGTTTCCCACTAGATGGAGTGACGAGCTGGTAAGACATGCAGGAAGTCGATGGATTCAAGTGGCCCAGGACCGTGCTTCGTGACATTCCTTGAGGGAGGCCTATGTTCAGCAGTGGACTTGTGAGAAGCTGTAATGATGATGATGATGATGATGATAATGGCTCTTAAGCCTGTTATTTAAGGCCTTACCCCTAGCGAACGACGTTGAGCGTTCGGTCCGCCGACTCTCCCTATCGCGTACGAAATCTGCAAGACGCCACCTACTGGTACGAACGTAGTATTATTTTTTCAATGTCAATGAACTATTTTATGGAAATAGACACGGCAGACAATGATAGTTATATTTTAATTTTCTTTATTCGGTATATTAGTTGCATTATATTAGAACTGTGTATTCTCATATATTATCTAATTAATAAAAATGAATATTTTGATTATTTTTAACTATATTCTATACTGCTAATATTTAATTAGCTTTTTATAGTGTAAATTATAGTATTTGTCGAAATGATAATGGATTCGAACTTTACATGCTTCATTTTTGTTATTTTCATTTACTTACATACTGAAAATATACTTGAATAGCTGGTATTATTACTTTATTTTGCTACAGAATTTTAGGATATGTTTTACCTTGAGGTCAAATATAATTTTGAGGAGCAACAGTTATTACTAATCTTTTCTATGCTATTCCTTATTTAGGAACAATGTTAGTAAATTGAGTTTGAGGGAGATTTACTGTTTATAATGCTACATTTATTATTTTAATATTTACCTATACTGAGTTGGTATTAGTAACTAAATAGATATTTTTTACCCAATTACAATTAGTAATGAGGTATTGTGATTATTTGTGATTAGTAATACTGGGTGGGTATAAATAAATAGAACAAAATAAAATACAATGTCAATTTTATTATCTTGAATGTAAGAAATTGGTTACAAATTTTTAACTTCCGTAAATTATAAACAAACACCCGCAGCTATTAAATGAATATATGCGCATACATACGCCCATATATATAAGTGGTTATATATATATATATATATATATATATATATATATATATATATATATATATATATATATATATATATATATATATATATATGTGTGTGTGTGTGTGTGTGTGTGTGTGTGTGTGTGTGTGTGTGTGTGTGTGTGTGTGTGTGTGTGTGTGTTTTATTTTAATTTTAGGTATTTACCTATGAAATTGCCGTTTTTTATGAAATAAGTAAACGTAATTTTTTCCATGTATTTTATTTTGATTATTCAAATTAATCACCCATACAATTGATGCATCTTTGCCAGCGCAGTGGTACTTTATTACAATCATCGTTTACTATTACAAATTTTTGGTTACTTGATTGACATTTAAACGTAAATTTTGACTCTAAGTCTTTTGTGTTTCTCCGATAAGTTGTGGTTCGGTTCGGTAGCTACAAGCTAATGGACCATGATTTGAAAATTTTATTAATTCGTAAAAGAAGTGGCTGACGTCAATTCTTCTTATTATTTTTTCATCACTGCCTTTTTCAACCTCACAAGATTTTTGTAACTGCAAAAAAGAAAATACGTAATAAATAAGTAAATCTGTAATTAAAAAATTAAAAAATGATGATTCATAATGAAGTGTTATGTATGATTCAGACTAAATAAAGGTTCCTAAAAATAGACGTAGATAAAGAAATTGCATAAAAAATTACTCAAATAAAATGCAATAAACTTGTTAATTTTATAGGTAGTATATAATACATATTCAGTATATATATATAGTATTCAGGTAGTAATATATACATATTCAAATAATAAGTTTTTTAGTATATTTATGTAAAACGTAAAGGTTATATTATGTTCTAACTACGTTCACGCTTGCGCATATGAAACCGCGGAATTTCACTAGTTTTATTATCAAAATAAAAATTGATAACCCTACCCTAAGTTTGCCTTGATTTTACCAACTCAAACTAGTTTTAGAAGATCAAAACATAGAGAGAAAGATAGGAGACCATTTTTTATTTAATATGGTTCATCAAATCCGTAAAAATAGTTTAAAATATTCACACAATAAAATTTTGAAGTGCAGGTAAAATATCTACGACCAACATTTGCACAATTCTGACGTTCACAAACGTTTCACAACTTTTTGCCAGAACCAAAAGTAAGCGCTGACATGCGACAAAAATCGTACCATAAATAAAATAAAGTCTCTGGCTCGAGAGGAGAGGAGCCGTGGTAGCTCAGATGGTTACCGCTCCCTGAAATTTTCACCAACCAAAACCAAGTTCGATCCCCGCCAGCACCAATGAAATTGTAATTGCAATTTAAGTGTTGTTTTACCACGTGCTCAGCGGTGAAACAAAACATTACGAGAAAACCTGCATGTCTGGGAAATAAGAAAAAAATATTTCGAAGACATGCGAAGATCGCTAACACGCATTGGGGCAGCGCAGTAGACAATTTCTTGCCCTAGGACCCTTTCAGAAATGAGCGGAGACCTGTGCCAAGGAGTGGGACGTATATAGGCTATAACTTTAACTTTAACCCTAGCTCGAATAGCCTACTAATGAAATTCAAATGATCGGTTTAAGCAAATTAAGGCTAGGTAAGTCAAATTAGGGCATTTTACAGTACTTACTTAGATATATTTTACCTAGTCACAAGCACAAGTGTGTGCCTAATCACAATACCTACTAAAGTATTTTGATTAGGTAAGTACACATTTGTGCACCGTAATATCTACCAACCAAAAAATTAAATAAAAAACCTGTACATATTCAACCATTTCGGTTGAACTAAGACAGGTATACTGTAATTCCATGGTTTCTTGACTCAAGTCGTTTACTGCCGTATCGTCATTGTTCGTATTTAGCATGCAATAAAGAATAAATTATATTAGATCTTGCATGACAACAAAACGGCATTACTTGTAATAAATAATTTAGATACATATTTAAGCTATATATTTGAAAAGGTTCATATTATTTATAATATGGTAACCACAAAAATATCACATCAAATTTCATAAATTCTGGTTATAATGTCATAACTCTATGGACTCAAAAGTGCGCCTGACTTACCCATTATCATTTTCAATTATTGGTAAACTTGAATTATTATTTTTGTCGTCAAATTCGCATTCAGGTATTTTTCTTCACCTCCTAAAATAAAAATATACTATGTAATAACAAATAACGTAGGAATTTAACGGAATAAAAGAAAATGAACTTTGCATAATACATCAAATTACTTACGGAATTTCATTCATCTTTAGAGCATTTTCACGTCGTTGACGTTTATTATTCTTGATTTTAGGCATTTGCACTAATCAGTCCACAAAATTATATTTTCACGATAATACAATCGTAGCGTCTTTTTGTAGTAAAAACACGTAAGCGCATCGGTTGGTAGGTACTCAAATAATATTATGTTTGCAGCGGAACACGGAAGGTCGACGACGGCGACGAGTGACACAGCTACCTCGTACGAACGCATACAGTGTAATGCCGCCCGCACTCTGCGCACGCCCCTTTATTATAGGATTCACACAATTTTCGGAATTATTTCAATTAAAAAAGAAAAACGAACTGAAAAAAATTAAATAAAACGTGGAGAATATAGATTTTTAAATTATCTATCCATTACTGTAATCCTCAAATGATTAGAGCGTTGCGCTTAGCAACAGATGCATATATTCAAGAATTTTAGTCATTTTTTAAAAGTTGATTTTAAATGTATTTATAGCACATAAAAACAAATCAGAAAGTGTAATGTGATGATAAGATATCGAACATTAATAATGTGCTTTTAGATGTAGTTTATTTTTCATAACTAATGAGATAATAGAGTCTGAAAAACGAACTTTCGCAACATTTTGGCCAGGGATACACCTTAAGATTCTAGTTTGAGTGAAACGGAGGGAAACAGTTAACGAAGTGTGAGTGAGACAGAAATCTCCTTTTTTAGGTAGTTCCGAATCGCCACGAGTAGTAAGGTTGACTCAGTGTATTTGCGTAATGATTTCTTAAATTTACGCGAATACTACACATTGATTAAAACTACTTTTACGGATTTTATCGCTTTCGTTTCGTTATATCATTATATCGATTCGATTCGATCGAAAATAATTAAAAGTATAATTAAACGATTCGTCGTATCGTTTAATTATACTTTTAATTATTTTATTTTTAATTCCCGTCGTTTCGGGTGCTTTCCAGCACCCATGGTCACGGGGGACTGAGGTGACTGACGTCCCGATGTCATTGTTAAACCCGGAGTACCTTCAGCTTTTTTAATTATTGTTTATGGTCCGATCTATGCAAAATGAACTGACTATGTCCTGAGGTGGTTGGAGCCGTCTAGGATATGATCACAAACTGCAGACTTCCCGGAACGTTGATGCTTCACATCAGCTATATGTTCTTTTACGCGGGTTCTAATTGATCTTTTTGTTGGTCCTATATAAGAGAGAACACATTCACAATCAAGCTTGTACACTCCTGCATCTTGTAGAGGAATATAACACTTGACGGGTGGTAGGAATTGACTAATCTTCTTCGGCGGCTTGTAGAATGTTCTAATAGAAGCTCGCTTCAAGATGTAGCCAATCTTGTCTGTGACACGTCTGACATATAGTAGTACAGCAGGCACACGCTCGACTGTGGCCGGCTTCACTCGGTCACTGTGACGTAGGCGCGGGACCCGAAGTTTGTTGTCGTGCAGAACTTGCTTGATGTGCTGAAAGCTCGGCAGCCAGGTGTTTGCTGTTACAGGTAGACAAACAGAAAGTGACTGCTTCGTTGGTCTAGTGGTTGTATTAGTGCGACTGCTGTACATGAGGTCCTGGGCTCGAATCCCGGGTCCGGCCAAAAAATTAATGATTGAGTTTTTCCGTCAAGAAATTCTCAGTAGTTGTCCGGACTCAGGAAATTGGCGATGTCTCACCCCCGGGCCTCGGAAAGCACGTAAAGCCGTTGGTCCTCCGGTCGTGTTGGTTTACCGTCCCATCGGATTATGAGAGTGAGGGAATAGAGAGTGCACCTGTACTTGCGCATACACTTGGGCACTATAATCCTGTCCGGCGCCGATGCTAGCCTCTGTAGAGGTAGGCCACCATGACCGAAATTCGGTCTGGAGGACATTTATAGAAATTAGGTATTCATCCACCTAATTTCTATAAATGTCCTCCAGTTGGTGCAGCAAGCATCAGGTTTGGTCCAAAGAGTATCTTACGAAGCTTCCTCCCTATGGACTTCCCGAGAAATTGTGTAATTGAATCACCAGTTTTCTTGCAGTTTAGAGCATCAAGGTCGTAGTAGATGGTACATGCTCCGACTACAAGCCCTTTAAACGCCGGTGTTCCACAAAGCTGCGTGCTATCACCAACGCTGTTTATTCTGCATATCAACGTTGTATTGCAAACCGATTACACTCATTGCTACGCGGACGACAGCACTGGTGATGTTCTATACACCAGTCGTGCCAATATTTATCGGAAAAACGTCGCCGAGTACCGTACAAACTTATGTCGGGAGTCGAGACTTTTGTTGAACAAAGTCTCGTACTGGTGGCGACTAAATCTAGTCGAGTTCAATTCCCAGAAGACACAAGTTTGCACGTTTACCTCTAAAAAAACCCTTCGTTGTATCTCCTCAGTTTCAACCCACTCTCCTTGCTGACTCAGCCAGCATCGGAATCCTGGGCGTCGATAAATCGAGTGACGTGCAGTTTAGTGATCACTTGGAAGCTAAGACCCAATCAGCCTCTAAAAAGCTTGACGTGCCCAGCAGAGCGGAAAAGTATTTCATGCCGGCACACCGCCTGCAACTTTACAAAATGCATGTTCGGCTGCAAATGGAATACAGTTCCCATCTCTGCGCTGGACTTATTAGCGCCTGCTGCTTCCATTTAATCGCATCCATTGCAGAGCAATTCTAATGGGCAGTCGAGCTCTTTTCGATCAGCTTGAATCACTGCTACTGCGACAACATGTTGCACCTTTTTGCTTATTTAATCACATCGGTGCTCTAAAGGAAATGTTCGGACTAATTCCAGCTGCACAATTTCACAATCACACATCGCGACAAAACTCGCGATACCATCCATACCATCTGGATGACTGGTTTTACAGCACTGTGCGATTTAAAAGATGTTTTCCCCCTCGCATAACTTTTTTGTGGAATCGACTAGCACCGGAGAATTTTTCGTACCGACACGACTTAGGGACCTTCAAGAAAAGAGCCTACTCCTTATTAAGAGACCGCCAACGCATCTGCAATCACCTGGTGCTGCAGTTGTTCATGGGGGGCGGTAATCATTTACCAACAGCTGAGCCGTATGCTCGTTTGCCCCCTCTCCTACTAAAAAAGCCTTCAAAACGTATTAAACCCTTGTCTGGCAAAAATTTTGATAACTATTAGCAATAATTACAGAAGTTTTGCAACAAACTACTCCATAGAGACCAAGATTTCATAAAGACAAAGTAGTTCTCTTGGACATTTCTAGGAAACGTATTTTGATTTCATATTATTAACGAAAGTCTGGCTTTAATTAATACTTTTGTTGTAACACCACATTCATTATACAATTAAAATAATTGCGAATAAAGGCGAGAAACAAAGGCTTTGTATTTATAGAAGTAACTCTTAATTGCATTATAAATGAGGCTACATTTCGGACTGAGCAGAGAAAATTATACGAATAATGTGGAAAACGTGTTGCTTAATGATTTTGAGATAACTTTAATTAAATTGAACCTGTGAACTTTAAGTGGCAGAGCCACGTTGCAGCTATATTATGGTTGTAGCATGAATGGATCGTCTCAACCGGAGAAGAAGTAGTCGCGTAAAATAGCAGCCCAATGCTGTTGTGTGTGTGTGTGTGTGTGTGTATGGTGAGTGTAGAGAACTGGAATCCTTTTTGCTGGAAACGAGGTATCCCATCTTAGTCCTTAGGGGTGGCAACGCATCTGCGTTTTGATTTTCTAATTAGTGACTAACGAATATAGTCTCATATAATAATAACTGTCTCTCATTTATGTAACATTATTGCCTATACAATCTGTTGTATATACAATAATGTTATATGTGCTTACTAAATTTTGTCTTTCATCTAAGTGTATCTTGTCGTTTCAATTAATCCTCCTTAGTCGTCAGTATAAGTAATTAAACTTATAGCAATTGATTTGGGCGGCTGGCTTAGATCGGGAGTATTATCTATTACGGACAATGTCATATCACGGCTTTTGGATCTTTAAGTAGCTTAAATTAATTAGTTAAATATTAATATTGCGTGGGTTACATCACACTGCTATTTGTGGCCCTACGTTATTATGGATTTGTTTAGATTTAATAAATAAACAAAGATCTTTTATTATTAGAAATTTAGGTTCACCTGAAGAAAAATCTTCAAGTCATTCAGACAAACTACAGCCTAAATCGCTCCTGGTATTGCTAATTATCTGTTCGTAAAGTTTCATCACAGTCTGTTAAGGCATGCTGAAGTAAACTCGTAAGTAGACTCGTAAGTAGACAGATGTCCTAATAACATGCAAACAACCCTTGAGTATAATAGGAGCCGGACATTTCGTATTACAGACAAAAATATCATTTTATTCATATGTATAGTACAGTGACAAACATTCCTTGCCAAGTCTCTCGCCAATTTTTATACTGTGGTTTCACTTTCTGATTCCGCACCTTGCAGTGGTGGTGTAAGAATACCCACTACCATATGTCGTCCCGCGGATGCCGTGAGAGGTGGCACAGGGAAACTGAAACAGAGGATGAGCAGCAGCATTTTCCTAATAACAACTCATTAAAAACTGCGGTTGCCAACGCGCCTGTCAAGTATAAAATAGAAGCATTTTAATTAAATACAGATTAAAAGAATACTTATTGAAAGTCATTTAAGCTTTACTACTGGTTCGGAAAAAACTTTTTTCTGGAAAGAACCAGCAAGAAACGCTTTTGCAAAATAATAAAAAAAAATTGGAAAACCCAAAACTGCACGCCTCACATGCTTTTTATGTTAATAATTAAAATTAAAAGAAATGAAAATAGTGACGATAATTTTTACAAGGAAAAAAAGAGAATCTGATCGAATTTCATTAATAACTTTTAAACGGTGTCGAGTCCAATTACAAAAATCGATTGGGATCCTTCTTAGAATAAATGGAATTTTATTTAATACTATAAAATATATTGCTTACATTTCTTTTAAGCGAGAAGACCAACTACTCACAGACCAACGGACGGCAGTCCATATATTCTATCATATCTGTCTACGGTTAAAAGTTAAAACACATATGAATTGTCATCCCTGAAAACTGAGATGGAGTGCCTCGTATCCAGTACAAAGGGTCTCCGGTTCTCTATACTCACCATACGAAACTGAGGCATTAAGCTGCTATCTTACACTAATATTCTGTGAGAGCGTAGTCTTCCGCGGTCAAGCTGACCCATGTCTCATGGCTACGGGACAACAATGCATACCTACAATGAAGGCCATGTACAGTGGGCTTTAACTAATCAAGAGAAATAAGAAAAAGAAATATTTTTTTTACTTTAATGGATCTGCAACTCTTTTTATCGTCGACCAATAGTTCACTAAAAAAATAAAGAAAAGTAAAGGTCAACTTCACAGAACCGGAAAAAATAGAATAATTTACATTTTGAAGTCAGTGCTAAGACATAGTGTATAAAAGACTTCAGAAGCTCCGACTTCCGAATGTAAATTAATTTATTGGAAAATTTTATTAAAAGGTTTTTTTTTAACTCTTTGGAGTAGACTAAGGAAGATCACAATCCTAATGTCGTCTAAATAGCTACATTAAATATTTCATTTCCTATTTTGGCACTCTTTCTCCAAATTTATATGAAGCCACCCTGATGTACATCTATACCTCTACGATACAACCCATAATAATATAACCTATAATAATTAGCTTAATTTAATAAAAAAATAATCAAACTTGGTTCACAATATGCGAAGACATGACGGCTTCGTGACGCAGTGACTTAGCAATGAGTAGCAGCGCCTTAGGCTCATAAGCCGCGGATTCGAATCCCGCACAGAACGAGTATTTGTATGTCCTATAAATAATTGTTCTTCGTCTGAATGTTGGTCCTTGTGAAATTTGTGTACCTAATCTGCACCAACGATACAGAAAAAAATCCTAATGGAGACGTAAATCTTCAAAAGAGAAAAAACTAAGAACAACACAATATAGTGCTACATACATATAAAACAGTAAAAAAACACAATTGAATTGTAAAACTGATTGAATTATAAAACTGACGAATTGACAAAACTATTGGGGTCTTATAAGTAAACAAATATCACTCAATTGGCACATTCGAAAAAGAAATTTACATATAAACTAAATACTTAATCTTAATTAAATTTAGACTATCGGAATCGACTCAATTTTTGTTTACATGGGACTAAGATCCCATGAAGCGCTGATTTTCAAGCATTCCTTCTTCCCTGAGATGTTACATGAGTGCCTTGAGAATTGAGGGCCCCAGTCACCCTCTAATATTGAAATATTTTATAGGTTATGTAATTCTCGTAATTTTATAATTAGTCTTAATGTGTGTGTACGTGTGTGTGTCCATTCGTAAATTACTTTATTAGGCAGTGACTTTCGTAAATATATACAGAATAAATGTTTGTTTGTATTGTTTGGTTACCAAGGCTCCTGTGACGTGGCGAATATAAGTTAGCAGAAGTGTATTCGCTGACCTAGTTAAGCAGAGGCGTGACCGGCTCAGATTTTGATTGTTTCTTAACAACGAATTAATTTGACTACTTGATAGTGGCTTATCGTATATTTATGGCGCTACAGCGATTTGGGTTCAAATCTCGTACAAAACAAATATTTGCTGCTAAATTATTTTTTCGGGAGTAGATGCTTGTCCACTTGGAAATTATGTACGTACTCCATGATACAGTATAATTTAATGTGAATTTTAGAACAACTGAAAATATTATATTATTCTTGAAAATTGTCGATGCTAACTCACCTGCTACGCCTATGATGAAATTTCCCCTCGAGAATTCTATCAGGGATGACAATATATCTGCATTTTGACTCTTAATTAAGAACAATGTCTATATGAATGATGTAGATGACTACGGTTCACAGCTTCCGCTTACATTCACGTGGACTGTGTGCTTGTTTGTCACCCACTGATTATAAGTGGATTCCGCGAACCATAGACATCAAAAAGCAAAATGAAGACTCGTTTTCACGTAGATGATTAAGATAAAATGCTTCGTTTCTAGTAAAAAAAGGTCTCCCATTGTCTACACTCACTCTACGAAATAATATAACATTAAGAGTATAAGTGTGCGGTCCTTCCACGGTTGAGCCGACCTATTCGTGCTATAACTGTAACATAACTGCAGCCTCGTTCCACTACGTTTCAGGAGTATAAAAATACATAAAATATTTGAGCAGCATTAAATAATATTATATTAAGCTATTGCATAGCTTCTATCGCGGGCCTTGAGTGCGGGAAAATGCAGAAATTTCGTAACGAAAAAAACCTCACGCTCTCCGACGGGCACGGAGGTGTGGCTTGAAGGCCGTGCATTGTCTAACGATGGTCTAACGTCGTTTCTTTTCCTCAGTCTTTGTTGTCTTTGTCGAAGAGTTTTGAAATTTTGAATATGAGTGAACAAAGTGCATTTATTATTAAGGCTGCTCTCTCGCAAAAAGCTTGAAAAAAGCGTGCAGATGAACCAACTTTTCGTCGACACTTACAGAGAAATTACATATGAAAAAAATAGCTAGTAATCTACATGATCTGACACGTAATTTGGTTTAGCCATAATTTTTCTATCGGTGTCACATAAAAAATAAAAAAATACCCAAATCACCTCCAAATCGTTGAGATGAAACCACTTTACTCCTTCATTGTTTATCAAAGGAATATAAAAAAAATATGTACTGCTTTGCAATACAAAATAAAATAATTTGGTTTGGTTACTTTTTAGAAATACGTATTATTTTTATGATAATAAATTAAAAATGCGTCCCGATTAAATACTGCGTCTATATCACCCCCGCATTCGTCCACGAATTCAGTGCGGGGCGCATCGTGTTGCTAGGTGGACGTACGCCGCGTTGCGAGAGCTCAGCACTACGAAATAAAATCGTAAAATATTACTGCAAAAATTTAATTTTGTTAATAGTGGAGTAGGTTTTTTTGATTGTTGTTTAATAGTAGTGTTTTATAGTTTTATTAATTGTACAGAAAAAATAGCTAGTAATCTACATGATCTGACACGTAATTTGGTTTAGCCATAATTTTTCTATCGGTGTCACATAAAAAATAAAAAAATACCCAAATCACCTCCAAATCGTTGAGATGAAACCACTTTACTCCTTCATTGTTTATCAAAGGAATATAAAAAAAATATGTACTGCTTTGCAATACAAAATAAAATAATTTGGTTTGGTTACTTTTTAGAAATACGTATTATTTTTATGATAATAAATTAAAAATGCGTCCCGATTAAATACTGCGTCTATATCACCCCCGCATTCGTCCACGAATTCAGTGCGGGGCGCATCGTGTTGCTAGGTGGACGTACGCCGCGTTGCGAGAGCTCAGCACTACGAAATAAAATCGTAAAATATTACTGCAAAAATTTAATTTTGTTAATAGTGGAGTAGGTTTTTTTGATTGTTGTTTAATAGTAGTGTTTTATAGTTTTATTAATTGTACAGTTTTATTAATGTTTAAGTTTAGTTTGTAAAACATGGGGAATAAGCAGAAACGATTGAAGAGAGGTCTAAAAAATATTACAAACAAAAGGGTATACATTTATCAAGGTAAGTTTTAAGTTTTATCTACATATTTCATAATATTATTCTATTCTTTATTATTTATTCTATTATTTATTATTCTATTCTTTATTTCTATCATCATCATCATCATTACAGCCTTTCACAAGTCCACTGCTGAACATAGGCCTCCCCCAAGTAATGCCACAAAGCACGGTCCTGAGCCACCTGCATCCATCGACTTCCTGCATGTCTTACCAGGTCGTCACTCCATCTAGTGGGGGGTCGCCCTACACTACGCCTACCGGTACGAGGCTGCCACTCGAGAACCTTTCTTCCCCATCGGTTATCGGTTCTTCGAGCTATATGGCCGGCCCATTGCCACTTCAGCTTACTAATCCGTTGGGCTATGTCGGTCACTCTGGTTTTACTGCGGATATCCTCATTTCTGAGTCTATCACGCAGAGAAACTCCGAGCATAGCCCTCTCCATAGCTCGCTGAGCGACCTTAAGCGTCCTCATACGGCCAGCAGTGAAGGACCACGTCTCAGATCCATAAGTCATCACTGGCAACACGCACTGGTTGTACAATCTAGTTTTTAGAGATTGAGGTATACCTGACGAAAAGATATGTCGTAATTTCCCGAACGCTGCCCAGCCGAGTTGAATCCGTCGATTGACCTCTCGGTCGAAGTTGGACTTACCTAGTCGGACTATTTGTCCCAGGTAAACGTACTCGTCAACAACTTCGAGCATAGTGCTCCCAACAACTACCGGCATAGGTGTGACATGGACATTGAACATGATCTTTGTTTTGTCCATGTTCATCTTAAGACCTATCCGTTGGGAGGCACTATTGAGGTCATTGAGCATAGTGCTTAAGTCCTCCAGCGATTCTGCCATAAGGACTATATCGTCGGCAAATCGAAGGTGAGTGATGTACTCGCCATTGATGTCAATATCGTATCCTTTCCAGTCCAGTAGCTTGAAAACGTCTTCCAATGCAGCGGTGAAGAGTTTCGGGGATATAACGTCACCCTGTCTTACACCTCTCTGCAGTTGGATAGGTTTCGAGCTCTGGTTCTGTACTCGGATAGCCATCGTAGCCCTACTGTACAAACACTTCAGCACTTCGATATACCGACAGTCAACTTGGCACCGCTGAAGGGACTGTAGCACCGCCCAAATTTCGACGGAATCAAAGGCTTTCTCATAGTCCACATACGCCAGGCAAAGTGGCAGATTGTACTCTTCAGTCTTCTGTACAATCTGCCGCAGGGTATGTATGTGGTCTATGGTACTGAAGCCTTTTCGGAAACCGGCTTGTTCGGGAGGCTGGAAGTCGTCAAGTCTGCGTGCGAGACGATTCGTAATGACTCTCGAAAACAGCACGTAGACGCGGCTCAGAAGGGAAATCGGTCTGTAGTTCTTTAAGAGAGCGTTGTCGCCTTTCTTAAAGAACAAGACCACCGCACTTCTGCTCCACGCCTCTGGAGTAGTGCCACCATGGAGGACGGAATTGAAGAGCTTCTGAAGGACTACAAGTACCGGTGTTCCACCCGCTTTCAGAAGCTCCGCTGTAATTCCATCCTCGCCTGGGGCCCTGCCGTTTTTAAGGTGCTGGAGAGCCATTCTAATCTCGCTTAGACTGACGTCCGGGATATCATCGGAATAGTGTCGGATAAGACTTGCTCTTGGATCGTTACTCACACTTGCGTGTGGCTCCAACGATGATGTGTACAGCTGCCCATAGAACCTCTCAATCTCACTCAAAATCTCAGGTGTCCCGGAAACGATGTTGCCACACTCAGTCTTCAGCTTTGACAGTTGGCTCTTTCTGGCAGACAGATCTCTGGCAAAGACTTTGGAGCCCTGGTTCCGCTCGATCGCTTCTTTAATACGAGAAGTATTAAAATTGCGTAAGTCTCGCCGCATGCATTTGGAGATCTGTCTGTTCAGTTGCCTGTATGCTGTCAAATCTGTTGACGATTGCAGCCTCATCTCCCGTCTAACAGCCATGAGATTAAGAGTGTGATCGGAGAGTTTTTGTGTTCTTCTGCGGCGGGTCTTGCAGAACTTAGCTCCGACCGCATGGACAGTTTCCACGAGCTTGTCGTTCATATCGTCCACTGCATTGCAATCTTCTAGGCACTGGAAGCGGTTACGTAACTCGAGCTGAAAGGTTTCGGGATTCTGGATTAGAGCACGAGGGGGACGGAGCGTTGACTTCATTAGACGAGACCTCTCCAACTTAACGTTTAGGTTCAGTGTGCCTCTAACCATTCGGTGATCGCTGCCAGTTTTCACCCTTGCGATCACTGAGACATCACTGAACAGTTGGCGTCTGGTCGTCATAATGAAGTCAATCTCATTTTTTGTCGAACCGTCGGGGCTCGACCAGGTCCACTTCCTGTGGGGCCGCTTCTGGAAGAAAGAGTTCATCATAAAGAGTCCCTCTTTCTCCATAAAGTCGGCCAGCTGCTGGCCCCTTCGGTTCCGTTGCCCTACTCCAAATTTCCCTACCTTCAGCTCACCGCTTTCTCTTGTGCCTAGTTTTGCGTTGAAGTCTCCCATCAACACCGTGTAGTGAGTTTTGGAGGAATGTATGGCTCTGGAAATATCCTCATACATTTCCTCCACCTCCTCATCGGGGTGTGCCGAGGTTGGTGCGTAAACCTGAATGACCTTCAGCGAATACCGTTTGGTGATTCTGAGTATCAGGTACGCGACCCTCGTCGACACACTCCCAATCTTTACAACGTTGTTGACGAGAGACTTGTGGACGATAAATCCGACACCTCCTTGGGACAGATGGTCGCCCTCCCGGTGATAGAACAAGTTGCCGGACTCGAGGATTGCCGTGTCCTCCCCCTCTCTTCGGACCTCGGATAATCCAATAATATGCCAGCGCAACTTGTCTACCTCTTCTTCCAGCTCCAGTATCTTCTCGTCAGTCCTCAGGGTGCGTGCGTTATATGTTGCCAGGTCGAGTCGTCGTAGGTGGCAACCGAACCTCCACCGGAGATTCTTAGCACCCCCTGCCCCGCCGTTACCATGGTCGCCACCGTAGCCAGGAATAGCGGGGCCGCCGGGGACTGGGGGCCGTCTTTTTGTGTATTTGTTCATTGGGGGGTATTTGCCGTAGTTGCCACGCTTGGCGAGCGGGTTGGCAACCGCAGTTTTTTTATTACGTCACAGTTGTCATCAGGAAGATGCTGCTGCCCATCTCCTGCCTGTCTCCCTCTGTCGCCTCTTACGACACCCACGGGAAGATATGGGGTAGTGGATATTCTTAACCGCCACTACACGGCATATTCTCTATTCTTTATTTCTATATTAGTATTCTTTTCTTAAGGATGCAATAAAGAATAAAATAAATAAATAAAAAATAAAATAAATATTAGACAGGTGCTGTTTATAAAATACCTATATTACTGTGATTTCGCCACTCTGTGACGAGACAAAGCGCGGCAAACGCAAGTGGCGGCAAGGCTCGGGCCGCGTCGTCGCATGCTGGTAGGGCATGTCTGAGAAATTAAAAAATATATATTTCTAATAAATGTGAAGTTCGTCAACACGCATTGAGGCAGCGTGGCGGACATTTCCTTGCCTTAAAACCCTCTCAGAAATTAGAGGAGGCCTGTGCCCAGCAGTGGGACGTATATAGGCTGTAACTTTACTTTTTTTACTTTTTTAAATATGTTATTTTACCGATGAAAATTTTAAAGAAAAATAAAAAATAAGCAACCGACAACCTCCTAGGTCCCTAGGTGACTTGCGAGATGTCAGTGTAACAAAACAAAACGGCCCAGAAAAACAGACTTTCCAACTGATAGCTAAATCAGCACGCAACAATTTCATTGATGCCAGTGGGGATCGAACCCGGGTTGCTCCCGTACTGTGATACCTACAACGAGCGCTAACCATGTGAGCTACCACGGCTCTCAACGACATCGTCTTAACGCAATTCCTTTGTATAGTGCGACGTTGCCACTCTTATTAGTTATTCCGCTTCGTAATATTTTATTTATAGGTGATATTTTTTTTGTTTATGTAGGTATTCGATAGATTCCTATAGTCTGTTTTTTTCGCAGGAGACAAAAATAACAGATCTTTATTAGATTCGTTTAGCCCGAATAATACAGTTTCTATGATTCTGGTTCAGATTAGATTTAATTTTAGTCACTTAAGTTTCGTATATTGTTCAAAATAATGAAATAAATCCACAGAATCTGCAGTTACGAAAAAAAGCAATATCATTTTAGTCTCCGGCGAAAAAAAAGATATATATCATGATTAATTTATCAACTAGTTATTCGTTTAATAAATACGAAAAAATATCTAGGATTCCCCAGCCGTGATACATTACAGATTGACTATATTATCATTTATTTTACTATTGCAAATAAGTACTAATTGTAGATATTGACAGGTTTAATAGAAGTTCATTTTCTTATATTGTGACTAATAACCTAATATGACCTTGGGAAGAAACTCATTTTAATATAAGGTTTTACTGCAATAACTGCCAATGGGTTGTTAATTTCTACAATAGACCGTGGCGTATTGTTGCTGACATGAATAACTCCGAAAATATAATTTATTTACTTGATCGTGTTGAGTTTTTGTGCTCTCACTGCGAGTTTACTTTTTATGATCACTATCTTATGGAAGAGTGCGAACTATTTACCTAATCTGTACAAAATTACTCTATACTTAACTAGATTCATTTTTGTGAAAGGCTATTTTTGTTAAATTAAGATATTATGTTTGGTTTTGCAGTTATTTGAATTACGTCGTATGACGTCAGATTATTGGTAAACTCCGACGGGCACGGAGGTGTGGCGTTGAAAGCCGCACAGTTGAAAGGCACTCGGCAGACTTCGGCACGGTGTTTGTGTGCGTGCGTCTAGTCGTATGCGTGCGTGCGAATAACCTACATGTATTGTAAGATATTAAAAATATTTTAAACAATATTAACTTCTCATTTATACAATAAGAGAAAAAAAATTGTTTTCTTATCGGTCACCACGTTCAAAAAGTGTAACTTGATTTAATATCAAAGACTTAACTGCATAAATAAAATAAATAATTAATTATAATTGGTTAAGTTGATAAAAAATGCTATGCAATAGTTTTACCGCGGCAGTCCCCGAGTGCCACACGTCTTTTTTTATATTATATCCGTTAAAAGTTCTTTACTCATTATTTTTGTAACGACATAAAAACAGGCTTATAATACTTTGAATAATTAACTAAATTAATGCAGTAAATTTGACAGTTATTATGATAATGAAGTTTATAATGACATCATTAACATAGTATTTTCATGCTCAGAGCACAAAACCTATTTTATATCTGTAAGTTTTATTAATTAAATTTGAAGTTTTATTTATCTAAAACAACAAGTAAATTAATTAAACCATTTTCCGCACACAGAAACCGTTGATTTTCCGGGCAGTAGAACCGTATTCCGAAAAATTTGTACATTTTAAAAATGAATTTTTAGTAATGTCGTTGAAGTTAATTGATATTTAATTTCATCATTTTGTATAATTTTATGCACGCAACGCAAATAAGCTACAGCGTCTACATAAAAACGCATTTGTTTATTATTAACTTTTATCAACAAAGAGAAACTCAGTTTTACGACATAATCTTCTTCTTTCACATGGGTCTCTCCCGTTGTTACGCTTGGTAGACGTATTGTAGATAACGTCGATGGTCTAATTGACGTTAATGATCGACTAACCTGATAGTAAGTGATTACCACAACTCACGAACAGCTGCAACACCAGGAGAATTTAAGGTGCGTTTGTTGATGGTCCCTAAGGCGTATCGGTCCGGAAAAATCAATGGTGGTAGTTGATTCTCAAAGAAGTTGTGCAAAGAAAAAAACTCCTAGTCAACAGAACAGTAGTAGACTGACAAGCATCCAGATGGTGTGGATGGTATCTGGAACTTTGTCGCTATGTGTGTTGATGATATTTGACGGCTAGAATTATTACAAACAATTCCTTAGCACTTTCCATGCTAAATGCGACGTAAAATGCATAGTGAATCAAGCTGACTTGAAAGAACCAGTCACAGTTCACTGGATGTGGTCAAATGTAAGGAACTCGTACAGGAAGGCCCCAGTTACCAGCAGTGAGAAATTTTTTATATTATACAGTTTTATATTATATTATAAAAGAAAATGTCAAAAGCTGAAAGAAGATGAAGACTTGTTGATAAATGGATGCCGTGACCCATAGACTTCTACATCTTCCCTCGATTAAGAATCAAATGCTGATAGGTTGTTAAGGCTTAGGGCTTAGTTAGAATGCTTCATTAACAGTGAAAAGAGTATCTATGTCTCGACACTGACCATAGGAAACACAGCAGTATTATGATAATATTCTACGCTAATATTGTGTGTGAGAGAGAGGGAGAGTGATTGTATCAGAAATACGTGTACAACCACGATTGCAATACGCACTCTAAAATATTTGGATCTTCTGCGAATAGGTAATAATTATGTAGAGATTTTTAACCATGTAGCATTGGTGTAAGACTTTCCACCAGCCTTTATCGTCCCGCAGACGTGAAAGAAGGTAGCTGAAGCAGAAGATGGGCATTAGATTCTTCCTGACGACAACTTAAAATTATAAAAAAGGGCGATTGCCCACCGGCCTGCTAGGCATGGCAACTATACTAAAATCGCCCCATAATTTCCCTTATGAAACAATTCATTGCTTCTGTTCAGTAGTGAACGTTTATGGGCTATGGTAGATAACTGATGAAGAATGGATACACTGGTTCTGTCGAAATTTTGCTAACAGCAATTTTATTCAATCTAAAATAAAAATCCATAATTAAAAGGATTTTTCACTATTCACCCAGGCTGATGAATCTTTACAGTCCTATATTGCTCAAAGGCGAAATTCATTTTACAGAAATCTAATCATTTAGTCCTTAAAGAGACTGAAACAAGAACTTGTCCTTTCATTACGATAATCAATAGTTGGTAGTAGTTTCGAATTCGAACCTTCTAATGAGTTATCTGTTCTTAAACACAGCCTGTTAGAAACAGACGCACAAAACCTTTTGAAAACAATTTGACAGATTAAATAAATAATATTTGTTACTTCAATTAAATTCGAACTAGATAGGGTGATGGTATAATATCCCAAATCCAGAAATACTCCATTATTTAAAAAAGCTTTATATAATGATTTCTTAGTTTTAGGTTTTATTTTTTAGGGGATCGAAAATGGCCTGAATTGCTTCAAAAAAAGTATGGTACGGCCGTACCACCTTTTTGCTCGACTTGGCGGACACTGCCGTGCCCCCAGATATTTCGAAGATAAAACTAAAACCCTCTCAGCAGTGGGACATAAATACGCTGAAACTTTAACTATTTTTGCGCTTGATTCATACCATGAAAAAATCTAGATAAAATCTGTAAAATTAGTTTTGTTAAATATAGTCTTTGCGTATTAACGCAAAGTAATCATTAAGTAACCAACAATTAGGAACTTATGAAACTAAAATATTTACCTTTTAATTTTAAATTATTAACCGTCAGTTGTCCAGACAGTTTAATACCTGAAACAAATAATATGGATTTTTATATCAAGTAAAATATCAGCTTATAAATCCGTGGCAGAGCCATGCTGCAACGATATTTTTGTTGCACTAATGGGTCGATCGGGAGAGGTCAATACTCATAGAATACCAGCGTAAAAGAACAGCCTAATGCTACGGTGCTTCGTATGGTGAATGTAGAAAAGTGAAGACACCTTATACTGGAAACGAGACATTCCAGCTTGGTCCTCGAGGGTCCTGCATTTTGGTTCTTAAATTTAACTGTTGTTAAATGCATTTAGCCCAATAATTAATGGCGTTATACATTCAATGAATGAATATACTTATTGTACACCTCAAAAAAATAAAACAGAAAACTTAAAGGAGTAAGTTAATTTAAATGAACAATTAGGTAACATTCGGTAGGCTGCATAGCGATCTCTTCCAGGCAATCAAAGACGTAAAGAAATTACAGATACAAGGTAGTTGGCTTGGTATAAATATACATACTGTATAAAAAAGTAAAGTTACAGCCTACATATGACTTACCGCTGGGCACAGACCTCTCTCTCACTTATTTCTTATAGGGTTGTGGCCGTAGTAGGAAAAGGGGAGATCTCCCGCCGGGCAAGGTGTTCTGCCCGGGGAGCAGCTAACACTCCATGTGTTAGTTCGGAGATGTTCTATATATACTGCTTATGATTCAGAATTTTGATAGCGTGATTTAGGCTTCGATGTGTTTTGCTTGCGGTGCGACGACAGCGCCGCCACATCACCCCCTACTCAGACCGGAGGTCGATAGTGCATTCTCGTTGTCGACGAATGTGCAAGTGCCAGGAGATTGCCTTGTAGTCTGCGATGAGTCGAGAAGAAGGCAAGTAATCTGCAAAAATGTCGTGAAGCAGAGGCGAGCAGTAAGGCTCAGAGCCGTGCCGAACACTGTATAGCGCAGAGAGTAGCTTAAAGGAACAGGAAGCATTATTATTCCAGTGCTGCGATGAACCTTGTGAAGCTAGATGGCTTGCAGGATATGAAGACTGCAGACGATATCTGCTCAGGAGCGAATGGGTGGGGTACTTTATGACGATGATGAAGCTTGAAGTTTCCGGAGGTTGGTTGCGTGTTCAGATCACGTCGGGTGGTCACCAGTGTGGCTGTAGTAGGAAAAGGGGAGATCTCCCGCCGGGAAAGGTGTTCTGCCCGGGGAGCGGCCAACGCTCCATGTGTTAGTTCGGAGATGTTCTATATATACTGTTTATGATTCAGAATTTTTATAGCGTGATTTAAGCTTCGATGTGTTTTGCTTGCGGCGCCGCCACAGGGTTTTAGGGCAAGGAAGTGTCCGCAGGGCTGCACCAATACGTGTTGTCTTCGAAATACTTTTTTTTCTTATTTCTCAGACATGCAGGTTTCCTCACGATGTTTTCCTTCACCACCTAGCACGTGGTAAATACTACTACATACTGTATGACTAAAGCTAATACATAATTACTTTTCGTAAAAGAGAGCAAATGGACTGTAACTTCATTTGATATTCATATGCGGGAGAATAAAATATAATGTGATAATTATAATTTTAAATTACTGTAATATAATACTATGTGTGGTGGGGCGGGAAAAATGACCACTCGTCACAGTGTCTTTACAGATGTATGCATAGACTAACTTTTTTTTTACAAGGCGCGCTTTTAGAACGAATCATAAGTCAACCCGGTAAGCGAATATGTCAATATTCGGAAGGCATTTTCTTAGACATTATTATTTTATTAAATTTTATTTATTATAGACCCAAAATATATTAATTAAATATGAATCATAAAACGTATTACGCTATGTTGATATGAATATTCAAGCTGTGAAGACGCGGTGTAAGAATATCCACTACCCCATGTCGACTCAAAGTAGGATTTAGAGAGGATTAAGAGTATATTGCACTTGAAACTGAATAAATAAATAAAAACTCCTCTATAATACAAAAGCTATTCTAAAAAAGGAAGCCTAGAAAAACAGATAGACAATCGTCGACAAAGTTAACGACCCGCAAAACGAGATTCGTCAATAGTGTAACATGTTGGCACCGCGCCAGATAATTTGAGGTCACTGGATCGATCTCCACCGCAGTGAACCCATCTCTGAGCAAGTGTACCTTACGTAAGGAAACGATTCTTACTTTTATTGCTTGGTAACCACTATTTTTTTGTTATACGAACGAAGTAAAACACATTTTTAAGAAAAGTAAAAAAAATGTTACGCTAGTACAGTTTTATTTTCTATCTAAGGCTTCATTTTCACTAGTCCACTTGTATCTTGACCACAAGGTGGGATTGTATTTAAGCAAGAAAAAATCTATACATATAAGTTAAATCGAATTGTGTGTGTGTAATATTAAAACTATTGGCTTCTATTAAGTTCACGTTATTTGCGTGCTTTAAGGACACAAAAAAACATTTTAAAATGTTTTGTTTGTCTGTCTGTCTGCTTGTCTGTTCGGGCTAATCTTAATAATGGCTGAACCAAGCGTAGTAAAATTTTTATACGTTTTATTTTTTATCATTATAATTTCTATACTATGATGTAGAGATTCGGAGATCTTTTTTACTGGAAACGAGGCATTCAAACTTCACTTCAGGGGTGACAACGCATCTGCGTTTTGAAACATAACCAGAAACTTTTTTATTCAATATAGATATAAACAATACTTATTGAAAGTCAATTTTTCGACAACCAATGGTTCGCAAGAAAACCTCTGTCCTGGGAAGAACCAGCAAGAAACCCAGCGGGACTATTTTTTTTCTAATAATAGCTTACAATTATGTGTGTTACAATTAACAACGCAAAACAAATAAGAAATAGCTTGGTAGCGATTACTCTTCCCAGGGTTTATTATCATCCATAAATTCCTTAATATTATAATAACCCTTTTTATACAAACTTAGTTTAAATTTTTGAACCTTGAGTATGACAAATTTTGTATATTTTCTGGGATTTTGTTGTAAAAGCGTATACATCGCCCCAAGAACGATTCACTGACTCGGTGGAGTCGAGTTTTTATTCTTAATCGAGGATAAATGTAGATGTCTATGGGTCACAGCATCCACTTACGATTAGGTGAACTGTGGGCTCGTTTATCATCCTAATTCTATAAAAAAAATACGAACACATAGGAAACAATGTCAGCAGGGATCTAAGCTATATTAATCTGAAAAACTTAATTTTTTTTAAATACGAAAAATATTTAAAATCTAGATTTTTGTTTATTATATTTGTCAAGTCACGGGTATTGTACAAATTGACAGCTATGTGATGGCAGCACTACAGAATTTACCACTCAGTTAAGTCCCACGGGTGTTGTAACAAGCGATTATGGTAAATCAGGAACATATCAGATGCTTCTAATGACTTTCACAAGACGGTGGTATAACCAGCTCATAGACCAGACATAGAACATCCAAACTGGAGACAGACAAAGTCAAAGGCGCGCACTACGATCGTAAATCCACCAGCTAAGTGTGACAATTGAGCCAAATCCTTCCTACAATGGGATAAGCCTGTGTTCAGCAGTTAAATTTTACAGACCGGTGAAGAAGAAGATATTATTTACTAGATTCAGAGCCACACTGCAGCTGTAATGTGCCTCCTTGGTCTGGTGGTTGTAAAGGTGACTGCTGATTATGAGATCTCGGGTTTGTATGCCAGGTTGGGCCAAAACCAAAATCAGTATTCGACTTCTTCCGTCAAGAAGTTTTCAGTAGCTGCCAGAAGTCAGGAAGTTGGTGGTGTTTCATCACGTGTCACGGAAAGCACGTAAAGACGTTGGTCCTCCGCCTGATCTCTCTCCGGTTGTATGGGTCTAACTATGAGAGTAGGTCAATAGAAAGTGCACCTATGCTTGCACACACAACACTTGGGCACTATAATCCTATCCTACGCCAATGGAAAATATCCCTTGTGTGTAATCGCCGTGACCGAAATTGGATTTGGAGGAAATTATTATGGTTGCAGCTCAAATGTTGTCTCGACCGGGGAAGGACCAGGCTCTCATAGGATACTAGTAGCTCAACATTGCTGCGTTCCGTATGGTGAATGTAGAGAAACTGGGAGGATTTTTTATTGCTAACAGAGTCATTCACTATCTGGCCTCAAGGGTAGCAACGCATTCAAATTTTCATTTTAAATCGATGAAAATAAGCCTAAGCAGAATTTGTGATCAGCATTTTATTTATAATTATATATAATTTGTAAATAAAACTTTATTTAAATGTAATTAAAAATGTATGGACGAGTTTTTAGACGTAAAGTCATTTATGTGAGTTTGGGTTCAGATTCTAATAACGTACTTAACGGGAACCACATTTTTACAACATGTTATAGATAAAATGTAAAAATTAAAATGCTGCAAGTTTTGTCAGTCAGATTAGAGTACACTGAAGATTGATATGCAACACAACGTTTCGCGAGTAGAATCCATTGCGCTTATTAGAATTGATCACCCAGTCCAGATTGATACAAATAGCTCGAACAATTTGTTCTCATTGCGCTGTTAATTCATACATGTCCTTAGAACGCATTAGTTTGTATTATGCCTTATTATTTTAGGAAGGCTTACAGACTAGTCTTCATAAAGTTACAAAATGGAGGCAATAAGAATTGCCAGTTTAAATAAATAAGCCTCCTTACGTTCTCTAACATAATCCTGTCCAGCGCAGATGGCTCATCTCAGTTGAGACATCCGTCTGGAGAACACTGTTGTGAGTTAGTAGATTCTCTTATACCGCCGCTATGTAGCGGCATTATACTTTATTCATATAAAATAATGTAACTTTTTTATGGAATAAGGGTGACAAATGAGCACACAGTTCACTTGATGATAAGTTGAATCTGTGGCCCATAGACACCTATCCTCGATTACGAATCAAAATGCAGATGCGTTGTCACCCGTAAGAACTAAGATGGAAAGCCTCGTTTCCAGTAAAAAGGGTCTCCGATTCTCTACACTCACCATACGAAACACAGTGGCACTAAGCTACTATTTTTGCTGTTATTCTGTGAGAGCGTGGTTGTTCCCCGGTCAAGCCGACCCATTCGTGCTACAACTATACTACTAACATAACTGCAGCATGGCTCTACCACTTATAAATTCTAACCACGTATAAAATCCCTGAAGACTTAGTTGATTGCCAGTGAAAAGGGTCTCCGGTTTTCTACACTTACCATACGAAACACAGCAGCATTATGCTGCTATTCTGCGCTACTATTCGTGAGAGTTTTGTCCTTCTCAGGCGAGCTGTTCCATTCGTGCTACAACTGCAGATTGGCTTTAACTCTTAAGTTACTCAAATAAGTAGATATATAAAGTGTTTCCATCCGTTTGATATACACATGCATAAAAAATAATATTGTAATGACATATGAAATTTGGCAACATCTTAACTTTTCAAAATACCTAGTCTGCGTCTGGCAACACAGACATTAAAAATACATTACGGAGCCGTAACTTCAAGAAATGAAGAAAAATGCTCCGTTTTTGGTATTGAATTTAAAATTCATGTTCCAAAATTGAATATTAATCTTGTTTGCGTTTACTTCTTGCGCGATTTTCATACTGTGTGAACATATTAAATTCGTTACGATTGCCGGTGTTTTTATGAAAAAACGTTATTACGACGCTTATTCAGTATAGTAGAGGAGGGTACTGGCTGCAGCACAGAGACCATGGCCTCGTAGGAAGACATTAGTGGGCGCGATTTTGGAAATAGATGAAATGATGCCAGTAAAATTTAAAAAATCTGAAAATCAGCTGTTACTGAAAAGACTTTCGATTAAAAATATAAACATTAAGCATTCAAAGTACTAAAAATGAGATCATCTAGAGTAGTATAAAAATTTTAGATAAGTATAAAAATGCATTATATTGTTTTATTCATTTTAAAAGTAGTATACAAAGACTATAGAAGACTTCGGTGATTTTGTATTTTTCACGATACTTTTAAAATTAGTTTTCAAGAAATTAGTTTTCCAATGTAGGGGGATTAAGGGTGGCATTTAGTGCTGTCGGTCCCGGGCGGCAGCAACACATGCTACGCCACTGCTGTCACATGGTTTTGCTTTCAAATGAGGGCAGGTGCTGTTCGTGAAGGTAGGTGTTCTGTTATTTTTTTATTTAACAAAAGCGACAAACGAGCACACAGTTCAACTGAAGGTAATAATGAAAAAAAAAAAGAATTTTTTCCCTTATTATCTTTTATATTCAAAATATGTGGAAATGCGTTATTTTAACCGATTGCCTTTCATAAATATGTAGCGCCTAGTATTTTATTACGCACGAACACATTCATAAGGGACTGTTGAATTCGGAAACAGTCAGTAGCGTTGGGCACTCGCACTCGGTTACAGAGTTAGTATAGGTATGTAATACCTACATAGTTGTTTTGACTTGGTAAGGATAAGCGCGTCTCTCCGCCCTTTCCCTTCCGCAAGCCGTTACACCACTAGATACATTCGCCTGGCCGGCTGACTGTGTTGACTCGAAAATTTAGAAATACAACTCGTTATGTACGAGTGTGCAATGCGTTAGCAATGCAGCCACGAAAATATTTGAACCGTGAGTACTGTGAAATGATACGGTGTCTCAGACGAAATAAAAACTCGAGTTTTTGTTTCGTCTGAGTACGATGTTATATTTTAAGCAATGAAAGTTTACGTGATGCGCAAAGATTATACGAAAGTGATGTTATTCAAAATTTCCCGGACGATGTACCACTAGTGTTATTGAATAAAATTTTGTCCAACGCAATGGTGTTCCTTGTAATTAATGTGAAGAATAATTTAATAAACATGGTCAACAGCACATTGAGAGAAACGAACTCGATTTCGAACATCTATTAAAATAGCAATAATTTAGTGTTATTTTAAGTGATTATATTTAAGTTGTAAATAGTTCGTCGTTGTAAATTGTTAGTAGTTGTAAATATTTGATTTCAATTTTTTAATTACGTCATAATAAAGACATTCATCGGTTACGTCGTTGAAATATAAAAAAATGTTCATTTTATTTATTAGGATGGTTTCAACAGGCAGAAAAAGAGTCCTACCACTTGGTAGAACATGAAATTAACATACATATTGTTGCTACAACTTTGTTGTCACTTTACCATTAGAATAGTTCACTGAGTATGTGATACTGAATTGACGTAGCATAAGGCCCGAGAATGCTAGAGCTAAAGCCGCCCCTACGCCCTATTTAATTCCTAAGTTTTTTTTACAGAATAAAGGTTTCAAACGAGCAAACAACTCATCTGATTCGTTTAAAAAATGAGGGGCAAGTAAGGAATCGTATTTCGAGTCGCGTAGTTATTCAACTTGTAGCGAGCACGTCAGAAATGAAGTAAATAGTAGGCAAAAGCTCCGTGAATTGACTCGTACACATCATACGAGCGCGCGTGTGCTATAGTTGTTGCCCATAAACCACATTCAATTTCGGATACTTTCAAAGCAATGAAGAAAACTTATTTTTAAAACTGCAAAAGGTGCATATCAGTATTTATATTTTGAAGTCAATTATTGGAAAGTAATTCGGTATATACACGAATTGCGAATACTCCTGTAAGCTATAGTAGCCCAATGGTACTGATATTGGTATGGTAATAGTTCAGACTGCAGACTCAGAAACACTAGTCGAAAGTCGAATGGCAGATTCGAACTCACTGGTCGTGGATTCCAACCTGCCACTTAACTTCTGTGGTGAACCACTCATAACACAAGCATTTTTAAGCTTACCTAGAGAAGTTGGAAACATTAGCAATGTTAATAGCGTTACTATTATTTTATATTAAATAATTATAAAATCCGCCCTTTTGAAATCAATTTAAAAGGTCTCGCACTTCACTTAGCAATGCGCAAAGAAAAAGCAGTGAGTTGACTGAATCTGTCTGTTAATTAAGTCGGAGGAAACTTACTTTGAAGGAGCAATAGATCAAAAACGTGACGAATGGATTTTAATTTCTTATATCTCGTCTCATCATGAATTAAAGATGCTTAAATTTATTTCATCAATTTCGTTAAAGTCAAACGGTGTTTGTGTTATTTCTGATTTTCTAATTCGTCAAGTTTTTAAAGACCTCTACGTCTACAAAATTTATAATAGGCAGAGCGCGTAACATTTCAATTTGAAAGAAGTTTCCTCGATTGTCCCGATATATACATGTCGTATTTGTAATGTAAATGATTAAAATTTTTATGGGAAATAAAAGACGGCTTTGCATATAGTTAACACATCGATAACCATTTTTAAAATATATTTTTGTATTTGTTCCGACTAATCTTCGAATTTGCTGGATCTATTGTAATGATACTTGATAAACGCAAAAAATGACAATAATTGATAGAATCAGTCGTTACTTTGTGGATATCCATTATAATAAAAATATTAATTAATTAGCAAACTTCCGCAAAGCTACTTAGCGGTCAGCCGCCGTAGAGTGTGTCGTACTATCGTCGATGGTGTGTCTTATCTGGAATAGTGGTGTTGGAAGTAGTGGTGCTGGGACTAGTGGAGGTGCTCTTCAATTCAGGTAAGACACATCATTGTATTTAGTTAGCGGAAGGTTGCTAATTAATTAATATTTTTATTAAAAATGACAATGCCAGGAGTAGCATTTAGGCTTTGATCTATCCGAAAAACTTAGAGATTTTTGACTGTTTTTGATTGAGAGTTGGAATTTGATGAATTTCTTAAATCTAATAATACCACAATCAATAATACCACATTGATAGACCTAATCCCGGCGATGCTGGGCGGGTTTCTAATATAAAAATAAGAATTATTAAAGTCGCATAAATGGATAAAATTTAATGTGATTATGCAGTATGTATGTTTTAAATTTATGAAATCATTTTATTCGCGCGCTTAAACACTAACGATAACACAAGTGTTAAAATTAAAAATTTTGTACGACCGACTTCAATATGAATACAATGAGAACATCGTCTATGTATTCGGAGTCAACTAAATACGCATTATTGGGGATAATTCAAAAATTTCTGGTTAGGAATTGATCAAATTTATATGGAACCACATACGAACCACCAGCTTTTATACAAAAAAATATTAAAATCGATTCATCTAGAGAAGTTCTGAAGAAGAGTTCTGGAGAAGAATACATATGAATATACAGTCCAACTGAGAACCTCCTCCTTTTTTGAAGCCGGTTGAAAATGAATCCCAACCTAACAAAAAACAGGCATACAGAATAAAATTATAAGGATCTTAGCGACAGCGGACGCTAAAGTGTTATTTGAAATTTAAAAAAATCAAATAAGTTATTATTACTAGTCCTTACTTATCATATATTAATAATGAGACGGCATCTCCGCTCGTTCCTCGCAAAAGTTTTTCTGTTTTATGGATGCGTAAGATTTACTAAGAATTATTTATAATAAATTTAAATTTTTGAAGATTTAAATGAGGTTTTTGTATTTTCGTGTAATGAGACATAGTAAATGTTATAGTACGCGCGCAACCCGTGTTCGATTCGGCCGGCATCAATAAATTTGTTTATTGCAGTTTCAAGTGCTGGATCACCGTGTGCTTATTCCATTTCAACCTATCAGAAATCCAATACTGAACATGGACTTCCCCCATAGATAGCCTGATACGAGTGATATTTACCATGGTTGCCATACTTGGCGAGCGAATTGACAACCGTAGTTTTTTTATTCAGTTGTTATCAGGAAGATGCTGGTGCCCATCTAGCGGTTCAGTTTCCCTCTATCGCATCCTACGACACCCACGGGATGGAATTCGGTTGTGGATACATTTACTATTACTGTACAGAACTATTATCGGCAAAGGATATATAATTACCTAGCTCCCAATTAATATAATATACGGAATAAAACAGTGTGTGCAAGAAATACTACCAATCTTATATTCAAAAATATGTTGTATGTTTGGCTCAAAAAGTATGACTACGAACAATGCAAAAATTTTATAGCGCCATATATGATATGTAGTAGAGATAGGCTGCAGCTATATTGTCGTTGTAGCACGAATAGGTTTGCTCGACCGGGGAAGGACCACACTTTCACAGAAGACCAGCGTAAAAAAACAGCTTAATGCTGCTGTGTTTCTTATGACAAGTGTAGAGAACGGGAGACGCTTTTACTGAAAACAAAATATTTTATGGTAATCGTCGGGGGTGACAACGCATCTGCATTTTGATTCTTAATCGAAGACAGAGGTATCTTACGTGGTAGAGCCACGCTGCAGCTATGTTATAGTTGTAGCACGAATGGGTCAGCTCGACCGGGGCAGGACCACGCTCTCACAGAATACCAGAATGAAATAGCAGCATAATTCTACTGTGTTTCGTATGGTGCGTGTAGAGAACCGGGGACCCTATTTACAGGAATCAAGGCATTCAATTTTAGTCCTCAGGGGTGACTACGCATTTCCATTTTGATTCTTAATTGAGGATAAATGTGAATGTCTATGGGCCACAGCATCCACTTACCATCAGGTGGAGTGTGTGCTTGTTTGTCACACAATGATATAAAAATGTTGAGGATATACATGGGCCACACCATCGACTTACCATTACGTAGACTGTGTGTTCGTTCGTCACCCTTATTTTATAAAAAAAAAAACACACGTATATCGTGTTAAATCTTAATATTATGTCCTTCCTTTTTCTTTTCTATTCAGAAACTCCAACGAGTTACTTTAATAATTCGAATAAATAAATAGAATTAAACATATTTATTTATTTTCCATTATTAAAATAAGTTTTCCTTTGTGAAAATGTATTTTTTTAAAATCTATTTTCATTGCGTAATGAGGTCTCAGTGACCGGAAAAGAAACGGCGACAAAATTACCGCAGGGATCGACGTTTTCCTTACTTTTGTGTGTGTGTCCGGGTCGAATTTAATATTTGATTTTGAAATAACTTCGCGATAAGATAGATACATGAAATATTGAACATAGTAGCATTGTGAGAGTATATAAAAAACGTAATATATTCAAAATGATTATATTTTTAAATTACTATTACAATAGCGTATTATAGATAATGGAAAACAAAGCATCGGTAACTGAAGTATGTTCCATGATGTATCCAAAAAAGCATGTAAAAAGTTTGAGTTCATCAGTGTATAGCAAACCCAAGCAGATCAGTTGCCACAAGCAGCCCTGTTCACAAGTATGACGCATGTGGTACCCATCCTATTCGCGAATATCCACGATATTAAAGTAAAGTAAAGTTACAGCACGTGTAGTATAGTTACAGGACGTATATAGCGTTCCACTTAGGTACAGGCCTCCCCTCAACTCTGAGAGGGTTTTAGGGCAAGGATGTGTCCGCCGCGCTGCCCCAATGCGTGTTGGCGAACTTCACATGTTGTCTTCGAAATATTTTTTTTCTTATTCCTCAGACATGCAGGTTTCCTCACGATGTTTTCCTTCACCGCCGAGAACGTGGTAAATCAGCACTTAAATTGCAATTACACTGGTGCACTATACAATTTCATTGGTGCCGGCGGAGATCGAACCCGGGTTACTCGCATTCTGTTATATTTACAGCGAGCGTTAACAATCTGAGCTACCATTACCACGGCTCTATTAAGGACAAGTGGATATTTTTTTCCATTTTCAGACAATCATCATCATCATTATCATTACAGCCCTTCACAAGTCCACTGCTGAACATAGGCCTCCCTCAAGTAATGCCACAAAGCACGGTCCTGAGCCACCTGCATCCATCGACTTCCTGCATATCTTACCAGGTCGTCACTCCATCTAGTGGGGGGTCGCCCCAATACTCTCTACGTCTAACGGTACGAGGCTGCCACTCAAGAACCTTTCTTCCCCATCGGTTATCGGTTCTTCGAGCTATATGGCCGGCCCATTGCCACTTTAGCTTACTAATCCGTTGGGCTATGTCGGTCACTCTGGTTTTACTGCGGATACCCTCATTTCTGAGTCTATCACGCAGAGAAACTCCGAGCATAGCCCTCTCCATAGCTCGCTGAGCGACCTTGAGCGTCCTCATACGGCCAGCAGTGAAGGACCACGTCTCAGATCCGTAAGTCATCACTGGCAACACGCACTGGTTATACAATCTAGTTTTTAGAGATTGAGGTATACCTGACGAGAAGATATGTCGTAATTTCCCGAACGCTGCCCAGCCGAGTTGAATCCGTCGATTGACCTCTCGGTCGAAGTTGGACTTACCTAGTCGGACTATTTGTCCCAGGTAAACGTACTCGTCAACAATCTCGAGCATAGTGCTCCCAACAACTACCGGCATAGGTGTGACATGGACAGTAAACATGATCTTTGTTTTGTCCATGTTCATCTTAAGACCTATCCGTTGGGAGGCACTATTGAGGTCGTTGAGCATAGTGCTTAAGTCCTCCAGCGATTCTGCCATAAGGACTATATCGTCGGCAAATCGAAGGTGAGTGATATACTCACCATTGATGTTAATACCGTATCCTTTCCAGTCCAGTAGCTTGAAAACGTCTTCCAATGCAGCGGTGAAGAGTTTCGGGGATATAACGTCACCCTGTCTTACATCTCTCTGCAGTTGGATAGGTTTCGAGCTCTGGTTCTGTACTCGGATAGCCATCGTAGCCCTACTGTACAAACACTTCAGCACTTCGATATACCGACAGTCAACTTGGCACCGCTGAAGGGACTGTAGCACCGCCCAAATTTCGACGGAATTAAAGGCTTTCTCATAGACCACATACGCCAGGCAAAGTGGCAGATTGTACTCTTCAGTCTCTGTACAATCTGCCGCAGGGTATGTATGTGGTCTATGGTACTGAAGCCTTTTCGGAAACCGGCTTGTTCGGGAGGCTGGAAGTCGTCGAGTCTGCGTGCGAGACGATTCGTAATGACTCTCAAAAACAGCACGTAGACGCGGCTCAGAAGGGAAATCGGTCTGTAGTTCTTTAAAGAACGTTGTCGCCTTTCTTAAAGAACAAGACCACCGCACTTCTGCTCCACGCCTCTGGAGTAATGCCATGTAGTGGTATGAGTATAAGTAATGCCGTGTAGTGGCGGTTAAGAATATCCACCACCCCATATCTTCCCGTGGGTGTCGTAAAAGGCGACAGAGGGAGACAGGCAGGAGATGGGCAGCAGCATCTTCCTGATAACAGCAACTGTACGACATAAAAAAACTGCAGCTGCATGAACAACTTCAGACAATATTAAATAGAAATTAACACAAAATTGTATCCCATAAAACTAGCTTTTATCCTTTGCATATGGTAGTAAGAGAAACCGTCTATCCTTTTAAAATTTAAATACTATGAGTAGAAAAGAATTTTATTTTATAGAAGTAAGTGACAAAGGAGTACACCGTTCACGTGATGGTAAATAAATGCTGTGGCCTATAGGCACCTCCATTTATCCTCGATTGAGAATCAAATTGCAGATGCGTTGGCACTTCTGAGGATTATTATAGAAAGCGTCGTTACCTAAAAATTGTGTCGTCAGTTCTCCACATTTTCGCGACACAAAACGCAAAAGCAATATGTTGTTATTTTGGGCGAGTATGGTCCTTGTTATGCAGACCGTTTGTTGCAGGACAGGGTTATAGTGCCCGAATATAAGCAACCACAGATGCACTTTGTCTTCTCTCACTCAAATAGTCCGATCATACGACCGGAGTAAGAGTAAGCGCAGAAACATTAACGTTCTTTGCGAGGCACGGTAATGAATCACCGCCTACTTCCTGATACTGCTACTGCGTATTTCTTGACAGAAAACCAAAATAATTGATTTTGGATCCACCTGGGATTCGAACCCGGAACTAGACCAACGAGGCAGTTCATATACTTAGACTGTTTGAAGTAAACTCCAAACTATTAAGTCTTGTAACACACAAGAAAATATAAACTTCTCTTCAAAGCTCACTCAGCTGGGTGCGACGGTAGTAAGGTTGGCATCGTGCCAACAAATATGAGGTCGCCAGATCGATCGCAACTGTCCCTAACCAACCCGTGGAATAAGTTTCAACTAAGACATGCATCGACCGCTTGGAATAGCAATGAAAGCCCAGCCTTATTTCTGTTTGTTTTGAATCAAGCTGACTAACAACTTTGCAATCATGGACGATAATTTACTCTCAATAAATTATAATGGGATTGTGAAAGATTCATGAATTTAAAGAGTTCTTTTGGTGTTGTTTAATTAATTTATTTTGTAAAATTAATTTTTTTAATACAATTTTATCTATCTATCTACGAGTATGTAACGGAATCTTTTAAAGTAATTTTCACCAACTTGTAGACGGCCTATTGGTTTGAAAATTTACATTCGTATTAAAGACATAACGATAACAATACAAAAATTTTATAACTTAATTCTAGTACCCTGATTAGGATCACCTGGATAAAGTAAAATATTTAGCTTAGTTTTAGTTATTTTGTAAAGTTTGAAGGGTGCCAATGAGGAGATGTGTGTCTGTTGCTAAGTGTCTATTTATACAACTTTTTATACTTAACTCTAATATAATAGTCGAATAGGTTATACACTTAAAGTTAGTATTAGACATATTAAATTAAATGGAAAATCGAGGTGATAAACGAACGTACCGTTTGCCTGATAGTAAGCAGGTACTAGAACCAACGTACACCTGTAACCAGCTTCAAACAAAAAGATAAGCTACAAGTGTTCGTCACCTTAAGGACTAAGATGGAATGCCCACAGCCTGCTATACTGGCTCCCTATACTCTTTAGATAGGAATACAGAAGTCCACGCACTGTAAACACACATTTAACGGCTGATTTTAAGCAGATAATGGGTCCTAATGCCTAGATTATCTCTTAAAGATAGAACTTTAACCGAATATATTTTTAAAAATAATTTTGTAAATTATTTTTTCTAGATTCTATTTTTATTTTAACTAGAGTATTTTTATTTACAAAATATGCAATACCGGACACGCTCCATAAAAATTTACGGTGAGATGTGAATTTTAAAATAAAATGTAATTTTTTTTTCAGAATTCTTTATTGCCTCTTTAATTTTATTTTGCCGTGTAGTGGCGTCATAAGAGGAGTCACAACCCTGTGTTATCATTCTACGGTGTTGTAGAGGTGACCGAGGGAAATGAAATAGATGGACGGTAGCATTACATGGTAACAATTTAAATTAAGAGAGAAACTGCGGTTTCCGAACCTTCTAGCTATGGCAAATATCCCACAATGAGTCTGTTTAACTAGTTTTAAATATAATTATTTCTCTCATTTTGAGTGGAATAAGGAATATGACAGATCAAAGTAACCATTATCATATCGTCTAAATAGTTAAATATTTTCTTCTCACTTAGTAAAATTTTACCTTGAGACCCATAGGTATAAGACAATTTTTTATATATTTATTTATAAGAATATTAAATAAAGAAGATCATTAAAATCAGTTTAGCTGTTTCCGCAATATTCCAAAGTAGGACATACAAAAAAGCGTACGGATCGAAAGTAGAGCCTCGTTTTTAGAAATCGTTTAAAAATAACATCGTTTTGAAAATAAATCGTAAAAAATTGTTCGAACTGTTACCTAGCAAACTTTCATTTATTAAGAGGATATAGTAAGTATAGTAGTATATAGTAAGTCAGCTCAAATTATAATTTCGCCCCCACTTCCCCGCGCGTCGTATGCTATGTACCGACATGTTTGTAATCATTAATACTGTAAGTAGAAAGGTCGTTAGACACTTATTTCATTAGGTTTATCTTATTTATGCCTGTTTCTTAACGCCAAGCCAGCCGCTTCTTATTTTTATCACGGTTATTTCCCATTTTAATTTTACGTCGTACTGTTGCGTAATGTATATTCTGATCGTAAGCGACACAACCTCCCCGTCCAAAGGCCGAGGCGAAGTGACCGTGTTGCAGGAATCACGTTTCAAAAGGCCAATAGTTACGGTAATTTCTTTTTACAGTAAAAATAATGGTATTTTAAAAAAAGTAAATAACCGGATCCACACCGGACGATCCAAAGCGCTCCGATTGCGCGCGGCATGGAGCGCGCTCCACGGAGCGTGAGGTGTAGACGTGCCGCGCGCGATCCATGTGCGCGGCGGAGAGCACGCGCTCCTCACCATGCGATCCATTTGGTGTCGGTTTTTTGGTCGCGCACAAAAGGGCCTCAGTCGCTTGGCGCGCGCGGTTTGGACGGTTGTGAGAATCGCGTGATCCGCCGTTATGGATAATTCGCAATGTATCCGTTTAATTTCCCTATATAGGGAGAAAAATATATTTATGGGATCCTAATGATACCAATTACATAAACAGAGGTGTAAGAGAAGATGCCTGGCGGAAAATTAGTCGGCAAACGAATTGACTGTTTGGACACTCTGAAATGATACTGTAGACCGACGTTAGAATCTCCACTTGCTAAAAATCTCAATGTTATTAGTAGTATTTCCTTAACAGTTATGGCATCGCGATAGTTTGTATAATTCTTTCTTATTTTGTTCTCCAATGGTGAACACAATAAGTCAAATTGATTTGCAGTCATGTGTGCAAAATTAGCTTCAGCTCCATAATCAATTAACTTTTTGTAAAGTCGAGTCCCATATTCCAACAGGTTTTTAAAAATTGTTTTAACCCAATACTGTCTTTTTCGTTTTCGTAATTTTTGCCGTAAATATACAAGTAAAATGTAGCTTGCTGCTGCTACGGCTATTCATCGCTGTCGTTGCACGTGTGAATCCATAGCCAGATAAAATACAACCGATTCAGTATGGATCGGCAGGAGCACGTTGGAGCAGCCAGTCAGGACCGCAAAAGATTGCTGTTGGATCGACCTAGAACGATCCACGCTCCACGCATCACGATCTTGGATCGCGAATCGCGGATCACCAATCTATTTTGGATCGTCCGGTGTGGACCCGGCTAATAACATAAGCACTGCTTTATAGTTAGTTCAGTTAGTATGCAAAGTTTCATGATCTCATTTAAAGTAATTTATGAATAACAGCGGTTTATTGTTTATTTTGGAGGTAACTTTGGATTTTTTTTCTATCGAGAAAATTTTACGGAATCGTGTTCGTTTAACATAGTCCTTAACATTAATCCTCAACTTTATATTTATTTCAAAATTAATGCTGCAATTTTTTGGGCATAACGGAGGATCTTGCTAAGACATTTGAGGTTATATTTCCCTTAACTAGAATAACGTTATTGTCTGTGGCACGACACGGTGAAACGACCGTTGAAATAAGTCCCCGTCCTTGCCACGTCGCATTTAACGCTTAATCGCTCAAAGACAAGCTAAAGAAAGTTAACATAGTAAAGTTAGCTTGTTAAAACTACAGAGCTCACTTTGAAATACTGAAATGATTGTTAATATTTTTTTTAAATATTTTAAAGAAATATTTTGTATCTTTTTTGTTTTGTTTTTGTTAAACTTATAAAGAAATTTAGAGAGGTTACTGCCCCTAAACTAGAAAATTATACCTAGTATTTTAAGGGCTAATTTACTTGGTCCCTATTCTTAGTTATTTTAACAATAATTTGTTTTTCGATATTATTATACTTACAAGTATAACTGCTAACTATTAAAGCAGGTTATGATAACAATTTAAAAAGAAAAATAAATAATGAATGTAATGTCACTCTATAATAGTAACTTTTCGTTGCCATATAAATTAAAAGGAATGTTTTTAAGATGGTGTTGTCTTTCCTACAATATAATAAGAAACGAAAAAAGCTTAAAGCTTTCAGAAATTCATAGTAAAGATATTTATTTTTTATTTTAAGTTTTTATTGTGTTCTATATAAGGGTGACAGTATAGCGCGCGCAAGTGGATGCAGTGATCCAAATAAAAGTAAAAAAAAAGTAAAGTTACAGCCTTTATACGTCCCACTGCTGGGCACAGGCCTCCCCTCATTTCTGAGAGAGTTTTAGGGTAAGGAAGTATCCGCCGCGCTGCCCCAATGCGTGTTGGCGAACTTCACATGTCTTCGAAATACTTTTTTTTTCTTATTCCCCAGACATGCAGGTTTCCTCACGATGTTTTCCTTTACCGCCGAGCACGTGGTAAATCAGAACTTAAAATTACAATTAAGAATTTCATTGGTGTCGGCGGGTATCGAACCCGGGTTACTCGCGTTCTGTTATATTTACAGCGAGCGTTAACCATCTGAGCTACCACGGCTCACGTGATCCACATATGTCTATATTTTTCCTAAATTCACAATAAAGAATTTTAATCACCCAACTCAGGATTTAGATTATTGCCTCGTTACTAGGTGGCACGACACCACTTCCGCATTGGAGCCCGTTTCTTACCGAAATCTGCCCCCAAATGGCAGTGCGTGCTCTGTTCCGAGTTGTAGCATATAGAAGTATATAGGTATATACATACGCACAGTTCAGACAGCAACAGAACAGTCCACGCACTACCATCTGTATAATAAATTATTGTGAGATATTCCATCTAATGATTTAGAGGTTCCGTACGTGATAGAGCCACGCTGCAGATATATTACGGTTGTAGCACGAATGCGTCGGCTCGACCGGGGAAGGACCACACTATCACAGAATACCGGCATAAATTAGCAGCTTAATACCGCTGTGTTTTATATGGTGAGTGTAGAGATCCCGAGACCCTTTCCTACTGGAAAGAGGCATTCCACCTTAGACCTCAGGGGTGACAACGCATCTGCGTTCTTAATTGAGCATAAATGTATAATAATGCATATGTGGATCCTTCGGTCTATCCGATCCACTTGGGCTGCAACTATGATTCAGCTGCAGCATGGCCGTACCTTGTATCAGTGTACCATTATATGAGTCTTCTGGTACAAACTTTGTTACCTAAATACTTAAAAGTACGAGCTTTTTAAATAGTAGAAAGCTGCTCACATCTGATACATATCATTGATTTGTTTGCGTGAAGATTAAGGCAAATCCTCGCCACAGAAGTTGCGCTCCAGGCTCAGATGTTAACTTTAACAGGGTGATTTATCTTCATCATATATTTTTTTAGATGACGAAGTTTCATTAACTTCATAAGATTGTTTTACTACATATAATATCCAAATGTTTTTCCGAATCTCAACATCACTTACATAAGGTAATTCCTGCTGTCTGCCGATCAAATCCCTGTTCTTTGTCTGGCGTAAACGATATAGTATATCGACAGTACACATCTATCATTTATTCCATGTAATACATATAATGTAAAATTATATTTAATGCTTGTTTAGTAACTGTTTGTATTGGGGGTTTTTTTAAAGAATAAGTGTTACCAAAGAACACACAGTCCACCTATTAGTAACTGGTCTAACCTCAATTTAAATCAAAATGTAGATGCGATGCAACCCCTGAGGATTATGGAATGCCTCATTTCTCTACACTCACCATACGAAATACAACAGCATTACAATACTATTTTACGCAAGTATTCTGTAAGAGCGTAGTACTTACATTTATGCTATAATAATAAGTACTAACTCATAAACGACCCACTAAGACTTCTTTTGTTTTTACTATCCTGTCCATCCAAATTTTATCTGGAAGAAATTGCTTTTAGCGATAAGACCACTGATTGTACTACCTTTAAACATTTAATGTTTTTGTCTTCTATTTTTGGTTGGTGAGCAATAAATAATTACCTAACTATCTATATACATGCGAAGACTCTCACGCCTGTCACGTACAGGGATAGGCAGAGACTGCGGTCTTCCTTTTGGCTAGACCCCCACCTCTTTCTTTCACGTCCATATATCTACGCGTACATGCTCGTTAGTTAAGGGTACTCTTAACCTGGCCTATTTTCAATATATCGTTAATTGGATCGTTGCGTTGGAGCAGCCAGTCAGGATCGCAAAAGATTGCTGTTGGATCGACCTAGAACGATCCACGCTCCACGCATCACGATCTTGGATCGCGAATCGCGGATCACCAATCTATTTTGGATCGTCCGGTGTGGACCCGGCTAATAACATAAGCGCTGCTTTATAGTTAGTTCAGTTAGTATGCAAAGTTTCAGGATCTTATTTAAAGTAATTTATGAATAACAGCGGTTTATTGTTTATTTTGGAGGTAACTTTGGATTTTTTTTCTATCGAGAAAATTTTACGGAATCGTGTTTTCGTTTAACATAGTCCTTAACATTAATCCTCAACTTTATATTTATTTCAAAATTAATGCTGCAATTTTTTTGGCATAACGGAGGATCTTGCTAAGCCATTTGAGGTTATATTTCCCCTTAACTAGAATAACGTTATTGTCTGTGGCACGACACGGTGAAACGACCGTTGACATAAGTCCCCGTCCTTGCCACGTCGCATTTAACGCTTAATCACTCAAAGACAAGCTAAAGAAAGTTAACATAGTAAAGTTAGCTTGTTAAAACTACAGAGCTCACTTTGAAATACTGAAATGATTGTTAATATTTTTTTTAAATATTTTAAAGAAATATTTTGTAACTTTTTTGTTTTGTTTTTGTTAAACTTATAAAGAAATTTAGAGAGGTTATTGCCCCTAAACTAGAAAATTATACCTAGTATTTTAAGGGCCAATTTACTTGGTCCCTATTCTTAGTTATTTTAACAATTATTTATTTTTCGATATTATTATACTTACAAGTATAACTGCTAACTATAAAAGCAGGTTATGATAACAATTTAAAAAGAAAAATAAATAATGAATGCAATGTCACTCTATAATAGTAACTTTTCGTTGCCATATAAATTAAAAGAAATGTTTTTAAGATGGTGTTGTCTTTCCTACAATATAATAAGAAATGAAAAAAGCTTAAAGCTTTCAGAAATTCATAGTAAAGATATTTATTTTTTATTTTAAGTTTTTATTGTGTTCTATATGTATAAGGGTAAACATTTAATGTTTTTGTCTTCTATTTTTGGTTGGTGAGCAATAAATAATTACCTAACTATCTATATACATGCAAAGACTCTCACGCCTGTCACGTACAAGGATAGGCAGAGACTGCGGTCTTCCTTTTGGCTAGACCCCCACACACCTCTTTCTTTCACGTCCATATATCTACGCGTACATGCTCGTTAGTTAAGGGTACTCTTAACCTGGCCTATTTTCAATATATCGTTGATTGGATCGATAAAACATCTAGGACGTCCCTTGACAACTCTGGCACAGATAAAAATAAAAATATATGCCAAAGAAGTAGCTACTTTATCACTATATCGAAAAATATGAGATATTTCTGGCATTTGTTTTCACGTGCCAGGAGTATGTAATATGTAACTCAGCGTTTTGTACGTGGTAGAGCCACGCTCTAACTATATTATGGTTGTAGCACGAATGGGTCGACTCGACCGGGGAAGGACCACACTCTCACAGAATACCAGCGTAAAATAGCAGCTTAATGCTGCTGTGTTTCGTTTGGTGGATATAGAGATCGCATCTGCATTTTTATTCTTAATCGGGGTATCGGTAGATGTCTATGGACCACAGCATCCACTTACCATCAAAAAAAGTAGAGAATTGCTGGACCCGAAAATCTCTAGAATAGATAATGCAGGCCAGTGCTAAACTAGTTAATACATTTTAACAGGAGTAATTATTTAACATAAGTGAAAAGACACTTCTTGATACTGGAACCACTATTCCGTATTAGTTTTAGAAGAAAACCATAGTGTGGGAATAACGTTATTTAAAAAAAAATACTTATGTAAAATTATTTCTTTGTGTGAGTTATATAAAAAAACTAATATATTATTGTTTATTTAGATATATAGAAGATAAGGATGACAAACGAGCTCAGTCTACCACGTAGTAAGTGAATACTGTAGCCCATAGACATCTACGTCTATCTTTAATTAAGAATCAAAATGCAGATGCGTTGTCACCCCTAATGTTTAAGATGGAACAAATAGTTTTCAATAAAAAGGGTCTCCTGTATAGACACCCAACCCTATTAATACATCCAACACAATCTTGCTAAAACACCATAAATATCAACAGCTAATTGAATCTACACCCATAGGCAACTCCTAAGACACCGCCGGGAGGAAATGGTATGACTTTCATATACCGCCACCATACAGTTTCGCTCATATATACATATATATATATATATATATATATATATATATATATATATATATATATATATATATATATATATATATATATATATATATATATATATATATATAGATAGATAATATCATACAAATAATATTAACATATGTACATGCATAATAAATTATTAATTTTTAATTAGGACATTGGCTCGAATTGAAGGAAGATCTCAAGCAAAGTTTTCTTCAGAAAACTACGTATAATGTAATTAAATAATCCACCTACCTTAATAAAAAATTCTTCTAAGCTGAAAAATATTTCAGACTGGAAAAGAAATACACAACACAAGCGCTGTTTCAGCGAGCGTGCTTTCAGGCGAGCGCTCGGCGGGGAACTGGCGTCAGCGAGGTTATATGATCGAACTTACAGCCAGCCTTTGACCTTGCGGTTTGGAGCAATTGAGCTATATTAGCAGTAAACTTTCTTTCGATTAAATACTTAGCTAATTTTATGTTAACTGTAACTTTTTAACTTCCCGCTAAGAAAATTGAAATTTTTTATAAATAGGGAAGTTATAGGCCCGTACAGATGTATGTATGTATGTGAACTGATTCGGACGAGTAGATTTTTAGAAATCTCAAACATACAAATTTTGAAAACTGTTTTTTTTTTAGAGAATAACTTTTAAACGGCTTTACCGATCGATTTCAAAAAACTCTTCTCAGCTCTTAACATCAAAAAATGACGTCGAATGCCGTTTGGAAAATAAAAATCGGTCCATCCGTTCGTGAGATATCGAAGGAGAAAAACTTGAAAAAAAAAAACGTTTTTTTAACATAACTTCGAGATTTCGCAACATAATTTGGTGAAATTATAGAACGCTTTGCATTTGAAATTAGGGAGAAGTCCCAGGGATGGCCTGCAGGGGCAATCAAACTTTTTTTATAGAATATGGGTAAAAAAACAAGCACACTGTCCATCAGATAAGTAGATGCTGTAGCCCATAGAGATCTACCTCTATCCCCAATTAAGAGTCAAAATGCAGATGCGTTATCACCTTTGAGGATTAAGAAAGAATGCCTTATTTCACCATACGAAACACATTGAGCACTTTGAGCTTTTTATAGAATAAGGCTGACTAACCAGCACACAATCTACCTGATGGTAAATGGATGCTGTAGCCTATAGAAATCCACATTTATCCTCAATTAAAAATCGAAACGGGGATGCGTTGTCACCTCCGAGGACTCATATGGATTACCTCGTTTCCAGTAAAATATGGTTTCCGGATCTCTACACTCACCATACGAAACCCACCAATATTAAGGTGCTATTTTTTGCTGGGAGATTGGTCCTGGTGGACCCCGGTCGAGCCGATCCATTTGTGCTGCAACCATGATATAGCTGCAGCGTGGCTCCACCACGTTGTAAAATCAAACTAAGAAACTTCATTAAACGCCTGATTTTTATATCGACCACTAACACACCAAAAAAGCATTTGATGTTCACTTGGAATGGTAAGTTTTTATTTTCTTTTAGTTACATCACAAGTTAAGTTACATCATATGTACATCCCGCTGCTGGGTATAGGCCTCGTCTCATTTCTGTTGGCGTACTTCATAAGTCTTTGAAATATTTTGTTTTATTTCTCAGACATATAGGCGTCCTCACGATGTTTTCCTTCCCCGCCGAGTACGTGGTAAATCAGTACTTAAAATTTCAATTAACAATTTCATTGGTATCGACGGGGATCGAACCCGGGTTACTGGAGTGCTGTGAAATTTACAGCGAGCGCAATGTATAGCGGAATTAATTTTTAATAACTACTATATTAAGATTTTGTCAACTTCCCTCTTTGTTCTTTCTTGATTTTTTTAAACATTACCCCCACACTAGGACCAACACTAGTACTTTGTTCTGTATCGTGGAGGCAGATTACATACTTACATAAACTTTACAAGGACAAACAGCCAGATTCGTGATCCATCCGGGTTTCGAACTCAATGCCGCAACCGTTGCGACGGTTGGGCATTGGTGTAGAAACAGTTTACATCACATATTGTACAAGGATAGACATTTAAATACGGAACAATTGTATGTACGCCATGCAAATACTCTGTGCTGGATTTGGACCCTAAGCCCCCAGTATCACAACCCGAGTTAAACCATTGCGCCACGAAGCCATCCTTTTTTAAAACTTGGCGTTAAAGTTCTTTTTTTTCTTATTTAAGGTTCTTATTTAAGAGTCCACTTATATAGGTAGCACGTATATAAGTGGACTCTTAAATATACACTTATATAGGTACCTCTCTTACCTACTTTTGTCCCAAATCTCAATTGAATACAATGTCGCAGTTTGAGTGTCTGAACCAATAGAATAATACTTAGGCTATGAGAAGTTTTATTATAGTTTTAGGGCATGCGTTTTTACTGTAAATCAAAACGCGTAATAGACTAAAAATTAAACTTTTAGAAAAAATAAAAGCCTATTTTTGTAATTTGGATAAACACTTGTACTTAACTTTACCGTTACAACTTATTGAAGTACACTAACGTACATAGCCCTTCCCTTTAGATTGCCTTATTTACCACAGTGAATATTTAATTAACATTAATTAACATTTGAATATTTACCACAGTTGCCGCGCTTGGCAAGCAGGTTGGCAACCGCAGTTTTTTATTTTAGGCGTTGTTAAAAAGCTCTGCTGCACATCTCCTGATATCTGATTACCACGTAGTATCGGTGTGAGACTATCCACTGCCCCTTATCATCTCGAGGATATCGTAAGAGGTGACGGCGGGTACTTGTACTTGTGTCACAATAATTATTTTTAATGATTAAATTACTGATACTGATAATTGAAAATATTTATTATATACTAAAATTCGACTTCAAAAGAATAAAAATAATGAAATACATTTCAAATTATTACGACAAACACAAGACAAAGTACATAAAAATAAATACTGACTTCAGAAGTTATGCGGAAATTATTTTATTATTTTAATTTTTTATTGAATAAGTGTGACAAACGAGCACACAGTCCACCTGATGGTAAGTGGATGCTGCGGCCAATAGACATCTACATTTATTCTCGATTAAAAATCAAAACGTACATGCGCTGTCACCCCTGAGGACTGAGATGCAATGCCCCGTTTCCAGTAAAAAAGGGTTTCCGGATCTCTACACTCACCATAAGTAAGAGCGCGGTCCTTCCCCGGTCGAGCCGACCCATTCGTGATACCACCATAGTATAGCTACCACGTATAAAGTAATTACATGAAGTACTAGCTACTTGAAGTGTTAGTTACTACTATAGTCACTTAAAGTCGGCTATTAATTTTAATCAAAACTATAATTTATTGATCATTTTGAGTGAACTAATGAATACGCAACCTCAATGCTATATCCAGAATCTCGTCTTAAAGTAACACTAGAGGCTTCATAACACATGAAGTAATTTATCAATCTAATATAAACTATTAATTAATAGAATTATCTCTCAAATCGCTTCACAGTTGACGAAAATATTGCGTAACATACAAACATACAAAAAAACACTGTCGGAATCGGAACCTTCTACATTGTAACCTATGTTATAAAAACAGAATCATGAAAATCCGTAGTTTGATATTGCGTAACATGTACATACCTTCATACAAAAAATATTTTTTTACAAATAGTAAAAGCCTGGGGCTTTTGGGGCTTTAATTCTCTCACGCGCTTTCTTCTAACATTTATGGCTTAGCACCGCCTACAGAATGTGAAATTATTTCATACATTTCACTTTTTTGAAGCCAGTTTTAATTTTTGTTAACAATTTTTTGGAGTGTACTAAAAATATTACAATATCAATGTCAGTGTCGCCTAAATAAATACATTAAAAATCCTAGTTTATATAGAAGTGTATACTTCAGAGCTTATCATCTGAGCTTCCACGGCCTGTGCCCAGCAGTGGGACGTATATAGGCTGTATAAAATATGGGACTACCCGAAGTATAACCACGCACACACAATTGGCGATGAAATCTCGTAACATACAACAAGTGATAAAATTAAACATTTTGTACAACCGACTTCAATATTAAATAAAAATGAGAACATCATCAATGCATGCATTATTAACAATAACTCAAAAACTCCTGGTCAGATCTTGGTCAATCAACTAGAAAAAGGTTCTGAGGTACATATAAAAAATAGAGTCGAATTGAGTCACTCCTACTTTTTTATAGGATAAAGGTGACAAACGATACACAGTCCAACACACAGTAAGTGTTCCATATAATTTAATTTCGGTCACGTCATTCAGCCTCAACGGAGACTAGCCATCTGCGTAGGATAGGCTTATAGTGCCCAAGTGTATGTGCAAGTACAGGTACACTCTCTATTCCTTCACTCTAATCGCCCAATGGGATGATAAACCGCCACGTACGGAGAGAGTTCAGGCGCTGGACCAACGGTTTGACGTGCTTTCGAGGCACGGGGATGAGACACCGCCAACTTCCTGACTCCGGGCAGCTACTGAGAATTTTTTGCCCCATAGACATCTACATCTATCCTCGATCACGAATTAAAATGTGTTGTCACCCGACAGGACTAAGATGTAATGCGTTGTTTCCAGTAAAAAGTGTCTACGGTTCTCTTTACTAACCTTACAAAACAGGGCAACATTGAGCTGCAATTTCACATGTGTATTCTGTGAGAGCCTGGTCGTTTGTTCCTTTTTTAAGTCAGATAACAAATAGCCTATGCGGGGAAATTTCAATTTGCGCGAAGATACAAACTATTATTCTACGATCGGGCTTATTGGTTCGTTGAATCGGTTCAACATATAATATTATATTACGTTACATAATATTAGATTTTTGCTATTCTTTTTTAACAAAAAAATATACTAGCTTTTACCCACAACTTCATCCGCGTAGAACTTAAACAAAAAATAACCTGCAGATCTATAGCAGTGGTTTTTGAGCAAGTTTTATTCATCGAGTAGCCATTTTAAAATCATAATATTTTTGTATTTGCTCTAAAACTATGTGTATACGGAAAAATACTTTTATTAAATATTTAAGGACTAAAAATTTCGCGTAAAATGGTCTCATCACTTTTTAACACCCTTCATACATTAAAACACCATCAAACTTTAAGAGAAAGAAGATAGTGTGTGTAAAGACTTTTTTAAATCTCTTTTTTATAGCATTGGATGAGAAAGGAGCACACGGTCCACCTGATGGTCAGTGGATGCTGTGGTCCATAGACATCCACATTTATCCTTAAAGAAGGATCAAAATGCAAATGCGTTGTCGCCCCTGTGGACTAAGATGGAATGCCTCGATTCCAGTAAAAAGGGTCTCTGGTTCTCTACACTCGCCATAAGATGCATAGCAGCATTACGTTGCTATTTTACGCTGGTATTGGTGAGAGCGTGGTCCTGGCTGCGTCGAGCCGACCCATTCGTACTATGACTATATAGATAAATATATCGATAGCTGCAGCGTGGATCTAGCACATATAAAAATATCTCGTATAAAGTCTTTATATCGAAGATTTATATGTGGTAGAGTCATACTGCAGCTATGTTAGTAATACAGTTGTAGCACGAATGGCGCGGCTCGAGGAAGAACCACGCTTACACAGAATACCAGGGTGAATTAGCAGCTTAACTCTGCTGTGTTTTGAATAACCTTTTTGCATGAGGCATTCCATCTATGGCTTAACGGGTGATAACGTATCTACAATTTGATTCGTAATCGAGGATAAATGTAGATGTTTATGGGCCACAGCAACCACTTACCATCAGATGGACTGTGTACTCGTTTGTCATCCTTATCTTATAAAAAGATATAATAAAATAATTATCAAACCCAATTATTTTACAACAGTTTTTGATTATACAAAAAAAATCCTGAATTTTTTTTACATAAAATATAGCTAAGATAACTCTTGGTATGAGTAATACATGCTGCTTCTAAATGTTTTCATTATTAATTGTATAAAATATTATATTGTAAATTAATGTTAAAAAGAGGCCCGTTAAGTTTCTATATTTACGAAATAGTTAAAATTGTAATGTACAATAAACTGTCAAACGTTTGATAACCAAAGTTTTTTTTTAGAGATCGTAACGGAAAGACGGCTTTGCTTATCTTCTGTTTTGTTTCCCTCTATCGCATATTATGACACCCACAAGATGAAGTGGATTCTTTTACGCCACCACCGAAAGGTTGAATTGTATAATATCATTTCACTCTTAAACATTTTAATGCATCATATTAAAATGCAATATGTGTAAAAGTCCCTTAAATAAAAAATATGCGATATAAAATTTATTTTAACAACATTATGTCATGTCTTTGTCTTCTTTATCAACCCATTTTTTTTGAGTAGCAACGAAAACAACGGACTAATAAATGCACCCATGGTCATGGGGTACTGAAGTGTTGACATCCTAACGGTAATATTTTACACAATAAGGCTGACAAACGAGCATACAGTCCACCTTATGGTAAGTGGATGTTGTAACGCATAGATATCTACATTTATCTTCGATTAAGAATCAAAACGCAGGTGCGTCACCACTGAGGACTAAGATGGAATGCCTCGTTTCCAGTAACAAAGGGTCTCCAGATATCTTCACTCACCATACAAAATACAGCAGTATTTAGCTACTATTTTGCGCTGGTATTATATGAGAGCGTGATCCTTTCCCGGTCGAGAACATAAATAAAGTATTTTCAGAAATAAATAATGGATTATAAATAATCGCGATAAACTCTTTTAAATTAGTTTTTTTATGTGTAGTATATGTGTAACTATAAAAATGTCTTTATTATCTAAAATATCTTTATATTTAGGAAAAAGAAGGCATGTTTTTCTTATGCGGGATTAATAAAGAAGCGACTTCTCGCGTTTAATATTGGAAGATTATGGTTCGCGTTTTCGGTAAAGTTTATCGAAAATTGGTAGACGGAAGCAATCCCCTTACACCGTTTATCAACTTCTCCGGCGTAAAATGCCCGGGACGTTCAATTTATACGGTTTAATAATATTGCTTTATGCTTGACGTTATTTTTAGTGATGGTAAAAGGATTGCCTGTAAAGCAAAGCAATCCTTGCCTACTTACCAAATTATACCACTTTTTATTCAATCATATACCACTATCAAACTGCCACTGCCGAATATAGGCCTCCCCATAGATTGCCTTCTTGATAAGAAGGATATTTGACTTCATCGCCACGTTTGGGCAGTCCACCCGATGATAATTGGATGCTGTGGCCCATAGACAACTACATTTATCTTCAATTGTGAATAAAAATGCAGATGCGTTGTCAAGCCCTTAGGACTGATATTATGGAATGCCTTGTTTTCAGTAAAAAGGGTTTCCGGTTCTCCACACTCACCATACGAAACACAGCAGCATTAAACTTCTATTTTGCGCTTCAAACTTAATGTAGCTAGCTTTTGTAGTGTCGTAAAGCCTTCACGACAATATAGGTAATATATCAGTGTTAAGTTTAGAATAAAAGAGTGGTTTAATTGAAAATCTAGTACCAAGCACACAGCATCTCCTCTCATTGACACTTTACAGTCATCTTACCTATTCCTGCCGTCAAGTGGCAGTTATTTTTGTCTTTTGATTACTGTTCGTAACAGAATTTAGAATGCACAACTATCTTTGGGGCTAAAGAGCCAGAGATGTGAGGCGTCCCATTTTATTTTTTAGTAGTAATAATGTCCTCCAGACCGAATTTCTTACAAGTCAGGAAACAGCCTTCGACGCAGAACAGGATTATAGTGCCCAAACGTACGCGCAAGCACAGGTGCACTCACTATTTCCTCACTCTTATAATCCGATGGGACGGTAAACCGACACAATCGGAGATAGATCAGGCGCAGGACTAACGGCTTTATGCGTTTTCCGAGGCACCGGGTCAGACACCGCCAACTTCCTGACTCCGGGCAGCTTCTGAAAATTTCTTGACGGAAAGCTCAATAATTGATTTTTTGGCCCGATCCGGGATTCGAATTTTCGATTCCGAACCCAGGGTCTCATGATCAATAGTCGCACTACTACAACCACTAGATCAACAAGGCATTCAGTTTTTTTTAACTATACATCTTTAGGTTTTTTAATCATCACGCTTGTCAAGTGGTTTCAAGTTCTCATTACCAGGCAGCTTTAGGTAGCTTAGACTTTGCTGCCCGGCTCCGGTCCATTGTGGTATGAACTATGGTATACCGCCACCTGTAGGCCGTCTGGGGATTTTTGTAGCAGTTCTCATAGTTGTCTGTTAAAACACCCACGTCATAGTATTGGATGATGGATTCTCTCGTGCCGCCACCAGACATTTATTATTAAGTTTAGGTTAATTTACAGTCCACGTGCTGCTAAGTGGCTACTGCAGCTCATGGAAACGTGCAAACAACTTCAAACAAAGGGTACAGATGCGAACTCACCCATCAAGATTTTTTTTGTATAATAACGGTGATAAACGAGCACACAGTCCAATAGATGGTAAGTGGATGCTGTAACCCATAGACATCTACATCTATCCTCGGTTAAGATTCAAAATGCAGATGCCACCCCGAGGACTAAGAATGCTTCGTATCCAGTAAAAAGGGTCTCTACTTCTCTACAATTACTACACGAAACGAGACGGCCGTCTTGGGATTTTCGTAGCGTTGAGCTGCTATTTTACGCTGGTATTCTGTGGAGTGTGGTCTTTTCCCGTTCGTGCCCACCCACTTGAGCTGAAACATAGCTATACCAAAACTAACTAGACTAAGATAGAATGCTTCACAATCTGTAGTTATACCAGCACTATATCCTTCAGACCGAAACTCATGTAATTAATTTAACTGAAATGCATGAATACTAATAATAGACGACTCCGTGGCGCAGTGGCTTAGCAATGACTGGCTGCGCTGGGGGTCGCGGGTTCGAATCCCGCACGGAACAAGTATTTGTATGGCCTACAAATAGTTGTTACGGGTCTGGATGTTTGTCCTTGTGCAATTTATGTTTGTAAACTGCCCCCTCGATACAAGAGAAAATATTAGTGTAGGGGTAACGTTTTAAAAAAATATATATTAAGACCATAGCGTGGTGATTAATAAAGCACATAATGTGTGACAAATGGACAAGCGATGTGACGGAGAGAAATTAGAACACTAGAGCGACAAACCAAATGTTGTCAATTTGTATGCTGATTTCTATCCCGTGTCAAAATGCTAGGCAGTAACGTTTTATGTCGCGATTGCGTGAGGCGTAAATCACTGAAATTGGACATTTTGTATCGGGAACGTGTAGTACATGTATGTGTTTCATTCCTTCCGCACAATTGAGTGGTTTGATATCTGGCGACGAAGATCGAACTTATACAACCTTAACATGTACTGTTACAAGATTTTATAAAATAAAATCATTTCACATAACAACTCTAACACAACGAGCGTAAAATAGCAGCTTAACTTTGCAGTTTCTTTTGGCGAGTATAGAGAACCGGAGATTCTTTTAACTGGTATCGAGGCATTTCATCTAAGTCCTCAGGGGTGACTACACATCTGCATTTTGATTCATACTCGAGGTTATATGGAGATATCTATGTACCACAGCAACCGCTGTCCATCGCTTGGACTGTGTGCTCGTTCGTCACCCTTATACTATAAAAAAAACTTCAGAAGTTGGTGCTGAGTCAAAACTAATAGGCGTAGAGCCTGCAGCTATATTACAGTAGCAGCGAACACCGAGGCTCAACCGAGAAAGGACTACGGTCTCACTAAATACCAGAGTAAGGTAGCAGCTTAATGCTGCTGTGTTTTGTATGCTGAGTGTAGAGAACCTGAAACCATTTCTACTGGAAACGAGGAATTTCATTTGAATCCTCATGGGTGACAACGCATCTGCAATTTGATTCTTCATTTACGATAGATGTAGATGTCTATGAGTCACAGCATCCGCTTACCATCAAGTGGACTGTGGGTTCGTTTGTCACCCTATTGTATTTCTATAAAAAATGGTATATAACATTATTGAAGTCCCGAAATCGGAAAATATTATGTGGCAATAATTTTATTATGTATAGTTCCTTGATTCGGCTTTTATCTATTATTAAGTCTAATTTCTGACCTCTTTGTGTGTGCCAACTCTTAATCAGAGTACCTAGTTACATTAAAAACTACCCTACCAGATTCACAACGTGTTCCTATATATATTATATATATATATATATATATATATATATATATATATATATATATATATATATATATATATATATATATATATATATATATATATATTACTGCGTATAGACCGGGCCATTGAAACTCCCTATCCGTGGAAATTTCAAAAAAATCATTAAAACATTTATTAGTTATAATACGAATAATTAAATATTACATGCCAAATTTAAGGTATGAAACATGAATAATTATAGTTACTGAAATAAGGCAGCTTTAAAGTGAAAAGCTATCCTCTTTATTTCGCACCCCGTGCGAAATAAAGAGCTAAATCCACTTTTTTCCCTACCCCGTGAGAACTTTGAGAAACCCTGATAATATGATGATTATCTACTAAATTGCTCTATTTTAAGTCTCAGATTATTATAGTTAATATAAACTCATGTATTAAGAATGGCCGTCTAAAATGTCGCAGACTCCCTGGAAATTCACTATTAACAGCTCATTTTATATACGGATAAGTCGCTCGCGTCCATTGGCTTTGACCACCTATTCCTAGGCCCACCCTACACGTGTCCCCCGTGTGGCGCTAAACGAGCGACAAGCCGATAGCACAGACTCGGCTCCACGCCGTGGTAGCGGCGTAAAATATACTACCCCATATTTTGCACCATGAGGAACCAAAGAAAAGAAATGGCCTCGAGTTCCCGGCGCTCTTTGAATGGGGCAGGGGTACGAAGAATCTCCGGGAGGAAAACCGGCGACGAGGTTCGCCAACCGACACGTTCTGTCTCCCAGAGAGGCGAAAAGTGGATTGCAGAGGCCCGTCTGCGTTGAATGTATGTGGGGCAATGAATGATAAAATGGATGAAGTATGCGATATGATGTATGATAGAGGAATAGATGTATTATGTGTAAATGAGACGAAAAGGAAGGGGAAGGATGTCACTGCACATGGCATGTATACCGCATACTGGTCTGGTGTAGACGAGATCGAGCGGGCATGCCAGGGAGTAGATATAATCCTTTTAAAAAGAATGGGCCAATGTGTGAAAGAGTATGAATGTGTAAGCCCAAGACTGCTATGGATACGAATGAAAGTGGACTTAGAGAAGTTGTTGGTGTTAGGGGTCTACGCCCCAGATATGTCTAAGCCCACTTATATCCGGGAGCAGTTTTGGGAAATGGTAAGGATGGTGTTAATGAAGTGTAAGGGAAATGAAAATATTATTATGCTAGGAGATTTTAATGGAAGGGTTGGGGTGAGGAGGCTTGGTTATGAAAGGATATTGGGAACGTTTGGTGATGAAAGTATAAATAAAAATGGTGAAAGTCTCCTCACCGTATGTATGGAAAAGAATCTCTTTGTGACGAACAGTTGCTTTCGCCACAAGAGGATTCACATGTATACTTGGGAAAGAGGTGACGATAGAAGCATGATAGATTTCATATTTGTGGATGAAAGATTGAGGGGCGCAGTGGTAGATACAAGGGTTTACCGGGGTTCTAATGTAGGAACGGATCATTATTTGTTTTTTTGCCGAATTAACGGTCTGTTCAGGCGTTGGCGCCATCGATCATCTGCGTCTACCACTGCGTTACAGCGTATTAGAACAGAAACAATTTCAAATGTAGACTGAAAGAAAATATATATGTGTGAAGGAGTTAGACTTGGAGAATGTATGGCAAAATGTAAAGAAAGGTTTAGTGGATGTACTACCGAAGTATGTGGTGTTAGTAAGAGAAAAAAATGAAAGGAAAAATAATACGTTATGGTGGGATGATGAGATACGTATGGAAGTTGAAGCAAAGAAGAGAGTATGGCTTGATTTACTAGCAACAAAGGCTGGTAATTCTAGCGGTACGAATGATGATACTGAAAGAAAAAAACAGTCTTTAGACATCTAAATAAGAGAATAAAAGAAGTAGTTGAAAGAAAAAAGCAAGAAAGAACGGATAAGAATGTTAGAAGAATATCGGATAACTTCCAGGCAAATATTAAAATGTTCTGGAAACTTGTGAGAACTGCCAGGGGACATTCAAAACAGCCTATGATGAATGCTATAATAGACGAGAATGGCTATATTCTGAATGATGAAGTTTTGAGTTTAAAGAGATGGAAGGAATATTTTGAAAGCGTGTTTATGAGTGAGGAGACAACGTGTGTACTAAGTTAAGTAGAAACTCCGAAAGAAGAGGAAAGAGGTAGCGAGATAAGTATAGATGAAATAATGAAAGCAATGAAAAGCATGAAAGCAGATAAGGCTGCCGGATATGATAGAGTTTCACTCGAAATGCTAAGGGCTGGAGAGGAAGTGGTGGCAGGCCCGCTGCACAACTTGTTTAATTTATGCTGGGAACTGAAGCGGGTACCGGTAGACTGGTGCAAAGCCGTGATAGTCCCAGTATATAAAGGAAAAGGGTCGCAGCAGGACTGTAAAAACTACCGTGGCATCAGCCTTCTTAGCACTGTGGGAAAACTATATGCTAAGGTACTGATTGAAAGGGTCATGAAAGAAACTGATGGAAAAATTCGGGATGTGCAAGCGGGATTTAGAAAGGGAATGGGATGTAGAGATCAAGTCTTTTCCATGCGCATGATCGCAGAGAAGTTTTTGGCCAAAAACCAAAAGGTTTTTTGTGCGTTCATGGACTTGGAAAAGGCCTATGACAGAGTGGATAGAGATGTGCTATGGCAAACACTGAGCTCATCTAGGTTGAGCGCTGGCTTGATACAGGCATTGGAGTCTCTTTATAGGGACTCTAGTGCTTGTGTTAGGATCAACGGGGCCTACTCGGACTGGTTTGAGATCCATAAAGGTGTCAGACAGGGCTGTGTGGCTTCCCCGTGGCTGTTTAACCTATTTATGGACAGTTGTTTGCAAAAGTTGAAAGTTGAAGAATGCGGATTAAGAATGGGTAAGTTAACCGTCAAATGCCTTTTGTACGCCGATGATCAAGTTATTCATGCGTCGTCGGCGGCCGATTTGCAAATGATGGTTACATTAACGAACAGATCATTAAAAGAAAGGGGTATGAAAGTAAACGCAAGTAAGACGAAGGTTATGGTTTATGAAAGATAAGAAAGTAAAACGACGTGTGAAATAAGAATAGAAGGGGAGTTGATCGAGCAAGTAGATGAGTTTGTATATTTGGGCAGCGTATTTAGCAGGGATGGGAGATATGATGAGAATATAGAACGACGAGTGAATGCGGGAAATAGAGTAAATGGGGCCTTGCACTCTATTGTGAAGAGTCAAAATGTGTCGAAAAAGGCACGTATGGCAATTCACAATGCTGTGTTGGTCCTTACTTCAACGTATGGTAGTGAAAGTTATATAGTTATGGGTGTGGCAGAAGAAGCACAAGAGTAGAATGAACGCAGTAGAAATGCGGTCGTTATGGAGTATGTTAGGGCTGAATCTGAATGACAGGGTAAGAAATTGTGTAATAAGAGAAGAGTGTGGTTTGCAAGATGATGTTGTGACCAGGATTAAGAAAGGAATGCTTCGGTGGTTTGGTCATGTGGAAAGAATGAATGAGGAAAGAGTGACAAAGAAAATTTATGTTGCAGAAGTGAATGGCAGAGTCGGAAAGGGACGTCCTAGGCAAAAATTTATAGACAAAATTTACGATTTATTGAAAACGGAACAAATTAGGAGTACCCTTAATCGACGAGCATGTATGCGTAGATGTATGGATGTGAAGGAGGCGAGAGAGGTGTGTCAGGATCGTACCAAATGGAGGTCTGTAGTCTCTGCCTACCCCTCTGGGTGACAGGCGTGAGTGTTTATGTTATGTTTATATATGTATATATGAACAATACGCATTTATCTTGCCGTAGTTGTAGATGTCAATGTGCTTTAGTGCCAGTTACCATGAGCTGGACTATAAGCTCGTTTGTCATTATAATGATATCAAACTCATAATGACCATCTTACAGACATCTGGTTCTTTCTTTTGTATCCTTTTGTTTTAAACTCCTCAACTGGAAACTACTTTCTTTAGTTGAAGTTGAGTAACAATGGCGCTGGCTTTTAAATTCATGCTTTTAATACAGGATTAAAGGCTTTCTGCAATTAAGACAATTATGAAGAACGCTGCGAAACAAGGCTTTCTCATTAAGCTATAATTGAAGGTACTTTAATTATATAACTATTACTAGGAATTTGTTTAACTTATCAACATAACAAAGTATAATTTTACTAAAATTAAATAGTCAAAGTATCATTAAAATGTTATTATAATTAATACAACCGGTAATATTTATACGTTATAAAGGATAATAAAGGTTATTTATTGCCATAGATAATAATAAATAAGCATATCATTCCATTAGCTTCTAACGTTTTTGTGGTGTCATAGTGCAGTGTTTGTATTTTTTTTATTAACGGCTCGTCCGTCTTGGCACTAGTACGATTATTTATTCTGTGACGGCACTTTTACGCGACTAAGCGCATCTGTTTCGTTGATTCTGAGGGAATTCGCGCGTTCGCGGCACGTGTGACTAAATCGACGATTTCTCTAGTTTTGTATGAGAGCTATACATAAAACTTACGTCATTGGAATCGCTATGAAATAAGACAATAAATTACATACGAATCAGGATACTTTTATTTTGAGGATACTTTTATAATTTACCTTCAATTCCGTTTTGAAATTAGTGTAACCGATTTTTTGCTACTTTATTGTACTTAAGGCGTCATAATTATAAAATCAAACGTTGAGTTGATACATATTTTATTTTATTAACTTTAAGATGCTATATTGAACATTAATCTATTAAAATAACACACCTCCCCATACATTTTTTAACACAACAAAATTCACGAACACACAAATGCACGCGAAGTCAAAAAATTCCAGTAGCCGGCGTTGCATAATATTAGATGTTTGAAGTGCGATGTTATACCATCCTTGTCATCGTCTTCCTACATATTGTTTGAAAGTAAGCAGTATAAAAATACGGTTTTAGAAGGCAATTTAGCACATTGAAATATGTCGCAGCCGATCGACCTAAAATATTTTAACAAAAATATAATAAAGTTGAAGGGTCTGTCAATAATATTGAAATCACTGTCTGATGTTGGAGTTATTTGCGTGCCATTAAGACGTTAATAATCGTTTTTTTTAATGCTTGTCTGTCTCTCTGTTCCGGCTAATCTTCAGAATGACCATAGAATACCATAATACGTACATAATAGTACGGGGGAGTGGGCGGAGCCCGTGTAGCCACTAACACCTTAATAGATTAATAGGCCCTATCCGAACGACGCCGGGGCGGGTTGCTAATTTAAAAAAAAAACCCTAATTAATCATGATCATCATCATTATCATTAGATGGTTTAAAAAATTTATAAATCTAATATAAATTTAAAAGTATTTAAAAATAACCTTGGTGTTACTGTGCCTTGACTTGGTTGAGTACCTGAAAAAAAATGCTTGGCATTAGATAGTGTTAGTTGTAGTACTAATGTATATTGGGACTGCCATATATTAAAGTATTAGACTACCTCATTGGTCTAGTGGTCGTAAACACATTTGAGGGCCTGGATTCGAATCCCAGGTTTGGCCATAATCTGTTATTGGTTTTTGTCAAGAAATTCTCAGTAGCAGCCCGGAGTCGAAAAGTTGGCGAAGTTTTCAACCTCGTGCCTCAGCAAACACGTAAAGCCGTTGGTCTTGCACCTGATCTCCTTCCGGTCGTGGAGGATTACCATCATATGACATTTTTAGAATGAGGAAGTAGTGTGCATCTGAGCTTACGCATACACTCGGACACTATAATCATTTCCTGAGAATATGGCTGGTATCCGTTGAGACTGGCTGCCGCGAACAAAATTCGGTCTAGACATTATTATATTATTGTATCAAAGTCCCTAAGCTAAAACTGTTAAAAATACGAAGTCGTTATTTCTTAATGACGTGAGTCATCATATTATAGCGTTATCACAAACTTGCCCACGTTCTGGTGAATAGGTACGGCCATAAAATCATACTTTTGTAGTTAAAAATTGTTTCTCTCAGTTAATGTCTGTTCTCATAATACATAAAAGTCGCAGCTATAACTATTATATTCGTAGTTACAGCTTCATCACGGTTTATATGCTTATTCTTTATAGCTGTTTTAAATAACAACAAAATATTCTCGTATAATACAGTCGTAAATACTCAACTTAACGTTAGCAAAATAACTGCTACAGTAGTTGCATATTGTTCTTATTCATTATTTTTACTGCAGTGCCTAACGTATGTACCGTCCATCCAATGGTGACCACTGCTGTACATCGACATATGCAGCCAACTTCAAAAAGTAAAAGGCGACAGAATACAAAAAGGAGATTCTGGTGAGATCTTTATTGCCTGGGTAAGTACTTCTTTTTTAAATGATAATATCTATGGGCCACAGCATCCATTTACCATCAGGTGGCCTGTGTGCTCTATTGTTGCCCATTTCGTTGACAGGACATGCTCGTATAGCCTTCTATATGTAAAGTTGACTTTAGGTGTCCATGGACGGCAGTAATTACTTACCCTCAGGTAAAATATATGCTTGTCTCTCCAATTAAAAAAACATACTAATTATTATAACAAGTTTTAATTCATAAACCGTTTAATCATTTTCGCCTATTTCATTTAAGTAGTTATTCTGAAATCAGAGCTTAATAAAAACATATTTAAGAATGTGTGCAACACTACCAAACGATAATTAAAGAGTCCAAAGTTGGTAAGAATTACTTTGCTGCATCCAATGGATTCCCGCAAAGTAACGCCTGATTCTACTAATTAGGGAGTCGTACAAAACTAATTCCAAGCAATAATAGCTTTGCATTTTGTTGGTACACAAAACATAGGTAAACTCAGAAAAGCTTTGCCAGTTTTCTGAATATATTTTGCTGTTTTGATTAAAATTAATAAGATATACCCTATTTTAAAAGCAATATTTTTATATATTTGACTGTTTATTTGTGGTTGTGTTCTCGAAAAGTTTTTTATGATTTCGATGAAATTTAAAATAAAGGGGCTTGTGCATTTAAGTAACAATGAAGCTGTTAGTCACATATAAAATTATGAAATAAACTTGACATGCCCGTGAAAGGTAATTTGCTGCCGTCCACCAACGCTGTTTCTTCTACATATCAATGACATGTTGCAAACTGGTAACATTAATTGCTATGCAGACGACAGCACTGACCATGCCTTATGGCATGGTCAGTGCTGTTGTCTGGTCGTCTACACGGCCGGTGTCGTGCCAATATTTCTCGGGAAAACATCGCCGAGTACCGAAACAAACTTGTGTCTGAAGTCGAGTCTTTGCTGAACAAAGTCTCGGATTGAGAGCGACTAAACCTAGTCCAATTCTATCCCCAGAAGATACAAGTTTGCGCATTTACCGCGAAAAAGAACCTTTTCGTCGTATCTGCTTAGTTATAAGGCACTTCCAACGTTGTCTCAGTTAGCATCGGAATCCAAGGCGTCGACATATCGAATAGTATGCAGTTTCGTGATCACTTGGTAGGGAAGGCCAAATTGGCCTCAAAAAAGTTGGGCGTGCTCTAAGAAAAACTAAGAATGCTTTGTCCCAGTAAATGTTTTTAAACTTTTCTTACATGATAAGGAAAACAAACGAGAACAAAGTCAACCTGATTGTAAGGGGATGCTGTGGCCATCCATTATAATAAAAATAACAATTAATTTGCAACCTTCCACTAACTAAATACAATGATGTGTCTTACCTGGACTTAGTAGACTTGACGGAATTAGTGCACGCAATTGGGGGAGGGCGGGAGATGCTCTTCAATCCAAATTTTAAAAAAAAGAATATTAACAATGCTAGAAACATTACTAATATTCCCCTTAATCACTCGTGGTTAGCTTAAATTGCTTGTGTTACGAGTGGTTCACGTCTGTAGTCAAATGGCGGATTCGAACCCACGACCTTTTTGAGTTCGCGGTCCGCGCCCTGCCATTAGGCTACTGTCGCTTCGAGTGGATTATCCTCGATCTATTCTACTCTACTACTTTTTTATGTATTTTCATGTTTTAACCGTAAATTTTTCAAAATGATAGAGCAAATTAAAGTAAAAGTAAAATGCAGATGCATTGTTAGACCTGAGGATAAGATGGATGCCTCGTTTCACAGTGACGCTTTCGCCAGCGCGGGTGGTAAGCGCGGCCCGTAAACGCGCGGATGACCCACTCGAAACTATAAAACGAGCTTAGAGTCGCGCGGTTTTGTATACTGTTGGAACCGCGCGGCTGAATGCCGCCAGCGCGGGCTATCCGCGCGTGTTGGTTACACTATGTAACGGTCCAAGAGACGCAACGCTCGTGGCCCGCGACGCTTATCAACCGCGCTGGCGAAAGGGTCGCTGTAAAACAAGACTTTTACTGGAAACTGGTTCTCTACACTGACCATACGAAACGCAATAGCATTATTTTTTCTTTTTTTCTTTTTGTTTGTTTTCTGTACGTGAGAGCGTGTTGCGCTACCGTCATGTTAAATTCCGCTCAGTGTGAAAAATTTTGATAAAATAGAATAAATCGATTGTGGACTTATAAACAATGCAAATTAACTGTAAATATAGTGTAGTTTAATAAGTGAAGTCAACAAAAAACTAACCATTAAATCACATAAAAATAAAACGGTGCGATAAAAGTGTAACAAGCATCATGTTTATACGTGATAATAAACTCTAAAATTGAAAAGACATATAAAAACTGTATAATAAACCTTAAAAAACTAACGAAGGATGACCAAAACAAACTTTTATGTGATAACTTAGTTTAATTAGTGATAAAGTGTAACAAGTGATTCAACAGTCACCCGCAAAATAGTGCAAAATTCAATTGACATTACTCATAATAACCGTCTTCGACAAATTTAAATCTGCAATACAAATCATAAATATCATTATTTCACCACAAAATTTAAAGTCATAATAGCCTAGTGGATAACTGCTTTGGACTACATAGAGGACAACGCCTTGTGGATTGCATATAAATTATAACAAACATTTCAGTAAAACCAGCTACAAATTTCACTAAAAATATTTGTATACTTATAGCCGAATAGTTTATACTGATAAATTCCATATTTTTTATTATTATTTTTTGATTAAAAAATGTCGTCATCTAAAGAAAAGCCAACCACTAAAACAAAATGTGACAAATGTAAGCAAAATTTACTAAGACGAGAATTCCTTACTTGCTCACAATGCAAACTGAAACTGGATCTGGAATGTGCAAACGTTCCATTTGTGAGATTTAATATCATGGAAGCAGAAAAGAAAAACAAATGGAGATGTGACAAATGTATTATTAAAGCAAAACAAGTGCCTAAACCGTCCAATGGTTCAGAAACTGCTTCCTTATTGTCAGAAAATAACAAAATTGATACCAGCACCGTAAGTTATGAAAACGTGACAACTCGTCAACGTAATAAAATTCGCGCATCTTCGCTAGAACCGCAGGACAACACATTTGAAAATACCATGGAAGATAACTCTTTGACTATACTCGAAGACACGCGTATGAGTCTCCCAGACCTTAACATAGCTGAACACAAAGAACTACGTGATGAAATCAGCTTCTTAAAAACACAGCTAGCAAGTGCCCATTTGGAAATAGACAGATTGAACTTACAGGTTACAGATTTACAAAAAAGAATAAACGACCAACAAAGAAAAAGTCAAGTATTAAAACAATTGATAAAGGAATCTACACCACGTAAACTAACCCCCATAAAAAAATCCAGTGACATTACATTATCAGAAAGAAAGAAGAAACAAAACAAGCAAAGTTCTCCATCAACTTCAACAAAACCCTGTCCAACGCAACCTGTAACAAATGACGTAGCTAGCTCAAAGAAAATAACAGAACAATCTAGCAACAATGCAAAGAGAAAACTATGTATTTTAAGTAATAGACATTATTCAGGCCCATTACGGTTCGTTGAAAATACGTTTTCAAGCGATTTTAAATTTTGTCGATACCTATTATCTAACACAAGCATTAAGCTTCTCTTGACTAACTTAAAGAACAAATTGTTAAATTTTAATATGAATGACTACTGTATAATTGTATTAGGTGATACTGATATAAGAGACGCAAACTGTATTGAACTCATAAACACAATTGGGAATTTAATTAAGCAAATCGACTTTACCAACTTGATAATCTGTACCCCTACGTATGAACTTGGGGCACCAATACAAAATTATAAAATTGAATTATTCAATAGCTTACTCTATATAGAACTACAAAAATACCATAATATATATTTTTTTGACTCTAATGTAAACCTAACTTATGAAATGTTCTCAAGTAGAACAGGCAGGGTAAATAACTTTGGATTACGGAATATTTTCCAAACTATAATGAAACAGATATACTTTGATTTTGAATCATTTCCTTTGACTACCTCACAAGTTGACTGCGATATGGCCGTTGAGAGCAATTCTAAATCTGACTACAACACATCTCATAATTTATTTCGTGACTAATTCCTTATATATCCTCCATCAAAATATAGATGGCCTTATCTCCAAATTAGATTCATTAATGGTTAATTTAGAAATACTTAATGATGAACGTATTCCAATAGATATTATAGGCATAACCGAACACAACATGATAGCTAGTGACATACATCGCCTTAATATAAGAAACTATAAACTTGCGTCTTTCTACTGCAAACAACAACGTAATGGCGGATCTTGTATTCTGATTAAAAACCACCATGAATACGAAAACGTAAGAAGTTTAATCAACCAATCGATATCTGGTGTCATTGAATGTTCGGCAATAAAATTAGTACAACATAAGGTCTACATAGTCTGTATTTACAGACCTCCTCGGTCAAAATTAGAACTAGTGGCTCTATTTTTTAGTAAACTGGATAATATATTAAGCTCCGTTACTAATAATAGCAACTATAAATTTATTATATGCGGTGACTTCAATATTGATGTGCTCAAAAATGATAAAATATCCAGAGATTTTAAACAGCTATTATCTAAATACAATACAAAATGCCAATTTCATGAACCCACTAGACCTCGCAGTAAAACATGTTTAGATAATATGTTACATAATATTCGTAGTGCAAAAGGAGAAGTCATAGAATTGACAATTTCCGATCACTCAGCTCAAACCCTTAAGATACCTATCAAAAAAATATGTCGGCTAAAATACTGGTATACTTACCACCGAGATTTTTCTCTCGATAATATAAGGAAATTTATGAACTGCATCAAAAGTCTAAGTTTCAGTGAAGCATATGAGACAAGTTGTCCAAATAAAGCTTTCAACTCATTTCATAACCTTTTCACACTTTTTTACAACTTATGTTTTCCAGAAATCAAAATAAAAATCTCTACTTTGAACAAACCGAAATGGATTTCAAAGGGCATTAAATTATGTAGTAAAAAACGTTGTAAGCTCCTGTGGAAATATCGACTATCTCCGTCACCAACAAATAAATTAATATTTACTAACTATAGTAGAAGGTACAAGAAAATAATTAATCTTACTCAAAAGGCACAGAATGACTATTATATAGCTCAGTCAAAAAATAAATCCCAAGCAACGTGGAAGATAATTAATAAGTATAATAGCAGCCTTCCTAAGGAACAGATTAACAGTATATTAAGTAACGATAAAGAGGTAACTGAACCGACAGAAATCGCGAACGCCTTTAACGACTTTTTTACAAACTCATTGGAAACAGTCGATAAGGACAAGCCCGAACCTACTTCTATTCCACATAGTCAACGTAACTCAATTTTTTTGACCCCAATAATACCCTTAGATGTTGTTAAATCTATTAATTTATTAAAAATACTAATAGTGTAGGTTTTGACAATGTTTCCACTAAGATTATTAAAACAGTAGGGAATATAATAGCTTGTGCTACATTATAAATTTATGTTTAGAACAGGGAATATTTCCAGATATATTGAAATTGGCAATTACTATCCCAATACTCAAAAAGGATGACAACAAGCTGTTAAAAAACTATCGTCCTATTTCACTAATTTCAATATTTTCAAAGTTAATAGAACACATTATATATAAAAAATAAACGATTACTTTGAAACCAATAATCTATTTTCGAAGCATCAATACGGCTTTCGAAAAGATAAATCCATTAGTATGGCTATATACGAGTTTTTGGAAAGAGTCGTAAAAAACGTTAACAACCGAAAGCCTACACTAGCACTATTTATGGATATGACCAAAGCATTTGACAACATTAATCATAAAACATTACTTAACAAACTAGAAAGGTATGGTATAAGAGGCAACGCCCTTAAGCTAATCGAATGTTACTTAAGTAATAGAAGACGAATTACACATATAACCAAAATTGACTCTAAGACCGGTGAAAATAAAATATTTAGATCGAAAGAGCGTCAAGTAAACTATGGAGTACCACAGGGAAGTGTACTGGGCCCTCTCCTTTTTATTATCTATATAAATGATTTTCCTAATGTAATCAACCATCATATGACTATTTTTGCTGACGATAGTACTGTTTTATTTACTTATGATAATGAGAATAATATAAATATTGACATTAATAACACATTGACATCTTTATTCAAATGGCTGACATTAAATAACCTAACAATTAATTTGACAAAAACACATGTAATAACCTTTAAACAAAGAAATAATTATCCTTTAAATTTTGACATTAACTACTCTGGGAATTCAATTAAAGAGGTAGACACTACAAAATTTTTGGGTTTGACTATAGATAATAAGCTGACATGGAAACCTCATATTAATAATCTAATTAAAAAACTAAACCAATTCTCTTATGCCCTTTATAAACTAAGGAAGGTTTCCAGTGTTAAAACTCTTCTAACAGCCTATCACGGATATGTTGCATCAAACTTAAGGTATGGAATAATATTTTGGGCCAACACAACTAAAAAACAAAGTGTCCTCAAAGCGCAAAAAAAGTGTGTTAGATCGATGTTCGGTCTAAATCAGGATGATTCATGTGAACCGTACTTTCGCAAATATAAAATTCTGACTCTACCGTGTATGTATATATATGAGGTTGCAAACTTTGTTCGAAATAACCCAATTTATTTTGAAATGAATACTGCCGGAAGTCGTCGTGAAGGAACATTGAAAGTTAATCACAAATGCAAACCACTTCTTCGAAGAATGTATGTAAATTGCATGGCACCAAAAATCTATAATAAAATCCCGTTAAATATACGATTAATTAATGATATCAAAAGATTTAAAACTGCGCTCAATGGCTTCCTTGTTGAAAAAGTGTACTATGACATAAGAACATTTTTTGATGACAAAATGTAAAAATATACTTCAATTTTGTTCATATACCTCTAAGGTGAAACATGGCTGTATTTTATAATAATTTTATATGTGACATCCTGTAATAACCATGCTTATGAATTAATAAATGTTTGATTTGATTTGATTTGTTTGATTAATTAGTACGTGGTAGAAACATGCTGCAGCTGATTTTAGGAGTATAATTGTAGCACGAATGGGTTGGCCCAATCGAGGAGGGATTACGCTCTCACATAATACCAGCGTAAAATTGCAGATTAACGCTGTTGTGTTTCGTATGGTGAGGGTAGAGAAGCGGAGACCCTTATTACTGGAAACATGCCTCGTTTCCATCTTAGTCCCAACGGGTGACAACGCATTTGAATTTTGATTAGTAATCGAGGATAGAAGTAGATGTGTGCTCTTTTGTCTTCTGTAAAATAAAAGTTACTATTTTATGGTGGTGTTCGGTCGGAGTGTGGTTCTTCCCCGGTCGAGCCGATCCATTCGTGCTACTACCAATTTTGAAATATTTCAGTTACCACAATTTTTTCTTTTACCGAGCACGCAGTATTATTAGTGGATGTAAAATAGTTAATTGCTGAAGGGAATCGGTGTTAAAAGTACAAAACGTCTGGACGAACTGGAAACGTGTGCGTGTCTGATAGCCGGTTATGTTGCCTGCGTCTAGTAAGCAGAGCTTTTAGTATTGTGTCACATCAGGCGATACTGTACTGATTGTAATGGTCTACAAATAACTGTTTCGTATCTGAATATTTATCAAGGAGCTAAAATAATTTAAAAATAATTTAAAGCAATGTACATTAAACTACCATTTAATGTACATTGCTTTAAATTATTTTCCGTGTAGTGCCGGTGTAAGAATATCCACTAGCACTTATCATCCGGTGGTAGTCGTAAGAGGCGACAGAGGGAAACAAATCAGGAAATGGGCGGCAGCGTCTTCATATTTACAACTAAAAATAAAAATTGCGGCTGCCAAACCGCTTGCCAAGCGTGGCAACTATGGCAAATATCTCCCCGCAGCTAAATATCCTTCAGCAGTGTACTTTAATAGTCTGTAACGATAACGGTATAACATAAAATAATATCGTTCATTTCCTTTATATCCTTTATTATACTTTCGTAAAATGGAAACAAAACGAAAGTGTTTAAAATAGTTAATTGCAAAATGGGAAGTATAACAGACAGAAAACGGTCCGGCGAGACATTAATACATAAGGGAGAGAATACACAATGAGGGTTGCTCCATTTCATTACAACCCGCATCACTTGTTTACTTATCTAGAATTAAATAACAATTCCAAAACTTCATTCGTGACAACATGACGAATCTATTCATTTGATAAGTGCTATGTGGTAGAGTCATAATAGAATCAGTGAAACCTTGTTTATTCTCGTGGGTGTTGATTAGAATACATTACAATATAGTGTGTTGAAAATAATTTTGCTTAGACCTTCTCGGTCGGCTAAGCCTACTTCAGAGTCTACTTCACCTGAGGATGCCTTGAGCAGAAACGAAACACGAGTCGTACTATCGACGCAGGTGTGTTTTTCTTAGTGTAGTGGTACTGGAATTAGTGGTGATGGAGTTAGTGCACGCAATTGAGGGAGCACGGGTGGTGCTCTTCAAACTAGATAACACTCATTTTTTTTCGCGAATCTAAACATATTAATTTTTAACAACTTAAATATAATGAATTTGCGTAAAGTAACGATTGCTGCTATTAAAAATCCATTACAGCCTATAGAAGCCCGAACATTGGCCACCCCCTTAGATTACCTCAGCCTCTTAGGGGGATTGGCAACCGCAGTTTTTTTTTATTTTAAATTATTACCGGAAAGATACTACTGCCCATCACCTGTTTCTATTTACCTCTGACATGTCTTACGACACCCGCGGGACGATATGGGGGACTACATATTCTTATACGGCCAACGTACGGTCCATTGAATTGAATTGCTAAGAATAGAATAATTGTATAAAGTTTATAGAATATAGATTTCAAGACTACTTATTGAAAGTCAGAGCTTTTACTACTGCCTCGGAAATAAACATTTCTTCTTGGAAAAACTGACAAGAAACATATTTTTAAGCAATAATTTTTTTAAACTGTAATTAATTCTGATGGATGACAATATACCCATCGAGGTTAGGTTAAACGTTAAAGGAATCTAGATCGGTATAGAGTGCAGCAAAGAAACAAAACATTCAGTTCTGAGCTTTTGCCTCGCTAAGCTCCGCCAAGCATGAAGCTCACATCAAGACGACTGTTGTTAACTTACTGGCTGTTGATAACTTTTATTTACTTTTAGTTACTTTATAGAAATCCAATACAATAAAGTTGTTAAAAATTATTTAGCTAAGATCCGCGTAAAAAATCAAATGATGTGTTTTACTAATCTGTAGAATCACCTCCCGCCCTCGCTCAATTGTCTGCATTATCCCCGTCACCACTAATCCAAGCATCACTATTCCCATCACCACTACAATAGGAAAGCCACACCATAATACGACACGCGTTTTACCTCCTAACGAGGCATCCTGAGGTGAAGTAAACTCTGTGGTGCCTGACCGCTAAATCCACTGCAGTGGCTATTAACTAGTTAGACACATGATTTTGTACACGAATATATTTTTATATTTTTTTTCTTTCTTTATATGAGAGAGGGCAAACGAGCATGCAGCTCACCTGATGGTAAATGACTACCGCCGTCCATAAACAACTGCAATACCAGGTATAGGTATTGCAGATTGGTTGCCGGCCTTTTAAAAAGGAGTAGGTTTTTTTCTTGAAGGTCCCTAAGTCAATTCCACAGGGATGTTATGCGAGGAGAAAATTTCTTGTAAATCGCACAGTGGTGGACCACCAATCATCCAGATGGTATGGATGGAATCTTGAGTTCTGTCGCAATGAGCGATGGTGAAATTGAGCAGCTGGTATTGGTCCGAACAATTCCTCTGAGCAAAACCCATGTGGCCATGTGGCCTATAGACATTTATCCTTAACTAAGGATTAAAAGTAAATGCGTTGAAACCCCTGAGGACTAAGATGGAATGCCTCGATTCCAGTAAAAAGGGTCTCCGGTTCTTTACACTCACCATACGAAACACAGCAGCATTACCCTGTTATTTTACGCTGGTATTTCGTGAGAGATTGCTCATGCCCCGGTCGAGCCGACTTATTCGTGCTACAACTATAATATAGCTGCAGCATGACTCTACCACATTAAAAATTTTTCAGGAAATATCCAGGCCCGGTAGAAGTGTTTAGAGGCAATACGAATACTTGTATCGTGTGGAATTTCAACCAAGGCATCAACGCCGCAATTCAATGCCAGACTCGTCACAGAGCTATCCCTCATTTTACGTAACAACTTTCTAGTCCTAGTAGTTAATACTGGAGTAGAGTTACTTATATTTTATCTGGATACCGATCTGGCGACCTACTGTCAACTGGCACAATGCCAACGCTCCTCTCCGTCACGCACAAAACTTAGTGGACTGCGGATGAAATTTCCGGAGTCGCTTTGAGTAACTGAGTTTTACACTGCAAGTTTAATATATTTAAGATAATTTAGGTTTTAAAAATTCTAGAAAGTTTTCTGTATCTTGGAGGCATTAAACGTACAATTTTACCGTTACAGTCTATTGAAGTCGACTGCTGAACATAGGCTTCCCCAATAGATAGCATCATAGGGGAGATATTTGCAATAGTTGCCACGCTTGGCAAGCGGTTTGCAGCCGCAATTTTTATTTTTAGTTGTAAATATGAAGACGCTGGGGCCCATCTCCGATTTGTTTCCCTCTGCCGCCTCTTACGATTACCACTGGATGATAAGCGCTAGTGGATATTCTGACACCGGCACAACACGGAAAATAATTTAAAGTAATGTACATTAAACTACCACTTAATGTACAATATTGCTCCTTGGTAAATATTCAGATACGATCCAATTGTTTGTAGACTATTATAAACAGTTTTTATTTGAGGTATGAAGCGCCGGCATTGTTTATACCACGAACTAAAATTGACATAATATGTCAAATTATGATGATGTGTTATTTAAAACATTTAAACGAAAAAATTAAAGTAGTTTGTGTAGCTTGAATATGTTTGATTTTAGTTATATACTGAGCATTATTTTTAGTAATAATGGGAGTGAGCGTAATTTGTCACTTCAAACTCATTATCAAAAGGAAAGTGGAATAATATTCCACAAGTAGGTGAGTAATTTGCAACTAATATTTAAAAAAAATGGATAATATAAGTAATTAAAGATTTGTTACTAATCTTTCTATCATAACTATCAACTTGTTTGGCATTATATTACTGAGTTTTGATAAACAGTAAAATTCAATAGGGTTGTCGAGTTCCTTGTCTTATCGATGTTTATTTCTACACATATTTGTTAACAACCAAAGTTGCCACAACACATAATTACCAAATAATGTTACTGTTGTTATTGATTCACAAACTAGAATAACAATACTCAGTATTGGGTAATCCATATTTGTGTTGGAAAAACGCCAACGACATTTTCTGAAAGCAAGACAAAAGAGTAAAATTTTTCGAGGGTTGGTTACTCCGTTGTAATACGGTAATAGGTTTAATCCACCCTAAATACCATATATTTGTTACTGTAAAATAACAGTGTATTAACAATATGGTATTTTTAATGTAATGATGTTCCGTCATGATTTTTTGAACGATGTCATCTGAAGAGCTCGTGTCTCTATAATTGTTCCTTAGGTTTTTGAGCTTTCTAGAATATTTAGAGACAACGGCAGGAGACTCGACGGTATGACTTTGGATGCTTGGGAAAGAGATAACGATTTAGTGTGGGATACTACTTGCGAAGACACTGTGGCAGTTTCCTATCTCATTTAAAGCAGGGGTGGCATCGGAGGCAAATGAACTAAGTAAGTTACCCAAATATGAGGCTCTAACAGATGAGTACATATTTGTAGAAATAGAAATAGAAACTTTTTTATTCAATGTAGATCATAAAAATACTTATTGAAAGTCACTTTTTTAATTTACCACTGGTTCGCAAAAAAAAACCTCTGTCCTGGGAAGAACCAGCAAGAAACCCAGCGGGACTATTTTTTTAATAATAGCTTACAATCATGTTTACAATCAACAACACAAGACAAATTAGAAATAGCTTGGTAGCGATCACCCTTCCCAGGGGTTATTATCAACTATAAATTCCTTAATATTATAATAACCCTTTTTATACAAAAGTAGTTTAATAACATTTTTGAATTTTGTGTATGACAAATTTTGTATATTTTCTGGGATTTTGTTGTAAAAACGTATACATCGCCCCAAGAATGAATTACTGACTCGGTGGAGTCGAGTAACTGGTACTACCAGCTTGTGTCTGCTCCTAGTATTTACAGAATGAATATCACTTATTTTCGCAAAACTACTTTTATTTTTGTGTACGTACATTACATTTTCATAAATGTATTAAAAGGCCAGAGTTAATACATTAATTTCCTTAAATTTTTGTCTCAGTGACTCTTTTGGTTTTAAATTATATATATTGCTCTAATGGCCCTCTTCTGTAAAATAAATATAATTTCAGTGTCAGTCGCGTATCCCCATAGCAAAATAACATACGACATAATGCTATGGAAATAACTAAAGTAAACTATTCTAGCTGTTTCAACACTGGTAAGAGTTCTAATCTTTTTACAGCATATGCTGCAGAACTAAGTCTGCTAACTAGTTTTGATATATGGGGAAGCCATTGAAGCTTTGCGTCCAGTGTGATTCCAAGAAAAATGGTGGTATCAACAAGACTCAGTTCCTCCCCATTTAAAATTACATTAGTATTGAGATGTTTAACATTAGGAGTTAAGAATTTCATACATTTAGTTTTAGTTCCATTCAAATGAAAATTATTAACATTAAACCAATTGACTAACTTAGCTATAGCATTATGTGTGTATTTTAATTTGAAAATTAATGAAGTATCATCAGCAAATAATACTATATCATGGTTATCCCCTACTATGTAAGGTAAGTCATTAATATATACAAGAAACAGAAAGGGGCCGAGAATTGAGCCCTGAGGCACGCCCATTTGTACAATCGACCCGGAAGAACTCATACTATTAATAACAACTTTTTGTGTTCTGTCACTTAAATATGAAATAATTAATTTAAGAGCATCATTTCTTACACCGTAGTGTTGAAGTTTCCTGATTAATGTTTCATGGTGAATACAATCGAAGGCTTTGGATAGGTCACAGAACACACCCAAAGCATCCTGTGAATTCTCCCATGCATCAAATATATATTTAATCAGCTCAACACCAGCATCAGTTGTCGAGCGACCCCTTGTGAAACCAAATTGATTTTTATGAAGTAATTTAATTACATTAAAAAAATTAACAATTGATCAAGAATAATTTTTTTAAAAATTTTACTAAGTGTTGGCAGTACAGAAGTAGGTCTAAAATTAGCGGGGTCCAATGTACTACCAGATTTAAATAAAGGTATTACTTTACTATGCTTCATTAAATCAGGAAACACACCAGATTTGATACTACTATTAAAAATAATAGATAGTTGAGGTGCGATTGTATCTATTATAGACGCATTAACTTCAACAGAAATCCCCCACAGATCGGCGGTTCTCTTAATATCAATAGTCTTAAAATATTTTACAATATCTTTGATGAAACTTTATGAAATATAAAATTCTTTGTACACACATTTACATTTTGTTTAAGTAATGATTCGGCGACGGTAGGAGAAGAATTCAGTGACTTAGTGGTTAAGATTGGAATATCAGTAAAATATTTCTCAAAAACCATTGCAACGTCCTGACCTGATTTGGTTAATTTATTGTTAAAACTTAACTGGTAGTTTGAATTGCGAGAGTTGACCTTACCAGTTTCACTATTAATTATACTCCACGTCATTTTAATTTTATTAGAAGCAGTCTTTATTTTGTTGCAATACAATGACTTGGCTAAGGAGCACACTCTTTTGAATATTTTGGAATATTTTTTTACATATTCCCTAAATTCGACGCTAGGATTATATGACCTTTCATTGTAAAGTTCATATAACCTTTGTCTACTCTTATGGACTCCTACTGTCGCCCATTCATTATATGCTTTACAATTATTCAAGGAGAATGTTTTAGAAGTAAAGGTATTATTAAATTCATTGCAAATGAGCTTAAATAATGTTGCATACCATAAATTTGGATTATTTTGGTATGAAAGTAACGGAAGTTTTTTTACTATGTTACTTCTAAACTTCTCCAAGCGATGTGCATTTACTGGAACAAACATTACTTTTTTATCTACTTGCTTTTTGTGAACATAAGGTAATGAAACAAATTGTCCACAGTGATCAGAGCTCAATTTTTGAATTATACATTTATTGAACAGCTTAACATTTGTAAAAATGTTATCTATACATGTTGCACTAGATTCAGCAATACGTGTTGGCTCCAAAAATAAATTAAAAAGACCATAAGATTTAAACAATGATCTAAATTTAATATTAGTGGAGGAAGCTTCTAGGAGATTGATATTAAAGTCTCCACATATTACAACAGATGTATTCTGTTTATAATATTTATGTATTGTGCCATATGTTTTAGGGAATAACGGTCGGTGGGGTTCACGTGCAGTGAAGTTCCTAAAAAATTGTGATAATTTTCTTGCTCAAAAGCTGAGTATAGCCATTCAAAGAGGAAGTAATTGTAGAAATATCGTTTTACATTTGGAAGTTATATTGTTTAATAAGGAATGATTATAAAATCATTGAAATTGAATTATTTATAACCTTCAAATAAATTATCACAACGATACTCGCGCAACCTAGCGTAAGTTAATTGTACTACAATCTTCTCTACGCCTATAATTCTCGCAGGTGCAAGCAATAACATTACAAAATTTTACCGCGATCTGATTAACAGTATGGTAGTGCATAAAACACGAACAAACAAATATTAATTTTTATATATTATACGTATAAGATATAGTTTACACTATCTATAGACAGACCTGTAAGTAATTAGAATAGGCGTTATTTTAACAGTTATTTTAGTAGAACTGAATGAACGGTTGACAATAATTTTTTTGCGAAATTATGTTATTATTTTTATTTTGTATAGTTACTTATACCGGTTGAATATTTTCCAGTACTAATTGAATATTTAAGTCTTGTGAATGAACCAAAACTCCCAATGATGAAATGTTGAGCAAAATCCGTGCTGTGGTTACATATAAAAACGTAGATATACAAACGCAGCGTCGATCTTGGTTTTATATGAGGTACAAAGCTTGCGTCTAAGGCCTATTAAGGCGTATTAATTGATAGATAAATAAAATGGACGTTACGAGTAGGCCTGGGTAAAGAATTTTTATCGATATATTTTATCATACTGTCTTATCTCTATTATTAATTCTGTGGACGTTCACTTCTGCTGTCAGCACCAAAAAGGCGCCAAAATCAAATTGTCTCATTATGTCATGCTGTATAGCCAGTCCAATAGAGGTCAGTAAGTTTGTCTGAAAATTTTAATGAATACGAGATCATTTTTAATGGTTACTAGGCATTTGATCTTAGTCCTCAGGGGTGACAACAAATCCACATTTCGATTCTTAATCAAGGATAAATGTAGATGCTTATGGGCCACAGCATCCATTTACCACCAGGTGGAGCGTGCGCTCGTTTGTCACCCATATTCTATGAAAAACTATTGATAAGATCTCGTTTTAGAACATCAAAAAAATTACGGAAATTACATTTATTAATTACTGTAAATTGTAATTGTCTATCAAAAGTTGCCGAAATAGGTCCTCAGGGTAATCTGTGGGAAAGATCTATGTTTATACCACGGCTAAACCACCAACTACTAAACTAAACTAACAACTGCCACTGCTGTCTTTTTATAGGATAAGGTTGACAAACAAACACACAGTTAACCTGATGGTAAGTGGTTGGTGTTGTCCATCGACATCTACATTTATCCTCGACTATAACTGAAGATGTGTTGTTACCCGTGAGGTACGTGTATAAGATGGAATGCCTCGTTCCCAGTAAAAAGGGTATCCGGTTCTCTACACTCACCATACGAAATACAGCAGCATTAAGCTGCTATTTCTCCCTAACATATTGCCCCATAGTAGGATATTTGCTTCAGTTGCCATGCTTGGCAAGCGATTTGGCAAACGAAGTTTTTATTTTATTTTGAGGGCTTCACGGGAAGATTCTGCACTCACTGATGACTGTACATATGTGGTAGGTGATTCTCTTACTTTGCCACGGCATAATTTAGAATATTTTTTTTCCGCATATCATAACTGCTAACGTTGTATAAATAAACACATGTCGAATTCACGCAAGCCACTTAAACAGATCGTCCATAACAGATAAGTGTTAAGTCGATTTACGATAGAGGCCAGGTGACCTGATAGCTTGTGTAAACACAGCTGACATGTGCTAAGTCAAATTGCTCGCACTGTTATGACACCGACAAATTCGTCCCGTATCAGCACAAGCCACCTCTTTTCAAAGGTCCTCATAAAGAGGAGATGTTTCGGAATTCGACTGTTTTTTTATATGTGTTATCTCACTGAACTTTTTTCTATTTCAACCGATTTTGATGATTCTTTTTTATGAATTTGAAAGATTCTTGTGTGATCAAGATTTAACCAGTACTTTTTGAGTAATCCTTTATAATGCGTATTTAGTTGGCAAATACATTGCTGCTATTCTAATTTTATTTACATTGAAGTCGGCTGCACAAAATTTTAATTTTACCACATGTTAATTTAACAAAACAGTTGACATTTACTAATTTAAAGTGCTAGCAGCTTAATGATTTAATAAATGACGTTTAAAGTAACTGCCTAAATACGTCCCACAGCACCACAGGCCACCTCTTTTTTAATTTGACAGAACAGTTGACGTTATATGGTAAGACGAACTGCTCGCACTGTTAAGACAACCTACAAGTTATTGTTTTAAGTCCTATGCACGTCCCATATGAGCATACCATCACTTGATTATATTTTGAAAAATATGTAGATCAGGCGGGTGTTTAGTAATTAAAAGTTTTATGGTGTAGGCAGAGATCCGACTCTAGAAAAGAATAGAAAAAGGTAATTAATTATTCAATTGAGATTTTTTACTTTGACCCATGGTTTGGAAAAAACCTGTGTCCTGAAAGAACCAGCACAAGCCCGGGCTAAAGCGGGATTTTTTTAAAGTATATTATGCAATAAAAACGGTATAAACAAACTATTCACAAAACTTATTTAAGAAACAGGCTAAAAGGGACCACCTTTTTAAGGGGTCAAATCCACCATGTATTTATTATATTATAATAACCCTTTTTATATAGTTTTTGTTTAGTAAAACATTTAAACTTGGTGATAGGGACCTTACAAGGTCCCTATCACCAAGTTTAGTTTAGAGTCAGTAATTTAAAGTCCCACATAATATACATATTATGTGGGACTTTAAATTACTGACTCTGTGGAATCGAGAATGTGGTATCATTAGCTTGTGTTTGCTCCTGGTGTATATAACTTTTTTATTAATACTGCTCTTGTAATTATTTTTAGAACGCCACCTTGTTGGTTTAGTTGGCTAAAACGCTGAATGCTCATCAATTCGTTCTTAATTAAATTATTGTCATCTGTCAAGAAATTTTCAGTCGCGGCAGCACGAAGTCTGAAAGTTCTTCAACGTTTTTCACCTCCGTGACTGGGACAGCAGGTAAAGCTTAAATAACAAATATTTTAAGGCTCCGTGGCGCAGTGGCTTAAGAATGAGTGGCTGCACTGGGGGCCGCGGGTTTGAATCCCGCACGAAACAAGTATTTGTATGGCCTACAAATAATTGTTTCGGGTCTGGATGTTTGTCCTTGTGCAATTTATGTTTGTAAACTTCCTCCCACTTCCGTAACTGGGACAGCAGGTAAAGTTTAAATAACAAATATTTTAAGGCTCCGTGGCGCAGTGGCTTAAGAATGAGTGGCTGCACTGGGGGCCGCGGGTTTGAATCCCGCACGAAACAAGTATTTGTATGGCCTACAAATAATTGTTTCGGGTCTGGATGTTTGTCCTTGTGCAATTTATGTTTGTAAACTTCCTCCCACTTCCGTAACTGGGACAGCAGGTAAAGTTTAAATAACAAATATTTTAAGGCTCCGTGGCGCACTGGCTTAAGAATGAGTGGCTGCACTGGGGACAGCGGGTTCGAATCCCGCACGAAACAAGTATTTGTATGGCTTACAATATAATTGTTTCGGATCTGGATGTTTGTCCTTGTGCAATTTATGTTCGTAAACTTCCTCCCCAATACGGAAGAAAATCCTAGTGTGAGGGGTAACGTTATTAAAAAAAACATCTGATGACGTCATATTGCCATCGCACCGGACTATGATAGCGAGTACATCTGCAAACTTACTCTTGATCCTTATATACATTATAACAATTTCGATTCAATGTCAATTTCTATTCAATATAATTTGAATTTTGACAAATTACCATACCTGCCTACACACTAAAGCACAGACGGCCAATCCACGTTAAGAATATAGCCGCCGTAAAATTCTTTTTCATATTGCTATGCCTAAAAATGAACTTTTGATAAAAAGCCATTGAGCTATTATGTACTACTACGTACTAGAGGAGACACTGCATTCAGCTACTCTGTTCCACTCAACTGCGGTGCATACACCACACTTTAATCAGTCACTCGCTAGGCGCTTGTAGAATTGTCACGTGTTGTGTTGATTTAAAAAAAAATCTCTTGATAAAAATATGCCGTCTTGTGTACTTAGATATTGCACAAATAATTCAAGAAATGTCAGTAAAAACCAAGGAATTACTTTTCATCGGTTAATAAGATACTTATTCAATAAAAAAGTATTATAAATTAATAATAAAACAAATTATTCCTAAGACGCCATCTCGTATCATTGAACTACTTAACTTACTTAAGTTTAGGACGAATATATTATTATACACATTTTTTTTGTAGAAACATATAAGTTATTATAATTAGGCTAAATTTTTCATTTTTAAATCTACTTATTATTCTTTTATTTTATTTTTTGGTTTCCACTTCAAAGTCAAAGTGGAATAAATTCGTCCATTTTTAACTCTCGCGTGCCCAGCATTTATGAACAATTATTTACAACATTTATGATTCTAATTTAAATAAATATATTTGTAATTTAAATTTTATGTTAATAAGTTTTGTTAAACATACATTTAGTATGTTTTTTATATTTGACATAGATACCTTTTAAAATACTCAGATAAAATATCATTAAAATGTAATTGTGACATAATATTATGTAATATTATATTAAATAAACAGATATAATATACAAAATAAATGACAAAATTTAGATATTGTTCTCGATATAATTTACCTATTTAACAATACAATCTACTATTACCTAAGGATCATTCTACATGTTTATTCTATGATAAAAAGCCAACCGCGCGAACACAGAGTACAGCACATTTTTGTTTGAGATAGCTGTTCTAGTACGTAAGTACATATTACTTCAATGTAAAAAGCTGTCTTTTTGTTTACTTTTGATGAAAAGCTGAAATCGGTGCTATTTATTTATTTTTGTAAAAGAAGGGGCAAACGAGAATGCCGCTCATTTGATGGTAAGTGTTGACCGCTAACTTTTTTTTATGGGACAGGGTGACAAACGAGCACACAGTCCACCTGATGGTAAGTGGTTGCTGGGGCTCATAGACATCTACATCTATTATTGATTACAGATCAAAATGCAGATGCGTTGTCACTCGTGAGGACTAAGATGGAATGCCTCGTTTCCAATAAAATGGGTCTCCGGTTCTCTACACTCACCATACGAAAAACAGCAGCGTTAAGCTACTATTTCACGCTGGTATTCTGTGAGAGTGTGGTCCTTTCCCGGTCGATCCGACACATTCGTTGCTGGAAGGGCCCTAAGTCATATCGGTTCGGAAAATCACCGGTGGTAAACACAAAAAAGTCGTGCGTGGAAGATAACTCCTAGATGATGTGGATTTTGTACGTGAGTATTGTTGTGAAAAATTTCTCGGAGCAATTCCCTTGGTAAAGACGATAGAAAATGCAAAAAACATAATGTATATAAGGATTAAAGCCTCTAACAAAAATGTAAATTAATTATTTTAAGTTTTTGAATTTCATTTTCATTTTTGTAAAAACTAACTTATTTACCCTTTGGTGTTTTCAAAGAAATATCACAATTTTAATGTTTAATTCATTACACTAAATACTCCATTTCCTATTTGCTACCCTTAGCGTTGGAATTGTTATTTCCAAATTTATATGTGAATTCTATTGTAATATATCCTTTTTAATAAAAAAATATCAAAATCGGCTAATAATTGACAAAAACAAAATACAGTCGAATTGTAAATTTACACTCTTATAATATAATATAGAGTAAATGCAAATGAGTAAAAAGTGTGTTTGTGCTTAGTAATATTTATTTAGTTACAACATCACATGTAATGTAACTATTAAATTAATAAATAAATTCAGTATCAAATGTACTAAAATTATTATTATAGGAACGCTGAGCCAATATAATTCCACGTTAAACTGGAAAAATCATTTGTTTTATGACTTACAAAAGAGAAAATACGACCAATATACGTCCCAATGGCTCAGGCCTGCTTTAATTTAAGAAAAGGTTATGGAACAATTAGTTTGCCGTGCCGCCCCAGTGCGTGTTGTTAGACTTCATATTACGTTCCCGAAATATTTTTTCTGGAATTTATATTTCGTTCCCGGCTGAAATAAAAAACATAAAATAAAAAGTAGAAAAATTTGACGCCTCCATGGTGCAGTGGCTTGGTATTGAGCTGCGGCCCTGAGGACCGCAGATTCGAATTCCGCACGGAACAAGTATTTGACGCCTCCATGGTGCAGTGGCTTGGTATTGAGCTGCGGCCCTGAGGACCGCAGATTCGAATTCCGCACGGAACAAGTATTTTATATTGCCTACAAATAATTTTTCTGGGTCTGAATGTTTGTCCTTGTTCATTATAAGTTTGTATACTGCCTCTATGATACAGGATTTTTGAGAGAAACGTTTTTTTTTTAAGAAATAAATCTTATAAGAAAACTTGTTTCTAAACTTGGTGGCGGTGCTCGTACCGATTTGATGGGGCAATATAAGATAATTTCTTTTGTCTTAGTTACATATATCAATATAGGATTACTCGCTCCACAGTTGGGCACATATCTCGTATGACTTGAATGAGTCTACCGCGTTGTCTTTAGCTACCGCGGCACGCCTTAATCTTACTTTTTATAAACCATTAATTGCTTCAGTGTTTACCCTAAAAAGTTATAAATTTTAATGTGTAAAAAGCAGTCTGTTTCATTCTATCATTATGGTAATAGGTTTCTTTTTGTAAAATAAGGTGAAAGTAATTATCATTCTCATCATTACAGCCCTTCACAAGTCCACTGCTGAACATAGGCCTCCCCCAAGTAATGCCACAAAGCACGGTCCTGAGCCACCTGCATCCATCGACTTCCTGCATATCTTACCAGGTCGTCACTCCATCTAGTGGGGGGTCGCCCTACACTACGCCTACCGGTACGAGGCTGCCACTCGAGAACCTTTCTTCCCCATCGGTTATCGGTTCTTCGAGCTATATGTCATATCATTCTCAGCCTATGGTAACTCATTTCTAAATTCTAAAAACTCAAAGTAATATAAACAATAAAAATTTTTAAGTTTATTTAAGTAGGTATTTATGATCTGCGTCAATAGATAAAGACAACTCTACTATTCTAATAACGTCTTATTTGATTTTTTCATCTATATTTATTTGTACCTACTCTGAGATTTCAATCTCAAATTCAAAATGTTTTGCTCAATTAAGGCTTATTAAAATTTTTATGAGTTTTATTGAGTCTCTTATTAAAAGTGACTGCCTCGTTGGCCTAGAGGTCGTAAACCTGGTTGTTAATCATGAGTTCCTGGGTTCGAATTCCAAGTAAGACCAAAAACAATTTTTAGGTTTTTCGTCAAGATAATATTTACAGCAGCCCAGAGCCCGGAGGCGATGTTTTCACCCCTGTACCTTGGAAAGCACGTAAAGTTGTTGGTTTTGCGCCAGATCTCTCTTTGGTCGTGTCAGATTACCGTCTAATCGGACTATGAGAGTGAGGGAATAGAGTGCACCTGTGCTTGCGCAATCACTCAGGCACTGTAATCCTGTCCTGCGCTGATGGCTCGTCTCCGTTGCGCACGGCCGTCGTGACCGAAATTTGATCTGGAGGACATTATTGATAGTTTCTTATCGTCTAAATCTACATCAATTCTACAAACAAGACTTTCTCAGCGTATTACCTGCAAGAAACTCAGAGATATTTTTTTGTATAATTTAACACCAAATACAATATCAAAGTCACTAACCCTGCAATGCATAGCTACTGTAATTATTACTGTGGCGAAATCCCCTTGCGAAGCAATCTGTGAGGTAAGGCATATATGTTTTACACAAGACTATTATGGGCTGTAATGGATGGAGAGATCAAAGTAGCCCAGCGGTTGCTTCAAAGTTTCGAACGGTATTTTGTTAATAACAACCCAAAAAGACCGGAGTTTGTGCTAGGGTATGCGGCCTTTATAGCATATACATATAAATAGCTCTACGGTTATGTAAGAGACAGTAGTTTTATTTAAGTACAGTAATTAATGTGTTATTAATGTAATTAATTGAATAACAATTATAAAATAAATTAATTGAAAAATTAATACACATGATTTAACTTTAAATTAATTATAACTACACTCGGAGACACATAAAACATAAGGTATATGTACATAATATATGTTGCACACATTTGTTTGATGATGTTAATTGTGTAACATATAATATGTTTTAAATATTATTTTTCAAAAAAGGTCGCGCCCTGTTTCTTCCTGGTCCTTACCAGTGCAGAGGTATATTATGAACCAGGGGTAAATTAATCATAACAGTTACTTTCAATAGGTATTATTTATAATATATATTGAATAGAAGAGTTTCTCAGAGCTCCATAAGGGTACATCGCCTCTTGCTGCTAAAGTCCATTTTCTGCCAAGAAGTCACTCTTGGTTAAAACCACACTCTTATTTTTTTAAAGAAAAGAATTCTAGTAATGCCATTATCATTACTAATACTCACGTTACCTGTGTTAAGAGTGGTTTACCACAGAAACTGAATGTCGGTTTCGAACATACGACTTTCTGTCCGAACCGCACTATTACGCTACTATCGATTAATGTTTAAAATTACAGCTTATATACGTCCCATTTCTGGGCACAGGTCTCTCATTTCTGAGAGGGTTTTAGGGCAATTGGGGCATCGTGGGTCCACCACGATGCCCCAATTGCGAACTTCACATGTCTATGAAATATTTTTTTTTTATTTCTCAGACATGCAGGTTTCCTCACGATGTTTTTCTTCACCGCATGGTAAATCAGCATTTAAAATTGAAATTAACAATTTCATTGGTGCCGGCGGGGATCGAACCCGGGGATCGGGTTGCTCGCGTATTGAAATTTACTGCGAACGCTAACCATCTGAGCTACCACGGCTCGGCTACTACTGTCGCCTATTTCTTTAAATTCTCTATATAGTTTAATATATACGTCTGTTTCTTATTTCTGTTTATTAATAAAAAGCTTTATTATTATTATTATTATTGCCAAACAGAGGGCTACCACTGCTGTGTTTCAGTTATAAGGTTACAGTAAATATAATTACAGGTTGAAAGTCATCTTAGCTTTCACGGGTGAAAAAATACCCGTAGTCTTCTTAGCTTGGAGTTAATTGCGAATGTCGATGGACTACGGTAGTCACTTAACACCAGGGAGAGTGTTAGCTCCTCTATCACTATATATATATATATATATATATATATATATATATATATATATATATATATATATTGAATATGATAGTGATTATTAACATCTTATTTACTACGTCGCTGTTTTTGTACTATGGGAAATTTCTAACTGTTAACTATAACGCATGAGGTAATACAAGCTGGAAAACACAAGCAAAATTATTCATACACGTACCAAATACAGCAGCTTCTTACTAAGCAAACAATGCAGAATCACGATTAGAAGAAACAACACAGGTCACTCTGCGAATATTTACATAAATTGTAAAATTACATAAAAATGTCGCGCTGGAAAACACACAACAAAATGCACGCCTTTATAGTGCGCCTGGCGCGAGCTCACTAAAGCCGGCGCCGCAGATAAAATATTACTGTTATATTTACGTAGGTGCGAGAGAGACGATGCTTCAATAAGTGGTCGCGTAATCGAAATTTTCGTTACTTTAGGTACGATGGCATTGAACTTGCGGCAAAAAATATTTTTCCTAATGCAGTTGCGATGTGTGGTGGCCTCGTAAGAAAACCATCGACCTACTTATTCCCGTGAGACTCATACAAAACTATTAAGCACGGAAAATACCAAAAAATATTACACGTAAGTATATTATTTATATGGTTAAGTCGCGCTGCAACCAGAACAACCTGCAGCACTTGAGCACCACTTGACCTATAAAGGTCATATACATTCGCACAGATTAAAAAGTTTCAAAGCATTTTGAGATAATAGCATAATGCTGTTGTGTTTCTTTTTTTCTATATAAAATAAGAGTGAGTCATACAGTCCACCTGATGATAAGTAAGTACTATGGCGATTAAGAATCAATATGTAGATAGATTTTGAGCCTTGCCTCCTGGAGACTAACATGGAATGTCTTGTACCCAGTACAAAGGGCCTCCAGTTCTCTACACTCACCATATGAAATATAGCAGCATTAAGCTGCTATTGTGTTTAGACTGATATTGTGTGGGAGCGTGGTCCTTCCACGGTTGAGTCGATCCGCTCGTACTAAAACTATAATATAACAGCAGCTTGAGACCCCTTTACTGGTCACGAAGAATTCCATGTTAGTCCTCAGGTGTGACAGCAGGTCTACATTTTTATTTCATCATAAAGGTACAAAACCCTAAATGTTTATTTAGGGTTGTTTATATAATTGTTGTATGTTAGTACTTTTTAGATATTAATTTCTCCCGTTCATTCAAGAGTCTTGGAGTATTTCATATGAGCACAAAGGCATTTGCAATTAAAATACGTTCGACATTAGCAGAAACCTTAAAAGGTATGTCTTTTTGAATTCAACATTTTTAGCCTGCATATTTTTATAAAGCGTATTGTGAGTCCGGGAGTACTTCACGTAACTGAAAAAATATTTCAAATTTATAAATTATTTGCAAGTCTATCCATTCATTCATTACACACAGACTTCGCCTTTAGGCGGGATTTTGCCATAGTTGCCGGGCTTGGCAATCGGATTGGCAACCGCAATTTTTAAATATTTTGATTTGTTTTCAGGAAGATGCTGCTTCCCATCCCCTGTTTGAATTTCTCTCTGTCGACGTTTACGACACCCGCGGGATGATACTGGATATTCTGACACCGCCGCTACACAATGTTTGCAAGTAAAACATTTTATTTTAACAAACATATATTAGTTATTTAGTTAATCATTAACTAGTAAAGGTTTGTTATGTGTATTGTAGAGTCATGATAACTCTCATGAATCAGTAAAAGACTTTCTTAATGAGGGATGAGTCGCTCGTGTCCGTAGGCTTCGACCACCTAACCTTAGGCCCACCCTACACGTGTCCCCCGAGTGGTGCTAAACGAGCGACAAAGCCGAAAAAATAGACTCGGCTCCTCGCCGTATGGTAGCGGCGTAAAATCTACCACCACTCCTTGTTCGCACCATGACTCAGGAAATAAAATAAAAGGCCCCGAGTTCCCGGCGCCCCTAAAATGGGGCAGGGGTGCGAAGAATCTCCGGAAGAAAAACCGGCGACGAGGTTCGTCACCCGTCACGTTCTGTCTCCCGGAGGGGCGAAAAGTGGATTGCGGAAACCCGTCTGGCTACGCTGAATGTATGTGAAGGAATGAACGATAAGATGAAGTACGCGAAATGATGAATGACAGAGGAATAGATGTGTTATGTGTGAATGAGACGAAACGAAAGGGAAAGGATGCCTCTGCACATGGCACGTATACCGCGTATTGGTCTGGTGTGGGCGAGACCGAACGGGCATGCCAGAGAGTCGGTTTCATCCTTTCAGAAAGAATGGGTCAATGTGTGAAAGAGTATGAATGTGTAAGCCCGAGACTGCTATGGATACGAATGAAAGTGGGCTTAAAGAAGCTGTTCCTGCTAGGGGTGTACGCCCCAGACATGTCTAAGCCCACTTATATCCGAAAACAGTTTTGGGACATGGTAAGGATGGTGTTGACAAAATGTAAGGAAAATGAAAATATTATTATATTAGGAGACTTTTATGGAAGGGTTGGCGTGAAGAGGTCTGGTTATGAAAGGATATTGGGAACGTTTGGTGATGAAAGTATAAATGAGAATGGTGAAGATCTCCTCCCCGTATGTGCGGAAAAGAATCTTTTTATGACGAATACTTTTTTTCGTCATAAGAAGATTCACATGTATACATGGGAAAGAGGTGATGATAGAAGCATGATAGATTTCGTAATTGTGGATGAAAGAATGAGGAGCGCAGTCGTAGATACAAGGGTTTACCGGGGGTCCAACGTAGGGTCGGATCATTACTTGGTCTTATGTCGAATTAATGGTCTTTTCAAGCGTTGGCGGCATCGAACATCTGTGTCTACCACTGCGTTACAGCGTATAAGAATAGAGAAGTTACAAGATGAAGATGTGAAAGAGAAGTATAAATGTAGACTGAGAGAAAATATTAGATGTTTGAATGAGTTGTGTATGAATAATTTAGACTTGAATACTGTGTGGGATAATATTAGGAAAGGTTTGGTGGATACCGCCACCGAAGTATGTGGTGTAAGTAAGAGAACAAATGAAAGGAAAAGTAATACGTTATGGTGAGATGATGAGGTACGGGTGGAAGTTGAATCAAAGAAGAAAGCATGGTTAAATTTACTAGCAACCAAAGCTGGTAATTCTTTTGGTATGAATGATGCGATTGAAAGAAAAAAGGCAGAATTTAGACGTCTAAATAAGAGAGTAAAAGAAGTTGTTGAAAGGAAAAAGAAAGAAAGAACGGATAAAAATGATAGAAGGATATCTGATAATTTTCAGGCTAACATAAAAATGTTCTGGAAACTCGTAAGAACTGCCAGGGGAAATACAAAACAGCCTATAATAAATGCTATAAGAGACGAGAATGGATGTACTCTGAATGATGAAGTTTCGAATTTAAACAGATGAAAGGAATACTTTGAAAGCGTATTTATGAGTGAAGAGTCGTCTGAATTAAATGAACTAGAAATTCCGAAAGAAGTGGAAAGGGGTATGGAGATAAGTATAGATGAAATAATGAAAGCAATGAAAAGCATGAAAGCAGGTAAGGCAGCTGGATATGATAGAGTATCACTCGATATGCTAAGGGCTGGAGAGGGAGTGGTGGCAGGCCTGATGTACACCTTGTTTAATTTATGTTGGGAATTAAAACGGGTACCAGATGACTGGTGTAAAGCAGTTATAGTACCAATATATAAAGGAAAAGGGTCACAGCAGTACTGCAAAAACTACCGCGGTATCAGCTTGCTTAGTATTGTGGGTAAACTGTATACTAAGGTGTTAATTGAAAGAGTTATGAAAGAAACTGATGGAAACATTTGGGATGTGCAAGCGGGTTTTAGAAAGGGAATGGGGTGTACAGATCAAGTCTTTTCCATGCGCATGATTGCGGAGAAGTTTTTGGCCAAAAACCAGAAAGTTTTTTGTGTGACAGAGTGGACAGGAATGTTTTATGGCAAACACTGAACTCTTATGGTTTGAGCGCTGGTTTGATACAGGCATTGAGGTCTCTTTATAGGGACTCTAGTGCTTGTGTCAGGATCAATGGGGTCTACTCGGACTGGTTTGGCATCCAAAAAGGTGTCAGACAGGACTATGTAGCTTCCCCTTGGCTGTTCAACCTATTTATGGACCAGTGAAAGATGAAAAATGTGGGTTAAGAATGGGCGAGTTAACCGTCAAATGCCTTTTGTATCCCGATGATCAAGTCATATTTGCGTCATCGGCGGCTGAGTTGCAAATGATGGTTACATTAATGAACTGGGAATTAAAAGAAAGGGGAATGAAAGTGAACGCATGTAAGACGAAAGTGATGGTTTTTGAAAGAGAAGAAAGCAAAACGGTATGTGAAATAAGAATAGAAGGAGAGTTAATTGAGCAAGTGGATGAGTTTGTGTATTTGGGATGTGTATTTAGCAGGGATGGTAGATATGATAGGGATATAGAACGACGAGTAAATGCAGAGAATAGAGTGAATGGGACACTACACTCTATTATGAAGAACCAGAATGTGTCAAAACAGGCACTTATGGTAATTCATAATGGTGTGTTAGTCCCTACTTTAATGTATGGTAGTGAAAGCTGGGTGTGGCAGAAGAAGCACGAAAGTAGAATAAATGCTGTAGAAATGCGGTCTTTAAGGAATATGCTAGGGTTGAATCTGAATGACAGGGTGAGAAATTGCGTGATAAGAGATAAATGTGGTATGCAAGATGATGTTGCGACCAGGATTAAGAAAGGAATGCTTCGGTGGTTTGGTCATGTGGAAAAAATGAATGAGGAAAGAGTGACAAAGCAAATTTGTATGGCAGATGTGAACGGCCGAGTCGGGAAGTGACGCCCTAGGAAAAAGTTTATCGAACAAATTGGCGATATTTTGAAAATGGACCACGTTGGAAGTACCCTTAACCGATGAGCATGTATGCGTAGATATATGGATGTAAAGGAGGCGAAAGAGGTATGTCAGGATCGTGCCAAATGGAAGTCCGTAGTCTCTGCCTACCCTTCTGGGTGACAAGCGTGAGTGTTTACGTATTATGATATAATTTTTAATATCAATAGAATAGTACAAAAACATATTATGCATGTTACGTTATTTAGATGAGATAAAAAAAGAAAACGAAACAGATAAAGGAAATCGTGAAACCTACAAGTTGTTATGAGCGTGTCAACTCTGACCAATATTAGAGCTATTTGGAATTTCCTTACTCTCGCTTAAAAATGTCTATGCAGTACCACGATTACGAACAGTTTTCTGTATAGTGCGGATAGATAACGTCATAGTTTAGTTTAAGTAAAATTTTGTATCGGAATTTGATCAGTGCTCCAAGAGCGTGTTTGGAACTAAGGAATCTGTTTCCAACTTTATGCATTTAATCCGATGAAATTTAATTTTAACTCAGTTTATAGAAAAGTCATTATCATTACATCCTATAAGAAGACTGCAGTTGAACATAAATACTTGAACGTAAAGTATTAAATCAGATTTAAATAACCTGTGGTAATTCAAGATAGCGCAGTGAATCCAAATGATAAGAAGTCTGTGACCAACTGGGGGGAACAATCTTATATTAATAATTCTTAAAATCACTTATTAGTTTTAGGTACTAGGTATTGATCATAATGTATTCATAAAGTAGACATACACCTTTATATACCCATACGTGGTAGAGCCATACTGCAGCTATATTAGTAGTGTAGTTGTAGCACAAATGGGTTGGCTCGACCGGGGAAGGACCACGCTCTCACAGAATACCGACGTCAAATAGCAGCTTAAAGCTGCTGTGTTTCGTGTGGTAGGTGTAGAGAACCGGAGACCCTTTTTACTGGAAGGGAGGGATCTTAGTCCTCACGGGTGACAACGCTTTTTCATTTTGATTCGTAATAGAATTTTCGAATTCGAGAATAGATGTAGTGTAGATGTCTATGGGCTACCTTAGTACTAAAAGAAAACACATTACAATACTCTATCAGTCTATTAAAATAATACTTTTACTTTGATTTTTTATTCTTACTGTTTTTTCATTAGTTTAAGTGCATTTTGACATCAATTTACGATTTTTCGAGAGTCAAATAAGGTGAATCCTATTTGGAAGAACATAACTGTTTAATTACCAATTTGTACGAACTCCTTTTTTTCAATGTTACGGTTTGGTTATATACATGTTTCTTTCTTTCTTTCTTTCTCATCATAACTCAACATAATTATAAAAATTTATTTAAATTCGAATAAAAGTCGTTCATAAATGCTGGGCACGCGAGGGTTAAACCACTTTAACTTTGATGAGGAAACCTAAAAATAATGTAAAAGAATAATAAGCAGATTCAAACACGAAAAATTTTGCCTAATTATAATAACTTATATACGTTTCTACAAAAAAAATGTGTATAATAATATTATATTCGTCCTACAATTAAGTACCCACAGAAATGTCGCATCTGAACATATTAATTTCATAATCTATATTCCATGACACGAGACGACGTCTTAGGGATAATTTCTTTTATTATTAATAAATAATACTTTTTATTGATTAAGTATCTTATTAACTGATGAAAAGTAATTCCTTAGTTTTACTGACATTTCTTGAATTATTTCTGCAATATCTGAGTACACACGACGGCATATTTTTATCAAGAGTTTTTTTTAATCAACACAACACGTGACAACTCTATAAGCGCCTAGCGAGTGACTGAAAGTGCGGGGTAGGCACCGCAGTTGGGTGGAACAGAGTAGCTGAATGCAGTATGGCCTCTAGTACATAGTACATAATAGCTCAATGCTCTTTGCCAATATTATTGTGTTTGTATTTTATTAATTTGTCATTTGTTTACGATTAGGCGGCAAATTGAAAATTGTCTGTGTCACGTCAGCATGAATTTAACGCGAGAAAATTTTCGTACAATGATTTTTTATGACTTTCGATGTCATTTAAGTCAAAAAGATAGTTATGATCATAGACAGAGAAACCTATAGACTATTGGTCGGCGTGGCCTCGAGTGAGAAAGGACGATAACGAATTTTTAGGTTATACAATAGTCTTTATGACTTTTAAACACATTTAGATAAAAATTTTAATTGTTCTAAGAACTGAACTGAACAAGATTCACCAATCTTAAGGTCAAAAAACACTTTTTTCTCACTTAAACCAACTTGTAAACTCCTTAAATCGCTACGCTGTTAAAGTTGTTTAGCAAACTCTACAGTTTGCTAAACAAAAAAACCGGCACAGAGAAAGGGGCAAACAATTACACCGCTCTATCTCATTTCTATGCAAGACGTATGCATAAATCTATCTTTTTCGTGTGCAAATGCGAAAGAAGGCGTCAATTTGTCTATAGGTTTCTCTGCCTACAGTTATGATAGACTTCTATTGATCTTTCACGATGAACCCCCATCTCGTGCCACTGTTTACAACCGGCTCAATCTCACAGATGATCTGCGTGAGGGACGGCATTTTACGGCGACGACTGAAGATAACATCACTGATGTTATCTTCGGTCGGTTTTGCGGCGTATGACAGAGACTGACAAAAGAGTGACTTATTAGAAGATTTGGACAAGCTTAGGCATCGGTATGAGTCAAGTGCACAAAATCCTCCATGAAAATTTAGCGGTCAGAAAGCTTTGTGCCCGATGGATACCTCATAATTGACAGAAGCCCAAAAACTTCGTCGTGTTGATTGGTGTCGTGAAATGGTTCAAAGATTTAACGGAGGTGATTCAAATGCTGTGTTCGACACACTTACGGGTGACGAAAGCTAAATTTATTGTTATGATCCTGAAAATAAGAAACAGTCTGCTCTCCGGGTGTTTTCACCAGGGGAGTTGCCAACCAAAATGAAGAGAGGTCGAAGCGTGGGAAAAAACATGGTGGCCTCGTTCTTCGGAAGGACAGGTCATTACGTAATAATTGTTTTAAATGATCTAAAAACAGTTACTGCAGAGTGGTACACTAACAATTGTTTGCCACTTGTCTTTGAAAAAGTTCGGGAGAAACGACTTCGCAGTAACAATCTCTTTACCACGACAACGCCTCGTCGCACACCGCCAAGCAAATAATCGACTACTTGGCGACGTCAGACGTAGAATTACTGGGTCACCCGACCTGTAGCCCCGACCGATCTTGCGATTTTATTTATTTCCGAAAGTAAATAATAAAAGTAATATAAAAATATAAATAAAAAATAAACTATATAAAAGATAAACTTCGAGGAAAACGTTTTATGGACGCCGAGGAAGCAGTGGCTGCGTTTTAAAATGCCATCGAAGAGACCGTTAGGGACGAGTGGGCAAAGTGCTTTTCTTAGTGGTTCCATCGTTTGCAGCGATGCTATGAAAGCTGCAGCACGGCTCTACCAAGTATAAATCAATGGTAAAAGTAATTACTTTCCATAAGAATTACTTGTAATCTATATTGAGTTAAAATTATTTTATTCTATCTTATATATTTTATACACAATACACACTGAATTAGCGCAATGGAATTTCTTGTGTCAATTACCTTTCAGTAATGTGAGGAAGCTTGTTCTCATGTGTGAAACGTTTATTGGCTTTTTGATTAGGACGGAAAAGAACACTGTGTAAGATGTTGTAGTAGTAAACCCTTAATCGCGCTGATTCGATTTTGTGTACAACAAAAGTATACGAACAATAGTAAGTGATATATCTAAAGAACTGCCTTATTAGTCTAGTGGTTGTAGTAATGCGACTGCTGATCATGTGGTCCCGGATTCGAATTGCAGGTTAGGCCAAAAAATCAATTATTGAGTTGCGGTCAAGAAATTCTCAATAACTGCCCGGGGTTAAGAAGTTGGCGGTGTCTCACCCCCATGCCTCGGAAAGTATGTAAAGCCGTTGGTCCTGCGCCTGATCTCTCTCCGGTTGAGTCGGTTTACCGTCATATCGGATTATGAGAGTGAGGGGATAGAGAGTGCACCTGTGCTTGCGTATACACTTGGGCACTATAATCCTGTCCTGCGCCGATGGCTTGTCTCCGTTGAGGCAGACCGCCGTGACCGAAATTCAGTCGGAAGAACATTATTATTATCTAAAGATAAAGTTATTTATGTTTCTAATACAAACATTAATTACATTGTACTTTTTTGATACTAAAATACTAATATTAATTTGCAAGGCAATGTTATGACCAGGATTAAGGCAGGTATGCTAAAGAAAAAAACAACAAAGTAAATTAATGCTGCCATTGTCAATGGTAGAGTTGGCAAAGGAGGCCTTGAATAGAAGTTTATCGAGCAGATTGGCGATATATTGAACTATACTCCGGCCGCTGAGTTATTACCGATTTGACACATGACGAATTGACAATACTAGTGAAGTGACTGAACCAGTAACCCTAGTATCATTTGGGAACAGTTTGTTTTTAAATATTCTGGTATAGTGTGTAATTAAATAAAATCAAAACAATAATAGTTAAAGACACAGGTTCTTTATTAGGTGGTGTATCCTTGATGGGCGTAGATAATTGGTCGAGGACATATCAAAATAAAACAAATTTGTAAACACTGTTACACATTTTAATGAATAGAGTAGGTACAAGATGTTTTAATAAATGACTACCTATCATTTATTAAAACAATTATTCAGACTCTGAATCAGATTCGACAGAGCTGTCATAGCTATCAGTCACTTGTATGACAATTTCATTCTCTATAATGGTTTTCACTCTTATATCGCGTTCATAATCTTCTGTTATTAGTTTTCGAGTCTTTTCGACGACCTTGACCCAATCTTCTTTCGTTATTTTGCTGCAAGCATCTTTTAATAGACCCATCATTTTATTAGTACTGAATGGCGGAGTCGTATTATTACGAGCTGCGTAACCTGTAATGTAAACATTAAATAACGTTAATTTATTACATTAAATAAACGAAATGTTACATAATTACCTACATGTAAGGGACATGAGATATTTATTTCTTAGTTATGTATCTTTTTACTTATATGCTGAATATTGGATGTTGTAATAGTACAAATTATTCATATTCATAACTTATGCGATAAAAAACAATACCTTTGATTTGTGCCCATATTAGCTCAATGGCATTGTACTGGCAGTGATAAGGCTAAATTCGAAGTACCCGATGTCCATGGGCTAGAGCTAAATCATCTACTTCATAACGGAATCTTGATGTTTTATTTTCGCGTACCAACTTTACTAAACCAGACTTTAGTATTTCGGCAGTAATTTCAATTCCATTTTGGTGTAGCCATGCTACGAGATCAGCTTTCTTGTCGGCCTGAGTAGGTGCTTTATTCACTTGTTTCGAGTGATATGAAGCGTTGTCCATTATTATGATAGAAGGCTCTGGCAGGCTGGGTAATAATTGATTTTCGAACCAATTCGTAAAAGTGTCTGTATCCATCTCCTCGTGGTAATCGGAAGTACTTTTTGACGTGAAAGCCAGCAGTCCATTTTCAAAGAAACCACTTCCAGCAGAACCGGCGTGACAAATTATCAGTCGCGATCCTTTTCCAATTGGAACCTTTGAGGTTGATGCTTTTGTTTCGTCAGTCCAAGAGCGTGACACAGTGTGGTTCGCATTTAACCATGTTTCGTCAACAAAAACGACGTTGTCCCAAGACTCGATTTTTCTGGCTTCTCTTAAAAACTCGCTCCTTTTAATTATTAAATCAAATCTTTCCATTAATATTTTCCTTTTATTCGTTTTTTTATATTCAAACCCAATTTCGTGCAATAGTTTTGACAACGCCGTTTTACCGCCTTTAAACAAGCCAGCTTCTTTTAAAGAGACCAAAAGCAAACGTCTAGTTGGAAACTCGTTCCTAGTATAATAACCATATATGTGGTTTCTTATTGCATCTGCATCAAAAACATCAACAACTGTCACGGGCTTTTGTCTTCGTTTTTTCTTAGGAGTGCGTAAAACATTATCTTCACTTCCAGAAGCACCAAATTTTTCTTTATTTATATTATATAGTGTTTTTGCACCAATTCCAAGAGCTTGTGAAACCCGATCTTTCACTTGAGTGACAGGAATCAAAGGGCCGCCATTTTGTGACTCACGCTCAAAGTTATCCTGTAGCTTTATTATAAGCTCACGACATTGACTATTCGATGTTTTTCCTCGTTTCGGCATTTTCAACAAAATTACCAAACACAAACAAAATTAGTCCAATAAAGCACAACGATAAACAGGAGAAAGCCGAGTCAAAAACTACGGTTACACAAGAGAATGTAGTCTGTGCGCACGAGAGTACGGAAGACGACTAAACAGATTAAAATAGCGGTGGTAAGGGTGTTGCCAGAATAGTATCGCCAATTATTTAAAAAAAATACACCTATAACATTGCTAAATTGAGGGAGAAAATTATATTTATTAAAAGTTGTTTTATATATTACGAATGTTAAAAATTATACATAATCATTTTAATTGTATTTATTTTTAAATCATAGAAAACACTATTCCTGTCTTTGGATCACACATAAATCTTAAAAATCATAGAGATACAATGGCAACACAGTGCAATTAGGAGACGCAAAAAATGGTAGCATTATAGTCTAGTTGCTCGAAGGAATAAGTAAAATAAAAATATCCAAATAAAATAAATATCATATCTATTCCAATGAATTCGGACCAAATACTATCAAGCACATCACTATGAAAACTAGACGCACGATGTAACTTTGTACAAGCGCGCCAAAGAACAAAAAATAAATGTTTTCATATTATTTACAAACTATTTTAAGTTTTGAAACAGAGTTTATTGGAAAATTACTTGATTCTGACATTTTGACATAAAGTTTTATATTAAAGAGGTTATATCGATTAATTTAAGAATAATCTGTCAAATCGGTAATAACTCAGCGGCCGTACTATAGTCGATGGCACGAACTAAGTGATGGGCGGGGTTAAAATGCATGCTATCTCAGCCGACATCACGTGCGAAAGCGAAAGGTATGATGATTTACAACAAAAACGAGCGCGAGAAATTTTATAAACAGACCTTTGGAAATCTGGATATCATAAAAAATCTATTGAATATATCTATTAAAAATAAAATGATTTGCACTTTTGAACACCGAATCTATTCCAGTATGGTAACTGTTTTGCAATTTTCGTTCTTCTTATGGTATTTATTTCCGCCCAAAATGTGTTAAAATTAGTACTTTTCAATATATTCTTTTTTACTTTTTTGTTTCCATACCGGGCTAGATAATGATAAGATAAATTGAAATATTTTTTTATTTTGAACGTACACCATCAAACAGTGGAGTAATCACCAGATTTCGTTTGTATGGAAGAATGAGTGGCTAGTGTACCCTTAAGAGTAGGTGCTCTAAACCGACGGCACGAATCTATAGATGGGATAAAAGCAAAAGAAGTGTGTCAGGATCGTGCCAAATAGAAGTATGTAGCCTCTTCTTTGCATTTTGTTGTTATGTTTTGAAAATATTAAAAAACACGGATAATTTATTTCAAAAATTCGTTGTCTGTTGTTGTCATCGTATAGTGATAAACGACCTTATAATAATAATGTCCTCCAGACCGAATTTCAGTCACGGCGGCCAGCCTCAACGGAGGTCTGCCATCGGCGCTGGACAGGATTATAGTGCCCAAGTTTATGCCCAAGCACAGGTGCACTCTCTTTTCTCTCACTCTCATAATCCGATGGGATGGTAAACCAACACGACTGGAGAGAGATCAGGCGCAGGATCAACGGGTTTTTACGTGCTTTCCGAGGCACGGGGTGAGACACCGCCATCTTCCTGACTTCGGGCAGCTACTAAGAATTTCTTGACGGAAAAACTCAATAATTGATTTTTTGGCCCGACTCGGGATTCGAAACCAGGATCAGCAGTCGCACTAATACAACCACTAGACCAACGAGGCAGTCAATTAAACTAGCTTACAATGCATATAGATTGATACTGCAATCCATGCAAACGAAATTTATATAAGGCTTCGTTGCGTTGAAAACCCCTAGGACCAATGATAAAATGCTTCAGATGCTGTAATTAATCCTACCATACAAACCAGAACACAACAGGTGATGGTACTAATCCATGTAATTTCCTCGGCTGAGTTGACGGAAACCTAAGCTTCGAATGATATACGCTTAATTTCTCTCCTTTTATAATAAATACTAACAAACGTACGATAATTTTTGATGTTAACGTATTAATAATAATAATAACTTAATGTTATATTATAATATTATAAGTGATATATTTTACGCAATTAGTAATAGGTGTAAGCACATCCTCGAAGAAAATGTTTTAAATGTTAACATTAAAAGGTTAAGTTACGCCTACAATAGCTAAAACTCGAAACAACACGTTTTAATATTGATGAGCTTTGAGAACAAATAACAGTTAACATTTTAACGCTGAAAGATTAAGTTAGTTTTAAAGTAAAAGATTGAAACAAACATTTGCTAAATTGGAACGCCCGCCATTTGCCGACAATTGATTTTACAAAATGGCGGACGAAATGGAACTGTCTAATCCGTGCAATGCAATCGTTCGTAGATCGTTTTGGGAATAAGTTTTATTTCGCCAATCGACGTACCGCTGTGTCGTTTCAGATAAATTGCTTTTTTACTTCTTCGGCAAAAATACTTTATTTCGAATCATTACATTCTGATGAAATGTAATCATAACGTAACAAATCCTACTTACGTAACTGTATGTGTTAGTAGTAGTAAAGATAGGTGACACACATGCATACAGTCTATTGTTAGCCCTAACTGTAGGTGAATACTGTAACCCACAAGTACATACTTATATGTATTATCCATTCACCCTTCTATCAATTAGAGCCTATTAAAGTCCACTGCTGGACATAGGTCTCTCCATTGATTGTCTCATATGAGAACGACGTTACGCTTGGCAAGCGGTTTGCCAACTGCACTCATTTATTTTCCACTTGTATTGAGATGACACTGGTAGTTAGTGTTGCTGTGAAAATATTCACGTACGTAATTATATTTTCAAAAATTTGTGTAAAAAAGCTAGCCAAGGACTTACTACACTAACAAAAGTTTAAAAGAATATTATTAAGTACTGCGTAGTAGGACTCATCATGTGCCTAAGAGTCTGTTTGCGTAGGTAACACGGTCATATCTATATTTTCCGTCGGGTAGGTATTGGGACTTGCTTTCTGCCTAGCATTCCTCCTGGATAGGTCCTCTTGCCTATTTCTGCCGCAAAACAGCAGTGTTTAGCACTGTGAACGTAAATATTGTACATCCAATACGGACTGGACATAGTAATATTATGTAATATGTATGTATGTAATAAGTAATCATCTTTTCGAATAAAATAGAATCATGTTTATTCAATATAGATTACAAACATACTTATTTAAGTTATTTAAGCGTTACCACTGGTTCAGAAGTAACCTCTGTCCTGGGAAGGACTAGGAAAATACCCAGTGAAAATTATATAAAAAATACAATTTAATATTCCCCAATAAATGTATTTAATTTGAAGTGTTCCGGTGTAAAAGTTATAGAGAGCCAGTATATTATCAGGCCGTGGGGCATTCTATCTTATTTCTCAGAGGTGGCGTCTGTAACCTTCTTTGTTTGAAGGTCTTTCCAGGAGTCAAAAGGATGAAGGAACAACTTACATTAGGTGGACTGCAGTTCGTTTATTGCTTCACATTTATAAAAAAATATTGAATAAAGTTAATTTCACGAGTTTGATCACGTTTGATTTGTACTAATTATAAAATACCGAAGTATTTCGACGCTTTCTAGCCAATTAGTTCCTTAATATTTCATTAGTAGGAGCGTAGATATAAGAAATAATTATTTTAAATAAATTTTATGCAAATTATTAAAGTATTAACTTTGAACATAATTTGAAGTTTAAATGGCAGTGGAATGGTTGACCCAGTTTGAATTAACCGCGCTGTTAGATCGAGCCATTAATTGCAAACCAGGTCACTCGCCGCGAGCGAGCCGGATGCACTTTTATCATCGTTATATTGTATCATACTCTTAACTTGAATATTGAACTTTTTTATATAATCCAATTATCAGATTATTCATCTATCCACAAAGGTCACTGCTGCAGTCCGTTATGGGCAAATAAGAATAGAATAGAATCGAATATAATATAAGATAATATTTTTTTATTATTTTTATTATGTTATTTTATAAAATTTATATACTTATACAAGAGATAGGTTATAGATTAGTATATTTATAAAGATATAAACGGCTTATTCGTCTATTAAATGTCACTAAAAAGTTATAAAAAGATTCCCCAGGACATAAAAAAATCATATGTTTGAATAATACTTAAAAATTACTGTTCATTGTAATTAAAATTTTTGCGAGTACTTTGCACATTGCGCTGCACCCATTTTGATAAACAACTGTTTATTTTATATACGGAAATATCTCAGCAAGGGCAAGGACGGGTTATGATGGATCCCATGGTGTTCTAACTTTGCCGCATATTGGCAGGACAAAGGGAACGCTTTTGCACACCACCATCGCCTGCTGCTCCATGACAGCCCTTCCTCGAAAGTGTACTAGTCCTCCCCATCTTCTCAGGTAAGACGCACCAGAACATATGGCGCACCTCACCTTTCAAAAGCTGAGCCAATTTTTATATAAATAAATAAATTTTATAATCTATATTAGCTTAAACAATAGTCCCTTATATTATATTCGATTCTATTCTATTCTTATGTCCCTACAACGGGCTGCAGCAACGATCTTTATGGACCTATACCTATAATCTGACAATTGGATTAAAAAGCTTTCAATTTTCTATATTCAAGTATGAAGACTCGGTTTTCGGTTTATTTTTACATCGCTATTGAGGTGGTCGCGGAATCTAGTCGTGAATCATTACTCATAATTAGTCTGCGTTCATTTTATTTTCCTTCATCCCGAGTATTTTTTATAGGATAGGGTGACAAACGAGCACACAGTCCACCTGATGGTAAGTGGTTGCTGCGGCCCATAGACATCTACACCTATCCTCGATTACAAATCAAAATGCAGATGCGTTGTCACCCGTGAGGACTAAGATGGAATGCCTCGTTTCCAGTAAAAGGGGTCTCTGGTTCTCTACACTCACCATACGAAATACAGCGGCATTAAGCTACTATTTCTTATTTTCTTTTTTTGACAGGCCTGTTGGTCTAGTGGTTAGTGACCCTGACTGCTACGCCGGAGGTCGTGGGTTCGATTCCCACCCAGGACAAATGTTTGTGTGATGAGCACGATCATTTGTTCTGTGTCTGGTTGTAATTTATCTATAATATTTATGTATTTAGAAATATATAAGTATGTTTATCAGTTGTCTAGTACCCATAACACAAGCTCTGCTTAGCTTGGGACTAGATGGCGTTGTATGATAGTTGTGGAATATTATATTATTATTATTATATTTCACGCTGGTATTCTGTGAGAGCGTGGTCCTTCCCCGGTCGAGCCGACCCATTCGTGCTACAACTATACTACTAATATAATTGTAGCATGGCTCTACCACGTATAAAAGTAATGTAATCGGAGTTTTTGACACAATTCAATTCCGTTACTGTGCTATTTTGTTACATAATAATGCAAGTGTGCATGTTGGCAGTAGTAGCATGGATGGAATCATTCTGGATCTATATTATGGTTGTAGGACGAACAGATCGGCTCAACCGAGAAAAGATCACGCTCCCACAAAATACTAGTATGAAATAGCAGATTAATAATGCTGTGTTTTGTACGGTGAGTGTAGAGAACCGGAAATCTTTTTTATTGGATACGAGGCATTCTATATTAGTCCTCAGAGGTGCCATCGCATTTGAATTTTGATTCTTAAATAAGGATAAATGCAGATTTCTATGAGCCACAGTATTCACTTACCATTTGGGTAGACTGTGTGCTCATATTATGTTATCTTATTCTATAAGAATAAGTATATTTGATAATAAGCACACGTTTCAGAATATTGTGCCAGAAGTCTGATTACTTTAGAGCTTCATCTACACCTATTTCCCACATTTCCAGTTAGTCTAGACGTTTTGTAATTTAAACACCAATTTCCTTAATCAATTTAAGTATTTTACATCTAATAATAACCCTGCGTGCTCGGTATAGAAAAAATTGTGTGGAAACCTGCGTGTCAAAGAAACTAAAATATTTCGAAGTTGATAGTAGCATGAGTGGATCGGCTAGACCGGGGAAAAACCACACTCCGACGGAATACCATCGTATATTAGTAACTTTTATTTTAAAGTATGAGGAAGACAAACGGGCACACAGTCTACCCAAATGGTAAGTGAATACTGTAGCTCATAGAAATCGTATCTATCCTCGATAACGCACGCAAAATACAGAAATGATAGCGGGTAGTATACACACGGGTGTAGTGGATTATTTGACACAACATTTTCAAATGCTTATGTTTTTTGTTTACGCAATCATAAGAGTGGAGTAAGGACAATTTTTAATGTTTTCTGAATTAATAAATAAATATGTAAAATATTCTATAATTTTGTATTACAAAGTGCTTTTTTTTGTAAACGCATTTTCATTTTCCTCCGATTCCGAAAAATAATTAAAATCCCACACACAATTCAATTCACAATGTAAAGCATTCTATATTTCGTGTTTCCAAAGTGCTTATGTCTTGTTTCCTAAAAAAATTTTAAGTGCGTTTAAATAAAATTAAAGTATATTAAAACATTCTATGATTTCGTGCTTCTAAAATGCTTATATTTTACTTTCTAAAATGCTTTTAGTGCGTTCCAAAAATAATTAAAATATATGAATTGTGTAAAACATTCCTTAATTTGATGTTTCATTAAGCTTTAATATTACACCCTCATGACACCCTCGCAGTTTTCCATATCCTAAATTTAAATAATTCCTCAGAATCAAAATTCAATTTTTCATATCTTACACCTGTAGGTAAGTGTGTCATCTTATTCGATTTCTGTGTAAAATTTCAAGTTATTGCGTCTTTTTTTTAAATTCGTTTGCGATAAATGGTTAAGCGCATATCGACGTAAAATTATCTAAAACGTCATTACATAAAGTATTTTTATCGCATCTTTTTAATAATATAAGTATATTAAACAATGCAGTCGAACTAACTACGGAAGAAATAATATATTATACGAAGGAGCAGAGTTATATAATAAATTGCCTAATAACATAAAAGAGATCCAGTCCTTTATTTTATAGGAAAAAACATTAAAGCACCACATCTTACAAGATTTTTCTCGATTTTAAATACCAATAACTTATTCAAAAAGCTAATGTTATTTCTTACCTCACTGAGCGACCTTGAGTGTCCACATACAGCCAGCAGTGAAGGACCAGGTCTCAGATCCGTAAGTCATCACTGGCTTAATTTGATTTTACCAATTATATAATTGATTTTACAAATATGAACAATGTGTAATTGCTATAGAATTTTTTTCAATAACGATATGTAATTGTACACGTACTTTTCTTATTACCACAGAATAAATAATATGTTATTACCCACAACAAGTAACAACATTGTGCCTATTCACTACTTAACAGATCATTTACAAGTACCTGCCGTTCTTCATAAGTTTATGTATTTAGTATCTAATTATTAACTTGTTATTTCTTATGATAAGTGAATTGTATTCTTTTTGAGAAATAAGTGTCTTAAACCGTAACTTTGAATTCTTTATATTGGTACACGGACTACATTAAAATTTTTACATATAATTTTTTTCTTTGATTTTGTATGAATTTGAATTTTATATCAAACTAGCGATCTGCCCCGGCCTCACGCGGGTTATTTCTGTACCTCGATAACAGCGCCATCTACCGGGTCCAATTGTGAACCTAAACCATTCTCAAATAAACTTCTTATTTTTATTAGAATCAACTTCAGCTTCTACGGAGGAATTCATATACGGAATTATATAAGATTATGGTAGAGCCACGCTGCAGCTACATCATGGTTTTAGTATAAAATGTTTCGGCTTAACCAGGGGAGGACCACGCTCTCACAGAATATCAGCCTAAAATAGCAGCTTAATACGACTGTGTTTTGTATGGTGTGTCTAGAGATCAGGAGATATGATTTTACTGGAAACGAGGCATTCCATCTTAGTCCTCAGGGGTGAAAACGCATCTGCGTTTTGATTCATAATCGTGGATAAACGTAGATGTCTAAAAAACCACAGCATCCACTTACCATTAGACGGACTGTGTGCTCGTTTGTCACCCTTATTCTATAAAATAAAATATGCATAAAGATACGACGTCGCAAACAGATGGTTGGGCCTCTGTTGAAATTTGTTTTATTTTTTTAATTTTTCAAGCCACATTGCCGCAATACAAATCACACTTATTAGGAGTATGAACATGTTTACTCACAGTTGAATTCCGGCAAGTTTAGTGTTTTACATCAGTTTTATTATTTATTTACACTTTCATGCACAAAGTAGTACATCCGGCGGACTTCATGCCATAGGGCATTCTCTCCCAGGCAACCATTAGGCTAAACAGAGATAGACATTTTTAGGCGGTGTAGCAATAATGAAATGGATAGGGTACAGAAAATTAAAATAAATATATACTTACTACTATATATAATTTCTACTATAAAGCCCTTCACAAGGCCACTGCTGAACATAGGCCTCCCCCAAGTAATGTCACAAAGCACGGTCCTGAGCCACCTGCATCAATCGACTTCCTGCATGTCTTACCAGGTCGTCACTCCATCTAGTGGGGGGGTCGCCCTACACTACGCCTACCGGTGCGAGGCTGCCACTCGAGAACCTTTCTTCCCAATCAGTTATCGGTTCTTCGAGCTATATGGCCGGCCCGTTGCCACTTCAGCTTACTAAACCGTAGAGCTATGTCGGTGACTCTCTCATATCTCATTTCTGAGTCTATCACGCAGAGAAACTCCGAACATGGCCCCCTCCATACCTCACTGAGCGACCTTGAGTGTCCACATACAGCCAGCAGTGAAGGACCACGTCTCAGATCCGTAAGTCATCACTGGCAACACGTCCTGGTTGTACAATCTAGTTTTCAGAATTTGAGGTATACCTGTCAAAAAGATGTGTCGTAATTTATATATATATATATATATATATATATATATATATATATATATATATATATATATATATATATAAATGCTGCAGTTATATTAGTAGTATATAGTTGTAGCACGAATGGGTCGGCTCGACCGGGGACGGAACTCGCTCTCACAGAATACCAGCATAAAATAGTAGCTTAATGCCGCTTTGTTTCGTATGGTGAGTGTAGAGAACCGGAGACCTTTTTTGCTGGAAACGAGGCATTCCATCTTACTCCTCACGGGTGACAACGCATCTGCATTATGATTCATAATCGAGGATAGATGTAGATGTCTAAAGCAACCACTTACCATCAGGTTGGCTGTGTGCTCGTTTGTCACCCTATCCAATAAAAAAATGAATTTGTCAAATACCATCTAAAGCAAAAAGGCTGCCAACAATCTTTGACACGATAAGTTGCCAGCATGAGTAGGGTAAAGGGTTGTATACCTAAATTAAGTTTCAAGTTACTTTGAGTTTACAGAGGAAAAAATTTGACTTGGCTTTACGTCAATTGTTTGTACATTCTAGACGGTTTGTACGTCCATAGTTATCGTGCCTGTCTCTGTAATGTAGGTGAACTATTGTATGAGGAATTGCAAATCAGTATTAACGAGCCTTATTGACGTGTGACGGAGTGAGGAACAGTGTGATACATATGTACTAAGTCATAGTGTAACGCAGAATTTCAGCATCGAATATTCTAAATATTAATAAATTTATTCTTTTTAGTTTTTTAAATCAGCTTTTACTTTTTAATAAAAGTCGATTTTCACTCAACTTCTAGACAGGATCAGGTTTACAATCCGACAGAATACTTTTTTTTCAAAAAAATAGTTTTAATTGGTCGAACATGTAACAACTACACATGTAGTGTTGAAACTGCTAGATTAATTTATTTTAGTTACTTCCATAATATAATGTCATAAGGAATCTTTTAAAACATATTTTGAAACGTGGTAGAGCCATGCTATAGCTGCATTATGGTTGTAGCATGAATGGGACGGCTCGACCGGCGAAGGATCACGCTCCCACAGAACACCGGCGTAAAACAGCAGCTTAATGCTGCTATGTTTCGTATGGTTAGTTTAAAGAACTAAAGACCCTTTTTCTCCTACTTGAAAATATAAATTATATTTTTTTGCGAGCTATTACATTTAGGGCATTTTCATAACGTAAACAAATCAATTTGTCAAAAATTGTCAGATACCATCTAAAGCAAAAAACGTTGCAAACAAACTTTGACATGATAAGTTGCCAGCACGAGTAGGGTAAAGGGTTCTATAACTAAATAAAGTTTAACAGACGGTTTGCACGTCCGTTGTCATCACGCCTGTCTCTTTTAATATAGGTGAACCTCTAAGGAATTGCAAATCTGTTTTAAGGGCCCTTACTTTCGTGTGGACGGAGTGAGGAACAGTGTGATAAAGAACAGTGCGTAGTGAAAACGGATTTCGTGTCAAGGCTTTAGAAAGGTGCTTTGAAAAGACTCGATCATTTGGAAAGATAAAATATGTGATGATAGTGTGAGGGAATAATGTACTATTATATAACATGTAATAAGAACACTGTGGTTCCTAACGCACTTAGCGTTATTAGAATCAGTATACAAACGTATAGAAATATATTAATTTTAAATTTAGAAATCTCGGCCATAAAAAATAATTTAATTTAAATGAAATTTTATTTGAAAATTGTATGAGTTTATTCCCCGACCAATGCAGAGGGCATTGGTCGGGGAGTAAGGGTATTTTCAAAGACCCCGTTTTACAGTGTCCGTTACTTCAGAAATTAATAACAAATTCTTAACTTTGCGCCTTAAAAATTAGTATATTTCGAAAGAAGGAAGTTATAGATTTCGATCTGATTTTGAGAACGAGAGTTTTGATAAAACCTTCACGTTTTAAGTCCCTAAGAAGCCGTTCCGACTATTTCCGGCTGGACGTTTGACCGTGTGTGTTTTATGTAAGTAAATTTCGTCATACGATATGTTAAGAACGAATCAACCGATCGAGATGGACGACAGGGCGTGTGTGATCATTAAGACTTCGAGCTGATGAGATTTTCAATTCAATGGGTCGAGACGTTAAAAAGATTAAAAAAAATAAAAAATTAAATAGGGTTTCGTATGTTGTGCTCAAAAATAAGCGAGAAGTTCCAGAGATGGCTGCAGGGTCAACCAATTTTCAGATTTTTTAAAAATAAAATTGAATTTAGTAAGTTACCTATTGTAAACACTAAAATCTTTTTAATAACAACCAAAAACTCATTCCTCGTCATTAATACCACGCTTATATTTACGTCTTTAGATTCATTTCCCGTCCAACAGCCATGAGATTAAGAGTGTGATCGGAGAGATGTGATAATGTTTTCTTCTTCTTCGGGTTTTGCAAAACTTAGCTCCAACCGCATGAAGAATTTCCACTTATCATGTATATCCTCCACTCCATTGGAGTCTTCTAGGCACTTAAAACGGTTTTATAACTTGAACTGAAAGATTTCAGGACTTCGAATTAGAGCATGATGGATGCAGGTGACTCAGGACCGTGCTTTGTGGCATTCTTTGAAAAAGGCCCATGATCAGCAGTGGGCTATTGAAGGGCTGTAATAATGATGATGATTATGATTATTCTGTGAGAGCGGGGTCATTTCCCGGTCGAGCCGACCCATTCAAGCTACAACCATAATATAGTGACTCTAGCACGTATTAAAGTGAGGATTATGTGTAAATATCAACGGGCGCCAGTCGGACGCGGAGTTTTCCCTGTATCGATCACGTAGACAAGGCGCGCGTGTATGATTGGCTAACTTCTATAACTTGTTTACGACTTACAATCGTACACATGTTACTTATTGGAACTGTTTGCTGTTGTGTTGTTATTTATTTGTAATATCGACGGGTTAATACCAAAATGGCTTAACCGATATGTTGTATGCGAAAATTTTCTTGGGCCCGTTGGGCACTTTTGTGATGGGGAAAAAGCACTTAACTCGCGTGATCGTCACGCTCAGATATATACAATAATAATGGTTACAATATTGTGACTCTAAGAAGTTCACGTTCTACAACTGATAGTTTTTTTCTTTTATAGAATAAGGATTACAACCAAGTTGGGAGTTACAAATAGTGAGTGTAGAGAACCAAAAATACTTTTTACTGGAAGGGAGACATTACATCTTGGTCTTCAGAAGTGACAACGTATCTACATTCTGATTCTTAATCGTAGGAAGATGTAGCTGTCTTTGTGCACAGCATCAACATAAAGTTTATCATGTTCTAAAATAATAAAACAGAACTACTATCTATGTGGAATCCAATGACTCATAAAATCAAATCTAAAGCAAACATACATCGGCAAAACTTCTAGTTACTTAAAGCTGCTGTAGTAGCAATTTACACACGATATTTGCTTGAACTCTAAAACATATCTATTTAACTTTCATACCGTTCCCGAGTCTGAAATAGATGCAAAACAACTATATCTTAAACTAACAAAGCAATCTATTGTCTAGAACCGCGTTCAGCTACTGCATTCAGATTAGATCGCACTGAACAGTTCTAGTTGTATTTATGTTAACAATTTACATACAAAACAGATTTAGAGTATTGTTTAATGTAGGTAAATACCATGTGTCATTACCACGTGGTACCGCCATGCTGCAGTTATATCAGTAGTACAGTTGTAGCACGAATGGGTCAGCTCGACGGAGTAAGGACCACGCTCTCACAGAATACCAGCGTAAAATAGTAGCACAATGCATCTGTGTTTCGTATGATGAGTGTAGAAAACTAGAGACCCTTATTACTGGAAATGAGGCATTCTATCTTAGTCCTCACGGGTGACAACGCATCCGCATTTTGATTCGTAAATGAGGATGAGAATGTCGATGGGCCACAGCAACCGCTTACCATCAGGTGGACTGTGTGCTCGTTTGTTACCCTATCCTATAAAAAAATGTAATTATGGTTTAAATCATTTATTTTCTCAAAAGATTTACAAATCACCTTCAGAGAAAACACTTATTATAAAGAAAAAAAAACATTAAGCCGATTGGCGTAGGTCGCTAGTATTATAATAGGTCGCTAAAACTTATTTTTTAATTGAGTACTTAATAATTTATTTAGTAATAATTACACATAAGTAAATAGGGTAGTTGCAAAAGTATTCGTGCCAAAGCTAAGCAGACCATCGTCACTTCAGTCAAAATTGAATGAATGTGGCGAGTTATTTGTTAAGGCCTATGACACATTAACTATTATATTGTGTTCAAAATGAATGAATTAATGAAAGAATATACTTTGAATGAATATACTGTGCACCACAAACAAATATACAGATAACAAAACACAAAGCAGATTATAATATTATGTAAGTACAATTGGGCAGCCTTATCGCTACATAGCGATCTCTTCCAGGCAACCAAAGGTATAAGGATTAGAACAATGAGAACTAGGTTGGTGGTGCAATATAAATATACATAATATAATATTAATACACGCGATGTATAGACAATAAATGCAATAAAATAACATACAAATAACGAATACATGAAATTATATAAATTGCTAAAATATAATAAAAATAAAGTAAAACAATATATATATATATATATATATATATATATATATATATATATATATATATATATATATATATATTATATATATTGGAAGATATTTTTATTCTTCTAAATCAACTTAACCTCCACACTAGGATTTTCTTCTGTATCATGATGGTAGTTTACATACATACATTTCATAAGGGTAAACATCCAGGTCCGGAACAATTACTTGTAGGCCATACAAATACTTATGCCTTACGAAATTCGAACCCACGGCCCTTCGCGCTGCACTGGTCTGCGCGACGGTACCTTCAAATATCATGAAGACAATCGCAACTTATATAAACTCAAATTTATACAGAACAAAATGTTAGCTTCAACTGTGATTTCAACTACGTATATACAACTCACGCATACGAGTCAGCAACAATTTTGGATAACTCTCACCTGTTAAATTTACCATTAGGTGTACTACTAAACAGAAACCTCCTCCATAAGTTGCTTTATAATGGCAAACGGGTTGTCAACTGCGGTTTTTATATTTTTGCTCAGCTTTACAGCACCCATGGTCACGGAGGGGAGGGGCTGTAAAGCACCCGAAACGTCGGAATAATGAAAATAAGTTAAAGTAGTAATTAAACGCGACAAAATCCGTAAATAATGGTTTTATTCACTGCTCAGTGCTATCCTGAGCCACCTGCATCCATCACGACTTCCTGCATATCTTACCAGGTCATCACTCCATCTAGCGAGAGGTCGCCAAGCACTTTGCCTACCTATTTACTTCAGAAACTCACTAATGTAGCATTTTATGCATTACAAATCTATACGAAAACCTGAGAATACAAGTGAAGTAACTATTACTTTAGATAAGGTTTTAGTTCCATGCGAAATATCTAGTACTTAAAAACTCAATCTGTGTTGCTTATACAACAATTAAATGCCGATATCTTGTAACATGATAAATTAGATTTTATTTTAATGGTAGTATTTTTACCAACTTCGAAAAGGAGAAGGTATTCAATTCGACTATGTGTTTTTTTATGTGTGTTACCTCATAACTTTTCTTTGGATGAACCAATTTTAATGATTATTTTTTTAATCTGAAAACTGGTGCTTCTAGTGTAGTCTTGTATAAATTAAATCAAGATCTGGCCAGTATTTTTGAGCTATCTTTGATAATTCGTATATAATTGACTTCGAATACATTGATTCGGTCGTATTGACGTCGGTTTTACAAAAAAACTAATTTTAGCACTTGTTGAGTATCAATCAGAGCTATGGATTGGATTGGGGTCCTCACATAGAAACCTTGGCTAATAAAGTCAGCTCTTACGCTGTTGGAAGAATTCATCGAACGACAGATGTGACTGTCACTGCTCAGTTACTTTGACAGCAATAGTAAGTCTTATCGATTTGTTATAATGGCATGGAGCTAACTTGAAAACTGTTTTAATTTTCAACTTATTACTTACTAGTAACGAGATATTCTAACTTATTCTATAAAAAAAACTCGGTATTATATAAACATAAAACAGTAAAATATAAACACAGTAGTATAAAGTTTCTTCATTACGTACTATTTACTATGGAATGGTTTTACAATGAAATACGTGCCTAATAGCGCTTTTGTAACTGGTACACTTACGTGGTAAATAAACAGTTCATCCGGCAATAAAACAATGTCTCGATTAGTATTTGTAATGTTAGTATATGCAAACACGAAGAACAAGGTACGTAATAAAATATACTTCTAGCAACATTTGATAAACTATGTTTTGAATCCTGACTTGTTTTCACGTTGACATTCAAAGCACTGGGTAGAAATCACGTTATGTCAACACCCGCGAGGACAATCTCAATGCTTTGTTTTAATTATACAGTCGGATTCCTCTTGTCCGTGCCAGCTGACCGTTAAACGGCGGTCGTACAGGCGCGCGCCGATCGCGCACGAAACGAAACCGACGCGAACTTACGGCTTGAAAGATCCGTGGAAGGTCGGAACGCAGTTGCGGATTTCTCAGAACCAATCCTTATTCCGAAGTTACGGTTCCAATTTTCCGACTTCCCTTATGTACATTATTTTATCGACTGCACACTCTTTACCTTGGAGACCTGCTGCGGATTTGGGTATGAACTGGCACGAGATCTCCACGTACATCCCGCACCTGAATTTTCAAGGTCCGCAGAGTATCCGGACACCACCGCAAATGCGGTGCTCCTCGAGTTGTGATTCTTGCAGAATTTGCTAAATGTATTTAGTCTTATGTAATGGGATGGATGTCGAGGGTCAATATATGCATATTATAAGTTATAATACGTTTGTATATATTTATATATTTTTATAGGATAGGGTGACAAACGAGCACACAGTCCACCTGATGGTAAGTGGTTGCTGTGCCCATAGACGTCTACATCTGTCCTCGATTATGAATCAAAACGCGGATGCATTATCAGTTGTCAGTGAGGACTAACATGAAATGCCTCGTTTCCAGTAAAAAGAACCTCCGGTTCTCAACACTCACCATACGAAACACAGCCAGCATTAAGCTACTATTTCACGCTAGTATTCTGTGAGAGCGTGGTCCTTCCCCGATCGAGCTGACCCATTCGTGCTACAACTTTACTTCGGGTGTAACTGCAGCATGGCTCTACCACGTAATAAAATTTAATAATATTTTAATGAATATAATATACCTTCTATATATATTACGAGTCCCTTTGGGAAGGTAAAGCACACTCTTAACTACTTCTGACGGCAAATAGCAGTGGCTGTTCTGTTGTGTCCCAGCCAAAATCCATTACCTACTTACTTAATATTTAAATTTAAACAAAGTTTGAATAAAATGGTGATTATAATATTAAAGAATTTATAAATGACAATAACCCCTGAGAATGAGGTGATCGCTACCAAGCTATTTCTAATTTGTTTCGTGTTGTTAATTGTGTAACATATTATTGTAATAGTATTAGTGTAATATATCACTGACCAAAGTTATAAGGTTGTATTTACAGGTATAAAGGTATATTATGTAAAAATAGGTCTTATTTTATTTTTGCACGCGATTCCAAGCAAATAAACATTCTATCTGTTAGACCTATCTGGTTTCAAAGGTATTTTAACCTTTGATACTAGATAAATTTTGAGTCTGCTTTGTTTATCAAAACTTTAAATTTCAATCTTCTTCCTTTGAATTGAAATCTACAGTAATGTTACGACGTTATAAATAAAGAAATAAATTGATATTATAAAACCAAAAATATTTCAATTAATTACTATGAATGATATGGTATATACTTTAATTGTGTAATAACAAAAATAATGATTTGCAATAAGATTTCGTCATAAGAATTAAGAATTAAGTGCTTTGCTTTTTTTGGATATGAAGCAATAATTAACGATAAAAGTGTGACAAAGCAAATTTATGCCGTAGAAGTAAGTTGCAGTCGACTTGAATATGTTGAGATGTATGTGAAGGTATCTTTATGAGAATACACAACCCCTTTATTGACGAGTGTTTCGAAAAGTTGATAGAAGGAAATGAAACGAGACGACCTGCGGAATATTCTCGATAACACCTTAAATATTTAAAAAGAACCGCGGTTACCAAAACACCCGTGAAACGTGGTAACTATGCCAAACACTCATATATTGGTAATTACTCATATAAAATAATAAAAGTGTAGTGTAATCTGGTAAAATTATACAGAGGAAGGAAATGAATGCAGGTGGCTCACGGCCTTACCTTGTGAAATTATTTGGGGAAGGCTTATGTTTAACAGTATTATGATAAACAAGGCTTATGATAAACACAAGTTTTTTAAAACATATGAGAACCGCGACCGGTAAGGACTTAGGTGATTGGTTTAAAGTTAACTCTTTTTTATTAACTGCAACATACAAGTTACGGTGAGTTTTAACAGCCACAAAATTTATTTGTCTATTATTTCCATTCTCTGATAAGAGGTTTTTATACGATAAGGGTGACGAATCGCGCGTAGCCGCATTCTTCGGGGGTGGCCTATGTTCAGCAGCGGAATTGTAAAGGGACGTGTTGATGATTATAATGATTACAAACGAGCCTACAGGTCCCCCGATGGTAGGTAGGTGGATGCTGTGGCCCATAGACATCTATTTTCAGTTACTAATCAAAATTCAAATGTGTTGTCCCCCTTGACGACTAAGATGGAATGCCTCGTATCCAGTCAAAAGGGTCTCCGGCTCCCTACACTTAGAATTGGAAAAACACCAAAATTTAGCTGGTATTTTACGCTGGTATTCTTCGAGAGCGTAGTTATTTCCCGGTCAAGCCGACCTATTCGTGCTACAACTATAATATAGCTGCAGTATGGCTCTACCACGTAAAACGTCATGTATTATGCATGTAAATAACACTGGTCGGCATGAAAATAAGAGCAAAAAAATGTATATATGGAAGTTATTACGTTAGTTACGTTAAATCCAAATATGTAGTTAGAATTATCCTAGCACGTCTAGTTTCGATGCAATAGCATTTTTTGTTTGCACTAGAATTGTTTGCTTATACGTAGGCGGTCCCATAATGAATTGGCCTAACTATGAACCAATGAAGGAAATGAAACGAAACCAATTTTATTTTTCAATATAATCACCATGAATACTAACACACTTCTGACATCTGTGAATCAACATCTCTAAACCTTTATAAAAGTAATCACATTTTTTATCCTCAAAATGACTGAAGACGGCCGCCTGCAACTCTTCATCGCTTGAAAATTTTCTTCCTCTTAAGTCCCGCTTTAAATTTGGAAATAAATAATGGTCGGACGGGGCCATGTCTGTGGATGGACTGTAAGGTGGATGTTGAACTTCTGTGAACCCGCATTGACGAACTGCATCCTTCGAAACTCCAGCGGTATGAACAGGGGCGTTGTCATGGAGCAACAGGACAACTTTAGACAGCTTGCCTCTTCGTTTTTCCTTTATCTTGTCTCGTAATTTATATATTAAAGAAGCATAATATTCGCCGTTCACGACTGTATTACGCTCTTTAAAATCCACCATCAAAATGCCTTGAAAATCCCAAAATATTGTGCACATCAGTTTTTTAGTCGATTGTTGCACCTTTGCCTTTCTAGGGGGCTTTTCACCCTTATAACGTCATTCCATTGACTCGCGCTTGCTTTGTGGATCATAATACAAGATCATAGTTTCATCACCAGTCACTAGCCGCTCGATCACAGTCTTTGGATTTTCACCACAAAGATCCAAAAACTCCGAAGCGCAGCTCACTCTTTCCTGTCTCTGTACCGCTGAAAGAAGTTTCGGTATCCATCTTGCACTCACTTTTTTCGTGTGAAGATGTTCATGGATCTTGCGATGAATGGTACTCTTAGAGAGCCCATGCCTTGCTGCAATTTCTCTAATCTTCAAACGGCGGTCACTCAGAACCTCCTCTTCGATAAGAGCAATCGTTTCGGGAGTGAGCACTTCCACAGGTCGACCGTCGTGGCCAAAGTCTTCGACAGTTTCTCTCCCGAGGGGAAACTCTTTTACCCAATTTTTCACTGTGCTATAGGATGGAGCAGACTCCTTATACACGCCATCCAATCGTTCTTTTATTTGGGCAGGGGATAAACCTTCTTTAAACAGAAACTTTATGACACTTCGATACTCAGTTTTCGACATTTTGAAAAAATACGCGACTCTCGTTAGTCAAATGCCTGTTAAACTAAGACTAAGCATTTCATGTCGATGCATGTTTCTTATATTAAGTGCACGATAAACGTACTATTTAATGCAACACAACATGTAGCGACATGTCGCGTTGAACTATATCAGGCCAGTTCATTATGGGACCGCCTGGTAGTTGCAGGCAGCGGTATTTATGAACGTTGGTATGTACATGTATTTAGTTGTGTTCTGAGTCTGTTCTACTGTTCAAATCAAAGTTGGTAGATACAGAAAGAAGAACATGGGTAGCTTTTGAAAATGTATGTCACAATTTTCTTGGCAATAAAAAGGCTGAAAATTACACAGAGCTGATAGAAGAACTGCTTTCGTCGTATCATCAACTTGGATGCAATATGTCTTTAAAAATTGACTTCTTGCATTCGCATTTAAATTTTTTTTCCAGAAAATCTTGGTGCCGTGTCTGATGAGCATGGTGAAAGATTCAACCAAGACATTGCACATATGGAAAAAAGATACAGCGGCAAGTGGACCGCAGCAATGCTAGCTGATTTTTGCTGGGAAATAAATCTAGAAACAGCAGTTAAAATGTATAAAAGAAAGCGATCTTCCAAATAGTTACCATTTTTATGTTTTTTTTTTTTTATATTTTTTCAATTCATATTTCATTTTAATTTGTGTTGTAAAAGTCATCAGTCAGTGTAAATGTTTTCGTTCTAAAATATATACATATTTAATATATATCAATACCGATATTTTATTTAAATGTAAATATCTGAAAAGCTAGAGGTGATAGTTGAAATCTTTAAACAGATTTGGACTCAACAAATCAAAGCCAATAGAATTCACATAGTAAACTTTTTGCTCCCGGATTTTTATTTTTTTTTTGCCGACCAATGTAATTTGTTATAATTTTGATAAGCTCTAGACTTACCACTGAACATAACTTGTATTGAAGCTCTTAATAGGAACTTCGCAGTTGATGAAAAGATTCTTGTAAACAAGTAGGAATTAGTTTGTTAACTAAGTAACAACTCGATCCTAATAATTTGAAGTAGTTTAGTTTGTTCAAAATTTAATACTGGATAAGTCAAACTTTAGAAAATAATAACATTTTTCCATTTAGTCTTGACTTAATAATTTTAGACATCATGAATCATCACGATCATTACAGTTTTTACATTAGTTCTTACACGAATACTACACATTGAATTAAGTTTTTACGGGTTTTATCGCCATTTACTAACTTATATTTTATATTCATGACGTTTCGAGTACTTAACAATTTCCCGAGACCATGGGTGCTGTAAGTCGAGAATACAAAATCCTATACTATTAAACGAGCAATTCTTGTATATATGTATATATATATATAATCGGGATCTCGGAAACGGCTCCAACGATTTTCATAAAATTTAGTGTCCAGGGAGTTTCGGGGATAATAAATCGATCTAGCTAAGATTTATTTTTAGAAAATGTCTTTTTGTCCGTGTTTTTAGGCAATTAAAAACTGCTACAATATAGTTAGAATAAGAAGGTAAATTTTGACAGTTTGGTAATGATTATAAATAGCTTATTAGTATAATGGGCGGTCACAAAATCGTAAAACCCCGGTTCGAGCCCAGACCGACCGACCGACTTTTTTATTTTTTTTTCAAGTTTCTTTCTTTTTCGAGAAAATATATTTTTTTCGAGCCCTTTTTTAGTATTTTTTAAAAACACGAAAATTTAAATAAAAATAATTGCACTCATGATTTTTTATTCAAATAACCAGTTCAGTTTTTTCTGTTATGTCGCTAAGATCAAAAAATATTATTTATAATTCATCAGTATGTAATTTGTATCTAAATATAATTTCCAAAACACACGAATTAAAAAAATCGAGCGAAAAATACCGAGCAAAGCTCGGTCAACCGGGTACTAAGACTATAAACACGGTTAGCTACGTAAAACAAACTCCCCTAAGGATTTTTAAGTAAGTGGCAACTAACAAGAAGAAGACTACATATGCTTTGTCACCTATGTTTACTAACATGGAATTCCTTACAGCCTTTTATTATATTGATTGCCGATCCGGCTTCTCTTTAGGGTGTTATTTGCAAGCCATTAGGACATATATAATCGTTTTTAAGAATTTCCCCCCCGGACCGCCATTATAGGGTGCTGACGTGTACAGACGTCTCCGCATTTTAAACTACATTAATTTAAATTGGTGAAAATAATCAGCAAAGAAAAACAGGGGCGCAGAATCAAGAAGAAGTCGACGCCAGTCAATAATAATTAGCAATCTCCAGCACACCGCTTTTGGGTACCTGGTACTTTCAAACTTGTCATCAAGTGATAAGGTACTGTGAATTATTGTTGTTTTATTGACTTTATCAAATCAGTGCATGCACAGGAACGTCATCTTTTGTCGTCAAAAACAAAGCCACACCCCTGATTTATATTGGTTTGGGAAAACGCAATGGCCAGCCAATAATAATTAGCAATCTTCTGCACAACGCTTTTACCCTGGTACTTTCGAACTTGTTGCCAAGTGAAAAGCTACTGTGAATTATTGTTGTTTTATTGACTTTATCAAATCAGTGCACGCGCAGGAACGTCATCTTTTGTCTTCAAAAACAAAGCCACACCCCTGATTTATATTGTCTGTCCTGTCCCTGTTCTGTCCACTCATAGTGGTGTTTAGCGAGCTCAAAGTAAAAATCTTTCGCAGCTTATTATTTCCTGGTACTAAAATGAACAAATTCAACAAATCTTCGTCTGAATCAAATATCTCAAAGCGACTGGAGCATATACCACCTAAATTTGTCACTCAATGCAATAAACGGGGCAGAGAACATGATTATGAATATGATTTTAACACTTTTCGGGAGGAAATAAAATCAATGATTTCTAATTTAATGGCTGTACAGTAGGATGAAATTAAGAAAATTCACCCTACTCTAATGGACATAAGAACTACAAATAGCAACATACAAAACTCTATAGAATTTCTTGCATCTCAGAATGAGGAACTAAAAAAGAAAATAGAGCAGTTGGAACTTCAAACAAAGAAGGACAAGGACTATATAACAATACTAGAGGACAAGATCGAGGATCTACAGCGATAAAACCGTAAGGCCAACATTGAAATAAAAAATGTTCCGAAAATGCCTAATGAGTCCAAGGAAGGCTTATTAAAGTTGTTCCTAACTCTATCCAATAACATTCGCTGTAACATTGAAAGAAATGATATAAAAGACATTTACAGAGTACATAGGAAAAGTGACCAGAATAAAAGTCAAGTTATAGCGGAGATGACGTCTACTATGCAAAAAACAGAGTTTTTAAAACTAGCCAAAAACTATAATATAAGACACAAAGAAAAACTGTGCACAAAACACTTAGGCTTTACAAAAAATGAGTATAAACCCATTTACGTATCAGAACAACTGACAGCAAGAGGAGTACGCCTACATTTTCTAGCCCGAGATCTTGCCAAGTCTAAGAACTACAAGTTCTGCTGGACGTCCTACGGTAAAATACATATCAGGAAAAATGAAAATTCGCCTATTATCGTTATTAAAAATGAAGCTCATGTTAATAGTCTTATGCAAAAGGAGTGACTATTTTATGTTACTAATTTAATTAACTTGCAACATTTTTTTCTATTTTTTCTTTTTGGTAATAAGGCAGATTTTCACAGTCACTATATTACTTATAAAATATGTAATTATAAAGCATGTATTAACATAGTAATCATTGTTGCAGTGAATAACTTCACTCATATACACAAGTGCACAATAATTTTAAATACACAAACTATATATACCACTAACCAAATAATAAACATTCTTCTCTGCAAAATAATAAGACATTCGTACAGTTTTTTAATCGGTTTCTTCATCTCACTAATTATAAATATCGAAAAAAATATATTGAATTATGTAAAAATATATCGTAACTTAACAGTCCATGATGAATAATAAACTTCAAACTTTGAAAGAGATAGACAGTAGCGAAACTGCTACCTCTATTTATTGCAATATTGATGAATTACCTAAACACTTAAACTCAACTAATGTAAAATTCACTGTTGTGTCCCAAAATATAAGAAGTGTGTACCGCAACCTTGATGACCTAACCTTAAACTTACTTCAATTTAAATTTAAGGTGGATATAATAATTCTTACCGAGTGTAGAATTCATAGAGATAAACCTATTCCAAATATTAATAATTACAAAATGTATTCGACGACAAATCACGTGAATCAAAACGACGGGGTAGTCGCATTTATCAAAAATGGCGTTCAAGCCCATGTTAACGAAATAATATTATCAGATGCTTCCTGTATTCAAATTACTACGGCTTGATTCGTGATTTTAGGTGTTTATCGATCGCCGGCTAACAATAATGCAGATGCTTTTATTAACTCTATGAACAACCATCTAGAGCTACTTAAATCCCGACGAAATGTTATACTGACAGGTGATATAAACATAAACATAATTCCAAAAGCATCTGAACAAATATATGAGCGAAACAATAGATGTAATTATCTTAATGATTTATTCCTTCACGGACTAATTCCTGGACACTACTTACAAACGAGGAAAAATAGCTGCATTGATCACTTTATTATAAAACTTGAAAAAGAGAAGTATTCCGCCTTTACTGCAGTTCTTAACACCACAATAACTGATCACTTCATGATATTCCTATCGATTTCTTGTAATAGAAATCATAATGAGAATAGACTTTACAAAACTGTCATAAACTTTGATAAAGCTTATCATAGTTTAGTTTTACAAAATCTTTCATAGCTAGACAAACAAAGTGACCCTAATACCTTTGCAAACATATTGATTGAAAAGATTCAAACAGCCCTAAAAGAAAACACTAAAATCACCCCCATTACAAGTAATAAACGCCTACTTAAACCGTGGGTAACTGAGGGAATTTTACGCTGCATCCGCGTAAGAAATAATATGCAAAAAAAAGCTAGGTTGTAATCCATGTAATGAAATTTTAAAAATTTCATATAAAAGGTACAAAAACTTCTGTAAAAACCTGGTCAAAAAATTGAAACGTCAGTATTACAAAAAACAACTACTTCTTTCTACGAATAACACAAAATTATTATGGAACACAATTAACGACATAACATAATTTAAAGCTCCAAAAATTCCTAGCTCTGATCTTCTTACCCTAACACAGAATCCTTTACATTCAGTCAACCAGGTAAATAGCTTCTTTTCTGTAATAGGAAAATCTCTCGCCTAAGCCATTATCAATAATGGCAACATCCAAACCTCTACTAACGTAGTTATTGCTAACTTTCAAATGAATTCATTTGTCTTATTAAATACAGATCCAACTGAAGTAGAGAGTACACTTATGTCATTAAATTCAAATAGCGCAACAGGATGGGATAATATTCCGACTAATTTTCTTAAGAAGTCTAAAAATATTGTCGTCATTGTAATTAGTAATTTAATAAACTTAAGCTTCGAAAAGGGTATATTTCCGGAGGCCTTTAAAAAATCTATAATCACACCGGTATATAAGAGTGGTAACAGAGATGAAGTAACTAATTATATGCCAATATCAGTAGTAACGTCAATTTCTAAAATTATGGAAAAAATATTAAATAAAAACTACTAGGCTATCTTAATAAATATAATTTAATTTCAAAGTCGCAGTATGGTTTTCGACAGGGTTTGTCTACTGAAGATGCTTTTGGGGATCTTACTAAATTAATTGTGCAGGAAATTGATAAAAAAAATGTATAACAGTATTTTTGGATCTAAAGAAAGCTTTTGATACAGTCTCCGTACCCATAATGTTAAAAAGACTAGAAAGCATTGGCTTAAGAGATAAAACTCTATCTCTTTTTGGCAGCTATATTAGAAACAGAAAACAGTCGGTAAAAATTGGAACAACTGTAAGTGAAACTGTAACTGTTTACTATGGAGTCCCACAAGGAAGTGTGATGGGTCCAACTCTATTTTTGATATACATTAATGAACTATGTAATATGAAACTTTACAATGGGCAGATTTTTTATATGCAGATGACACTGCCATTGTATTTACAGGAAACACATGGGACTCCGTAAGGAAAGCAGCAGAATTAGGCCTCGCTAGGGTTGCAAATTGGCTCAATCAGAATCTACTAACCTTGAATATAACCAAAACTAAATATATCTGCTTTACTATGTATAACAGCACCCAACCTACACCTGATTTTCATATTAAAATTCACGATTGCTCGGACGTCCAAAACTCTAGTTGTAAATGCTCCCAAATAAATAAAGTCTCAAATATAAAGTACCTTGGAGTCATGGTTGACCAACGACTATCTTGGTATTCATATCTAGAATTAATGGAAACTCGGCTCAGAAAACTTATTTGGATATTTAAGTCTCTACGACATGTCTCCACGAAGTCTTTACTTAATAAAATATACATAGCTCTGGCTCAGTCAACTTTGGGCTACTGTATTCCTATATGGGGTGGTGCAGCAAAAACTAGGTTCCTTGAGCTTGAAAGGGCTCAAAGATGTTTAATTAAAGCTATGTACTTAAAGCCCTATAGATTCTCTACAACTGAACTTTATGAATGGAGTAATTTACTTTCGGTAAGAAAACTTTACATTATAGCAACAGTTTTAAAACTTCATAGTTCCATAAATTACCACATATTTTCAATGACTAGACGTAGAAAATATAAAATACCCTACGAAGATTCATTTAAGACTAGACGTTCAGTTTACTTATATAATAAAATAAACCAAAAAATCAATATTTACTCTATGAATTACCATGACTGTAAAAAAACCGTAACAGACTGGTTAAGAAAACTTTCCTACGAAGAAATCGAATTCCTTCTCGAAAACACTGCCTTATGCATTTTTACACTCATACAGACTTCCCACGCTCATCCATACACACACACACACACACACACACACATTTTTTCACACTATCACGCAAATAAACCTAATTATACCTTACATGCATTTGTGCTTTATTTAGCCTTTGATTTTTTTTTGTAATATTTTTTTTGTTATTTTATTGTTTTGTGTTAAATACTTAACTTTAATTTAAAGTAGTAATATAATTGTAATAAGGAAGAGCGGGGCCCTCTACTACAGGTATCTATTTACTTAAAAGAGGGTGCCCAACAATATTGTAACAACTTACTACTTCTTTTAAAGTAATAAATTATCATTATCAATTTTGTCCATCTGTCTGTCCTTCTTATTGGGGATTTGGATGGGCTAATCATTGGAAGGGCTCAACTAAATGAAATTGTATTTTATGCAATGTCCGGAGGAATCTGGGCTATATTTCATCCAAAAAAATTATTTTTTGTGAAAAAGTGTTTTTTTTTTAAATAAACAGTCTTTGATTAACTTAAATCTAAATAGTGGTGACAAAACCATATGAGCCGGTTTGAGCCGGGATGGTACCACGAACTCACAGAAAACCACCGCGAAGTAGAGGATCTGCTTGTGAGTTTCATCTGGTAAGTGCAGAGGCCAGAGTCCCAATTGATGGCAAAGCGGTAGCGAAATCAAATGAGATACTACCTCACGAGAATACCAGCATCCTTCCGTAATGGAAAATCCCCCGCTGAGCATCCTCGAGCAAGCTAATCCACACCTGAGCGTGGTTGCTGCGACTAACCCGCGTAATCTGGGGTTTGGGGCAAAATTCCACGCAAGATAAAAACTGTTTAGCAATAAGACCAAGGTAACCCCTTAAGTTGGCACCGGTTATAACGCGTATTTTCTGGTACTTTTACTCCCTAGGCGTAGTTCAAAGTTCGTGGATGGGAGCTATCGTGCACCCAATCCTTAAAAGAGATAACCGCTCTGATCCATCCAACTACAGGCCAATCGCCTCTTTGTTCTCAAAAATAATGGAGTATAGTATCTCTTCAGTTTCAAGGCACTCCCCTTCTTGCTTCAGCCAGTATCGAAATCCTCGGCGTTAATATATAGAACGATGTACAGTTTCATGGCCATTTGGAAGAGAAAGCTTAATTGGCCTTTAAAAAGCTTGGTGTGCTCAATAAAACGCGACAATATTTCATGCCAGCACACCGCCTGCAACTTTACAAGGCGCAGTTTCGGCATCACATGCAATACTGTTCTCATCTCTGGATTGGGGATCTTTAGTACCAACTCCTTCCATGTGACATCTGGAATCGTCGACTACTGAGTCCTCTCCGATCGGCTCGAATCACTGGCGCTGCGAAGAGATGTTGATGTGGGAGTGTACTGAGGAGTTGTTCGGATTAATTCCAAGCGCCAAATTCCACGAACACAAGTCGCGACAAAATTCGCGATACGTTCCAAACCATCTGGATGCTTGGCAGTCTACCAATGTACGTTTCACTTGGAGTTTTTTCGTCATAAGAACCCTTTTGGACCTTCAAGAAAAGATCTAACTCCTTTACAAAAGGCCAGCAACGCACCTGCAAATCCCCTGGTGTTGCAGTTGTTCGTGGGCGGTGGTAGTCACTTACTTTCAGGTTAGCCGCATGCTCGTTAGCCCCCTATTCTATAAAAAAATAACGTTAGATTAATAGATCGAGGTGGGGTTGCTTGAATTACAATAAATACTTAGATATAATCGGTATTATTTCTTTGAAGACTATTTGTGCTACAGCTATGGTTCAATAAAGAAAGCATTCTTTGCAATAAAAAGTAATATCAGATGACCAGTGAAACGTACGGTCGAAATGTCTCAGCGGTAATTTTATTCATAAAATATGAAAATACAGACCAGAGAGAAATTCCGTGCTGTTTTGTAGGAAACACTAGGGCTTACCTCGAAATATCGAATTTGTAGCCGTACTATATACGATTATGGTGAATAAAACTAGGAACGCAGCAATAAAACGATTTCTTACTGTACGTATGTTGGTAGGCTATAAAGAGCAAACACCGAGGATAAAGTTTTATTACCATACATGTATCCGTCTGGCACGACTCGCTTAGGGTTATCTTCCAGGTTTGTCATTTATAGTTTTAAAGATATTGTGTATTTATCTATTAATAAAGCCTAAAATACATGCGCCTTATAGACCGCATATAAGATATATTTTTGAGGTGAATACTTCTTTAGCGGCGTTGTACACTTTTTTTGTAATGAGTAAAAAATGTTAAACTCGCGTCAGGACACGTGACCTGATCGAAAATTCGTAAGACGGACAGCGTAGGAGAGGAAGTATCCCCTTCTCTTTCTACGGCGTCACGAAAATGTATGCCTGCGCCTGTTCTTTCGTTAAGGCGGCGCAGGGTGCTTTCGCGAATGTAATATAAATTGTCATGTTTGTGTACGATAGCGCAATAAATAAATATTGTATTCTATCACATACCACTTACGATAGTACTTTTATACTAATAATTAAAGCAATTCATGCAAAATTATTCCCTAACCATTCCAAAATATCAAAAACCGGCCAAGAGCGTGACAGGCCACGCTCAGTGTAGGGTTCCGTAGTTTCCCGTCCGTCACAATAGGTGTTCCCACCTATGAGTTTAAAGGTAGGTATCCATTATGTTCGCGCTCCAGCAGCGCTCCGCGCTCCTGCAACAGCTTCCGGTAGTGGGTACTGTTGTTTTCATCCAAGTTCAAAATAATTTTCCTAGAAAGTCCTTATAAAGTTCTACTTTTCAGATTTTTTCATATTTTCTAAACTTATGGTTCAAAAGTTAGAGGGGGGGGGGGACACATTGTTTTTTACTTTTGGAGCGATTATTTCCAAAATTATTGACATTATCAAAAAATGATTTCAGTAAACCCCTATTCATTTTTAAATACCTTTCCAACAATATATCACACGTTAGGGTTGAAATTAAAAAAAAATCACTTCCCACTTTACATATAGGGGGGCTACCCCATTTTTTTCCAATTTTTATTTTACCACTTTGTCGGCGTGATTGATACACATATTGGTACCAAAGGAGACGGGCGAATTTGGGCCTAACCCTTACTCAAGTGAAATATTTATCAATATTTTTTTACAGTTTTTTTGTAGTTAATAATGAAATATTAAGCAGTTTTATCATGGGAAAAGAAATTGAATATTAAATAAAAATAATACTGACTTCCGTTGTTTTCATTTTTAAACAATGCTGCCGGATGAAATAGGTTAGTTAATCGATTTTAATACAAAAATAGAAAAAAAAGAATAAAAAGTAATTCAGTGTTTTCTTCTTTAGGTAATTAGGAAACTTATTATTTAAATAATGGTCCTCGTGACACTTCAAGGTTTCTAAAAAGTCGTAAAATGAATTGACTGAACCGATTAATAAATCGATTTCACAATCGATTATAAATGTTTTATACAGGCCACAAGGCGGAAATGTCAACGTTAGTTCAAAAACTCAAGCGTCAATCAAATCATTTGTTACGTTTGTTTTGCTCTGATCTTACGGTGGTAGTGAATATTTTCTGTTGTTTTTGTGTGCTGCAATAATATTCCGATCTTCAACGACTCTGGCTATGTGTAAAGGATTCTGACGGTTTCTTTTCTGATTTTACAAGAATACATGTACAAAAGGATAACTTAAATGATTTTCCCCACCTCACACATAGTGATTTAATAAAAATATCTTTAGGTATTTATCAAATTAAGTACGCTAGGTCCCATTATGGAGAACACATACGACAAGATGGGCAATATGAAATAGAAGTGTGTCGAGAAACGGTTAGCAACCTACTAAGACAACTGTCAATATCCAATCATTCTAGCTGGTTATTAAGTGGCTTAATAAAATCGAGACATAATTAAGCTCAAAAACATATTTTACATATATTTTAGTTGACAGTTATCATAATGGTAGAGAGGCCATCAATTGGTATTATTGTAATTGCTTGCTAAGAAAAAGAACTGTATGTTGTTGTTGTCATGTAATGTCCATAATATGGTACCTAAGCTGGGCAAGGTATCAAGATAATTTAATACCGCATGCACCGTTTTTAGACGATATATTATTTGTTTATGATGAAGTGGACGATTAATAAGTCAATAAAAGAGAAAGTGTTTTTAATTCATAGTCCCTCAACTGTTTTATAATTATTTCAAACCTCTAGAATTTAGTTGGACGGCGATGTCTGAATCCTCTATGTGTGAATATCCTACAGTATATAAAATTATGTTAGTCTAGTTTACAATAAAGTCTAATAAATATTTTCTTAAAGTGTAAAGTGGGAGAGCTTGCTGTAAGAATTACATTGTAAGCATAACGTAAGTAATAACACTGTTTTCATACAGATCAATAACATCCTATATTTTTTTTCTACCATGAAGCAGTTGTAAATATTTTAGTTTTTTAAAATGGTATTGGTATATAAATAATATAATACAGTAATCGTTACTGTAACATCAGGCCCAGCTTTCTATGAACTTTCGCCCGTCTCCTTTCAGCTTTCTAGTGCTAACGGTCACAGAGATTAAGCGAGGATGGACAGACGGACAGACAGACATGGCGAAACTATAAGGGTTCCTAGTTGACTACGGAACCCTAAAAATGCACAACATTAATATTCAAGTATTCACTTCTGCCAGAACACCCGGGGTGCAACACGTCGTTTTTTTTCATCAACGTTACCTCCGCACTAAGATTTTTTCTGGTTGATAGCAGGTTACTTATATAGATTTCACAAGGACAAACACCCAGACACGGAATAATTATTTGTAGGCCATACGAATACTTGTTTTGTGCGGGATTCTAACCCGCAGCTCGTATTGCTGCAACTCACCGCGCCACGGAGCCGTCAAAAACATGGAAACAGTTACAACACAACCAGATTCGAAAACTTGTATTTCGGATAAAGAAATGTTAACTTTGACTGATTTTTGAGACTTTTGAGATTTCAAATACGAACTTGCGACATTGTAGTGATCTACAATTTTTCGATTACACTTACCATTTCAACATGCCACAGCTGAAAATAGACCTCCCCCATAGATTTCCTTTTGTAACAAAGTAACCACGATTAGCAAGGTGGTTCAAAACCACAGTTTTTAATTTTCCTCAGCTGTTATCAGGAAATGCTTCTACACATCTCTTAGTTCAATTTCCCCATGACACCTCTTACGACGCCCATGAGATGATATGGGGTATTGTATATTCTTATAATCATAATCATAATTTATTTGCAGAAAACATGGTACAATACAGGTTGGTAGATTATTTAAGTCCAGCATGTTTTGTCATAATGTTGACATACAAATATTTATCTAATACATTAATTACATTTTCACAACTAATAAATTAATAACATGTTTTCAAAATAATCATAATAATTCTATTACATTTAATTTAATTAAAATAATATGATAGTAGTTACATAATTCATTTTAATATCGATCCCTAATCCTTATCATAAAATTTAAATATTCCTCAACAGAGTAGAAGCATTGCTCCTCAAGCCATTGTTTGACAACCCTGCGAAAACGTACCTTTGGGAGTGATTGAAACTCTATAGGCAGTGCATTGAAAATTTTTATACACATAGCTGAACAATTTTTTCTATAGAGGCTAGTGCTTGGCATTACACTATGTGTCAATCTTTCAGTATGCCTCAAGTTTCTCTGTGCAGTATTTCTTAGCTTTGTGAATAAAAGTATATTATTTTTAACAAAACATACCAAATTTAGTATGTACATACATGGCAGCGTCAAAATGTGTAATTTTTTGAAATACGGTTTACACGATGAATCTGGTGCCAAACCATTCATAGCTCGAATACATTTCTTTTGGGCTGTAAAGGCTTTAATAGCATCTGTACTGTTACCCCAAAGCAAAAGACCATAATCGAGTGCAGAATAAATGTATGCATAGTACGCCGTTAGTATAGTTTCATGAGATGCAATTCTTCTCAGTCTGCTAAGAAGAAAAATGTAGCTATTTATTTTAGAACAGACTTTTTCAACTTGGGCTTTCCAATTCACATGTTTGTCCAATAATATTCCCAGAAACTTTGTTTCAGTCATTTCATTAACAGATTGTCCATTGCAATATATATTAAGATTATTATTCAATGTTCCATAATTACTAAATTGGATATAACATGTCTTTTCTACGTTAATGCATAAATTATTATATGTCGACCACTTTGAAATATTGTCAATAGTATTATTAATATTAGATTCATAGATGTCAATGTCAATGTCTTTTTTAGATGTCACAATAACTGAAATATCATCAGCAAATAAAATACATTTGTATAAAGTTGAGTCAGGTAAGGCATTTATATATAAAAGGAAAAGAATTGGCCCTAATATGGAACCTTGTGGAACTCCAAATGAATTTAATCTATCACTGGATTTATAAGAAGTTAATGTCTGTGATTTATCAATATTTGTTAATTCTACAAATTGTATCCTATTTCTTAGATAGCTAGCAATCCAATCTAGGACAGGGCCTCGAAAACCCAAATTATCAAGTTTTTGTAAGAGTATTTTGTGGGATACAAAGTCAAAGGCCTTCGACATATCAAAAAAGATTGCTGTAACTCTTAGCTTATTATTTATAGCCTTAACAATTGCATCAACAAGATCATATCCAGCGAGGCTTGTAGATTTATTATTTTGAAAGCCATATTGCTCACTTTTAATTAAATTATATTTCATCGTAAAGTCTACAATACGTTTAGCCATTGCCTTTTCAAATATTTTAGATAAAACTGAGACTATACTAATCGGTCTATAATTATTTAAATTTTTAGAGTCACCCTTTTTATGTATCGGCTTAACAACTGACTTTTTTAAGATACTAGGAAAAGTAGTTTTTTTAAATGACAGGTTTATTAGGTAAGTTAATACTCTACCTAAAACCGTACAACAACTTTTAATAACATCAGTTGAAATACCATCAAAACCTTCCGACTTCGTATTATTTAATGTTTGTATTAATTTCAATACTTCATCAACAGTATACATTTCTAAATACATGCTATTACATACTCTTAGACTATTAGTGTTTTGGCACTGATTACTGTAATTATTGATATTTGTTGATTCAATAAAGTGGTTGTTGAAGGCTTCAGCAATTTGTTGAGGATCTGTCAAATAATTGTTATTTATACAAACTTTTTGAATTAAATTATTATTTATGCAACAAGTCTGATTTTTTATTATATTCCAGGAAGCACGACATCTATTTTTCGATTGCTCAATATATTTATCATTATTAAGTTTTTGCGCTTGATTTATACAACGTCTTAGTACAGCGGAATAGATCATATACCTTATTTTATTCTGGTTCGATTTTACTTTATAGTAGTTAAATCTAAGCTTCCTCTTCATTGTACAGCTTTTCCTCAGTCCTTTTGATATCCACTTAGGTCGACGAACTCTATTATTAATACATATCCTAATTTTAGGAAAGCATAGCTCATAAAATAACATAAAAGTATCAAAGAAGTTTTGGAAAGCTATATTCAAATATGATTCAATAAAGACATCAGAAAACGTTAATCTCGATATACAGTATTTAAATTTATTAACATTTTCTTTACAATAGTTTCATTTTATAATATAGTACTTTAGAAGTGGTATTTCTTTATTTGATACAGGAACGTGTAGCATTTGAGCCATATCATGATCCGATAGAGCAAGTGGTAATAACTCTGCAGTAGCATTATTCACATTACTAAGGATAAGGTCAAGACAGGAGTTCAACCTAGTAGGTTGATTGATATGTGACGTTAGATTAAAAATTTTTAAGAGATTATGCAACTTTTCGGTGATTTTATTATTTTCCATTATATTAATATTAAAATCACCAACAAATACGAACTTAGTCTTAGTACTTTTATTTATGGTTTTGAAAAAGAGGTATTCTAGATTTTCAAAAAGCAAGTCTAGATCATGTATGTTACTTCTTGGAACTCTATATATACAAATAACTTTAATATTGTATTTAACAATCTGAATACCACAACATTCGAGGTAATGGTCCTGACCTATACTATTAACTTGCTCAGGTACCTTAACGCATAAACCCTTTTTGGCCAATATGCACACACCACCCCTTTTTGTTTTGTTTTTTCTACAATAAGAGGCAGCAAGATCAAAACCATGTAAACGAAGATTTTTTTCGCTACCTGCTTCTATAAAAGTTTCACTAAGGCATAATATATCAGGAACTATATTTTTGATATGCAGCTCAGTCAATGCAATTTCAAGAATCTCCTTTTTTCTCGAAAAACTCTGAATGTTTTGGTGGAATATTCTAAGATTAGAATCATTATTTTTTGTCACGAAATAACTTGTCAGTGAATTTTTTAATTATTGCACATCATTCAAAGTTTGTTCAATTTGATTTTCAAAGTTGTTAATTTTTTTCTCTATTTTTTGAAAATAGAATGGTATAGTGCCTTTTTTTGGGAGCTGTTGAACCTTTTTGTTAGAGACTAGAACAGAACTTTTTATATACAATCTAATGTTTTCATAACACAAAAATTGCTTTTTATAGTCATTATAATCAATTAATAAATTAATTTTGTCGCATACATTTGTCAAATAGCTATTTTTGTAATAATTAAAATAATTAAAATTCTTAAAAATGTCAATACATCTAACATTTTCAAAATGCTTTGTCCATAATTGTAAATTGTAGTTTAATGTGTTTTCATTCATATATGGATTATACAAAATAGGTAATAAAAGTACAGTCGCCTTAGATAATTTGTTGATTAAAATACATATGTCAGAATGGAGCCTATGTAAATCTTTATCATTACTACCGAAACCAACTATTACAAAGTCGTTTTCCGTTAGTTCATTTAACAAAGAATGAACACAGTTTCGTAATATTTCTTCACTAGTAGCTCCAGGCATGATATGGCCATAGATTTTATAGGTGTCATTCCATTTTCCACATCTTGACATTGTTAGAGCTGAAGACAATCCACGTAGTTGGTCATCACCAAGAATGAAAATGCGATTCTTTTTGCGATTTAAGTTGTCGACTTCTTGTTTTTTTGGTGTTGCACCTTCTTGTGAGGTCCCAACAGTGACGCAGGTGTTAAAGTTCTCTGTTGACGTGCTGCCATCTAGTTGCGTCAAGGGGCAACTACTCGGTGCAAGACTTATGTGAGGAGGATTTTGGTTTTCTGATTCCTTTAGGGATATATTAAAGTCTATTTTCTCTACTTTTTCTTTTTCTTTTTCGTGGACTTACTTGAACTTGATGGGGTAGATTTACATATGTGTTTCAACTGATTGACCTTTAGCTCATATTCCGCAACTTTTTTTTTAAGTTATGGTTTTCTGAAGATAAATTCTTTATTTCATTTTCTGCTATCTCAAGATTTTCCTACAGCTTCAGTATTTTTTGTTTCAGTTCACTAATTTCATCATAACATTGCATATGCAGAGATAGTCTTCGGTTTAATTGATGATTTGGTGTAGAATTGATAGAGGAATAATCAGTTTCTTCTCCATCAGAGAGATGGTCAGATAAGCTTTGTAAGGAAATATTTTTGTTAATTTTCTTTCGTTTTGTTATATTTACATTTTCAATCCTGACTTTATCAGGTATTTGCTGTAATTTACTGGTAGATGCTCTGAGACATGTATCGCATTTGAATGCTTTTTTGGAAGATGTTGACATTATTCTAAATCTTTGAAATTATATGCTTGTACAATCTAAGTGAAATGATTTCTCACATGAGATGCCCACCAGAATTTGCTTATTAATAATTTTTTTAGTGCATTTTATACAGGTCAGAGACATCTTGTATAATAGGCAAGTATTATTAGCCAAACATCAACTTACGTTCTTGTTACCTCTAAGCAACACAAGATGTCACTTTCACCGTACATTTTTTCAATACAAAGTAATGACATCTAGTGACAATAATTTATAGTTACGGAATTTATCATCAGCTGATTGGTGTTTATATTATGAATGTCAAATTTGAAATGATAAACGTTCACTTTAGATTAATTACACAATATTTTAGTTCTTTTCCACTAACTAGAACCAGTAAGGTGTTTGTAAAACATTCTTTTAACGAGAACGGTATGTTATAAAGTAACAGTTGAGAAAAACAATTCCTTAGCATTTATTGTTTTATACACTATTCACTCGAATCACTTTAGTATTGATAGCACAAGAAATGTTCAATATTTCTTTTAGATAACACTTTTGTCCATTTATTATAAACAGTTATTCACATACCACAACACACTACCGAATTTCAACAAGTTGGACTCTATCGCCACTACCTTGCATAGACTTAAGAAAGCTAAAATTTCTCGATATATTTTTGTTATTAAACACAACGTATTCAATAACACCGGAAAACAAAGTTATAGATGCGAGATGTCAGATACGGAGTAAATAAACCGTCTGTCAAGCGTGGTGATATGGGGAAGTCGATATTCTTACAACCAATAAAAAGAACCTAAAAATATCTTGAAAGATATTTTTCCTCATCAATCACAACGTATTCAGTAAAGACGAGGAACAGAGTCGGAGGTACGAGATGTCAGATACTGAGCAAAACAAACCATCGATCAAGCGTGTACCTAATGATGTTAAATATTTGTTCGTATAAGTTCGTCGGAGAATTTTGACGAACTGATGAAGCTGAAGCAGTAAAGTCAATAATGTTTCTTTGATCTTTATTGTAAGAACAACAAAACAGATAGCAATAAAATTACATTGAAAACAAAACTAAGTGTTTTGTTGTTTAACAGTTTTGTAGCAGATGGATGTCCTAAAGATGTTGACACATCATTTTTTATTTAAATTAGAGGAGAGATCATCGCTTCGGTACACAAAATTTACGACATACTAAGCTATATCCATATACTTAAAACCTATGTGAAATAAAAAGGGTGCGTATAACAGCAAGTTGTTTTACTGCACTTTTGAATACCCTGGATATTTTGAATAGTCCAGTTTAATAGAACCACGCTGCAACTATATTGTGGTTGTAGTACGAATGGGTCGGTTCAACTGGAGTAGGACCACGTTCACAGAATACCAGCATGAAATAGCAACTCAGTGCTACTTTGTTTTGTATGCTGAGTGTAGATAACCGGAGACCCATTTTACTGGAAACAAGGAGTTCTATCTCAGTCCTTAGGGGTGAAAACGCACCTGCATTTCTTGATTTGGGATAAATTTATATGTTTATACGCTACAACATCCACTTACCATCGGGTGTACTGTGTGCTCTTTTGTCACTCATATTATATTTGAAATAACAGCATCAAGCTGGACCTTTCATGGAAGCCTGGTTCTAAAGCTAACATATTTTTATCAATTGTATTTTTTTTTGTATTTTATTGTGTCAAATAAAAGGAAGTATTAATCTCGTAAGTCTGCAGGAAAAAATTCTTGCTAGGAATTCGGGGATTATGCTTTGTATTTAGATTTAGTTTACTTGAGAGGTAAGGATATTTGATGCCATTATGGAGAATTTTATGTAAATATATTATGTGGTGTCGTGAAGCGACAATAAAAAACTAAAGAACCTAACTTAACTACAACGAAAACAACCAAAATAAAATAAATTATTTAAAAATTTGAAAAGTTTTACAGTTTCTTTTATAAAAAAAAAGTATGAAGGTGATGATGGGTTGTAATGAAGATAGTGATTTACAATATTATTAAAAAAAATAACAAAGATAAAGATACTGCAACGAAGTATGCACAGGCTATGCCTATGATAGGTGCACAGCTCCTGCTCTAGGTACACGCAGAATCTGGAGAAAGCACACGCAGCGTCTAGAGAAGGTACACGCAGCGCTTGGAGTAGACACACGCAACGCTCGGAGTGAGTACACGCAGCACCCGGAGTAGGTATACGCAACGTCTGGAGTAGGCACGCAGCGTTTGAAGTAGGTACACGCGACGCATGAAGTAGGCAAACACAACTTCCGGAGTAGACACACACAGCGTCCGGAATAGACACGCAGCGTCTGGAGTAGGTCCACGCAACGTCTGGAGTAGGCACGCAGCGTTTGAAGTAGGTACACGCGGCGCTTGAAGTAGGCAAACACAGCGTACTAGTAGGCGGAGGCGTAGGCGTGGCTAGGCGACGACTTAAGGAGCGGGCAGAGGCTTGCAGGATCCCGAGGCAGTGCGGAAAAGGCCTTTAGGAGATGCTTCAAGTATCAAAGCTCAAGTCAGACTCCCCCATTCGCCGATTGTTCGGCTTCTATACTTTTTGACGGATCTGGGATAAGAACGAGAAATTATTTGAAATTATTTAAATTAAAAGCAAATTTTTGTAAATGGCCAAAAAGAAAAGAGTATTTTTGAAGTAAAAACATCAGGCCGGTAACGATATTTGAATAAAAATTGCCATGAAAACCAGATAAACAACGATGTCAAAACATGTCAAATTTTGGTTTTAGGCTCGTAATAGAGAAACGGCAAGATTTAAGTGAAAAATGAGATATTATTGATATAGGAAAAAAAGGTAGCGCAACAGCGCGCACGAAGCCCGAAATTGCAGAGTTACGGAGAACTAAATAAAAGACCGAAAAAGGTAGACTCCATTGACATCGATTTAAAAAGTGCTGATAACGTGAAAATACGACGTGAAAATGATTTGTTATTGTGTTCTTATGGTTTAAAAATGTTACAGGTTCCTATGGAAATAAAGGTGATGCAAAATATCCAGTTTTGAGATGAATGCAGAAAATCAAAAACAGAATGGAAAAATAAATTTAAAATAGTGTAAAATGGTATGTAAGTAGCATAACACTACAATGGTCATATTCTTTATGGCGAATACGTTAGGTAAGTATGTTTTACCGAGACGATTAATTACTAAAGCTAATGCATATTAAACTCTGACGGTGACTAATTCCTGTATAGAAAGTCTCTGATCTGATAAAGCTGGTTATATACCTCTTACGTATTCTGGCCGCCAAGCAGCAACGCGTGCACTCATGTGTTCTTGTCTGAAGAGCCAGCATAATTAGAGGTTATGAAATATTTCATCTAAAACCTCAAAGGTGATGGTGCATCTGTGCCTTCTTTATATCAACTACAAACTATCAGGTGAAATTTTGTTTATTACTTCAATTTGTATAAAAAATCGTTTAGAGCTCCGACTAGTTGGTGAACACCTTAATATCGCTGTCGAATCTGTCCTAGTTCATGACAAGTTAGGTTTTAAAAACGTGTTTGACTTAGTCTTGGAGTTTAAATCTAATGTCATCAAATTCTTTCTATTATTTATAAACAAGTGAATATTCTAAAAAGAAACAACAATTTTAAAAACTCAGGTGTCTTAGATTAGCAATTTACATGAACTGTCATCTGTACTTATGAAAAATATTACAACTTTCAGGCAAAGTTTTGAGTAAGGGATATTAACCGCGAAGTAGACTCGTAAACTTTAGCAATAGCTGCTGTTGTCGGAGATGGTAACATCTGAATCAATTATGTTGATTATACTAAACAAAATGTGGACTTAATTATACATTAACATTTTTTATCGTGGCATTTTAATTTACGCTCGTGTTTGAATATCTTGCAAATACATTCCATCTACATTTTAAGCAACATTTAAGCAGCAACATTTGGTAGCGTATTTATATTTCGGTGTCAATGGCTTAATTTCCAGGTATCATCAAGTGAACTGTGCGCTCTTTTGTCATCATTATTGTATAAAAACAAACTTAGCATTATACGAGTATAAACACAAAACATTTAAAACTAAAGACAGTAGTATATAGTATTTTTATGTACTATTTGTTAGAGAATGGTTTTACGTAGAAATGTGAACTTAATGGCGCTTTTGTAACCGTGCACTTACATAGTAAATAAAACAGTTCTCCTAGCAATAAAACAATGTCTTGACTCGCGTTTGTGTTGTTATGGAATGTAAGCACGAAAAACACGGTTCCGTTACGTACTGCTAGCAACATTACAGAAACTTTATTTCTAGCCCGAAAAAGTATTGGATAATTTGCAGAATGTAAGGACTATGTGCAAACTATATATATTATTATATACGTTTCACCTGTGTATACATTTTATTCCATCACAAGCTGTACAAATATACTACTGAACATCGACGTCCTCCATAGACTGCTTCATAGGGGGGATTTTACCATAGCTGCCACGCTTGGCAAGCGCGTTGGCAACCGCAGTTTCTTATTATTTAGAGTTGTTATTAGAAAAATGCCGCTGCCCATCTCCTGTTCCATTTTATTACTGTCACCTCTTACGGGGACAAGGAGTTGAATAAATAACTTGTAGAGAGTCAAGAAAGTGCACGCGGGAAAGAGCCCTAAGCAAGTACCGCGTGCACCTCTCGAGATTCAGCCCGTATAACCGCAAGGTTGGTAGGGCCATGGGAGGTTGAAAGTTGTCGCCTCTTATGGCACCACGGGACGACATGGGGTGGTGGATATTCTTTCACCGCCACTACACGGTCATGTATGCGTATATTCATATATCATTTTTTCTTAATGAAAGAAACTTATACATATTAGGAGTCCGTTTAGTGAGGCACACCAGGCCGTACCTGCTTCTGATGGCAAATAGCAGTGTTTGTTCTGCTGTGTATCAAAAGTGTATGGAGAGCCAGTAGCCGTTACAGTTACAGGCTGGGAGACATTCCATCCAAGTCCTCAGGGGTGACAACGCATTAATAGCCTTGTTTGTAGACAAAGGTGTCAGGTGCCCAATGCCACTTACCATCAGGTGGACTGTCAGTACGTTTGCACTTCAGTTTTATATTAAAAAATAGTATGTAATGTATACATAAAACATACTATATAGAGAAATAAATAACTATATTATTATAATGTTATGTTTCCGAAATTTCCATTTTGTTACGTTATTTAAAAAGGTCGAAAAATCGCAGTCGCCGGTTCTATGAAGTTTGATGTTTTAACATTAATCTTAATTGCTAAAAACGGTTAATGGGACCCCGTAATCACTTAAAAAGGTCTTGCTGACGCGACCCTACTCAATATGAAAATTGGAGAAAATTTCGTACACCCTGTCTACACGGGGTAGTAATTAAATAGAAAAGAGCGATGCATTAAAATATCAGTTTTTCTTACTTTCAATCTAGATGATTTTAAACTTTGAGATCTAAGATGGAATGCCTTACAGCTTATAACTATACTTGCTCTATTTCAGCTATATTTTCCCTTTGTTCGTCGTGTAGTGGTGGTGTAGGAATATCCACTCCCCATCTCTTCCCGTGGGTGTCGTAACAGGCGACAGAGGGAAACAAATCAGGAGATGTCCAGCAGCGTGTTCCTAATAAAGACTAAAAATAAAAATCTGTAGTCGCCAACCTGCTTGCCAGGCGTGGCAAATATGGCAGATATCTTCCCTGTGAGGTGGAGGCAAATTTTCAGCAGTAGATTTTAATACGCTGTAACGTTATCCTTTAGTTCAGATCCCGGCAGTGAAAGACCTGCAATTTACCGGCGAAAAAAGGGAAAGCGGTTTGTATTTTCCAAGATGGCCCCTAGAAAGAAAATAAATCCTACCACCTACCTGATAAAACTACTAAGGCTTACTAACGTATTATGTACTTATATTTTAAAATCTGGAACCCGTTGTGATAATGGAGTGGTTTAAACTGCTTACCTCTTAAATTCAAATTACTAGTCGTTACTTGTTCCGTAAAATTTGTACCTGAAACAAAAAATAATTCTTAAGTCACGTAAAGCAAATGGGGTTGCGATATGTAATCCATTGGTAGACACATTTCTCATATTTATATTAAAGACATAAAATAGGAAAGTCCGCTGCAATGTTTAAAGTCAAATGTTTAAATATAGTAAGAGTTGAAATTAAAAGTAAATGGCGACTTAGAGACCTGTATAGAATAAAAGACCCTCATATTACATCACACCTGAGGACTAAGATGAAAAGCCTAGTTTCTATTAAAAAGAGGTTAGGTGCTATTTCACGCTCGTATTCTGCGTAGTCCTACACCAGTCAAGTCAACTTATCCGTGCTACAACTGTAATTTAGCTGCTACATGACTTTACCGATAAAAAAAGAACTGCAACAACTATGGGAGACCTTTTAAAAATGCTAAAGCAAACAAATATATTTCGGAGATAGTAGAAAAATCCTCCGCTGTAATTTATAACGTAAATCCTATTAAAAATATTTTAGAGAGATAAATATCTTATATTTAGTTAGCATTTAAGGTAAGTAAATGAAATCTAAAAACGAAAACTTAAGAAATAAAGATGTTTTTTGTAACTGCTTACAGCTTTCACTAGACCCATGCACACGCTGCGTTTCAACAACGTGAGGTGGTTACAAGTTAAACGCAGTCTATTTTAAACTTTAACATTCAAGTAGTCTCTTTTATTTTCTCTGTGAAAACGTGTTCGAGGGCGGTACTGAAAATTTCGGGAATCAAGGAAGTGACACAACATTACTATTTAAAAATGTATTTATTGCTTTTCGAAGTATTCTCCGCAAAATTTGACACATTTTTCCATACGATGGAACTAATTATTGAAGCAACCATTCCATTCGGAAGTTGGGGTCTCCAAAATGGCCGTTTTGTAGGCGTCCACAGCTTTTTCAGGTGATGAAAATCATTATCCACGCAATTTATTCTTTATTTTAGGGAAAGTATAGAAATCATTAGGGCTTAGGTCGAGGCTGTATGGCGGATGGTCTAATAATTCTATGTTTTCTTGCTCTAAAAACTCTTTTTGTTCTGTGTGCGGTGTGAGAACTCGCATTGACGTGATGGAGGATGATGCGGCGGTTGCAGTTCTCTTTACGGAGTTCAGAAACGACCTGTGGCAAAAAAATGCTAGCATACCATTCTGCATTAACCGTTCATTGTCCCTCAAGAGGGGTAGTCGTAACATGGCCGGTTTTGGAGACAAACGTGGCCACCATTTTTTTTGCAACACTCCGTGAACGAACATTTTTTGTTGGCTTTAACTCATTTTCGAACACCCAAACTCGTGACTGGTTTTTTTGTTTCGGGTTCGTACGCGTATATCCAGGATTCGTCACCTGATACGATGTTGTATACAGCATTTGAGGATCCTGCGTGGAGTTTTTCGAGAGTTCTGACGCACCAAGTAACGCGAGACGCTTTTTGCTCTTCACAGAGCGAATGCGGTATCCATCGGGAAAACAACAATTTTGCACCTAATTGTTCATGAAAGATTATTTGTATTTGACTCTGCCAATGTCTAAAGTTGCCTGAATTTCTCGGTATGTCACATGTCGATCTTCTCCAATCAGCTTACGCAAAGCATCAACGTTTTCTTGGGTGACTGCAGTTTTTGGACGACCTTGACGGGGATCATCACTGAACTTGATACGTCCACGTTGAAATTCAGCAAACCAGCGATGAATTGTGGTTTTGTATGGAGCTTCATCACCAAATGCAGAAATCATCCGGTCAACACACTGTTTTTGTATTAAACCACTTCGAAGGTCATAATAAATCATCGATCTTGAATTTTCTCGAGTCAATTCCATTTTCTCAACGACTAAACAAGTTTGACAAAACCTTGTGACAAGAATGAGAATCTTTTTTTAAATAAATAAATGGTATTTAGCTTTTGAAACCAAGGAGTTTTCAATTAAAAAGATTTTAATATGACAGGAGCAGTGGAAATATTTCATTCCCGATACTTTTAGTGCAGCCTAGGTAAGTAATGCTTAAAATTTTAAGGTAAACCTCCATCGAACAAAATATTTCAAAATTAATTTTACAGGTAAAACATAACAAGTTATTTTACGGATATCACCGTGCATAATGTTTACTCTTAAACGAAACCTAAGGTACTCGTTCCACCGTTCATTGACGGAGTAAGAATATTCGCTATCTTATATCATCTCAAGGGAGTCATGAAAGGCGACATAGGGATACAAACTAGAAGTTGGGCTGCAGAGTCCTCGCAATAACAACCAGAAAACAAAGCTGCGGCTGCCCACTTGCCTGCTGCATCTCACAGCTGTAGCAAGGGGCGGCAGAGGGAAGTGAAAAGGCGTTGGGCAGTAGCATATTAATTTATTAGAACAAAATAACAAAATAACTGCCATGTGTGCCAACTGATTAACGGCAATGGCAGTATTTCTTACCACTTGACTTTGGTTGACTATAATAAATAAATGATAATGATAATTAATTTTAACTGATGATAGAGACTAGGTTTTCTCGTTGCCCATACCGAAAAGTTGGAAGACAATGGTCTTCAGACAGGCATTCTGCCTATACTCATCAAAACGTGGACGCTGACGATATGGCTACTCCAAAAGCTTAAAGTTGCTCAGCGAGCGATGGAAAGAGCTATGCTCTGAGTTTCTCAGGTAGATAAAATTCAAAACGAAGAAATCTGCCGGAGAATTACGCCTCCTGACGCCGAAGCCGAAGATCAGGCTAAGTGACGCGCCTTGACGAGATCTATATCCAGCAGTAGACTGTCGCAAGCTGATGATGGTGATGATAGAAAAAGGAAAGGAAAAAATAAAAACTACTTTAAAAATATAAAAATCTTTATTGAATAAAATATAGTATCCACTTTGTTAAATTAAACTTTTTCTTAAATAAAAAATGCATGTTCTGTATGAATTTCTTTAAAATAAGTGGCAACAATTACCGATTTCCACGCAACTTGAACGTCGTCTTAGTTTTGTTATTTACACAAACAACAGTGATGTATTTGTTTAGTAAAAGTTTAAATTGCAGTTGCGACAAATTGCTTTTGTTTTATTCTGGTGTGTTTTGCCACAAAAGAATAAGCATTAATTTTAAAACTAATAATGTTTGCATTTGTCTCAGAATATTTTTTATAACATTTAAGAGTAAAACACCCACGGTACGATATGTGGTAGTGGATATTGTTTCACCTCCACTATACGCCGGTAGCGAAAAATAAGGCAATCTATTTTTCTGAGACCATTTGTATAGAAAAAGAGGCATTCCATCTTAATCCTCAGAGGTGACAGTGCATCTGCATTTTAATAACGAGGATAAATGTAGTTCTCTATGGGTCACAGCATCCACTTACCGTCAGGTGGACTGGGTGCTCGTTTTTCACTCATATTTAATTTTTTTTAAAAAAGGTTCCCTCCATACTAGGATTATCTCCGGTATCGTGGTTTACAAACTACAAACCGGTTTACAAACATAAATTTCACGCCGACAAACATCCAGACTGAGAACAATTACTTGTAGGCCATGCAAATACTTGTTCCGTGCGGGATTCGAACCCGCGGCCCTCAGCGCTGTAACCCATTGCTAAGCCACTGCGCCACGGAACCGACAATTAAAAAATACTGTAACGTAACGGTAACGTAGGGGCAAACAAACTGACATTCCAGCATACTGGACACCTACTGATATGTTTAACCAAAGTAAAGATCGTTCTCACCTCTGAGTACTAAGACAAAATGCCTCACTGCAAATTATAGCGACCCTACGTCCCGTACATACGTAAAATGGTGTGAAACAAATCGCATGCTGCTCAATCCGGGTAAATGTTAAAGTTAAAAAGTTAAATTTACAGCCTATATACGTCCCACTGCTGGGAACAGGCCTCCCCTCATTTCTGAGAAGGTTTATGTAAATGTAGTTACGGTAAATGTAGTTTTATTAAATTCACAAGAAAAAATAATCCATTAATGAGTTCTTACAATGTTTTGGGTAAAAACCTGAAGGAAACCAATTCCATTCGAGACTTGGGCGTGATATTTGATAGCAAATTAAGATTCGATAAACAAATTAATAAGCCGTGGTAGCTCATTGGTTAACGCTCGCTGTAAATATAACAGAACGCGCGTAACCGTGGTTCGATCCCCGCCGGCACCAATGAAATTGTTAATTGCAATTTTAAGTGTTGATTTACCACGTGCTCGACGGTGAAGGAAACATCGTGAGGAAACCTGCATGTCTGAGGAATAAGAAAAAAAAATATTTCGAAGACATGTGAAGTTCGTCAACACGCATTTGGGCAGCGCGGCGGACACTTCCTTGCCCTAAACCCCCTCGGAAATGAGGGGCGGCCTGAGTCCAGCTGTGGAACGTATATAGGCTGTAAATTTACTTTACTTTAAACATATTAATTCTATTTAATAACGTTAGAGAAGTGATTGGACTAGAGAAAAGCTCACTTTTTCTGATAATATTACAAGTGACACTTTAATATAAGCGGGAAATGTCAGACACCTTTTAAGTCACTCACTTTTTTTCACAAATTCAACTTGAAGTCAAATTTCCAATAAAGGCACGCACTTTAAGATAGTGTTTTGTGATTAATGATAGATTTATTGTAACATAAAATTTTGATTATTTTTCTTTATAAAAAGTGTGCCAAGCGAGCACACATTCCACCCGATGGCAATGGGATGGGCTCATATCATTGAACATCTGTCCTTGATTAAGAATCAAAATACAAATGCGTTTTCACTCCTTAGAACTAAATTAGTGTCTCATTTCCAGTAAAAGGGTCTCCGGTTCTCTGCACTCAACATATAAAACAAAACGATATTTAATAGCAAGTGTTTCACGTAGGTATTATTTAAGAGTTTGGTCTTACTCTGGTCGAGCTGACCCGTTCGTGCTGCATACATATTTTCTTTTATATAGAAGAGGAGCAAACGAGCTAAAGGTTAATATTCATAGCTGCAGTGTGTCTCTAACACTAAAATATAGTTTTCTGCAGATTTTTGCCATGGAAGGCAAAGGGGTGATTTTCCACAATCAAAGGAGCAAACCACGCACCGTATGATAGTACAGAGCTATTCTATATACGGTGCAGTACTTTCGAACTTTGTTGGCGTGATTTAGGCCTTGGTGCGTTTTGCTTGTGGCGCGACGACATGATAATAATGAATGCGAGAAAAAGCACTTCATTTTGTCTTTTACTTCTTACTTTCATTTTGTGTGGAAAAAATCATCCCAAACATTGTCAATGATATAGTTAATAACACTGTCTTCCGTTTTTATCTTTATCAGCTTTATTAACTTCATAAATCTTTCTCGAAAATGAGATAGTGAAGTGAAATAGCTTTTGTGGTCACCTAATTTAATACTTTTCGGAGAACACTTTACTATTGCTCAGACTAACAACAAAAATATCAGCCAAATAGAGTTAGATGAGTTGCTCTTGCATTTCTTACACCTTGCGTGTACTTCCGATGATATGTTCAGCTATCTGAAAGCCTCTCAATCTGCAATTTCAAATGAATTTAAGTAAGTTATACGAGATAAATATACCGAAATTAAATTTTGTAGTTCCAGCTAAAAGTTTATAGTAAATGATTTATTTCTAGATAGTTATTTTTAATATTAGAAAATAATTTCTAAAAATGTGTTTTTCAATTATAAACTATACAGATACGATACCAAACAAATTTATGGGGATTATTAAAGACAAGTGACCAGTGAGAAAGACATAAAAATTAAAAGTATCCATAAAGTAAAGTAATATCCTTAAAATAAAAGTAATGTTACTACGTGTGAGTATATCCATCCCACTGCCTGGGCACAGGCCACCGCTATTTTCTGGGAGAATTTTAGTGCAATCAAATATAGCGGATACTTGATGATGCGCTGCTCTAATACGTGTTGATGGACTTCACTATTCGAAATATTTTTTTAACTTCTCAGACATGAAGGTTTCCTCGCGATGTTTTCTTTACTACCGAGAACGTGGTAAATCTAAACTTAAGATTGCAATTAACAATTTCATTGGTACCGTTAGCCTCCGAGCAGCGGCTCGAAAATCCATAACAGTCAGTTTTATCCTATTTATACATTCAGTCAAAAAAGTATCGGGAATGGCTGATTAGTTCATGGTTCCAAATTATTATTTTTTGTTATTGTTAGATTGGCACAACTGTTTTCCATTTTGGCATGGATTTGAGTTACACAATGGACAAAAATATCGAACAGTTTGTCTTAAATTTTGCATCACAAACATTGGAATTAAATTTCGTGTTCGGAGTCACTGAAAATGATGCAGAAGGCTTGGGGTGAATCGAATTTATCAAAACACGTGCGAGTGTTACAAAGTTTTCAAAAGCGCTCGAGATTTGATTTTATTTTTTGATTTGCCACGCTCTGGTAGGCCATCAACGCCTGCAACTGCGGTTAACATTGCAAAAGTAAAGGAAATAGTGACTGAAAATTCTTTATCAAGTTTGAGAGAGATAGCCGCCGAATGTATGTCTCACGAGTCAATCCGTAATATTTTAAATAATTACTTGGGTATTAAAGATGTTGCCGCTCAGCTAATCCCAAAAGACTTGAATTTTCTCCAAAAACTCATTCATATAAGTCACTGAGGACATGCTGGAACGAGTAAATTTCGACCCAACATTCATGAAACGCATTGTTACTGATGACGAAACGTGGGTTTACGAGATTGACATACAAACTCGTCAACAAGTTTCGGAGTGACGCCTTCCAAATAAACCGAAACAGAAAGCACCACACCAAAGTCGATCAATATTCAAAGTTATGTTGACTGTTTTCTTTTATTGTCGCGGTGTGGTGCACTTGGAATTCTTACCAGGAGATCAAAGAGTAAATAAAGAATATTATTTGGACATTACGCGGAATTTAAAAGAGAAAATTAGACAAAAAAGCCAGATGTGTGGAAAGCAAATTTTTGAATTTTGCACCACGATAATTCGCCTTCGTACAAGGTCATTACTGTAAACGCATTTTTGACCAAAAACTCAACAATTAACATTGAGCAATCACCTTATTCATGATATATAGCTCCAGTCAGCTTTTTTCTTTTTCCTAAACTCCACACCCGTTTTTATTCGGTAAATGACATAAAGGAGAATTCCCCGCGAGAATTTAACTCAATTCCGGAAAACACGTTCAAAAATGTTTTGATGATTAGATTATACGTTGGAAAAAGTGTATCGTTTCTGAAGGAGCATAGTTTAAAGGTGATAAAATAAACATGAATGATTAACTAACATTATGTGTGTTATTGATCTTTTACCGGTACATTCTCGACAGAGTAGTATGCGTGACTATCTCATAATATTCAAATTTCTATACTTAGATGAAATATCGTAACACTTCTCTAAACAAAATTTAGCAATGAGACGAAATGAAATGTGAATTCAATATAAGCGTTATTAAGCACGCGTGAAACCACGCATAAAGAGGATTGCAGAAATGAGATTGACAGCTTACAAACTCGTGGAATTTCAATTTCATGTTTACAGTAACAATCCATTTCATTTGTTGTTGGTAAACAACATTTGTTACATTCCACTGTCTTAATAAATTAATTTAATTTTACATTTTCATTATATTTCACTTTTTAAAGGGTTTTCGCTAGATTATGAGTGGACGCCGTGACCCATAGATATTTACATTTATATTCAATTAAGATACAAAATGCAGAAGTTTTTCACATCTAAGGAAAGAACGATCGCCTCGTTTCCAGTAAAAGAGTTTCCGGTTTAACGCAGTCACTATATGAAACACAGTAGTATCAAGCAGCTTTTTTACGCAGATATTCTGTGACAGTGGGATCTCACCTTATTAAGCTGAGCAGACCCATTAGTGATACAACCATATTATAGCTGAAAGGTGGCTCTACTACGTATAAAATCACATCATCCTTCTCCCTTCATAATTCCACTGCTGAACTTGCTCCTAACTCCGTAAGAAAACCTACAAAACTTGGTCCACCACCTGCATCTATCATAACGTGGTAGTGCTACCCTTTAGCTATATTATGGTTGTAGTACAAATAAGTCGGCTGGAATGGGATAGGATTACGCTCTCACAGAATAAAAGCATAAAATAGCAGGCTAATGCTGCTGTGTTTCGTATAGAGAGTGTAGGGAACCGGATAACCTTTTCACTGGAAACGAGGCATTCTACCTTTGACGTAACTTGAAACGTAATAAAGGATAAATGTAGATGTCTATGGACCACAGCATCCACTTACCATCAGGTGGACTGTATGCTCGTATGTCTTCTTTTTTATATACAAAATAAACTCAATTTCCTACATATTTTACTAGATCGACACTCTAGCTTACTAGCTACCGTGGTAGGGCACCACGCTTAACTTCGATTATCGAAACGAGGCTGCCACTCTAAAACTTATTTAATCATCTTCACATAAGAATATAAGTATCTCCTAAGGAATGCCACAAAGCACGGTCCTGAACCACCGGCATCTATGGACTTAAATCTCTTATCAGATCGTCACCCCATCTAGCGGGGACCGCGTTAAAATTCGTTTACCCATTCTACGCTGCCCCTTGAGAATTCATTTGCAGTTAATTATATTGATGCCTTTTTTTATAAATGGAACAATAGGACTTGTTGACATAATAAGAGTTGTCACATCGCGCTTCTCAAATTTCTAAGTAATTTATTACTGTCGTTTTCAGCTTTTGGTCTTAATTTTTAACGGAAATTTGTTATTCACTAACAACGACTAATTAAACATTCATTATTCATTACAGCCTGTCTAAAATCCACTGGAGATAACTACTGTAGTTGCCGCGCCCAGCAGACAGGTTGGCACCAGCAGTTTCTTTTTAAATTAGAGATGTTATAAGAAAGATTAATATGAGTTAGTGGGTTCTCCTATGATGTCGCTAGATGGTACGCTAATCATGTTTTTATCTTCTTCTAGCGAACTTTGGCAGTCAGCTTAGTGAATTCCACTCTATTCTTCACAAGACGAAATAGTTCGGTGGAACTTGTGATTCCCGTCCATTGCCAGATGTTATATAGCCATGAAGTTAATCATAGATATCCTAAATAAGAAACTGGGATATATTACCACCGCAAGGCATTGCATTTTAGTATCTTCTCTTGATTAGTTAGTATGACAGCTGTGGAATATTCTACAATAAACCAAGTCAATGTCAGGCGCATATGAAGCAACAGCGTCTTCAATGTTATTCGACGTGTCTAGCATCGACAACACCGTACGATATTTCGTACGATACAAAATATCGTATGATTCAAGTTTTATTATATATTTAATTTTAGTACAAAAATTAAGTGTGGCTGTGTCGTGTACATGGTCGTGTTTTACACGAAAACGTAAAAATAATGTCCAAATCTATTATAAACAGAAATTATATGACGCAGCAAAACGATCTCAACACGGTGGCGCTCTTCCCTCCGCCGCGAGTGATGCGTTACAGTCCTCATGCAACAACATCACGAATTCCTTGTTCCTTTAGCTATCGAGGAGTATAATATAATTTTGGATGTAAATGATAGATATGTAGCCGCAACACCAAACTTTATCCCCCGATTTCGTTATCATCAGTTATCTGAATTGCCTCTCACTATTCTATGGAAGCAAATTTAAAGACGTATTCAGGTTGGGTAAAAAAAGTTCACCCTGTTTGACACCGCACCGTACTTGATATGATCCTAAGTGTTCGATACGATATTTGAATCACACGAATGCCAAATATAAAAAAAAATTCTGGTACTAATAGTAAGTATTCCGTAATGAAATGTCTATATCTAAATACCTGTAAAGCACATGTCGGTAAAAATCACAGCCACATATTCACTAACGATGTACTAGTGACACAAATAATGAAATAAATTATCGTATGTCGCGCTGTATGACGTCAACAAATCAAGTTATGTACGTGGTATTGACATCAGAAACACCAATTAAGGAACATCATTATACTCGTATGTCTGTCGTCACAACGTAGTTTGTATTTGCCAATAACGAGGCTTTATAAGGAATTGCGACGTAAAGTAAAAAAGTACCCGGATGGTCGGTTTTTTTTAAAATTACATTTAGATACAAATTACATACTGATGAATAATATTTTTTGATCTTATTGATAATAGAAAAAACTGAACTGGTGAAAAAGATTCGGCTCGCAAGAACCAATTGAAAAAGACCCAAACTGGAATCGACGTTCGATTAAGAAACAGAAGGGAGGAATCGAGGCTTCTCTCGATCCAACCTCCTATAACGCCTACGTTGGGTTCGGGAACAACGTATGTGATCTCCGCAACGGAGTAACACACAAGGGCGATAACCTCTTCTTTTTCAGCAAGTAGGTTCAGACGGGGATTAAGGGTCTTCCGAAGTCGTCCCGGTTCCGACGCCTTAATTCTTCGATGTGGACTGTATAACTTGAGGGATGAATTACTTGGGAATAAAACAGCAATTATCTTCAAACCGTTCCGTGAGAGAGTAATCACTTTTCCCTATCACTTCCCTACACTTTTTCTTTCTTCTTCTTATTGACTGCTGGTTTGATTCCCGAACTATTTCCCCGAACGAATTGCAATCGTCGTTGCTGTCCTCTGCAGGGCATATATATGCCGTGGAGGTCTCGGGCCTCGGGGTGTACCCCTTTACCCGGATGTTCCTCACGGCACACTACAATGTGCCGGTCCTGGGCGCCTTGGTGTTACAGGCGTTGTTTTAGCGACTTTTGTCGCAGTAGGGTAAATTCATCATTAAAGGAGGTTGTCTCAATAATTGTGTTTAACACAAATTATTTTATAAGAGTTGGCCATTGTGGGATTTACTCAACTCCCTAATCTATATAGGGAGGAGTTCTCTTGGATAGGGTCGCCCGTCCGGCGGCCTTGCATGCAACGGCGCGAAGCCGTTGAGGTGTTCGTGTGGTCCGTTGTCGGCACGGTCAAACATACCGCGCGCCAGCCGGACCACGAATTCATGTAAGCTCTCCATCTTGAGGTTGGCCGCTATGACGTCATTACGGACGTAGCGACCCGCACCGACTATGGTTCTTAATGACAAATTCTGCTGGGCCTGAAGTCGCCGCTTCTGACGATCGCTCAGGAGTGCATACCAGGCCGGAGCAGCGTATGTTAGCAGGGGTCTTATATAAGATTTATAGATGGTTATCTTCGACTTTGTCGGTAACTTGGATGTCAGGACAGGACGTAGCATTGCCCGCGCACATCGAGCTTTGCGTATAGCAGAGTCGACGTGCGCTGTCATATGCAACATCCTGTCAATCCGACATCCAAGGTAGGTCACGGCCTTCTCATATGCGATCTCCTGGCCTCCGAGGGTTAACGGCGGTGGTAAATTTCTATAGCGGCGAGTGAGCAGAGCGGTCGTCTTGCTAACATTGACGGCCATCCTCCACTCATCCAACCATGGTGGCAGCAGGTCCAGCAGACGTTGCATCCTGGCAGCTGCTATGTGGGCTCTTCTGGACGACGTGAAGTATGCACTGTCATCCGCAAATAGTGCTAGTTCGACGTCGTCCTCCCATTCTTGCAAGTGTCCTGCCAGGGTGGGTATGTCATTAGTGTATGCCGCGTACAGGGCTGGAGATAGACAGCTGCCCTGTGGCACACCAGCTGTTATGGTCTTTATTGCGGACACGGCGTCCTCTACGCAGACGTAGAACTTCCTGCCTTCCAGGAAAGACGCCACTAGCCGCAATATAGCAGGAGGGATACTTGTTTGTACATCTAACTTGTAGAGTAATCCTGTGTGCCACACCCGGTCGAACGCCTTCTCGATATCAAGAAAGACGCCCAACGATATGCGGCCACGGTTGTGTTCGGCCGCAAGCAGGTGCAGCACTCTGGTCAGCTGTGTTGCTGTTGAGTGACCCCTCCTGAATCCATGTTGCTCCGCCCGAAGTTGGATCCACGGGCGGAGACGTCTTAACAGTAATCTTTCGCACAGTTTAGCTATATGCGGTAGCAGCGTGATCGGCCTGTAGTTGGCAGCTCTACGCCTGTCCTTCCCGGGTTTTGGCAAGACGATAACTTTGCCTTTCTTCCAGTCCTCCGGGAAGTGGGATGTCCGCAATGTGCCGTTGTAGAGCCGACCTATCTCTACAAGGACTCTATTGGGCAGCTGTCGTAGTGCAGCGTTAGTAATCCCGTCGTGCCCCGGCGCCTTTCTCGGTTGCAGGCGGGTTACTGTCCTCCGCAGTTCGGCGGGGGATATAAACCACTCTCCTGCAAGCGGTGGCGTGGGCGACGACAGGAGCTCCTGCACGCGGCTCTCCTTCCGGGTATGGATTTCCATGAACTCCGCACTTGCTGGGTTCGGCATAAACTGCTCCTCGAAGTGCTCAGCTAGGATATCCGCTCTGCCCTTGGCATCGTAACATTGAATGCCCGCGTTGTTAGTCAGCGGGCAAACAGGTGGTCGTGTTTTCGTTAACTGTCGGTTCAATGTATAGAGCGACGCGTGTTGTTCGTCTGCCTTCCATATGCGCCGCTCCCAGGCCTCTCCTCTGTGGGCCTGTATTGCAACCAACAGTTCGTCTGTTAAGGTGTTAAGTTTTCTTTTTACTCTAGGGCAGCGAGTACGCGCCCAGAGCTTCCTCAGCGCTCTTTTATGATTTAGCTGCACGCGTATCTTTAGCGGCAGCTCCTCTTTTCTTCCCGTGAGAGGGACGATCGTAGAGGCCGCGTTGAGGGCCTCCTTGATACACGTGGATATTCTAATTGCAGCGGCCTCTACGTCGTCAGCTGAGTTGATCGGTGTATGGACTGGAGGTCTCTCCTGCAGGTGTTGGTGGTAGAGCCTCCAGTCGATCTTGGTCTTGACGGCTCTGGGCGGTGAAGTCACTGCCTTAGTGCCAAGGGTTATCAGAATCGGGAGGTGCTGTGTATTCAGGTCATACAGCACTTCTACCACCACTGGGTAGTTGACGTTCCCAGTGAGCACGATGTCTAATACATCCGGACGCTTCCTAGGGTCGCTAGGGATGTGCGTCGGTTCCTCGGGACCTAGAACGTCATAGTCATGGTGTTCTGCGTCATCGTAAAGTTCACGACCCGGCGGGGTGATCACTCTGGACCCCCACGCCGGGTGTTTGGCGTTCAGGTCCCCGGCGATGATGGTGGGTGTTGTACCTTCCATTACCGTCCGGATGTCTGAGGAGTGAAATGGAGTCCCTGGCGGGCGGTATGCTGCAAAGATCCTTAGTTCCTCGCCCGCCGCCTCCACTTTTATGCCGATTGAACGCATCGTCTGGAAGTCTGGCAGTTCCAGCTCCTGGTGGACGATGTCTCTCCTCACCAGGATCGCTGTCCCTCTGTAAGCGACCCCTTGAGGATCGACCTCGTCCCTCCTGTAGATGGTGTAATTGGGCAGCTTTAGATGCGTTGATGGTCGTAATTTGGTTTCACCCAGCAAGATCACCTGGATGTCCTGTTTCTGGGTGAGAGTGCTGAGTTCATGGATCCTTTGACGAATCCCGTCCGGATTCCAGTATAGCAGGCGCAGGTTACTATCCTCCATAGTGCCTTGCCAATAAGGATGCCAGCGCCTTCATTACGGCGGTAACTGGATCTGTCCCGGCCCTAATGTCGACCAGGACTTGTGTTCCGACTTCGATGGCTATGCCTACCAATCTGTGGATAGCATCAGCCGTCTCGAAGTCGGAAGTTGGTGGTCTGTTACTAAGTACTAGTACTAAGTTTGTATAAAAAGGGTTATTATAATATTAAGGAATTTATAGATGATAATAACCCCTGGGAAGGGTGATCGCTACCAAGCTATTTCTAATTTATCTTGTGTTGTTGATTGTTAACATGATTGTAAGCTATTATTAAAAAAAAAAGTCCCGCTGGGTTTCTTGCTGGTTCTTCCCAGGGCAGAGGTTTTTTTTTTTGCGAACCAGTGGTAAATTAAAAAAGTGACGTTCAATAAGTATTTTTATAATCTACATTGAATAAAAAAGTTTCTATTTCTATTTCTATTTCTATTTCTGCGTTCTGCACTACGCTTTTGTGAAGGCACTGGTCTCGGGGCATTGGTTAGGGTCTTCCTTTGCGCAGAGCGCGCTCTATGTATGGAGCGGGCTCTGCTTTCCGGTAGGGCCCTTTCTGGTGCTCTACTTGCTGTAACTGGTGCTGGTGTCTTTACAGCAACCTGCGCCTGCGAGGCTATCGGTCCTGTGGTTGTAGGGGTAGAGGTGGTCACTGCCTGAGGAGGAGGCTGTTCTGTTCTCTTGCTCCGATTCCTCCGCCTCTTCCTTTGGGAGGGTTGCCTCTCACTGGCGTCATTGGCAGGAGGTCGGAGAGTCGCCCCGGTGGTTGCCCTCTGCTCTGTGGGGGCCACCGTTTCTACTGGTACTGATGGGGGGGGGGTGCTGGTTGTCTACCCTTTCCTCTGGTGATGGTAGCCCACCCGTCCTCCTGTATAGTTACTGCCTCGGGGCGACTCTGGGGGATCCTCTTGGGGTTCTCCGGGAGTAGCCCAGGTAGAACGATCCCCTGCTTCCTAGCGATCCTCCTCAGGACCGGGCAGCGGCGATCGTTGGCCGTGTGGTTTTTGGCGCAGTTTGCGCACTTTGGTTCTTCCTCTCTACCCCTTGGGCAAAGGCTGGCAATATGCTCTCCAGCACAGCGAACGCATTTCACTGGCCTGAAGCAGTTTGCTGAGGCATGTCCGAAAGCCTGGCAACGGTGGCATTGTGGTGGCCCCGTTTTCCTTTGCCAGGCTTCAATGACTACTCCTCTCATATAGAGGAGTTCGTCTATATTGTAGAGTTCTTGCAGCCGCTCCAGGCTCAGATGCTCCAGCTGTGCGTAGTAGAGGCAGCCCGGTCTGCCTCACGTGGTGGTATGGCCTTAACATACTGTATCGGGAAGCCTTTTGCCCGGATAGCCTCCTCGATCATCTTGGGATCGGTGCCCACTGGCAAACCCCGGATGCCCACTTTAGTGGGCTTCTCCTCTGCCGGGGTATAACAGTACCACGACATGGTTTTGTCCTTCTCGGAGAGCTCGACCATGTACTTCTGGATAGTACGGAACTCATCCGGGCTCTGTGGAGAAAATCTGACTCCCTTCCCGAATGGACGGGCATTAGGAGGATGGCCCAATTTTTCATTAAGGACCTTAAAATGCCTCGTCCAATCCGGGAGGCATTCTGCAACGATCGGCGGATATCTAGATTTCACCTTCTCTGTTTTTTGAGTCTCCTCCGCCGATTGCGGTCGTGGTACTGCAGGGGCCGCAGCCATGTGGGCATAGCTCGTTGACGGCCGCTGTCCATCGTCGTGAGCTAGTCCGGACGGGTTGGTTGTTTGAACCGGTGATGATTTTCCGGCTGATGCAGCTAGGGTTGCATACGTTGTTGAGCCCCAGCTGTAGGACTCCTCACCTCCTTGCTCGAATTGGATCGAGTCGTGACTGCGACGGTCTGGTGAGATGGGTGGTGGTGATGGCGACTTAGGAGGTGAGGTGTAGACCTTCTTCCTAGTCGTTGCTTGGAGCTCTTCATCTTCTGATGATATTGGTGAATCGGATGAGTTACCGATGCACTGCCTCTTTTCGTGGAGGGAGGCTTCGGTCTCCGGTGGTGTATGCCTTCGTGGCGTTTTCTTGGGCCGCTGTTGCTGTGAGGGCAGCGGTTCACTCCCAGTCGTACACTCAGGTACGATGGGGGAGAGTGCTACCCTAGGTGCGGCCTCCTTACCCGGCGACGAAGGTTTACGGGTCGGTATTTGTGAGTAGGATGAGATGACTCTCATCCTCTCCGGATTAAAGATATCACGGTAGGCGATGGGTCTATCCAAAACGCCTGGTCGATCCGGTGGTTTCCTTGTTCTCGGAGGAGGTTCCCCCTTATCGTTTCCTGACATCCTAACCTACCAGTCAGTGTCAGCGGTAATCTTACTAAGGCCCTATCTATCGTCCAAACGATCGGCAGAAGGTGTTGATGCGCGACGCGGATGGTGATGATGTTATTATGGAGACTATCCACACTGTGGGCACTGCCTACCCCTTTTATAGCAAAAGGGTTGGGGGAAGTGCAAAGGTGGCACTTTAATGCGCGACTGGGCACAGTATGCACGGAACGCATAAAGTGCCAAGAATCAACTAGGGGCCGGTGACCTCAACGCCTCACGGAATCGCGGGGCTCAACGTGGGCGGAGTTTTTCGTACCGGCGGTTATTTGCAGCCACTGTATACTGCAAGTAACACAAACCTAGGAGATCCTTGAATTGCAAGGAAGGATTGTCGTCTTCACGCACTGATGTACGTGCAGGTTTCGGGCCTCGGGGTAAGCCCCCATTACCCGTGCTGTCCTCGCGGTCCACCACTATGGACCGGTCCTGGGAGCCTTCTATTGGCATTGTAGGTGTTTTAAACGATTTAAGTCGCAATCGGTAAAATTTTCGTAGTCGGTTATGACTACGAAAAAAGGAGGTTATCTAATAAGTCTAAGTTGGCCTTTCAGCGGCATTGAGGGTTATTACTCGACTCTCTAATCGATATAGAGAGGAGTTCTCTTGGATAGGGTCGCCCGTCCGGTGGGCGCGCATGTAGCGGCGCAAAGTTGTTGAGGTGTAGATGCGGCCCGTTGTCTGCACGGTCGAACATACCGCGCGCCAACCGGGCCACAAATTCTTGTATGGTTTCGATCTTCAGGTTGGCCGCTATGACGTCATTCCGGACGTAGTGACCCGCACCGACGATGGTTCTTAACGCCATATTTTGCTGGGCCTGCAGTCGCCGCCTCAGAGGCTCGCTCAGAAGCGCGTACCAGGCCGGAGCAGCATAGGTGATGATGGATCTTATGTATGTTTTGTATATACGCACTTTGGTGTTAAGTGGTAACTTGGATGCCAGGACCGGACGTAGCATCGCCCGCGCACATCGTGCTCTGCGGACGACGAGGTCGACGTGCGCAGTCATGCGCAGCGCCCGGTCGATCCGGCACCCAAGGTAGGTCACGGCCTTCTCGTACGCGATCTGCTGGCCATTGAGGGTTAGTTGAGGTGGTAGGTTCCTGAGGCGGCGAGTGAGCAGAGCGGTCGTCTTACCAACATTGACGACCATCCTCCACTCATCTAGCCATGGTGGCAGCAGGTCCAGGAGACGTTGCATCCTGGCAGTGGCAATGTGGGCTCTTCTGGACGAGGTGAAATAAGCGCTATCATCCGCATATAACGCCAATTCCACGTCATCCTCCCACTCTTGCAGCCTTCCTGCCAGGGTAGGGATGTCATTGGTATAAGCCGCGTACAGGACTGGAGACAAACAGCTGCCCTGAGGAACGCCGGCTCTGATGGTTCTGGTTGCGGACTCGGCGCCCTCTACGCAGACGTAGAACTTCCTGTCTGCCAGGAAAGACGCCACTAGCCGCAACATAGCAGGAGGGACACTGGTCTGTTCTTCCAATTTATAAAGTAGCCCAGAATGCCACACCCTGTCGAACGCCTTCTCAATATCGAGAAAGACGCCCAACGTAGTGCGGCCTCGGTTGTAATCGGCCGCAAGCAGGTGCAGCACTCTGGTCAGCTGTGTTGCTGTAGAGTGACCCCTCCTGAATCCGTGCTGCTCCGCCCGAAGTTGGATGCACGGGCGGAGGCGTCTTAGCAACAATCTTTCAAGCAGTTTAGCTATGTGAGGTAGCAGCGTGATCGGCCTGTAGCTGGCAGCTCTACGCCTGTCCTTCCCGGGTTTCGGCAAGACGATTACTTTGCCTTTCTTCCAGTCCTCCGGGAAGTGGGATGTCCGCAATATCCCATTGTAGAGTCGACCAAGCTCTACTAGGACTCTGTGGGGCAGCTGTCGGAGTGCAGCGTTGGTAATCCCGTCGTGCCCCGGCGCCTTCCTCGGTTGCAGGCGGGTTGCTGTCCACCGCAGTTCAGCGGGGGAGATGAACCACTCTCCTGCAAGAGGCGGCGCGGGCGACGACAGGAGCTCCTGTACGCGACTCTCCTTTAGGGCATGAAGCTCCAAGAACTCCGCACTTGCTGGGTTCGGCATAAATTGCTCCTCGAAGTGCTCGACTAGGATATCCGCTCTACCCTTGGCATCGTAACAACGTTCGCCCGCGTTGTTGGTCAGCGGGCAAACGGGAGGTTTGGCTTTAGTTAACTGCCGGTTCAGTTTATAGAGCGACGCATCATGCTCTTCCGCCTTCCATATGCGCCGCTCCCAGGCATCTCCTCTGTGTGCCTGGACTGCAACCGACAGTTCCTCCGACAAGGTGTTCAGTTTTGTTTTGATTCTCGGGCAGCGAGTACGCGCCCAGAGTCTCCTTAGTGCCCTTTTTCTCTTAATCTGCACGCAGATGTGTTGCGGCAGATCATCCCTTTTGGTGGACGTCGGGATGATCGTAGAGGCAGCGTTGAGGGCCTCCTGTATTGCCTTTGTCATATTTGTGGCTGCGGCCTCTACGTCATCCGCTGTGTTTAAGGGGTGGTGTGCTGGAGGTCTCTCCTGTAGGTGTTTGTGGAAGAGCCTCCAGTCGACACGTGTCTTCACTGTTCTGGGCGGCGTAGTCACCGCCTTTAGGCCAAGGGTAATTAAGATCGGGAGGTGCTGTGAGTCCAGGTCGTACAGCACCTCTACCACTATCGGGTAGTTGATGTTCCTAGCGAGCACGATGTCCAATACATCCGGACGGCTTCGTGGATCCGTTGGAACATGTGTTGGTTCTTCGGGACCTAAGACGTCATAGCCGTATCTTTCAGCGTCTTCAAATAGTGCATGACCCGGCGGGTTGATCAATCTAGATCCCCACTCCGGGTGTTTGGCGTTTAGGTCCCCGGCGATGATGGTCGGTATTTCGCCTTCCATTATCGTCCGGACGTCTGAGGAGCAAAATGGAGTCCCTGGCGGGCGGTATGCTGCATAGATCCTAAGTTCCTCGCCCGCCGCCTCCATTTTTATGCCGATAGAGCGCATCGTTTGGTATTCCGGTAAATCGAGTTCTTGATGGACGATGTCCCTTCTCACTAGGGCCGCTGTCCCTCTGTAGGCGGCCCCCTGAGAGGTGACTTCGTCCCTCCTATATATGTGATAATTTGGCAGCTTAATGCGAGTACTCGGATTTAGTTTCGTCTCTCCCAGCAAGATGACATGTACGTCTTGTTGTTGGGCGACGGTGCGGAGTTCTTGTAACTTCTGTTGAATTCCACCTGGATTCCAGTAGAGGAGGCGCAGGTTACACTCCTCCACTGTAGTGTCGAGCCAGTAGATTAGCCAGCGCCTTCATAACCGCTGTAATCGGATCTGTCCCGGCTCTAATATCCGCCAGGACTTGACTGCCGACCTCGATTGCTATGCCAACCAAACGTTGGATGGCGTCAGCAGTCTCGAAGCCGGCTGGAGGTGTTCTAGCTGTTTGAGCGGTTGGCGCTGGTCTCGGGAGTTGGTTTGCATGTCTTTGCATATGGGCAGAACGCGCTCTATGTGTAGAACGGGCTCTATTTTCTGATAGAGCCCTTTCTGGCATTCTACCCATTCTGGTTCTCTTATCTTCCTTGGTAACCTGCGCCTGGGCTATCGTTACCGCTGGGGTTGGGGTAGAGGTTGCTGCCTGAGGAGGAGGCTGCACCTTCTTCTTCTTCCTCCTCCCCCGCTTACTCCTCTGTGAGGTTTGGCGCTCTATGGCGTCATTAGCGGGGGGCTGAAGAGTCGCCCCGGTGGTTGCCTTTGATGTAGTAGTGGTGGGCATCACCGTTTCTGTGGGTGCCATGACGGGTGGAGGGGGGGCAGATTGCCTTCCCTTTCCTCTGACTGTAGTCCACCCGTCTTCCTGGACCACGGCCCTGGGACGACTTTGGGGGACCCTCTTGGGCTCCTCTGGGAGTAGTCCCGGCAGAGTGATCCCCTGCTTCCTTGCAATCCTCCTCAGGACTGGGCAGCGGCGATCATTGGCGGTATGGTTCTTTGCGCAGTTAGCGCATCGCGGTTCTTCCTCTCTACCCCTTGGGCAGTTACTGGCAATATGATCTCCGGCGCAGCGAACACACTTCACTGGCCTGAAGCAATTTGTAGACGCGTGGCCAAAGGCCTGGCAGCGATGGCACTGTGAGGGGCCCGCTCTTCCTTGCCAGGCCTCTATGACGACTCCTCTCATGAATAGGAGCTCGTCGATCCTGTATAATTCATTGAGGCGCTCCAGGCTCAGGTGGTCCAGCTGCGCGAAGTAGAGGCACCCAGGTCTGCCTCTACGGGGGGGGATCCCTTTTACGTATCTAATCGGGAACCCCTTTGCCCTGATAGCCTCCTCTATCGCGGTTGGATCCGTGCCCACTGGTAGTCCTCTTATGCCCACTTTCGTGGGCTTGTCCTCTTCAGGAGTATAGCAGTACCAGGACATAGCTGGTACTTTTTCCGTCATCTCAATTAGGTACTTTTGTACCGTCCGGAATTCTTCCGGGCTCTGGGGGGTAAATCTTACCCCCTTGCCGAATGGACGAGCATTCGGTGGGTGGCCCAGCTTCTTATTAAGTACCTCGAAGTGCTTCGTCCAGTTTGGCAAGCACTCAGCTACAATAGGAGGGTACCTTTTTGCCGATTCTTCCGGCGGTTTAGGTGTTTCGGCAGTCTTTGTCCTTGGTACTGCCGGGGCAGCTACCAGTTGGGCATAGCTGGTGGAAGGCCTCTGACCATCATCCGATGGCCGGCCTGACGGGTTGGTGGTAGGCGCGGACGGTGAGTGTCCGGCAGATGTGCTAGGTGCTAGGGTTGCATACGTGGTAGCACTCCATCCGTATGACCCTTCTCCTCCCTGCTCCAGATCAGCAGCATCCATGCTGGTGTGTTCCGGTGTTCTGGGGGGGGTGGATTTAGTTGGCGATGGCGATTGAGGTGGTGTTCTCCTAATCGGCTTTTCTGGTTGGCGTTCTAATTCTCCCTCGGATGATGAGTAATCCGAGGAGTCGGAGGAACCGAAGCATCGCCTCTTCTCCTGGAGGGATGCTGCTGTCTCTGGAGGCGTATGTCTCCTTGGGGTTTTCTTTGCCCGCTGGGGTTGTGGGAACGGTTCCCGCCCAGTCGTACCTTCAGGTACGATGGGCGAGAGCGCGGTCCTCGGTGCGGGCTCCTTACCCGGTGAGGAGGGTTTCCTTGTCGGGATCTGAGAGTATGAGGACACTACTCTAGTCCTTTCAGGGTGGAAGATATCTCGGTAAGCGATTGGACGTTCTAATACACCAGGACGGTCGGGTGGTCTTCTAGGCTTCGGTTTAGGTGGAGGTTCCCCTTTGTCCTTTTCGGACATGTTGGTAACCTACTTGCCTACCTACAGTCAGTCAGGTAATCTACTGATGGCCCTGTCTAAATACCAGCCGTTCGGCACGATGCGCGACGCGGATGGTTAGATGCAAACTGTATTGGCTTAATCTCATGGGGCACTGCCTACCCCTTTTGTACACCAAAAGGGTTGAGGTAAGTGCAACGGTGGCACTTTATGACGCGACTAGGCACTAGATGCACGCAACGCATAAAGTGCCAAGAATCACCTAGGGGCCGGTGACCTCAACGCCTCACGGAATCGCGGGACTCAACGTGGGCGGAGTATGTCGTACCGGCGGTTATTTGCAGCCACTGTAATACTGCAAGTAACGCACACCTAGGAGATCCTTATCTTGAATTGCAATAAAACCCGTTCACTAAGCTACCCCCAGAGCTATACGCGAAAGTGAGCCGCGCCATTCGCGTGCCTGCGCAACTTAATTACATGAATTTGTTCTATTACTCTCTCACGTTTCACTTAATTTCTTTATTTACATAAGTCATACATAAATACAATTTATCTATTTAGATAGCACAAAACAATATCTACACTATGATATACATTATATTTTCGTATCACAAAAACCCTTTTATTTATTAAACAAAATATGCCCATTTTAATCACAAATTCAAAGTCCAAATTTCTTAAATATTTAACACAGAAAGTTAAAACAATGTTTCCCACTTGAATTTATACATATGTTAACTAATACAATAGTTTAATTTACATTTTCTTTACTTATTTCACTATTTAAAACACTTTTAAATTTCTTATACAAAACTATCATTATTTCACTTATACACAGGAATTTTCACATAAAAATAACACAGAATTCACCTTTTTAGCACGTACAATCAACCTGAAATGTTTTACAAGTCATTTTTACATAAATTGCTGAAATTACAAACATTTTAAATTTTTACATATTCGGCCTCCTAAGGGCGTGGCCAGCGTGCTTACGTGAACTCACACTATTTGAACAACTAACTTTGCACGGCTCTCGGCTATCAGAAAAAATGAAAGTCTGAAATACACCAATTTTAACAATATTAGGTAAATAAGTGCTTCTACATAATTTTCGAACTGTAGGGAACTATCTCTGATAGGATTCTTATCAGTTATCATGTTTCTTACCAGATAACAATACAAGTGAATGTTCTCATTAATCAATCATAACAAATAGGCATTTGTTTTCGTACAAAACATATCATACTTATACAAGACAATACTTATGCAATTGATTTCCGTTAATTCTGTTTATGCACAGAGTGATCATCTCGACCGGGGAACAAATCCGATCTCTAACTTCACTTTAATATTCCTTTGAATTTACATCGTTGGAAAGACGATTTCAACCGGGGAACAAATCCGGTAACATAATTTATATCATAAAATTCCCTATATGAATTTATTGAAAGATATTACTTAGAAAACAGTAAACTAGTCCGGCCTGGGAGTCGAACCCAAGACCATCATATCATTAATTCGACATTTCTTTAAGATTTAACTAAGCATTTTCTTATCAGAACATTTCTATTGGACAATGAGTCTTTGAAAAGTTATTCGTCATCGGTTGACTTAATAAACTGAAATATTCTTATAGGCGTGTCGCCAACAATCTCCCCCCCGTGCGTTAGCACCATCATTTGGGAGGCGTCGCGGGTACCAGGACTATTATTCTGGATGTAGGTCTCCTCAAGATACCTGTGCTAGTAATGATGTCAACCACTCTGGTGTGACCGTCTGGTCCCGGTAACGTTCTACTAATTTTGCCTTTCGGCCACGTATTTCGTGGCAACGAATGATCTATTATCAAAACAATATCGCCCTCTTTAGGTTCCATGAACTTTCCGTTATTACCTGTTCGAGGTATTAAGGTAGGCATGTATTCCTTCAGCCACCTTGTCCAAAAATGGTCGGCTAACCTCTGTGCAGCTTTCCAATTGAGTTGACCCGTTAGATGCTGCTCTAGAAATAATCCAGGTGGTCGATCACCACATGAGCGTCCCAGAAGAAAATGATTGGGTGTCAAACCCTCTTCAGGACTATCCATACTGAATGTTACCAGAGGCCTGGAATTTACTGTATGCTCTGCTTCTAAAAGCAGCGTATGTAGAACCTCCTCTCGTGGGCTCCTTTCTCTGAGCGTAGCGGTCAACGCAATTTTAATCGATCTTACTAACCTCTCCCAGGCGCCACCCATGTGCGGTGCTCCCGGAGGTATAAATTTCCATTTAATATATTTCTTAAATGACTCATTTTTCATGCTCTCATGGCATTCTTCGCATGCTTTCAATAATTCTTTATTCGCAGCTTTGAAATTTGTCCCGTTATCGCTGTATATAACGGCTGGTTTTCCTCTTCTGGCGATAATTCGCCTCAACGCCATTATCATTGACGCTGGTGTCAACGAGGCTGCTAATTCCAGATGTACTGCTCTGGTAGTCAGACACGTGAATAAAACACCCCAACGTTTGTCGTGTCGCCTTCCTATAGTCACACTCATAGGACCGAAATGATCCACAGCTGAGCATGTAAAAGGTGGTTCATGATGAGCTATTCTCTCCAGAGGAATATTTCCTTGTGGCACGTTCTGCGGTTTTGACCTGTATGTCCTGCACCACTGACAATGATGTGACACACTTCGCACTATATTACGCAAGTTCAAGACATAAAATTTCTGGTTCACCTCATTCATCACCGTCTGGTGATTGGCATGTCCAAAATGATGATGAACTTCTCTAATCATCATTTTAACGATTTCGTGTTTACCGTCCAATATGACAGGTTTTCTACTTTCCTCGGTCAAATTAGACTTGAAAGGTAAACGTCCATTTAAACGGAGTAAGTTATCTTCTCCTATTTCCATAGATAATTTACTTAAGCGTGAACTTCTTTCAACACTTTTGCCTGCTTTCAAGCATTTTATTTCCGAATAAAAACACTCGTCTTGAACGAACTTCCAAATTAATAATACCGCTTTTTTCAAGAGCGCTATGTCCAACGCGCCATCGGGTCCTTTAACCGACTTTGCTAAAACTTTGTTGGAACACATAACCGACTTTTCGGCTGCGTCGTCGGGTCCTTTAACCGACTTTCTTAAACTCTTGAATTTTTCTACCGCTTGTAAGGTGCGTGTAGTTGCCCCAAGGAATTTCTTAAAGCTGCTAAATCGTCCGTAGTCGGGTAGACTTAACGGTTCTTGCTTTCTTAACGCATTTACGCCCTTTGGCGATTTTTCTTCACCTGTTTCTAAGCTTTTTATGGTGTCCACTTGTTTGGGCCATAAATCAGGACTTTTCCTGAGGAATTCAGGTCCTTGAAACCAGCGATGACTTACATCGAAGGTGGAAGGAAAATTTCTAGTGGCGTCGTCTGCCACATTTTGTGACGTTGGAACCCATCGCCATTCACATGGCTTACTGTGATCTTCGATCTCAGCCAATCGATGAGCAACGAATGGTTTAAAAGCGCGAGGATCTGACTTAATCCACGCTAACACTGTACGCGAGTCTGTCCAAAATACTCTCTCGGACATCTCGTACTTGCTCTCTTCACTAACCGATGCAGCCAGTCTGCTGCCCATAAGAGCTGCTTGCAATTCAAGCCTTGGAATCGAAATTGGTTTCAATGGCGCTACTCTTTCCTTTGCGGCGATCAGCGTAATCCGCCTTATTCCTAGCTCGTCCGTGGTGACGTAATACACCGCGGCAGCGTATGCTTTTTCACTAGCATCCGTGAAAGTGTGTAACTCTCCCTTGCCGACGCCTTCAGCAACGGGTCTAGGTACTTCTAAATGACCTAATTTCTTCACTTCCGATATCCATTTACAAAATAACACGTGTAATTCGTGTGAAACTTCTTCATCCCAAGAGATGCCTGTCCTCCATACTTGCTGGATCAGCGACTTCCCTTGAATAGTTATGGGTGATGCGAGTCCTAAAGGATCGAAGACTGACATCACAGCGCTAGTTATCTCCCTCTTCGTAGGCGGTCGTAAACCTTCCATCACCTCTTCCGGTGTGTTACGAAGACTTGTGGAGAAACTTATTACATCCCGTTTGATATTCCAAATCAAACCTAACGTGCGCTCTGTGTGCTCTTTATCTCCCAGCGAAGCACTGTCGCTCTTATATTTATTTTCCATTTTACTTAAAACTTCGGGTCGGTTGCTAGCCCATCCCCTCAGTTGGAAAGAAGCATGTTTATGTAATTCATACATATCGTTTACTATCCTTTCGGCCGTCGTCACGTCGGGAAATGCCTGTAGATAGTCATCCATATAAAAATTGCTTTCCGTAGCGGAAGCTGCTTCTGGATAGATATGTGCGTTGTCCTGCGCATTCCTATTCTTTACATATATAGCGATGCATGGTGATGATGCTGCTCCAAATATGAGTGACGTCATTCTATACTCTTCCGGTGGCGCGTCACGATTTTGCCGCCATAAGAATCGAAGGCTATCCCTGTCTTCATCCCGGATTTTCACTTGCAGGAACATTTCTTTAATGTCTGCCATTACTGCCACGCTTCCTTCTCTGAATCGTAGCAGAACTCCGAACAACGACTTCAATAAGTCCGGTCCGGTTAACAATGCATCACTGAGACAACGTCCGCCCGTCCTTGCGGCGGCGTCGAAAACTATCCTTATTTTCCTTTTTTGTGGGTGAGTCACCGCGAAGTGAGGAAGGTACCACGTACGTGGGGAAATGGGAATATGGTTCGCTTTCTCTGCGTAACCATTAACGATGAGATTTTCAATTTGCTTCTCATATTCCTTTTTCAACTCGCTATTTTTGTCGAGCTTTTTTTCAATATTTAACAGGCGACTTTCAACCTGCGCTCTATTCGATGGCATGCACTCATTGTCTGTGCGCCATAACAAAGCAGTCTCGTACCTATTATTAGGTATACGACGTACCGTTTTGTTCAAAATATTTAAAGCTCGTTCTTCTGGGTCGTTCGCGGGCTTTCTAGCCGACACTCCCAGAGATTCCAAACTAAAATAATCATTGATCAATTTATCCATATCTTCCTCCTTCTTGGTGGAAATGTGGTTAACGATCTTGATTGGTTTAATACCACCCAATATGTGACCATGTAAAACCCATCCAAGTTTGGTGAGCGATGCTACAGGTAGGTTCTTACCTCCTGAAATTAATTCACGAGTCACTTTGAGATGCCAATTGTCTTGACCAATTAATATGGTAGGTTTGGACCTCTCATACATCAACTCATCCTTAATCGGTGTCAAATGAGAACACCGTTGCAAAAATTCTCGGCTTACCGACTGAGGAGAAAGGTTAAGTGACTTAATTGTTTGTACACTTATCTCTTCTAAGTCGCTCGAGTAAATGCCTTTTATCTTAACGTTTAAGCGATACGAACTGTCGTCGTTAATTCGCTTACCTCCCACGGCTTCGATACGTAATCCCTCTTTACGTCCGCGAGGCGCTAATTTCTGAGCCATCCACTCCTCTATGAGTGTCATGGTCGATCCCTCATCCAGAAGAGCTGTTGTCTTGACCTTTCCTCTAGGTCCATACAACTCGACCGGTATAATCTTTAAGTATGCACATGCCAGTGCATTCACTGTACTAACAGTTGTAATCTGAGCATCTTTACCCCCCTCGTCCCCTTGTGGCGAGGTATTTTCATTGGGGTATCGGTGTAGCATTCGATGATGAGACATTCTACATTCCTCTACACCACATTTTTTCGCTTTGCACTCTAACCTCCTATGGTTAGGTGACAAACATTGGAAACATACTTTCGCTTTTTTGACTGCTTCCCATTTCTCGCGAATATTCATGTCCTTAAACTTGTAACAACTCACTATAGAGTGCTCCTTGTTGCATATAACACACTTATGTGTTACCCGACTTACAGGCTTGTCCTGGGTTGTCATAACCACTTGTCGGTTGTGCCCTTTATTATTTCGGCGTTCTAGACGCTCGCTCGTATTACTTCGGCGCATATAGCGCTCGCTCACGGCACAGCTGCGTACACCTCCCTTTGCAGTGTGTACAGTTTGCTTCCTGAATTCAGGACGCTTCCTTTTTTCAGGCGCATTTTCATTGCTTAAGGACGTTCCAAATTGTTCACTCAATAAATTTAAAAACTTGGCCATCTTCTGTAACTCTGGCTCCAAAGGATACTGAGCTCGATATTCAAACCATTTAAATTTAATCATAGTTCCGAGTTTCTCCACTATGCGGCTCACTAACTCCGGTGAGTATAAATACTGTGGTTGATCCAACGCTTGTATCGTGGCAACCACGTTCGTAATACGACTTGCAAAAGATCCTATATTCCGGCAATCTTCTGCCAATCTTGGCATACGCTTTACATTCTCGATTTCGGCTAGAATGAGCATCTCAACCCTACCGAATCTTCTTTCGAGAGCGTTCATTATTTCTTCCGGTTCACATAAAGTAAATAACAGCGACTTTACCGCCTCTTTAGCGGTGCCCTTTAATGCTCTCCTAAGGCGTGCAACATTTTGCACCCCTGAAAATTGGCTTCTCGTGTCTTCAAACACCGTTTTGAAAATTATCCATTCACCCGGGTCTCCATCGAACACCGGTAATTCCTGGAGGAAATGAAGCTGGGAAGACTTATCTTTACCCGCTATTTTTATTGCACTCACAATCGTTTCGGTCAATTCTGACACCTCACTCGCGTGTGTTTTCTGTGCATTTCCTTGGTTGCGCTCGATCTTCGCCCCTTTGCGGCGTGATCCTTTACGCGCTTCCTTATCAGTAATATCGGGTTGTGCTACACTAACCGGCGCGCTCATTATGGTCTGCTGAACCCAACTCCTTACGATAGGTTCCACCTGAGTATTCCGCTCTTCATCATCCTCACTCGAGTCGATCTCCTCTTCTCGGCTGAGTCGTGCCAACTCCAATTGAGACTTGGCTCAGGCAGCAGCTGCCTGTGCTCGTTCGAGCTCTGAGCGTTCGAATTTAATCCGCGCTTCTAATTCGGCTTTCAGCCTCGCCGATCGCGATGACCTACTACCTCTCTGTGACCCTTTATCACTAGTGTGCCCGATTACTGTCCTTGACGATGCCGCTTCTTCGGTCCTTTGACCTACTTTTTCGACCACCGTTTCACTCCTGGATATAACGGATTGTTGTGCGGTACTGGCCTGCGTACCACTGGTGTCCGTCCTGTTGCTTGTCGTTGCCATGGACATCCCTGAGTCCCACGTGCATGTGGACGTGTCGGTGGTGGCTCCACTTGAAGGAGTTGCTCCATTTGACGCAGTAGCTGTGGTCACTCCAGATGGTTCCGCTTCTTTAGCTTATCTTGAGAGCCCTGTGCTTGTCCTGCTCCCTTCGCTTCTCCCTGTCTGGTCTTGTGCCTTCTTCATCTTGCAGGAAGGTGATTGTTGGCCTACGGTCCCTAACTGTCCCTACGGTCCCTACAACCCCTTACCTACAACCCTTCTACACCCCAACCTAACACCACTACCCCTCCCCCCCTTTATCTCCCAACCCTACAACCCTACTACCACCCTAACAGCCCTATCAGCCCTATCAATCCTGGACGGGGCCTACCGAGGTGAGCCGTCCAGGGATGGAGTCATGCAGGAATGGAATGGAGGAAAGGTTTAGGAACTGTCCCGCCAAGGAATATGACGAAACAGTCGAGCGGTAGTGCAAGCGCAGTCTCGCTCGAGAGAACTGCTCCACCCGAAGGTGTTGTGTGAAAGTGTTAGGTGGTCGGGATGTATGCTGTGCTCGCCGCCCAGTTGCCGGTGACGCCTCGTCCGAGCGCCCTCCTCCGGCCGCGACGCAGTCAGGTGCCCGCGCGCACCCTCGCCAGGCAGCAGCAGCGGTGGATGATTCTTCTTGCACCCTGATGACCCGACAGGAAAATGCCGGACACGGTCGTCCGACAGGAAATGCCGAGCACGCTTGCCCGACAGGAAAAATGCCAAGCCCTGCTTGGCCACGATGAGTGCCTTCACAAGACACCTGCGCCCGGCTGCGATACGTGCCCCATGCGAGCACATGCCCCAGGCCGCAATCCCGGTTTTCTTTCTTCCGGTAGTTCCAGGTCCAGTCCTTCAGCGCTGACGTCCTGGTCCTCTGGCCTTTGGTCCTATTGCTTCAGCTCAAACCTCCGGCTTCCTTCGGTTGCTGATCTTCACTCGGCTCCGAAGGTCTTCTTTTTCCACAACCAGCAGTCCACAGCTGGTTCCTTGATCCAGCTGGCGGGGTTCGGGTGGTCCTTTTAATCCGGCTCCGAAGGTCCAATTGAAAAAGATTCGGCTCGCAAGGACCAATTGAAAAAGATCCAAACTGGAATCGACGTTCGATTAAGAAACAGAAGGGAGGAATCGAGGCTTCTCTCGATCCGCCCTCCTATAATGCCTACGTTGGGTTCGGGAACAACGTTTTTTTTTTTTTTTTTTTTTTTTTTTTTTATAGAAGAGGGGGCAAACGAGCATGCGGCTCACCTGATGTTAAGTGACTACCGCCGCCCATGATCAACCGCAACACCAGGAGAATTGCGGGTGCGTTGCCGGCCCTTTAGAAAGGAGTAAGCTCTTTTCTTGAAGGTCCTCAGGTCGTATCGGTCCGGAAAAATCGCCGGTGATAAACTATTCCACAGAGAGGTTGTACATGGAAGAAAACTCCTTGTGAAACGTACAGTGGTGGACCGCCAAGCATCCAGATGGTGTGGATGGTATCGGGACGTTTGCCGTGTCGTGCGTTCACGAAATTTGGCGGCTGGGATTAATCCGAACAATTCCTCAGAGCACTCCCCGTGATAGATGCGATAAAATACGCAAAGAGATGCAACATCTCTTCGCAACGCCAGTGAATCGAGCCGATTGAAAAGCACTCGGTCGTCGACGATTCGAGCCGCTCTGCGCTGGATGCGGTCAAGTGGAAGGAGCTGGTACTGGGGAGCCCCAGCCCAGAGATGGGAACAGTATTCCATGTGCGGCCGAACCTGCGCCTTGTAAAGTTGCAGGCGGTGTGCCGGCATGAAATACTGTCCCGCTCTGCTGAGCACGCCAAGCTTTTTAGAGGCCAATTTGGCCTTCCCTTCCAAGTGACCACGAAACTGCACGTCACTCGATATGTCGACGCCGAGGATTCCGATACTGGCTGAGGCAACAAGGGGAGTGCCTTGAAACTGAGGGGATACGACAAAGGGGTTCTTTTTAGCGGTTAACGCGCAAACTTGTGTCTTCTGGGGGTTAAACTGGACTAGATTTAGTCGTCCCCAATCCGAGACTCTGTTCAGCAAAGACTCGACTTCAGACACAAGTTTGTCCCGGAACTCGGAGACGTTTTCCCGAGAAATATTGGCTCGGCCGGTGTAAAGATCATCACCAGTGCTGTCATCTGCATAGCAATGAACGTTACGGGTATGCAACATATCATTGATACGCAGAAGAAACAGCGTTGGCGATAGCACGCAGCCCTGTGGAACACCAGCATTAATAGGCTTGCAATCGGAACTTGCACCGTCTACAACGACCTTGATGCTCCGATCTGCAAGAAAGCTGGTGATCCAATCGCACAATTTCTCGGGAAGCCCATAGGAAGGGAGCTTCGAAAGAAGCGCTTTGTGCCAAACCCGATCGAAGGCCTTCGCAATGTCCAAACTAACGGCCAATGCCTCCCCCTTGAATTCTACTGCCTCCGCCCATCTGTGAGTGAGGTAGACCAGAAGATCACCAGCTGACCGACCACGGCGAAAACTGTATTGGCGGTCACTAATCAGCTGGTGATGCTCAAGGTACCTCATGAGCTGGCAGTTTACAATGGACTCCATTGTTTTGGAGAACAAGGAGGTGATGGCGATTGGCCGGTAGTTGGACGGGTCTGAGCGGTCGCCTTTTTTAGGGATCGGGTGGACGAAAGCCGTCTTCCATGATTTTGGGACTACGCCTAGGGAGTAGGAGTACCGGAAAAGACGCGTTAAAACCGGTGCCAACTCTGGAGCACACGTCCTCAGCACAATTGGGGGGATTCCGTCAGGCCCACTCGACTTGTGGATGTCCAGGGAGAGGAGTGCTTTGCGAACCGAGCGCTGTGTGAACTGCACTTCCGGCATGGAGCACTCACACCGCGGGATGGTCGGCGGCGTACTCCCCCCGTCATCGAGAGTCGAGTTAGACGCAAAGAAGGAGCCTAGAAGATCGGCTTTCTCCTTTGCAGTATGGGCCAGTGAGTCGTCCTCCCTGTGCAGAGATGGAAGAGATGGCTGACAGAAATTCCCCTGGACAGCCTTGGCGAGAGACCAGAATGCACGGGTTCCAGAAGGAAGGCGAACTAGTTTCTCGCCAATTCTGCCTATGTGCTCTGACTTTGCCTTGGCAATGACTCTTTTGAAGGACCTAGAGGCGGAATTATACCTCTTTTTTAGAGCGCTGGTGTTTACATCCCGGGACGCTGATGCATCAACCCAGGCTTGGTAGCACTCCTGCTTATAGCATGATGCTATTTTACAGGAGCGACCAAACCATGGCTGAGATTTGCCTCCAATGGGCACCACAGAGGAAGGAATAAAAAGTTCCATACCCTGAAGTACCACATCAGTAACAGAATCCGCAACAACGTTGGGATCATCCGGCGAGAAGCAAACCCGCCCCCAAGGGTAGGATGCAAAGAAAGACCGCATCCCATCCCAATCGGCTGACCTATAGTGCCAAACACGGCGTCAGCCTGCAGAATGCAACCGCGATTTCAGCGTGAGTGGCACAACACTCCGGACCAGACAATGGTCCGAGGAGCCTAAAGGGGCGTCGACGGAAATCTGATATCCGTCCGGGTGAGAGGTCAGCAGAAGGTCCAACAGGGAAGGTACATGATCCTCCACATCTGGAATCCGCGTAGGCGAAGTAACCAGTTGTGTCAGACCATATGCCAAGACAAAATCATGAACAGATCTCCCCGCATGATCGGTTAAACGTGAACCAAGCCATTCGGCGTGATGGGCGTTAAAGTCGCCGAGGATCACGATCTCTGCGGAGGGGATCTGCTGTAGCAACGAATCTGCAGCCATTTGGACGTAGTCGAAGAGTCGGTCTGTTTCGGCATTACCGCTATGGGACCTATAGAGGCACCCGTAGACGCGCGGATGGTCGTCGCTGTCTACGCGTAGCCAAAGGATGGACAGGTCCGAACCTTCAAGTCTGCCGAGGCGTCGAGAACAGATGTCCTCTCTGACGTAAACGCAAACTCCAGCCCGAGGCACAAATGAGTGTTCCAGTTTGTACCCCGGGTAGGAGAGATACGAGACATCAGCCGGAGAGGACACCTGCGTCTCGGTCAGAAAGAGCAGAGCCGGCCTCGCCGTCTCGAGATGGTAGTGGACGGCGTTTAGGTTAGAGTGAAGTCCCCTGATATTGCAGAAATTCACGGACAGCGTGGCAGGGGTCGCCTTGGTCTTGTTGCTCCGTTTGCCCCGAGCAGTTGTAGTCTTGAGCGGAATTTCGCCCCCCCCAGAATACGCGGGGCAGCCTGAGCACCCACGCTCAGAATTGGAGAAACATGGTCGTGGATGCTCAGCGAGGGATTCTCCAGGGGTGCTGGTACCCTCCTAGGGTAGTCTATCTTTATTTAATTCCGCTACCATGTTGATGGGGGGGGGGGGGGATTTGGGCCTCCGGCCACCTGCACTCACCAGACGAAACGCGGAAGCAGAGCCTCCACTTCACGCCGGTATTCTGTGAGGTCGTGGTACCACCCCGGTTTGAGCCGGCCCATACGTGCAACAGCAAAGCTGCCGCATGGCTCTACCACTGTTAAACGTATGTGATCTCCGCAACGGAGTAACACACAAGGGCGATAACCTCTTCTTTTTCAGCAAGTAGGTTCAGACGGGGATTACGGGTCTTCCGAAGTCGTCCCGGTCCCGACGCCTTAATTCTTCGATGTGGGCTGTATAACTTGAGGGATGAATTACTTGGGAATAAAACAGCAATTATCTTCAAACCGTTCCGTGAGAGAGTAATCACTTTTCCCTATCACTTCCCTACACTTTTTCTTTCTTCTTCTTATTGACTGCTGGTTTGATTCCCGAACTATTTCCCCGAACGAACTGCAATCGTCGTTGTTGTCCTCTGCAGGGCATAATGCCGTGCAGGTCTCGGGCCTCGGGGTGTACCCCTTTACCCGGATGTTCCTCACGTCCTGGGCGCCTTGATGTTAAAGGCGTTGTTATAACGACTATTGTCGCAGTCGGTTAATTTATAAGCAAAAGATGGTTATCTAATAATTGTGTTTAAATAACACAATTATTTGTCAAAGTTGGCCTTTCTGCGGCATTGAGGGGTTTACTCAGACTCCCTAATCTATATAGGGAGGAGTTCTTTTGGATAAGGTCGCCCGTCCGGCGGCCTTGCATGCAACGGCGCGAAGCCGTTCAGGTGTTCGTGTGGCCCGATGTCGGCACGGTCAAACATACCGCGCGCCATCCGGACCACGAATTCATGAAGGCTCTCTATCTTGAGGTTGGCCGCTATGACGTCATTACGGACGTAGCGACCCGCACCGACTATAGTTCTTAATGACAAATTCTGCTGGGCCTGAAGTCGCCGCTTCTGACGATCGCTCAGGAGTGCATACCAGGCCGGAGCAGCGTATGTTAGCAAGGGTCTTATGTAGGTTTTATAAATGGTTATCTTCGACTTTGTCGGTAACTTGGATGTCAGGACAGGACGGAGCATTGCCCGCGCACATCGAGCTTTGCGTATAGCAGAGTCAACGTGCGCAGTCATACGCAGCATCCTGTCAATCCGACATCCAAGGTAGGTCACGGCCTTCTCATATGCGATCTCCTGGCCTCTGAGGGTTAGTGGTGGTGGTAGGTTTCTATAGCGGCGAGTGAGTAGAGCGGTCGTCTTGCTAACATTGACGGCCATCCTCCACTCATCCAACCATGGTGGCAGCAGGTCCAGCAGACGTTGCATCCTGGCAGCTGCTATGTGGGCTCTTCTGGACGACGTGAAGTATGCGCTGTCATCCGCAAATAGCGCTAGTTCGACGTCGTCCTCCCATTCTTGCAAGTGTCCTGCCAGGTTGGGTATGTCATTAGTGTACGCCGCGTACAGGGCTGGAGATAGACAGCTGCCCTGTGGCACACCAGCTGTTATGGTCTTAATTGCGGACTCGGCGTCCTCTACGCAGACGTAGAACTTCCTGCCTTCCAGGAAAGATGCCACTAGCCGCAATATAGCAGGAGGGATACTTGTTTGAACATCTAACTTGTAGAGTAATCATGTGTGCCACACCCGGTCAAACGCCTTCTCGATATCGAGAAAGACGCCCAACGATATGCGGCCACGGTTGTGTTCGGCCGCAAGCAGGTGCAGCACTCTGGTCAGCTGTGTTGCTGTTGAGTGACCCCTCCTGAATCCATGTTGCTCCGCCCGAAGTTGGATGCACGGGTGGAGACGTCTTAACAATAGTCTTTCGCACAGTTTAGCTATATGCGGTAGCAGCGTGATCGGCCTGTAGTTGGCAGCTCTACGCCTGTCCTTCCCGGGTTTCGGCAAGACGATGACTTTGCCTTTCTTCCAGTCCTCCGGGAAGTGGGATGTCCGCAATATTCCGTTGTAGAGCCGACCTATCTCTACAAGGACTCTATTGGGCAGCTGTCGTAGTGCAGCGTTAGTAATCCCGTCGTGCCCCGGCGCCTTTCTCGGTTGCAGGCGGGTTACTGTCCTTCGCAGTTCAGCGGGGGAGATAAACCACTCTCCTGCAAGCGGTGGCGCGGGCAACGACAGGAGCTCCTGCACGCGGCTCTCTTTCCTTGTATGGGATTCCAGGAACTCCGCACTTGCTGGGTTCGGCATAAACTGCTCCTCGAAGTGCTCAGCTAGGATATCCGCTCTGCCCTTGGCATCGTAACATTGAATGCCCGCGTTGTTAGTCAGCGGACAAACAGGTGGTCCTGTTTTCGTTAACTGTCGGTTCAATGTATAGAGCGACGCATGCTGTTCGTCCGCCTTCCATATGCGCCGCTCCCAGGCCTCTCCTCTGTGGGCCTGTAGTGCAACCGACAGTTCGTCTGACAAGGTGTTGAGTCTCCTTTTTACTCTAGGGCAGCGAGTACGCGCCCAGAGCTTTCTCAGCGCTCTTTTATGGTTGAGCTGCACGCGTAGTCTTAGCGGCAGCTCTTCTTTTCTCCCCGTGAGAGGGACGATCGTAGAGGCCGCGTTGAGGGCCTCCTGGATACACGTGGTTAGTCTGGTTGCAGCGGCCTCTACGTCGTCCGCTGAGTTAATCGGTGTATGGACTGGAGGTCTCTCCTGCAGGTGTTGGTGGTAGAGCCTCCAGTCAATCTTAGTCTTGACGGCTCTGGGCGGTGAGGTCACTGCCTTAGTGCCAAGGGTTATCAGAATCGGGAGGTGCTGAGTGTTCAGGTCATACAGCACTTCTACCACTACTGGGTAGTTGACGTTCCTAGTGAGCACGATGTCTAATACATCCGGACGCCTCCTAGGGTCGCTAGGGATATGCGTCGGTTCCTCGGGACCTAGAACGTCGTAATCATGGTGTTCTGCGTCTTCGTAAAGTTCACGACCCGGCGGGGTGATCACTCTGGACCCCCACGCCGGGTGTTTGGCGTTCAGGTCCCCGGCGATGATGGTGGGTGTTGTACCTTCCATTACCGTCCGGATGTCTGAGGAGTGAAATGGAGTCCCTGGCGGGCGGTATGCTGCAAAGATCTTAAGTTCCTCGCCCGCCGCCTCCATTTTTATGCCGATTGAACGCATCGTCTGGAAGTCTGGCAGGTCCAGCTCCTGATGGACGATGTCTCTCCTCACCAGGATCGCTGTCCCTCTGTAAGCGACCCCTTGAGGATCGACCTCGTCTCTCCTGTATATGTGGTAATTAGGCAGCTTAAGATGCGTTGTAGGTCTTAATTTAGTTTCACCCAGCAAAATCACCTGGATGTCCTGTTGCTGGGTGAGAGTGCGGAGTTCATGGATCCTTTGACGAATCCCGTCCGGGTTCCAGTATAGCAGGCGCAGGTTATTATCCTCCATAATGCCTTGCCAGTAATGATGCCAGCGCCTTCATGACGGCGGTAACGGGATCTGTCCCGGCCCTAATGTCGGCCAGGACTTGTGTTCCGACTTCGATGGCTATGCCTACTAATCTGTGAATAGCATCGGCCGTCTCGAAGTCTGAAGTTGGTGGTCTGCGTTCTGCACTACGCTTTTGTGAAGGCACTGGTCTCGTGGCATTGGTTTGGGTCTTCCTTTGTACAGAGCAAGCTCTATGTGTGGAGCGGGCTCTGCTTTCCGGTAGGGCCCTTTCTGGCGCTCTACTTGCCGTAGCTGGTGCTGATGTTTTTGCAGCAACCTGCGCCTGCGAGGCTATCGGTCCTGTGGTTGTAGGGGTAGAGGTGGTCACAGCCTGAGGAGGAGGCTGCTCCGTTCTCCTGCTCCTGTTCCTCCGCCTCTTCCTCCTGGAGGGTTGCCTCTCAGTGGCGTCGTTGGCAGGAGGTCGGAGAGTCGCCCCGGTGGTTGCCCTTTGGTCTGTGGGACCAACCGTTTCTGATGGTACTACAGGAGGGGGTGGGGGGGGGCTGATTGCCTACCCTTCCCTCTGGTGATGGTAGCCCACCCGTCCTCCTGTATGGTGACGGCCTTTGGGCGACTTTGGGGGATCCTCTTTGGGTTCTCCGGCAGTAGCCCAGGTAAAACGATCCCCTGCTTCCTGGCTATTCTCCTCAGGACCGGGCAGCGGCGATCGTTGGCCGTATGGTTCTTGGCGCAATTTGCGCACTTTGGCTCCTCCTCTCTACCCCTTGGGCTAAGGCTGGCAATATGTTCACCGGCACAGCGAACGCATTTCACTGGCCTGAAACAATTAGCGGAGGCATGTCCGAAAGCCTGGCAACGGTGGCATTGTGCCGGTCCGGTCTTCCTCTGCCAGGCTTCGATGACGACTCCTCTCCTATAGAGGAGCTCGTCGAGTTGGTAAAGTTGCTGTAGCCGTTCCAGGCTCAGATGCTCCAGCTGTGCATAGTAGAGGCAGCCCGGTCTGCCCCTACGTGGTGGTATGGCCTTCACATAATTGATGGGGAAGCCTTTTGCCCGAATAGCCTCCTCAATCATTTTTGCGTCGGTGCCCACAGGCAGGCCACGGATGCCCACTTTAGTGGGCTTCTCCTCTGCCGGTGTGTAACAATACCACGACATGGTTTTATCCTTCTCGGAGAGTTCTACCATGTACCTCTGTATGGTACGGAACTCATCCGGGCTCTGTGGAGTAAACCTAACTCCTTTCCCGAACGGACGGGCATTAGGTGGATGGCCCAACTTCTCGTTAAGGACCTTAAAATGCCTGGTCCAGTCCGGGAGGCATTCTGCGACAATCGGCGGATATCTCTTCTCCTTTTCCTTCTCAGTTCTCTAAGGTTGTTCCGCCGATTGTGGTCGTGGTACTGCTGGGGCCGCAGCCATGTGGGCATAGCTCGTTGATGGCCGCTGTCCATCATCCTGAGCTAACCCGGACGGGTTGGTAGTTTGTACCGGGGATGACCTTCCGGCTGATGCAGCTAGGGTTGCATATGTTGTCGAGCCCCAGCTGAAGGACTCCTCACCTCCTTGCTCAAACTGGGCCGAGTCGTCACTACGTCGGTCCGGTGAGATGGATGGCGGCCGTTGCGGTGGTGATGGTGACTTAGGAGGTGAGGTGTGGACCTTCCTCCTAGTCTCTGCTTGGGGCTCCTCATCATCCGAAGACGCTGATGATGGCTCAGATGAATGTCCAACACGCTGCCTCTTCTCGTAGAGGGAGGCTTCGGTCTCAGGAGGTGTGTGCCTTCGTGGCGTCTTCATAGGCCGCTGAGGTTGAGAGGGCAGCGGTTCACGCCCAGTCGTACACTCAGGTACGATGGGCGAGAGTGCAACCCTAGATGCGGACTCCTTACCCGGCGACGAAGGTTTCCGGGTCGGTATTTGGGAGTAGGATGAGACGACTCTCATCCTCTCCGGGTTAAAAATATCGCGATAGGCGATGGGTCTATCTAATACACCTGGTCGGTCCGGTGGTTTCCGTGATCTCGGAGGAGGTTCCCCCATATCGTTCCCTGACATGTTAACCTAAGAGTCAGCGTCAGCGGTAATCTAACAAAGGCCCTATCTATCTTCCAAACGATCGGCAGCAGATGTTGATGCGCGACGCGGATGGTGGTGATGTTGTTATGGAGACTTTCCACACTGTGGGCACTGCCTACCCCTTTTATAGCAAAAGGGTTGGGGGAAGTGCAAAGGTGGCACTTTAATGCGCGACTAGGCACAGAATGCACGAAACGCATAAAGTGCCAAGAATCACCTAGGGGCCGGTGACCTCGACGCCTCACGGAATCACGGGACTCAACGATCGGCGGAGTTTGTCGTACCGGCGGTTATTTGCAGCCACTGTATAACTGCAAGTAACGCACACCTAGGAGATCCTTCGAACTGCAATAAAACCCGTTCACTAAGCTACCCCCAGAGCTATACGCGAAAGTGAGCCGCGCCATTCGCGTGCCTGCGCAACTTAATTACATGAATTTGTTCTCTCTCACGTTTCACTTAATTTCTTTATTTACATAAGTCATACATAAATACAATTTATCTATTTATATAGCACAAAACACTATCTACACTATGATATACATTATATTTTCGTATCACGAAAACTCTTTTATTTATTAAACAAAATATGCCCATTTTAATCACAAATTCAAAGTCCAAATTTCTTAAATATTTAACACAGAAAGTTAAAACAATGTTTCCCACTTGAATTTATACATATGTTAACTAATACAATAGTTTAATTTACATTTTCTCTATTTATTTCACTATTTAAAACACTTTTAAATTTCTTATACAAAACTATCATTATTTCACTTATACACAGGAATTTTCACATAAAAATAACACAGAATTCACCTTTTTAGCACGTACAATCAGCCTGAAATGTTTTACAAGTCATTTTTACATAAATTGCTGAAATTACAAACATTTTAAATTTTTACATATTCGGCCTCCTAAGGGCGTGGCCAGCGTGCTTACGTGAACTCACACTATTTGAACAACTAACTTTGCACGGCTCTCGGCTATCAGAAAAAATGAAAGTCTGAAATATACCAATTTTAACTATATTAGGTAAATAAGTGCTTCTTCATAATTTTCGAACTGTAGGAAACTATCTCTGGTAGAATTCTTATCAGTTATCATGTTTCTTATCAGATAACAATACAAGTGAATGTTCTCATTAATCAATCATAACAAATAGGCATTTGTTTTCGTACAAAACATATCATACTTATACAAGACAATACTTATGCAATTAATTTCCGTTAATTCTGTTTATGCACAGAGTGATCATCTCGACCGGGGAACAAATCCGATCTCTAACTTCTACGCTCTGACAGCGCGCGACATGTTTACACTCCCGTTCACTCGGGACCTTTTTGGCGGGAAAATTTCTAGGTTAGGAAATTTTTTGCAATATTGCAAATTTTGCTATATTTTCACTTTGAGACAATATTTATGGATAAAACTTACAGGAAGTCTTGTTGAATGTATAAACTATCGAATAAAATTATTTTTGGTTGCTAGAAATTGTAATAAAGTATATAAATTACACTGTATAGCATAATAGTAGTATAAACTTCAATTTTAGTGACAAAATTACTACTAATTTGAATTCTACACCTTTGTTTTTGGAGAAATTTATATGAAATTGTTTGGAAATATGTATATTTTATGTTTTATGTGTTTCCATTCGTTACTCATACCAAAATATTAAAATATTAAAAAATTAAAAAAAAAAAAATAAAATAATATTTTATCTGTGACATTTCGAACAATATTTCTAAAATATGTTCGTGTGAATTTGAAATAAATACAACGTCATGTTATTTCAAAATATGTAGGAAAACTATTTTTACTTACATTTTACACTAAAAATAAATGAGAATTTGAAAAATAACACATTTATAACCCGCCCGCCAAAACAGGCCTTTCGGAATTTGAAGTACTTTTGGCAATTTACTTTTCACTTTTTATACCACAAATTATATATCTACGTGTTGACTATATTACAAGAAATGTAAAAAGTATAATACTTTCGTTTTTAGTCCAGACACAAATATAAAATTCTATAAAAAAGACAGAGCAACTTCATCAAAGTGACACGTGGAACGCCGGAAGTTCAGAGTGATTTCTTTTTTTTTTTTTCTAAGAAACATTGCCAGGTTATGGTTTAAAATAAAAGAGCATATCTTTGTCTTTGATACTAATATCTATTGCATAGTGTCTTTGGTTTTGTTTAAAACGAAAAAATAGTTTTTTCATAGGTAGACATGTTTACATAATTCTGATCTAATTCGATCACTACTTGGCGGGCGTAAGGTTGGTATTGCGCGATCGAAAGTGAGCATGGCTTGGCGTACAGGCTAACTTCACTTTAATATTCCTTTGAATTTACATCGTTGGAAAGACGATTTCAACCGGGGAACAAATCCGGTAACATAATTTATATCATAAAATTCCCTATATGAATTTATTGAAAGATATTACTTAGAAAACAGTAAACTAGTCCGGCCTGGGAGTCGAACCCAAGACCTTCATATCATTAATTCGACATTTCTTTAAGATTTAACTAAGCATTTTCTTATCAGAACATTTCTATTGGACAATGAGTCTTTGAAAAGTTATTCGTCATCGGTTGACTTAATAAACTGAAATATTCTTATAGGCGCGTCGCCAACAACTGGTTATTTGAATAAAAAATCATGAGGGCAATTAGTTTAATTAAAAGTTTCGTATTTTAAAAAATACAAAAATGGGCTCGAAATAATAGATTTTCTCGCCAAAGAAGGGAACTTGAAAAAAAAGGAAAAAAAGTCGGACCCAAGACGGGACGCGAACCAAGGCATTACGATTTCCCGACCGCTCGATATCCACTTGAGCTACATATGATTACATATCATTAACACAGTGTCAAAATTTACCTTCTTATATTGTAGCAGTTTTTCATTGCCTGAAAACACGGACAAAAAACATTTTCTAAAAATAAATCCTAGCTAGATCGATTTATTGCCCCCGAAACTCCCTGGATACAAAATTTTATGAAAATCGTTGGAGCAGTTTCCGAGATTCCGATTATATATGTATATACAAGAATTGCTCGTTTAAAGGTATAGGATATATCAAATAATTCAGCTTTTTTAATTTTAATCAGTTTAATAATTTCTTTTCATTTATTACTGTTTTCTTTCACCTCTTTACAAAAACCCATTGTTGGAAATAAACCTTACCGTTGTAAGAAGGGCTTACTTTAAACGACAAGCTAGCAGGCAGGTTTCGATTGAAATACCTGACGTCAGGCACCTGTAACGCTGCTGTCCGTCTACGGCCTGGATATTTTATTTCTGGCGGAAATAGGATAATTATGACCATGATTTTGACGGCTCTGTGGTGCAGCGGCTTAGCGACAAGCTCAGGGCCGCGGATTCGAATCCAGCACGGAACAAGTACTTGAATGATCTACAAATAATTGTTGATCAAACTTAAATTGGAAAATTAATGTATATAAATTGCCTCCGCGATACAGGAGAAAGTTCTAGTGAGGAACGTTTGATAAAATAAATAAATAATCATACCGCTATCTATTGAGCTATAGACTAGAAAGATTAGGTGTATTCAGTCCACCCTGTCTGACCCCGCATTATAATCAACGTGGCTCAGAGAGAAACCGAGAGAGAGAGAAAGAGAGTGAGAGAGAAAGAGAGTGAAAGAGAGAGCATCAATCCACTTTACCTGGACCATTTGGTTATTAAAAGGTTAGCTTACTTGATAAGAGGTTGTAGGACATCATATCAAAGGCCTTATTTAGACCAAGAAAGCAAGTACAGATAGGAGTGGATCTGTCAGTGAAGTACGTGAACTGTGCTTGAGATACAGAATGGCCGATTTAGTGGATATGTCCCTGTCTGAAACCAAACTGCAAGTGAAGCAGGTTTATATGTTGGCTGAGCTGTGCGTCAAGGACACATCTTTCCGTCAGAATGTGGTGGCCTATATTTAAATTTTACACATGCAATGAACCCTAAAATATAAGATGCAGCTGTCAATTAATTAGTAAAGTCTCCGAGGCCAAGTATCTAGGAGTCATAATTGACTAACGTTTGATTAAATTAATTGTTTTCATTTTTTTATTCATTGTTTTTCGTATCCGATAACTTTTCTATTATATTATAAGTTATTAGCTATTATTTAGTTGTATTTGTGGTATAATGTAAATGTGTATGATAAGGTAAACATACTGCAAAACATCGAGAGCACTCAAGGTAAATTAGCCCTTGCCTGAAAGCGTTCAATACTGACGTACCTGGGAAACATCCCTCTAGTCGTAAATCAAACTTATGAGAGGGCCCGGATTAATATGTAAATCCATATTTTTAATTGAAATGGTTTTTGTTCTTAAATATATTTTCTACATAAATTATGATATTTTCATCAAGAAAATGCAATTTCTATTTTCCATATTTTTCCATATTTCAAGCATAAATCCATATACCACAAGACATTAAATAAATTTATCCATATCTTCAAAATTTTATGTTAGATGGATCAGCAGCTCTGTGAAATGCCTAAAAACGAGTTTTAGATGAAGAAAATGCCAGCAAACACTTTTTATTGGCGTGTGAAGAACTTCTTTAATGCAACCACCAAACTTTCTTGATTAATTAATAATGCAATGAGAGTTTTGTGGCGTGATGGAGTTAAACATGACCAAGTTTTCTTGCTACTTAGCGATGCTGCTCCTTGTATGGTAAGAGCTGTAGAGTCCCTACAAGTTTTGTATCCAAAAATTATTCATGTGAAGTGCTTGGCTCATGGTATAAATAGATTAGCTGAATGAATAAGGTCACACTTTAAAAAGGTTGACAGTTTAGTATCAAACGTAAAGACATTTTTTTTGAAAGTAGCAATCAGGATCTCAAAATTTAAAGAGATGTGTCTATCCCGACATTTCTTTACCGCCAGAGCCAGTACTGAACCGCTGGGGAACTAGGCTGACAGTATTACACTGAAATCAAAACGATTATTTTTGAATTGGAAAATGAAGCTGCTGATATTTCAATCTCAAAAGAACTTCTCCAAGATTACACTACGTAACTACTTGCTTTATATAGATAAAAAGAAATTATTGCTTTTTATCACACCAGATAAAGGCACTTGAAAATTCTTCCACTTCTCTAAATGATAATTTGACGATTATCGAAAATATCGAAAAAAAGTTTTACAATCTGCAGGCCCCGTTGCTGAAGTGGCGAGGCAAAAATTACTCTACGTACTAGAAAAAAACAAAGGATTTCATATCCTAAAGAAAATTAGCAGCATGCTGTGTGGCACATTAGAAGGCACCATAGATGTGCCCCACTCACTTGCAGAATTATGCAAATTTAAATATGCTTCAACCACATCCTATGATGTTGAAAAATCATTCAGCCAGTAAAAAGCATTATTTTGTCCAAACAGAAAGAGTTTTATTTTGAAAAAAGGAAACACGTAATTATATACTGTAATTCAAATAATAATGAAACATAAGCTAAGTAAAATTGTATTTTTTTGGTTTTTCTTAATAGGGAATCGTTTTAATGTGCAACGTCGTTATCTTTTATTACACATATTTTTCCCATATTTAAGGATTTTAAGTCCATATTATATGTACATATTTTGATATTATCTATACATATTAATCCGGGCCCTACTTATGACTATATCTTAAGTCTCACAAAAATGACAACTTTTCTGTATATATATATATATATATATATATATATATATATATATATATATATATATATATATATATATATATATATATATATCAGTATACATCACATTCTAGATTTTTCTCACATTTTACCTGATGCTAAGTAGATGCTGTGGCTCAGTTACATCTACATCTATCTTCAATTATTAATCGAAATACAAATGCGTTGTCACCCCTGAGAACTATGATAGAATGCCTCGTATCCAGTAAAATGGGTCTCCAGTTCTCTACACTAACCGTAAGAAATACAGCAGTATTACGCTGCTATTTTACGTAGTTTGGTGACGGCTCATCAAAAGTCCGCCGCTGAACATAGGTCTGCCCCATACATTGCCTCACAATTTTTTTTATTACTGTTGTTGTAGGAATATAAATGCACAAAATAGTTTATATGGTGGACTTAATGCCAAAGAGTATTTTCGTTCAGTCAACCATTAGGTTAATTAGAGATAGATATGAGAGGCGGTGCAGCAAAAATAAAAATAAAAAGGCTAATAAGAGGGAAACAAATCAGGGTGCGGGTAGCAGCTACTTCCTAATAACGGCTAAAAATCTGCGGTTTTTTAACCCGTCGCCAAGCGTGGAAACAATGCAAAAAATCCCCCCATGAGGCAAACTATGGGGGGGGGGGTATGTTCAGCAGTGGACTTCAATAGGTTGTAACAGTAACGGTACCAGTATCTACATAAATACACTAACAAATAAATATAATCTATGTCCGAACAAATATGAAATAATATATGTAGGTATGACAATAAGAGCTGTGTTAGTTCAAATTTGTAACGATTTTATTACATGCTTACATAGCTAATATTTAAAAATAACAAGAATATCAAACAAGATGTTATAACCCCTCTCCTGTCTCATTACCCTCTGTCGTCTCTTACGACATCCACTTGATGATGTAATACGTGTAAATTAAGTGATATAATAAATGATATTCGTATATAAAAAAGGTATCTACTTTACTAGCACCTCAAAACTAAAGCGTCGTAAAGTGTTCAATTAGCCACTCCAGCCCTTGGCTTACGAATATGATTCCATGATTACGTAAGCTTAAAGAAAAAACAACAATATACGTTCCAGAACTGATGCAATAAGAACACAAAGAGTGAGAGTGAATGTAGTGAAATATAAGTAAAACATTAATATATGTACGTTTGCTGCCGCTTGGACGGCATATTGTTTCGGCAGTGTGGGCATTACGTTTAAAAAACATCATTGGATATAATCCGTTTAAATTCATACTAAAATCCGTATATACTCATTTACCGTTGGGAAGTAAATCATTTTCAGTACATTTCGTATCAACAGTAATAAATCATTGGAGACGCCGTTTGTGTTTTATCGTCCAAAGCTTTCGTGTGGAGCGGGTTTAGCGATGGGTTTTTTTTGAAATCGCTCGTTTATCTACAAAGAAAGATGGAAACGTCAGTATCGTCAATATGTTCCTACATAAAAATACGAAAACACGTTGTTTGTAACTGTCTTATTCCCACAGTTTTGCTCGCGTAGAAAGACTTATTAAAATTATAAATATTCCATGCCAAAATGCGGGGATCACCTCATTGTATGTATGGCTGCCTGTCACAAAGATCTCTTTAAAGTTTGTCAATGTTAGGATAAATCTATTAATTTTTACATAACATAACCTTAGCTTTACCTGTCAAGTCCAGTATACGTGATTTTTTGAAACTAAAGCAACGTATTAAGAGATGATGAAGAACCACCAATAGAACCACTGACATCAGCGGTATTAGTTTATTCAGTTGGATGAAGATGTTGCTGTCTCAGGTTATAGATGGTTAAAAAGCAGCGATAAAGATGAGAACGATACATCAACACCTTTAGCGAAGGTGTTAGTTAAGGAAGCAAGAGCCTCATTCGATACCTTACAAAGCTTCTGTCTATAAACCCAAAGTGATGAAAAAGCATTTCACGCACTTTTTCTCTAAAAAAATTATTGAGCAATCTGAGCAGCAGCAATGTGTTTTGAAACAATCCAGCATAACAGAATTTTTCCGAAAGATTAATTAATTCACATTACGAATATGCACACGAATTTACCTCCAAACTTTTGTCATTGATCATCGACCGATATCATAAAAAATTGCTGTTAATAAATAGTAATTGATCAACACTTAATAATTCGAAGTTTTATTTATTTTCTGTCAAAAATTTCAAACCAGTTGATATTTCAAACACTTGATAATTCGTAATATTTTAACAGTCCCTCGAGTTTCGAATTAACGAGAATCGGTTGTATATAAAAGGGGATATAAATAATTTATTATTGGAATGTATATATATATATATATATATATATATATATATATATATATATATATATATATATATATATATATATATATATATATTCAGGCATAGGTTTTCAGACGTCTGTTAGCCGTCAGATTAAAATCTGGGTGACAGTGTGTTACGTTTACCATCTAATAAAGACTACCTTAGACTACCCTTCAATTTCCAATATTTCAAAGTATGATTAATCCTCTATTTGTATATCCGTTTGAAGCTCTATGTTATCATCCTCCAGTTATTTTAGATTTTGGTGTAACTAAAAATTCCCCTGTAGCCCAACAATTTTTTTAACTATATTACGCGAAAAATGGGAACGGTGGTTGACCCTTTTTACTAATGCATCTAAGCTTTCTGATAATAGTTTTGTGGGTTCAGCTGTCTGGATACCGAAATATAAAATTATTTTAAATTTTAAAAATGCAGATGCTGCTTTAATTTTCACTAATGAAGCTGTTGCTATTTTGGAAGCAATTGTATATATATATATATATATATATATATATATATATATATATATATATATATATATATATATATAGAAGCGCACAAAAATAACAAGTATATTGTTTTTACCGACTCATATAGTTCATTACAAAACATTTAATCTAACCCGTTTCGAATTAAATCGAAATTCACAATTATGTTTAAAGTAAAAGATGAACTGTATAGATGTTTTTGTCAAGGCATTCGCTTGAAACTTGCTTGGCTACCAAGTCTTAGTAGCATAAGTGACAACGAAATTGTCGATTCCTTAGCAAAACAAGCATCTACTTCTGGTACACTCATGCATCATATAACACATACTCATGACCCTATTTCTCTTGCAAAAATCCATCAGATATCAGATTGGAACTCTCTTCGGAAAAATCTCAGAAGTCTATCGGTAAATATTATGCAGAACACCAACCTGATATCACCTCCAAACCATGTTTTTTTTAATTCAGAAATGGTTCCAAACATGGTACATCAGTCTTATGTAGAATTAGATTGGGACACACTGTTCACCTGTATTTTTGGTAAAACTTAAGATTAAAGATAGCTCAATTTGTGAGTGTGAATTAGTCGTAAGGTACGATCGATCATAAATTTTTGACCGTCCTAACCTCTCCGTTTCACTACATAATTTCTTTCCTAATAACATCCCTCGCCCTATAAATCTTAAGTCTTTGTTAAGTTTCGCTTACACTCCTTTTGTAGAAACTTTAGACTACATATCCATTAATAAAATTAAATTATAGTACTTTTACCACTTACCTATATCAATTTTATTATATATTATATCAGAAATAATTTTGTAAAACTATTATATGTTAATCCATTCGAAAATAACTACCTATGTAACTTCGTATCATAGAGCTAAGTAAGCATTTCTACGGAGACAGAAACTAATCGAATACTCTGTGTGACTTTCATGAAACTTGACGCTGGCAGAATTCATAGGAAGTTGAAAAAACTGAAAGAAAAGCCAAGTAGGTTTGTATACAAGCAATTTTGTAGACATGCTTAGAAAATGATTATAGTAAGAAAACAACATTAGACGAGTAGCTTATTCGCTGTTAGACAGGAATTGAATAACGATGGGAAGAGAAAATAGGGTTATTTGTTTAACATCTTAATAATCACATATTTTAGTCTTCATTGGGTTTAATAGTCCACTGCAGAACACGACCCTCTTTGCCTGACTTGCCATAATCTAGTATAATAGTAATAATAGTTATGTTCTCTAGACCGAATTCCCGTCAAGCCGGCGTCTGTACAGATATCAGTCGTCGGCGCTGGACAGGATTATGGCCCTTATTCTAATAGTAATAATTGGGATAGCAATCCGACACAAGCGGAGACTGATCAGACGAAAAACCAATGGCTTTACATGCAAGAAAACCGCCAACTTGGCTTCAACTGAAAATTCCTTGACAGTAAAATTTTATTATTTACTGTTAGTTATATTACATTCATTCCACTCTCTGCTGTTTCGGTTTATAGAAAACATGTGACGCATTTCATCTTAGTTCTCAGAATGTGCGTTATCACCCCTAAAGTATAAAAAATCGCTATATGCGGTTTCACCTGTGATGACTGCAGAAGAGATTTCACAATAAAGAGAATTTTAAAGAGTTGCAGAATTAAACAAGATATTTTCTTTATTAATATATCAATTTCAGGCGCAGAAACGTATGGCAAAATATTGTAGATAATACCTAAATATTAATTATCCCTATACCGGTCTCTTTCTAACATCATTTAGGGAAAAGAGAGAGAGCTTAATAAATGCTTAGGGTTAAGCATTTCTTAAATCGGCGTCGACATAGGCCACAAATAATTAAAATATCTTACTATCTAACTGAATTTAAAGCTTCTGACGAAAATCGTTTGTTACATAAATTAATTATCTTTTGTTGTTTGTATTTTGAATAATTGTTTTTGAATAGAAATTTTGATGCCACTTAATGTAAATATTCTGTAATTAAAATAGTGTAAGCTTCAAGGATTTAAAGCCGGGTCTATATATCACGGTCATCATGGTTTGTCATTTGTATTCAGAAATAGATTTTACTTCATTGCGTTTCCTGTTTAATCCTTATTGGTTCTAATTAAAGATCAGGTTTAAGGAAACCTGATTCGAAATACTTATGAACTTTACGAATTTTGCAAGTACCATTCGAGAAAGTCTCCTAGGCGTTTCAGTTTAGCTTTATTTTATATCACTAATTCGATATTAACATAAGACAGACAAAATTTATGTATGTTTGTTTTTAATTATGATTATATTTTTATCAGTTTAAGTGTTTTTTCACGGAAGCAAGATCCTTTTTGACATTAAACAACAACATTATTACCAATATTTGTAATTTGTACTATGAATTTTTGTTTATTAATGTTGTGTTGGACACCAAAATTATGATCGTGTGACTTCATTCCATGAATTTAAAAAAGTTAGAACTAATGATTCCTAAATTTTCTTATTTGAGTTTTGTTTTTAGTTCCGATTCTGGTATTAAAGTATCTTTTAATTTATGTTTTTATTTTTTATCTAGGACAGATATCTATGAGCCACGGAACCACTTACCATTTAATATTCTCGTCCTGAAATAACTATTGTTTTAATCAGCAAGCACGCAAGTTTAAATTTTACTATCAAAGCACATATTCCCGAGCTAAACAGATTTTTTTTCGTTTTGCAGTTAGGCAGGTTGACGTAGAAGTAGACGAAGACGATCTTATCTCTTCCTTTACAAAAAAGCAATTCCCCACATGCAAGATATTATATTTCCACTCGTGTTCAGAGTTTATAAACTTATTTATTTTATATTTTCAAATACATATTATAAATTATACTCGTTTAAGAATCAAATTAGATTTTTCTTGTTAACCTTGAGCCGTGGTAGCTCAGTGGTTAACGCTCGCTGTAAGTATAACACAAAGCGAGTAACCCGGGTTCGATCCCCGCCGGCACCAATGAAATTGTTAATTGCAATTTTAAGTGCTGATTTACCACGTGCTCGGTGGTGAAGGAAAACATCGTGAGAAAACCTGCATGTCTGAGGAATAAGAAAAAAAATATTTCGAAGACATGTGAAGTTCGTCAACACGCATTTGGGCAGCGCGGCGGACACTTTCTTGCCCTAAACCCTCTCAGAAATGAGGGGAGGCCTGAGCCCAGCAGTGGGACGTATATAGGCTGTAACTTTATTATACTTTTACTTTTATTAACCTTATGGAACACAGCAGTTTTACACTGCTATTTTAATATGGTATTGTTCCGTGCTAAAACAGAACACCAGTACAATATACGAGCGTAAAATAGTAGCTTATTGCTACTGTGTTTCTTATGGTGAGTGTAGGGATCGAGAGACCCTTTTTTACTCTTTTTCTCTTTTTTAACTCGCATTTCATATTAGTTTTCAGAGGTGACAACGCATTTGTATTTTGATTCGTAATCGAGGATAGATGTAGGTTTCCATCGGCCTCAGGGACCACCTACCTTCAAGTGGACTGTGTGCTCGTTTGTCACGCTATCCTATAATTTAAATTACGTTAGTATTTATTTTCGATCATATATATAAGATAACACAATTTTGAATGTAGCATTTTGTATTATATTTCGTTAAACTATTGAGCTGGCCATCACTACTGTACAAACGCAGTCATAATTATGTGGGCTATGACACTAGCGCGATATTTATTGGCGGTAATTCTGATCATTATATGGAAGTGTTGTGCTTGTGACCTATGGAACCTAACACTCTGCTAAATTTTTATATTATCATCGTGCCAACTTTCCCAAGTATGTTTAGCCAGTCCCCGAATTGTTGCAGAACATTGTTGCAGAGAGATTATATCAAAGAGGCGCTAAACTCTGTAGAATATTTTACTAGTATACCTTGTGAGTGTGGTGCTTTCGCAACACTTACACGATCTAAAATAATAATAGTAATGTATGAAATAATGTCTTACGGATCAAATTTCAGACACGGTGGACAGTGCCATATGGCTAGACCTCATTAGGACGGGATTATAATGCATGAAGTACAGGTGGACGCTCTGTTATCCAGATAGAAAAACACAAGAACTAATTTATAGCCAAACCCGCTTACACCCACTTGACAATGTCACCACAAATATATTTTTCTGGTCTTGATGTGTGCCCTTATGCAATTTATATACCTATATCTCCTCCACGATACAGGAGATAATCTTACTGTGGGGGTTACGTATTAAAAAAATGTGCGGTCGATTGTAATGCCGTAAGCAATGAAGCTCAATAAATCAAAAAATTGCAATAATGACACACAATTAATTAACCCAGTGTGATTTAAAACAAGCACAAAAGTACGCTTAAATAATACTTACGCGTTTCTTGAATTTAAGTTATTCAGCTAATCGCGCACAATGCTTGCAAATCAAATCTCGATACTCGCATGAACACACATAAAACCGTATATAATAGAAAGAAACAGACAGAAAGAAAAAGAGAGAGAAAGGTCACCTAGAAGAGCTGTAACGTTTTGTCCTTACGTGACGATTTCGGACAGTTCATTGTACTGTAAATCGCAATAAAAAAATAGGTTCCAATGAAATAATACACAAACCATTATACAGCTGCAGTGTAGCTTTACCACGTTAATGCTTTTTAATGATGACATTTAAATGAATGATGGTGCTATTGCTGCTGCTACTACAGCTGACGTTGGTGATAATGACTATGATCATGAAGATGATGGAATGTATTTAAAATAGACTTAAAATGATAATCTATCATCAACAGATCAGTGTGGAAGTAGAAGTCGCCATGTAATAGCGACGTAGGAGAATACACATCATCTCGTGGATATCTTAAGAGGCGACAGTGGACATCAGCCGTTTCCTCATAACATCTTAAAAGATTAAAAACTGCAGTCACAGACAGGCCTGCCAGGCGTGGCAATGACGGCCTAAGTTCCTCCTTTGAGGCAAAATTAAAACTTACTCTTTTAGACTTTTATAGATTGTAATGATGATAATGATGGTCGGAGTAGTGTTTTTGTAAGGATAAAGGTGGCAAACGAGCAAACATTCCACCAGATGGTAATCGCAATGCAGATAAGCTGTCACCCATGATCTTAAGTGTAATTCCTCGTTTCCAGTAAAAAGGGTCTTCGATTCTTCAAACTCACCATACGACACACAGCAACATTAAGCCGTTATTATACGCTGGTATTCTGTGATATATATATATATATATATATATATATATATATATATATATATATATATATATATATATATATATATATATATATATATATATATATATATATATATATATATATATATATATAAATTTAAAATTTCTAGCTAGAATTTTGTTTGAGATAAACAACTTATGTAACTACTTTGTGGGCTCCCATTTCTTTGTTGTAATAAAGAAATAAAAAATTGCATAATTTTTCTTTTTATACCATTATGCAATTATATCCTGTCAAAAAAACACAGCTGAACATAAATTTTCTCCATAGATTGGTCCATCAGCCATTAAATGTTTATTCCCTCTTTTTGTATTATATAGCTTTCGTTTATGTCTGTTCGTGTGGTATTTAGTAATTAATTTAAACTAACTTCCCGATAATATTCACTTTGAAATTTAAACATAGCTCAGACAGAATGCAATAAAGAAATGTGGTAAATTATTAAAAATAATTTGCTTGTTATCATTGTCATTATAATCACAGCTCTTTACATGTCCAATATAATTTATATATTATGTTAATATGTAATTATAAAACACTTCTAATATACAAAAAATAAAACATAAATCAAAACTCGTTTCACTTCCAGTATGCAAGATGCACTATCAGAAATTGCATGTCGTCAACATGACAGGAAGTGTCACGTAGAAACAAATAAGGCATTTGTGTCTCTATTCATGAGTCATGTGGTGCAGTGGAAAGGAAATTATGCTCTCCCGTTCTCGTGACATACAAACTTGTCATAAACAAGCGGATGATAGAATTAAAATACATGTTTTGGTATTAAAGTGCTTGCAGTAAATATTAAGGTTCTTTTGTAATTGTCGACTTGAACTTGAAAGTTAAATATATAATAAAATAATTACTATTTATTATATATTATTAAATATTAAGTGCCAAAAAATTTTCGCTGAATACCTATACAAAGCCTTTGAGCGGGAAAAGAATCAGCCCTCTTATCACCGTATGTGGCCCCAACACACAAAAAATGACACAAATATATTACATAGTCATCTCTCAGAGACTCATATTTGGCATTATACTGCAGGGAGAGGACTGTATGATAATTTAAGTTTTTAGAGTCATTTATTATGCTATTAATTTTTGCATATTTGCATGAATTTAAGTTTTCATTTTCAACGTTCATCTATAGTGGTGTAAGAATAGGTATACCCACTATACTACACAATATTATTGTTACGAGCTTGAGGTTCGTGACAATAAAAACTGCCGATTGAATTACCAAAATTAACACTTTAATTCACTTTACACTAATTAAAACTTAAACCACTAATAATTAATCACACTGATTCACTTTATTTCGCTCCGAAGCTTCGCTTGTCTCGCCAAATTCAATACTGCCCCGATCGCTTTTTTTTGCGCCCGAAACAAATATGGGCAACCTTCCGGAAAGCGGGGGAGGGAGGTGGGGAATGATTATAACACACCACGAAGCCGGCTGGTGGGGTTTAGTGGGTAAAAGTCTCCACAACGCTATTGAATGAGGGCGGGAGGTGCTCTTTAAACCATGTAAGAAATATAATTTTATTTTAGTACGCACATGTAAGCAAATTAATTTTTGAGACCTATAATATAATAGATTTCCACAAAGTAACGCCGAATTCTGTTAAATACAATTCAAAATAAAAAAAATACTGTTATCATCCCGCCATAGGAAATCCATGGGGCGACATCTTTTAAACAATCATTAAAATATCATACTCTGGCTGTGCTGGCTCTTTTTTTACTTCTGGACATACTGGCTGACATGGGTGTGAGGATACATAACCGTCCTCTGCCAGAGCGGTGGTAGTGTGCCAGAAGTGACGCTCTAGGTAGTTAAGCGGCAGAATCGACATTACGCAATCCCTACCTGATGAGTTCGTGTCTGCGCAAAGCATTATGCGTCAAAACTCATTATTGAAGCGATCATGTCGCACTTCCAAGCCTGGATACATCAACGAGTAGGAAGAATCGCCAACAGTCTTACACAGTGATTAGCTTTGTCAGATCGGAAGCGAATCAATGAGTAATGCGGTGAGCAAGACCAAGACCTGCATCTGAGATAATCACGGTAAGCCAAGCATGAGAACGGGAGCCGAAGATCCTAGTTATCCGAATTGGTTAAAACTTCTTGCTGCAAGCAGTTTTGTTTACTGTATAGGTGATGCTTGACGGCAATTCTCGTTAAAGGCCGTAGCCACCGTTTGCCGTACCGGAACCGTAACAGTCCTGAAGGAGGCTGCTAAGCAGAATAGGGACAGAACAACTTAGGTGATCATAGGGCGTTCATGCAGCCGTCTTTTTACTTTTGTACTTTTTAGAAACGGGGCCACCGTGCAGGCGCTCGGGGCCTCTGCGAAGAAGACGATGATTCGAAAGTGATCTTAAGACATTGTGAAGACACCCGTAGGGTACTAAGAGTAGTAAAAGCCGGCCCCGGGACTTGTTTGCATTCCAAAAGGGGATTCTGGAATTTATTAAATATATTGAAAGTAACGACCTTAAGGTTTTGGCTTTAGCAGATGGACGTAATACAGTTTACAAATTTTTTAAAAATGATAGGATAAGGAATACTGCCTTTCGGCACACATCAGCCAATGCCGAGGTCATTTGCCCATACAGACTGACTGCTGTTGACCGCGAATGTAAATTGCAAACCTTTCCAAAGCAGTAGGGCCAAAATTCAGATGAGACAGTATGGAAAGAAGGATTTCAGGCTCTTAGCTACGTCCCAAGAAAACCTGTTTTTCACAGTTATTTTATTTTGATTATGATCAACTATGACACAGGAAGCCTGGTAAGATGGCAGAACTCCTTTCCGACCTAAGAGTCTGCCGGGACAGGTCCAGACTCTTAACTATACCGTCGTCAAAATAGCAATGCTTATATTGTTGTGCTCCAGTCCGAGGGATATAGGACAATATCAAGTATAATTACAGGCTGTCAGGTATCTCGTCGTGGTCTGTTGGCTGCTGGTGGCCATGAACTGCAGCAGCCACTTACCATCAGGTGGACTGTAGATTCATTTGTTACTTCAGGTTTAAAAAAAAGACGGGATGCTGTGGCCCAAAGATCACGTTTTAAAATATCATACAATTCATTTGTTATAATAATATGCGTTTTTAGTTTCATTTAAATAGGTATTTCGTTATTATAATTACACTGCATGTTCATAAACTGCTCGCAATAATTGGAAGAATGTCATATAATAATGTCATTTTTACGTGGAAGAGCCATTATGGTTGTCTCACTGAGTATCAGAATAAAATAGCTGCCTAGTGCTGCGGTGCAGAGAACCAGAGACTTATCCTCAACCTCAGATTAGTCTGAGAGGGAACAAATTTCAGACACCGCAGTACAATTATTAGTCCGCGCACTCTATCTTGTCCCGGCAGAAGTTGGCCTTTACGCATGTAAAGACGCAAGTCGATAGAGATGTGCCACTTCATTTTAGCTCCTAACATCGGAAGCAGTTTGTTTTGTTTATACGAGGGTGGATTGAAAAGTACTCGGCCTAACCAAGAAAATAAACACATACTAAATCAGTTATATTTTTATTTTTCTACATAATCACCATCAAGTTCAATACACTTTTGCCACCTCCCCTTCCAAGCATTTAGACCGTTGAAAAAAAAATGATTCTTCCTTAGAGTCAAAATATGCGTCTACAGCTGCTTTGACCTCGTCGTTTGTCGAAAATCTTTGACCTCCCAAGTGCTTTTTTAGGTTAGGGAACAGAAAGAAGTCTGATGGTGCCAGATCAGGTGAATACGGCGGATGCGGTAACAGTTCAAAGCCACAGTTGTGAATTTCAGCCATTGACTGTACTGACGTGTGAACACGGGCGTTATCTTGATGAAACAGGACTTTTCTTCTGAGCATTCCTCGACGTTTTTCTTTTATTTCCTCTCGTAAACGACGTAGTAAGGTGCAGTAGTAATCAGAGTTTATAGTCTGACCCCTTTCAAGATAATCAATCATAATCACACCTTTCGAGTCCCAGAATACTGAAGCCATCACCTTATTTGCCGACAAAATCGACTTAGCCTTTTTAGGGGGTGGTGAACCAGGTCTTCTCCACTGTTTTGATTGTTGTTTTGTTTCCGGTGTACAGTTATGAACCCATGTTTCGTCCATAGTAACAAAACGATTCAAAAATCATCTGCATCGGCTTCAAATAACTCCAAACAGTCGCGTGAAATAGTCAATCGCGTCCTTTTTTGTTCAACTGAAAGCAGTCGCGGAACCCACCTCGCAGACACCTTGTGGAAACCCAACTCGTTGACAATGATGTTTTGAGTTCGTTCATAAGAGATGCCTATAATCTCGGCTATCTCTCTAATTTTTAATCTGCGGTCTTCCATTATTAAATCAAGTACTTTTTTAATATTTTCGTCAGTAGTTGACGTCGAAGGCCTTCCAGAGCGGGGTTCATCTTTCACACTCTCTCTACCACGCTTAAATTCTGCTATCCATTTTTTGACGGATGAATATGACAGAGCACAATCGCCTAATGTACTGACCATGTCATCATGGATGGCTTTTGATGATAGCCCCTTCTTATGGAGGTACTTAATGACGGCACGCTGCTCGATTTGCTCCACTCGCGGAAATTATGTCCGATTACTTACTTACTTACTTACTTACTTATCGTCACGCACAATCCCTAACGGGGTAGCCAGAGAGAACAGATCGCCAAGTGTCACGATCCTTACATACCTCTTTCGCTTCTTTCAGGTTCATTAACTTCTTCATACATGCACGTCTAGGTATCCGAGTACTCTTGACCCTCCCCTCTTCGAGCAATTTGCTCACATGGTCTTCGAAAGTTAGTCTCGGTCTACCTCGACACCTTTTAATATTTACTTTCGCTCTATATATTTTCTTCACCATTCGGTCTTCACCCATTCGTTCAACGTGCCCAAACCATTGGAGTACGCCCCTATCAATTTTTGTGATAATGGTCATCTTTCAATCCTGCCATATTGCGAATCTCTTCGTTTCGCTTTCGGTCGGCTATGGTAACGCCACACATTTTACGAAGAGATCGCATCTCCACTGCATTCAACTTGCTTTTATGCTTCTTCTGGCATACCCAGGTTTCGCTGCCATATAACAAAGTCGGTACCAAAACTGCGTTATGTATTGCAAGGCGTGCACTCTTCACCACGCCTTGCCTTTTGACTAATGCATTCAGGGCACCATTGACTTTGTTTCCGGCAGCGACACGCCTATCCACATCTAAATCACATCTTCCATCCCGGCTGAAAGCACTCCCCAAGTATACAATTTCATTTACCTGTTCTAGACATTCCTGATTTACCCATATTTCACATTTCGTTCTCTCTTCATCCTTTTCAAATACCAGAACCTTAGTTTTATTAGCATTCAAACGGAGACCTTTAATTTCACATTCCTCTTTCATACACGTGACTAATGCCTGCAGTTCTGCTTCTGATGGTGCAATAAGTACTGCATCATCAGCATACAGCAGACAATTAACTTTTATGTCACCCAATTTCACACCCAAACAGCTATCTTTCAGCTTCTGTAAACAGCTGTCGAGATACAGTATGAACAGCCAGGACGACATGACACAACCCTGTTTTACGCCCGCTTGGACGCTAAACATGGGTGACAGGTCATGCCCTACCCGCACACAGGCTTTACAGTCATAGTAAAGTGACTGCACAGCCCTTAACAATCGACCATCCACACCATATCCCGGCAACAGTTCCCACATTTTCTTCCTTATGATATATAACCTTATCAAATGCTTTCTCTAGATCCACAAAAGCACAGAAAATCTGGTTAACACTCAGAAGCTTCTCCGTGATCATGCGGAGAGAAAACATTTGATCCGTGCATCCTCTTCCAGGTCTAAATCCGCATTGTGCCTCCCATAAGAATTTTTCCGATTTCTCTTGCATCCTGCGTGTCAAAACCTTCGAATAAACTTTACTTGCTAAACTGGTCAAGCTGATCGCCCGATAGCTCCCGCAGTCAAAATGTGAACCTTTACCTTTATATAAAGGCACAATGACCGCGGATCACCAATCATCCGGGACATCTCCCGTCCGCCAGCACAAATTGCACAGCAGATGAAAGCTGTCCCAGACGCGAGGCCCACCGTACTTGACCATTTCAGCAGTAACTCTGTCTAGTCCCGCAGCCTTACCACATTTCAAACTTCGAATCGCACGTTCAATCTCTTTCATGCTGATGACCTCAGTGTCATCGAGGTCCGTGTCTGGCGTGCCAGTCACGGCGTCACCCCCGGATCCTTCACTAAGATCATGACACGCATACAATTCTCTATAAAATTCACTCCATCGCTGCATGACGTCCGATTTTTCTGAGAGGACGTCATTGGTTCTCGAAAGCACTTTGTTCATTCTTAAAGCTGTCGCACCACTCCGGGACCTTCCAACCTCTTTCCAGAAGAGTTTGGAGTTTTCCCTAAAGTTGTGCGACAACCTCTCGTCCGCTTCTATTCTACACCTTTCACGTACTTCCTCAATCAATGTTTTCGCATGAACTTTCTGCAGCTTATATCTTTCTTTCATCTTCTCTCTCATATGCTCATCGTTACTAGAGGCTAAGTAGTCTAACCATGCTTTTTTCTTCTTTTTTACAGCTTCTTTCACTTCGTCATTCCACCATGCATCTCTTCTTTTACTACTACCTCTTTTTGTCGTACCACATACTTCTTCCGCTGCACTTACCATTCCATCCCTAAGGTTCTGCCATGTTCTCTCCACACATTCTTTCCTGCCATCGATGGTGTCAAGCTTTTCGGCTACCCTCGTGTGATATTTGTCCCTAGTATCCGCTTCCTGACGCTTTCAGCTTCGGATGCGACAGACCGACTGTGGTTCTGTTACTGCCGTCCGGTGGCGCCAACCCGCGAACAAACCCCTAAATCTAGTAATTACTAGATAATGATCCGTCCCCAGGTCAGCACCCCTGAACACTCGTGTATCCATCACCTGTTTTCGCAGTCGGTCATCCACCAGGAACAAATCAATCATACTTCTCTCATTCTTTCTTTCTCTAGTGTACATATGGATCTTCCTGTGATTAAACATAGTGTTTGTCACAAGAAGACCCTTTTCCTTGCATACAGCCAGTATAAGCTTGCCAGCATCATTAACCCTTTTATCTCCAAACTTTCCAAGCACCGACTCGTATCCTGGTCGAGCGATACCTACCCATCCATTCAAATCACCACATACAACAGTTCTTTCGTTTCCCTTAACCAAATCTAGAACTTCTCTTACATTCTCCCAAAACTCCTCCAGCTCAGCCCTGGACGACGAAGCTACCGGCGCATAAACAGCCAAAAGGAATAACTTCGTCAGTCCCATTTTGAAGCGAACCCAGAGAAGTCTTGATTTCACAACCTTGTATTCAGTCATAAGATCGACCAACCGGGACGACAACAGCACTCCTTGGCAGGCGTTCTCGCTTTCCGGGACTCCGGACCAAATAGCTAACGTCCCGCCAGGGAGCTCTTCAATACCACTGCCTTTCCGTTTGGTCTCCGACATACACACGACATCTAATTCTCTTTCTTTCATTATTTCGATCAACTCATTCGTCTTATCTCTCATGCCTCCTCTAACATTCCACGTGCCAACTCTGCACTCCGTCCTCCACCTTCCGCCGTGTCGGGCTGTGCGTGACGGGTGGCGGTCCCCATCGCCGCTTTGCGCGCTGCATTCCACACCAACGGGGACGAGCTGGTGTGCGTCGCCTTGGGGGGACGCCCTAACCCTCGTTCGCATGGGTGCGCAGCTGTGTAGAATTGCAGCCCTGAAAAGGGCTGGCAGGGGTCGCGACGAGCACGCTTCTACAATGTCCGATTACTTTGTTAATAAATTTATAAAATCACAACTAATTATCGCACACGTTTCGAACTTCACACAATGAACTAGTCTGAACTGAACTAAATAATGTGGGTAGATTTGATTTTTAGAATTGAATGGATTGTGTTAGGCCGAGTACTTTTCAATCCACCCTCGTATCGATTATTGAAAATGATTGTTATAATATTTATATATAATGATATATAAATAGACATATAATGATTATGTATTTCAATAAAACAATAGTTTATCTAAATCTAATAAAGAATTACGATATACACTTTGAATATAATAAATACACGATAATAGCAGAGACAACAAATTCTTTCAGTAACCTAACAGTAATATAATATAATTACAATATTGTTAAATAGTCGCTTTTATTCGTATTTATTCATTTTGAATTTACATTTTTATGATTATGTGTTAATATATGTAAATATACGGATATTTATGTATTTACAATATAATATCGTAATATTTCTTGTTAAATATAATATTTATTGACTGATTGGTAGAGAATGCCTGTAGGCATTAAGTATCTTATATATCTTTTTTATTAAATGTAATAATTTTTTTAAATAAAAATAATATAATAAATTAATGACCGTATTTAGTACGTCATGTTGAATTCACACACCAATGATTGCTTTGTAATAGCGCTATCACATGTTAACATCTACTTCATTTAATAGACAAGCTAACATTTAATGGGTAAAGTGAAGTCATTTATCGAACAAAAATTGATTGACTCAAGGTGGAATGTAAAATACTACTATCAATTTAATATAAATCGGTAAGTTAAAAAATCGTGGATTGTTATGAATGGATTGATTAAGATAATTTATTATAATCAATAGATATAAATATTGTTAATCAATAGATAAAAAATAAAAATAAGTTAAAAGTTATTTTAATCATCCATTCATGCGGTGCTTTACCGCACAAAGCAGAGACCGAAATAAAAGAAAACTATGTGTTCTGCCTTATTCTCTCGCAGGTTATCCTATAGATATATATTTGTTTCTTATAAGTGCCACTTTCTCGTTTCATCGAGTTTCAAATCACATCGATTCTAAAAATGTTTCACTTTAATATGATATATTCGAACGATGATTGATTCTATGTAACATTTTTTAATCTGTGGTAATTGTAACCGCGCAATATGCGTGTTCGCATCTCTTGCTTTAGCTGCCGCCCACCCTCCAACTCCTCTTGATACCATTTTGTTCCTATAAGCTATATCTGCACAGCCTCGTACGACTAAGTCAGCGCGGCCAAGTTAGAATGCGCGAGGTTTTTTAATTTCTAGCACTTAATGTGACAATAAGTATAATAGAGGTGTAAGCTAGCTTTATGTATAATATTAATAATGTAATAAATTTGCTGCGTTCTGTATGAGAAAAAGATTTATCTGTTGTCTTTTGCCCAAATTGTAACATAATAACTTTCTATTTCGCATGATATGTGCAGAGAACTGGAGACCCTTTTTACTGGTAACGAGGCGTTCCATCTTAGTCTTTAAGGGACAACGCATTTCAATTTTGATTCTTAATCGAGAATAGGTTTTAACTATGGGCTAGAGTTAGAGTATCCACTTACCATCAGAAGGATTGTGTTTTTATTTGTCATTCTTATTTTATATCAAAAAATTGCGGGGCCATTATTTTCTGTTTTAGATTATAAACATTTCGTGTATATTATCGTCCGTGTATATGTGTACTACACTGCATCAAAATACATCAAAAGTAAATAAAAAGTTATTTTTTGCAACAGAACATTTTCGTAGTAAAGGACCAAAGTGGAGAAGTTCAAATAAAATTATAAAAATATTTGATTGTTAGATCTGTAAGGACCATTCAAATACAAAGTGTTCTTGTACTGTGTAAGAATAGGAATATCCTGCAGATACCGGAATAACGACTTCCAAGCTTCCGACGAGATTGCACGTACTGTAATGGGCTCCTTTATATTCGAAATATTCCTCATTATCATAAATATATTGAATATATTTTACTAGATACAATAAATAGCATTCAATTTCCAAAATTAATTCAGGATCAGGGCACCATCAGACAGATTGAAATGGCAAGGCTATGATCTCTTTTCTACGTAGAAGGACTTCTCTTATAACAACACACGGGTCTGTCTAGGTAGGGGGCCCACATTCCCCCACACAGGGGGCCTACACTGTACCCACTTCTGCTACCAAACAACAGTACGTGTGCTGCAGTGGTCTGGTCTGAAGTATATAGAGAGCCAGCACAAATGCAGACTGTTCATCCTAATCCTCAGAGGTGACAACGAATGTAGTCTCATGTTTGAAGGGCAGCTGGTCTCCATGGACTGTAGCAGTCACTTACAGTTACAGTTTTATTAAAATAAATAGTTTCACCACAATAATTTTTTACACTTAACATCAGGGGGTCGTACTCAAATAAGACGTAGCAACGTAGAAATCTAGTTAATAATAGTAAAAAATAATACTTTTTATATTTATGGGTAATGACAAATCCACAAAGCAAGGTCCTGATTTTCCTGAATCTATGGCGGCGGGAAGTTGTAGTTGCTCCACAAACAAAACGCGCCAAAGCCTAAATCACGCTTTTCAAAGTTCCTAAGTACCGCGATGTATACTCGTAGTACTAACACACGGAGCATCGGCCGCTCCCCTGACTAAACACTTTGCGCAGTGGGAGATCTCCCCTTTTCTCCACGGCCAAACTTCATACTTCCTGCATGATTCATCAGGTCTTAATTCTATTTATTGAACAGGCGCCTATCAGCGCGCTTGTCAGTATGATGTTGCCACTCGAAAACCGTTCTACCACATTTGATTTTTAATTCGTCTAGCTATATAATTGGTCAGCCTTTGCCGGTTCAGCCTACCGATCCTTTAGGCTATATAAAATATATACTTGTTCTGCCGCATATATCCTCAGAAGGAATTTATATCTTGCAATATATGTTATAAAAACACGCATTCTAAATAAATAAAGTAGTCGTAAAATCCTCGCATAGTAAAATTATAAATTCAAGTAATATTTCACTTCCGGTCCCTGGCTTTTCATACATGCAATATAAGAACGTGAGAGCTATGATCTGAATATTCAAACAGAATGCGTCTTTATGTTTTTAATATTTTATAGAAAATCATAAAAGAACATTTTTGTATTTTTATACAATTTTAGTTAAATTTTAAAGTCTTGTTACAGCCTATATAAGTCCCAAGAGATCGGGCCTACTTTCATCTCTAAGAGGGTTTTAGGGTAAATAAATGTCCACTGTGCTGTCTCAGTGCGTGCTGGTTGAATGTACATACTATTAGCGAATACATATGCACTGGGGCTAAAAAAATTATCAGCAAAATGTCCAACTAGGTTTCTTGCTGGTTTAAAAATGTCCCGCTTGCTTTGGGATTGGAACCCGGGATTTTACAAGCAGCTGTCGCGCTTACAACTAACCCAATGAGGCAGGCTTTTAATATACGATAATATTGAATACGTACATACATACATAAACACTCACGACCGTCGTCCAGAGGGGTAGGCGGATACTACAGACTTCCATTTGGCATGATCCTGACACACCTTTCTCGCCTCCTCCACATACATACACCTACGCATACATGCTCGTCGGTTAAGGGTACTCCTAATTTGGCCCGTTTTCAATACATCGCCAATTTGGTCGGTAAATTTTCGCCCGGACGTGCCTTTCCAACTCTGCCGTTCACTTCTGCAACATAGATAATAAATATTCAATAATAGCAGAAACATACACCTGCTTAATTTCCTTTACATGATTTGTAAGGAAATCAATGGATGCAGGTGGCTCAGAACCGTGCTTTTTGGCATTATTTTGAGCAGGTCTATTTTCAGCAATGGACTTATTATGGGCTGTAATAATGATGATGGTTGGATATTGGCTTTGAAATCCCATAAGGCTGCAGCGACATTATGGTTGTAGCACGAATGGGTCGACTTAACCGAAGTAGAACCACGCTCTCACTGAATATCAGCTTAATGCTGCTGTGTTTCATATGGTGAGTTTAGAGAACCAAACCCTTTTTATTGATAACGAGGAATTCATCTTAGTCCTCGAGGGTGACAATGCATTTACATTTTGATCGTTAATAGAAGATAAACGTAGATGTTTATGGGCCGATTGTGTGCTCATTTGTCATCCTTATTCTATAAAAAATGCAGCTTACGTAAAGATCAACTTGTAGCGTTGTACGAACTGTTTTGTTAACTATTCACATTGAAAATTAGTAATTTTCAAATGTAGAAAATTATAGATTTCGGTCCCATTTTGAGAATGTGAGTTTTCATCAAATCTCCACGGGTGTGTGTGTATGTATCTATGTATGTACGTACGTACATAAATAAAACTTTGTTGTATAATATTTTAAAACGTGTCAACCGATCGTGATGGGTGACACGGCGTTTCAAAGTCTTTATTAAGATTTCGAGCTGATTAGATTTTTTAGTCAAATGCGTCGAGATGTTTCAGAGTTTTCAAAAAAATAAAATTAAAAACTTATAAGCGGGAAGTTCCAGGGATGACCTTTTTGAGGTTTTCTAAAATTGTTGAAGCTATTAATAAAACCCACGCCTTAAATTAACAAGTTCGTAAAATACGAAGTTGGGTCAGAATACGTTAACAAAAGAACTTTTCGAGAGTACATAGCCACTCGAAATACTCCTGTAAGATAGGTGAGAAGTAATTTGTCAAATATTTTTTGTTAAGCTACGGTCTACCACAATTTATCACTGCGGTTTCCAGAGAATAGGAGTCGTGCAAGACATAGAAAAATTCTTAACTTGTCGCACTTGACTGAGAGTTACAGACGGAAAAGATCGTAATCAGAAGCTCTGGTCATGTGAAATAAAATTAAGGTTATTACATAGTGTGTTTGTTAGAAGACGTGGCACTAGGCAGTAGGTAGTTTTTGTCTGCCAAGGAGTCCATACTGGTAGGTACAACCCTCTTATGTATTTTACTATTATGTATTTATTATTACTATGTATTTGACTTAGTTATCAGAGGTTACAACGCATCTGTAGTCTTATTTTTTAAGAAGAAATTCGGTCTTAAGGATAATATTTGTGCTTTATTTCTAAGAATTCGTCAAAATACACGCAGAAATTATTAGAAAGATTATAATTAGTGGAAGAAACTTTGCCACAGAGAAGAATGTTGATCTGCTAGGATTTCTCTTTGCGTCTAACTCGGCTCTCAATGACGGGGAAACACATTACCGATCATCTCGCGGTGTGAGAACTCCATGCAGGACGTGCCGTTTGCACGCTGCTCAGTGCGCAAAGCACTTCTCTCCATGGACGTCCACAAGTCGAGTGGGCTTGATGGAGTCCCACCCGTTGTGCTGGAAACGTGTGCTCCAAAGTTGGCACCAGTCTTAACGCATCTTTTCCGGTAATCCTAGGCGTATTCCCAAGCTCATATAAGACAACTTTGGTGCACATGATACCAAAAAAGGCAACCGCTTGGATCCGTCTAACTACAGACCTATCGCTATCAATTCTTTGTTCTGCAAAATAATGGAAACAATTATATTGCCAACTCATGAGGTGCCTTCAGGATCATCAGCTGATTAGTGACCACCTGTACAAATTTCGCTCGGGTCGCTCAGCTGGTTATTTTCTTGAGACGTGCAGTTTCATGGTCACTTGGAAGAGAACGCCAAGTTGGCCTCTAAAAAGCTTGGCGTGCTCAGCAGAGTGGGACAGTATTTTACGCCAACAAAATGCCTGCAACTTAACAAGGCGCAGATTTGGCCTCAAATGGAATACTTTTCCTAGCTCTGGGCAAGGGCTTCTCAGTGCCAGCTCCTTCCATTTGATCGCATCTAACTCAGAGTGGTTCGAATCATCGGTGACCGAGCCGTTTGTGAACGGCTTAACACACTAGCACTGCAAAGAGATGTTACGGACTTTTACTGTTAAAGAAATTTCTTTGGCAGAGATCCTTATACACGATCCACATGCAACACGTCCACCACCGATTACTCGCGATGACGGACCCCGCGGTGACTCTACTTTAAAATAACTTTTATATAGATATACTATGTCTCCAGGCTAGCTGAAACCCTAAATATTAGCGGGAAGGATTGACTTGGCATTTGCATTTTGATTCTTAATTGGAGATAAATGTTGATGACTATAGGCCACAGTATTCACTCACCATCAGGTGGACTGTCTGCTTGTTTGTCACTCATATTGTATGACAAGAAACAAATGTGGTGGAAGCACTTTGAAGGGAAGTGAAATAAAACATAAAAATATTTCACGGCGAATTATATATTTTTCAAGCACAAGTGTGGCGTAAAATATAATATAAAAGTTTAATTTTATATCAAATATGTGTAATTGTTACAACCCCTCTTTTAAGATTTAATATTTGTATGATAAGTCAAAAGTATATTTTCTTTCTGGTGAAATTGTTTTATAATATCGTCATCTTATTCATTCTATAGGAGGTCTAAAGCCATTTAATTAAAAAAAATAACTGACTCTCAAGGTGGTACGTAGATGGCATGTTGTTATTAAAACAGCCTGCCTGAAGTTATTAACAGTGGTAGAGCCACGCGGCAGCTTTGCTGTTGAACGTATGGGGCAAAATTCCGCTCAAGACCAACTGCTCGGGGAAAACGGAGCAACAAGACCAAGGCGACCCCTGCCACGCTGTCCGTGAATTTCTGCAATATCGGGGGACTTCACTCTAACCTAAACGCCGTCCACTACCATCTCGAGACAGCGAGGCCGGCTCTGCTCTTTCTGACCGAGACGCAGGTGTCCTCTCTGGCTGATGTCTCGTATCTCTCCTACCCGGGGTACAAACTGGAACACTCCTTTGTGCCTCGGGCTGGTTTGCGTTTACGTCAGAGAGGACATCTATTCTCGACGCCTCGGCAGACTTGAAGGTTTGGACCTATCCAGTCCATATCCATCATATATCCATCTACCAGCGCTCAAAAAAAGAAGTATAATTCCGCCTCTAGGTCCTTCAAAAGAGTCATTGCCAAGGCAGTCAGAGCACATAGGCAGAATTGGCGAGAAACTAGTTCGCCTTCCTTCTGGAACCCGTGCACTCTGGTCTCTCGCCAAGGCTGTCCAGGGGAATTTCTGTCAGCCATCTCTTCCATCTCTGCACAGGAAGGACGACTCACTGGCCCATACCGCAAAGGAGAAAGCCGATCTTCTAGGCTCTTTCTTAGCGTCCAACTCGAATCTCGATGACGGGGGGGTGTACGCCGCCGACAATCCCGCGTTGTGAATGCTCCATGCCGGAAGTGCAGTTCACACAGCGCTCGGTTCGCAAGCCACTCCTCTTCCTGGATATACACAAGTCGAGTGGGCCCGACGGAATCCCCCCAATCGTGCTGAGGACGTGTGCTCCAGAGTTGGCACCGGTTTTAACGCGTCTTTTCCGGTACTCCCACTCCCTAGGCGTAGTCCCGAAAGCATGGAAAACGGCTTTCGTTGACCCGATCCCTACAAAAGGTGACCGCTCAGACCCGTCCAACTACCGGCCTATCGCCATCACCTCCTTGTGGAGTCCATTGTAAATTGCCAGCTCATGAGGTACCTTGACGATCACCAGCTGATTAGTGACCGCCAATACGGTTTTCGCCGTGGTCGGTCAGCTGGTGATCTTCTGGTCTACCTAACTTACAGATGGGCGGAGGCAGTAGAGTCAAGGGCCTCCCCCTTTGGCCGTTAGTTTGGACATTGCGAAGGCCTTCGATCGGGTTTGGCACAAAGCGCTTCTTTCAAAGCTCCCTTCCTATGGGCTTCCCGAGAAATTGTGCGATTGGATCACCAGCTTTCTTGCAGATCGGAGCATCAAGGTCGTTGTAGACGGTGCAAGCTCCGATTGCAAGCCTATTAACGCTGGTGTTCCACAAGGCTGCGTGCTATCGCCAACGCTGTTTCTTCTGCATATCAATGATATGTTGCAAACTCGTAACATTCATTGCTATGCAGATGACAGCACTGGTGATGCTCTTTACAATATTTCTCGGGAAACGTCTCCGAGTGCCGGGACAAACTTGTGTCTGAAGTCGAGTCTTTGCTGAACAGAGTCTCGGATTGGGAGCGACTAAATCTAGTCCAGTTTAACCCCCAGAAGACACAAGTTTGCGCGTTAACCGCTAAAAAGAACCCTTTTGTCGTATCTCCTCAGTTTCTCTCTCTTCTCCTTGTTGCCTTAGCCAGTATCGAAATCCTCGGCGTCGACATATCGAGTGACGTGCAGTTTCGTGGTCACCTGGAAGAGAAGGCCAAATTGGCCTCTAAAAAGCTTGGCGTGCTTAGCGGAGCGGGACAGTATTTCATGCCGGCACACCGCCTGCAACTTTACTAGGCACAGGTTCAGCCGCACATGGAATACTGTTCTTATCTCTGGGCTGAGGCTCCCCAATACCAGCTCCTTTCACTTGACTGCATCCAGCGCGGAGCGGCTCGAATTATCAAAGACCGAGTGCTTTCCAATCGGCTCGATTCACTGGCGCTGCGAAGAGATGTTGCATCTCTTTGCATTTTCTTTCCCATATACCATGGAGATTGCTCTGAGGAATTGTTCGAATTAATCCCAGCCGCCAAATTTCGTGAACACACTACGCGGCAAACGTCCCGATACCATCCACACCATCTGGATGCTTCGCGGTCCACCACTGTACGTTTCAAGAGGAGTTTTCTTCGGCGTACAACCTCTCTGTGGAATAGTTTACTATCAGCGATTTTTCCGGACCGATAAGAACTGGGGACCTTCAAGAAAAGAGCGTACTCCTTTCTAAAGGGCTAGCAACGCACCTGCAATTCCCCTGGTGTTGCGGTTGATCATGGGCGGCGGTAGTCACTTAACATCAGGTGAGCCGCATGCTCGTTTGCTCCCTCTTCTATAAAAAAAACGTGGATTGTTATAAATGTATTGCTATATTAAGATAATTTTATTCAATATTGTTTACTTTATTTATTTAATAAATTTGTTATTTTTATATTGTTTCTTTTCATAGTTAAAATTTATACCAACTATCTTTAAAGTACCGCACAAATAGAAGACCAAGACAATAAGAATCACTATGTTTTTTTAAATAAATACCAGCAACAGTATTTTTTCAAGAGACAAAATAGACAGTAGTTAAAAAGCAGATTCGAAGCCAAAACCTTTTAATTCGCGGTTTATACAATATTCCATCTCAATATCTCGCACACTAAATCCTATAGATATAAACAGAGTTATTATGGAATATAAGCCTTAATTTGCAGAGCAGGTGCAGAATAAGTAATATAGGGGAATGGTAAAGAAAATTAATTAAAAATAAATCAAACATTTTGTCCCTTTTATCTTTTAAATTCAGAATGCTTGGCAATGCATTATTTTAACAAATTGTCGTTCATACAGTAATACATGTCAGTCACACATTCGTAAAGGCCCGCATCCACTAGGCTCGCCGAGCCGAGTCGAATCGAATCGCAGTAAGTCGCCTCTTTTATATTTGCCATGAAACTGCGTCCATTAGTAACGATCCGCGGCGCACCAAACTCAATCGACCGTGCGAATTGCTTCGCAGGCTTTGAGTATTAAACCAATTAATACTCAAAGTTCGTAGGCGAATTTCTTCACCCATGAGATTCGATTTCATTCGGCGCGCCTCAGTCGACGCGGAGAAGTGGATGCGCTCTAACGTATTTTTATTAGTTTCTATTTAGTTTTCATAAAAATCTTTTTGTTTAAATAATAATGAGAGAAGAACTTTTTCATAGGACAAACGAAAGTATTGAAACCATTTTACTCGTATTTTCAAAAACATTTAATAATGCAGTAACGTTATATTATTTTTGAACTATGGCATAAAATTTGAATTCTGTGAATATTTGGATAAAAATAACCCTGCATGTTTGCATCTTTTCAGTGTCGCTTTTTCTTTGCATCGAGTTTCAAATGACAACGATTTTAAAGAACTTTTCACCTAAAAAATATATATTGCTCCAAAATTCGGAAGTAAAGCTTCTACTTCACTCTGGTGGTATACGACGTCGTGGTACTTCCCCGGCTCGAGCCAGTCAACCCGTGCAACATCAAAAGCTACCGTGTATTTTATAAATAATTAATAAATATCCATATAAAATAAAACGCGTAATTCTCGCATAACACGCGACGTATACCCCGTACAATATGAGCAACAATATAACATTGATGTCAATGCTGCCTCGATTGTTAATTACGCTGAGCTCGCAGCTATACGTATCAAGTGGTTCATTGGAATTATTACATATTAATTACAAAATTGTTACTAATTTTCCTAATTTAAATATTTTTATGAAATTCGTTTTTGAATAAACTAATTTTACGGATCTTATTGTTTTATTTACATTTACTTTTTTAGCTCTTTAGTTTACGACGTTTCGGGCGTTTCACAGCATCCACGTACTGATAGCTGTACTCATCATGTACATTGATGTTACAAGGCATCAAAAAATTTGCGAATAAAAATAGCTCGATGAGTGAATTTGAATAAAACGTTAAAATTAATTTTAACTTTTTTAGATTTTTTAATTCCCGATGTTACTGATGGTTTACAGTTCTATAACCACGGGGATGGGGGGGGGGGTTGCACAGACAGGGGTATTTTAACATTTAATTGTGGCAGCACTGTCGTCGCGCCGCAAGCGAAACATACTGAAGCCTAAGTCACGCTATCAGTATTCCGAACCATAAACAGTATATATAGAACAACTCCGAACCATCACACGGAGCGTTGGCCGCTCCCCGGGCAGAACACCTTGCCCGGCGGGAGATCTCCACTATTCCTCCCTCGGCCACATAATTGTGGGTAAATGTAGATGTTTATGGGCCGCAGCATCCAATTGTTATCAAGTGAACTAACTTCGTGCACGTTTGTTACCCTTATTCTACAAAAATTATCAAAAATATACAAAGGTTTCCCACAGTTTCATTTATTGCAGAATTAGCGTTATCACGTGAAATGTTTGTGTTACAAAATAAATACTAACACGGGAAAAGGTATAATTGTTCAATTAAAAACTTTTATTTCCCAGCGAATAGGTTTTGTTTTTCTTTCAACTTCGAAGCTTACGGTGCTTTGCAGAAACAAAAGAAAATATTCCTTTGTCATTTTTCCCTTACTATCCTTTTCCTTCTGAAGTTAATTTATTTTTACAGGGAATTATAATTTGTGTGATATCAAAATGGTATTTCAAAGTTAGTTACTAATTAATTAATTTACTATCTTGTAGTATAGAAAAAATATTATTGTCTTTACCAATACCTTGTTAAGATTGTGTAATTTAAAACTGAACGCACCACATTGTATTCTTGGTAGATTTTATCACTTTTATCATGTAAAATATAATGACAATAGAACGCAATAGAAAGGATGAGCAGTTTTTGATATTATGATATGTTTATAGTACCAAAGTATACCAAAAATATAAGGGAAGCACGTGTACTTTCAAATTAGACTTGACATTTAAAATAAAAAGTATTAGATCTTTATAATACTTTTCATTTTAAAGAAATTTTAATTTTTAAAGTATAAATTTATGTAGCGAACAACATTATTTCTGTATAAAAATCACTGAGTCTAGTTGAACTTCCCTTTTCCTAATGATTTCTTAAATTTATGTGAACACTACACATTGAATAAAACTAAATTTATGGATTTTATCGCGTTTAATTAACTACTTTTACTTATTTTTAATTGTGTAGTGGAAGTCTGCAGTCTGTGAACATGTTCAAGATCGTCCCCACTATTACATCAGATTTGATAAACCATAAATTCTCGTAAAAGAACACCGATTCCAACCAAGGATGATACGGGAGGTTATTGAAATTAAAAAACATCCCAATTTCAATAGAGAAGATGAATGGGTGCTGTCATCCGCTCAGGATCCTATAATTAACAAAATTAAACCCAAACCCAAGCAAACCATTGCAAGTCTTCAAGATACTGTAAGCTCGTTTTGCGTAGATCATCATCATCATCATCATCATTAAAGCCCTTCACAAGTCCACTGCTGAACATAGGCCTCCCCCAAGTAATGCCACAAAGCACGGTCCTAAGCCACCTGCATCCATCGACTTCCTGCATGTCTTACCAGGTCGCCACTCCATCTAGTGGGGGGTCGACCTACACCACGCCTACCGGTACGAGGCTGCCACTCGAGAACCTTTCTTCCCCATCGGTTATCGGTTCTTCGAGCTATATGGTCGGCCCATTGCCACTTCAGCTTACTAATCCGTTGGGCTATGTCGGTCACTATGGTTTTACTGCGGATATCCTCATTTCTGAGTCTATCACGCAGAGAAACTCCGAGCATAGCCCTCTCCATAGCTCGCTGAGCGACCTTGAGCGTCCTCATACGGCCAGCAGTGAAGGACCACGTCTCTGATTCGTAAGTCATCACTGGCAACACGCACTGGTTGTACACTTTAGTTTTAAGAGATTGAGGTATACCTGAAGAGAAGATGTGTCGTAATTTCCCGAACGCTGCCCAGCCGAGTTGAATCCGTCGATTGACCTCTCGGTCGAAGTTGGACTTACCTAGTCGGACTATTTGTCCCAGGTAAACGTACTCGTCAACTTCGAGCATAGTGATCCCAACAACTACCGGCATAGGTGAGACATGGACATTAAACATGATCTTTGTTTTTTCCATGTTGCGTAGATCGGACCGAAGAAAACACGAAACGTCGGGAATTAAAAAAAAGTAAGAAAAAGTAGTTAATCCTATACTATTAAACGAGCAATTCTTGTATATAAATATATATATATATATATATATATATATATATATATATATATATATATATATATATATATATATATATATATATATATATATATATATATATAATCGGGATCTCGGAAACGGCTCCAACGATTTTCGTAAAATTTAGTGTCCAGGGAGTTTCGGGGATAATAAATCGATCTAGCTAGGATTTATTTTTAGAAAATGTCTTTTTGTCCGCGTTTTTAGGCAATGAAAAACTGCTACAATATCGTTAGAATAAGAAGGTAAATTTTGACAGATTGTTAGTGATTATAAATAGCTTAATTGGTATAATGGTCGGTTACAGAATCTTAAAACCGCGGTTCGAGCCCAGACCGACCGACCGACTTTTTTAACTTTTTTTTTTCATGTTCTTTTCTTTTTTGAGAAAATCAATTTTTTCGAGCCCTTTTTTTAGTATTTTTTAAAAACATGAAAATTTAAATTAAAATAATTGCACTCATGATTTTTTATTCATATAATTAGTTCCGTTTTTTCTGTTATGTCGCTAAGATCAAAAAATATTATTTATATTTCATTAGTATGTAATTTGTATCTAAATATAATTTCCAAAACACATGAATTAAAAAAATCGAGCGAAAAATACCGAGCAAAGCTCGGTCAACCAGGTACTAATAATATAAAACGCGATAAAAGCCGAAAATTTAGTTCTATTCCCTTTCCAAACTTCTGCCGCTAAGCAGCAGTGCCTGTAGATGATTTCCGGTATGAAGGGAATAGAGCGCCATTACGACTCAAGCTGTGAGACTCCATTTTAGTCCTCAGAGGTGACAACGCGTCTGTACCTTCTTTGTTTGAGGTTGGTTGTTGGTTCGTCAGGTGCAATGTAAGTTCATTCGTCTCCACAAATTCGTAAACATGGTTTGATTTGATTTAAAATCTCAACTCAGAACTTGAAATTTATAATCAAATATATACTTCCATTTCTGAACTTCCTCCTAAGCAAGGTCCTGAGCCACCTATATCTGTTGAGTTCCTGCATCCCTCACGAGGTCATTTACACATCGCTAAAATTAATTCGGTAAGCAACATGGTAGATATTTGTTTGTATATATACAATTTTTTTATATGTTACAATAATTTTTTTAAATATTCTCCTCAATTTTCACATTTTCTTTATTTGGGAACGATGCGGGAATAATCTACCTACTTTTTTAATACCAAAGGCAAATTTAGGCCACAAAAGTATTTTTTACTATTTATTGTTTTCTTTTATGTGTAAAATTTTATTAGTTATTTGTAATCAATATTTAAACAAATAGAAAGAATTAATTGAAGCTGATAAACTGTATTTATGGTTTCAGAATTTTTAAACTTACCCCCATTTTGTGACAAGTAACATAGTTTTGGTAAACGATGAAACTCGCAGTGTTGCCATTATAAATAAACGTTCTAAAGCTATAGTTAGTGCCTACGTTAACAGCGTTAGAGAAAAGTTAACAATTATTTAAGCTGTATTAACTTGTGCATATGGTCTAATTTTATTTATATCACTCCATTTCGTGGGCGGCTCTCCTACACTTCGCTTACTGGTACTCGACTGCCACTCGAGAACCCACATCGGTTATCAGTTTTTTAAGCTACATGACCAGACCATGGCTACTTCAGCTTACTGATCCGTTGTACTATATCAGTTACTGTGGTTTCACTTCGGATCAAAGACTATCACTAACCGAGCATAGCCCTCTCCATACCTTGCTGAGCTACCTTGTTTCTTCTCATATGGTCAGCAGTGATGGACCACGACTCTGTATATCTATATCATGACTGACAACATCCAATAGTTGTATTGATCTTCTTTCCGAGCTTTAGGTATACGTGCCGCAAAGGTGTGTCGTAATATCACTAACGCTGCCCAGATGAGTTGCAACAATCGATTGATTTATCTGTCGAAGTTGGAATCACCTAGTTTAACAATTTTTCCTCAGTACTACATACTCAATCATTATGTGTAATTCTATCGTGTCAATAAAGAATATTACGAAAAAAAATTGTTATTCCTTAGCTCTTTATTCTAGAATGATTCCCCTTAGAAACAGTAAAAATATTTTTACTAAAAGATGGGCAATATTTTTCTATGCAGGTTTAAGTAATTTTTGCATTGGTAAAAATTATTTTTATTTGTTAAATTCCGACTTGAATAAAACATAAAAATAAAGTGACAGGAGACAAAGTCTGTCAGAGTTGGATAAAAAATTTCCTCTCGTGAGATTCAAATGACTGAAATGTAACAAATATATATAATACTGTAATACTGTAACTACAGATTTCATGTAACATGAATCTCCTTGACCGGAATTTAAGTTAAAAAACGCCGCAAATCTTCATTTTGGTCTTTTAACAATATCAATAATGTACCCAGATTTGCCACACTTGGCAGGCAGGTTGGCAACGGCAGTTCTTTTTATTTTATTTTTGTTGAATTATCAGGAGGATGCTATTGCACATCTCCTGTATCAGATTTCCTCACCCACGGAAAGATATAAGGTGCCTAGTAAATATTCTTGAATCACCGCTCCTCTGTGGCAGAATCTCCTCTATGAATCATAAAATGTTCCGTTGTGGACTTTTATACGCTGTAATGGATGTATAGATGTATTCTTTCGCGACAAAAGCAAAATATAAAATAAATATTATACTAGTGTGAGTAAAGAAAATACTATAAAATAAAATACAGTAATATGAGTACACATTCGGAGAACATCAGTCCATAGTAAACCTGAGCAGACCACCTCCATAAGCAGCATCTATTCACACGTGAAATGCACGTGGCAGCCACCGCCTATCTCGATCATATTAATGGGTAGAGACACGACGATGCCCAAAACAGAGACACTGACAGAAAAACGGTCTCCGCTTCTCTACACTCACCACAAGAAAGACGTAAAGAAACATAAGTAAAAATTCATTAGGCCAATATTTTACGCTTGTTGTCTGTGAGAGTGTAATCTTTCTACTGTGTAACCGAGTCATTCGTGCTACAACTATAACATAGCTGCGGCATGACTCCACCAAGTACATAACTATTTCATATACTTGATAGAATCAGGCGTTACTTTGCGGAAATCCATTATAATAAAAAATAAAAATATAAATTTCTTTGCAACTTTCCGCTAAACATATAAAATGATGTGTCTTACCTGGATTGAAGCGCACCTCCCGCCCTCCCTCAATTGCATACACTAACTCCGTCACCACTAGACCAAGCACCACTACTCTCAACACCACTATTCCAGGCAAGACACACCATCGACGATAATACGACACGTGTTTCGCCTCTACACGAGGCATCCTCAGGTAGTATAGACTCTACGGCGGCTGACCGCTAATCAGCCGACGTAGAGTCAGCATAATAGCATTGATAACTCGACCATAGTGCCACCTAAGGTCAGTAGTGATGGACCACGACTCAGTATATCCATCCATCCAATAGTTGTATTGATCTTCTTTTCGAGCTTTATACCTAAAGCTCGAAAAGAAGATCAATACAACTAGAGCAATATTTTTCTATGCAGGTTTAAGGAATTTTTGCATTGGTAAAAATTATTTTTATTTGTTAAATTCCGACTTGAATAAAACATAAATATAAAGTGACAGGAGACAAAGTCTGTCAGAGTTGGATAAAAAATTTCCTCTCGTGAGATTCAAATGACTGAAATGTAACAAATATATATATATATATATATATATATATATATATATATATATATATATATATATATATATATATATATATATATATATATTTATATGTGAGTAAATAAAAGACTATAAAACAAACTACAGTAATATGAGTACACATTCGGAGAACATCAGTCCATAGTAAACCCGAGCAGACCACCTCCATAAGCCTACCTCAATCATATTAATGGGTAGAGACACGACGATGCCCAAAACAGAGAAACTGACAGAAAAACGACCTCCGCTTCTCTACACTCACCACAAGAAAGACGTAAAGAAACATAAGTAAAAATTCATTACACAGCTATTTCCACCGTTGGCTTTCTAAAATGTCAACGAAATAGATTTTACTCGAAATGCAAAATGTTTTGGCACAGTGGCGTTAATAAGTATATTGTTTTAACAATTTATGTTAACTAGCTAACTTGGAATACATTCTTTCTTTCTTTGAGTTATAAATAGCATTGATAACTCGACCATAGTGCCACCTAAGGGTATACATTTTGTAATTTTTTTTGGTAATTAATAAATATGAACATGACTAATTTTGGTCCACAAATATAGAATATCCGTCACCACTAATCCCAGCACTACTACAGTAGGAAAGGCGTCAACGTCGATATTACAACACGTGTTTTGCCTCTAAAAGAGGCATTCCTAAAATGAAGTAGTTTGCGGTGGCTGACCAATAAGTAATTATATAGAATTTGTTAATAACTTACAGTGCCACCTAGTAGTGGTAGGTGGCACCTGGTGGTGTAGGGTTTAGGAGCCAGTATAAATACAGGCTTTGAGGCATTCCAACTTAGTCCTAAGGTGTGACAACGCATCTGTCTTTCTTTATTTAACGCAATTTATACTGTGGAAAACCTTTGTTCTATGAAGTACCAACAAGAATTCGAGCGGGACTTTTTATAATAACAGATTCGGAACCCGATTTTTTGAGATTGTAATCTGTAACTTTAGTCAAGGGTAACTGAATGCTGATTTTTATTATTGTTACGAGCTTGGGTTTATAACATAAAAAATTGCTAATTGAGTTACAAAAATTGACACTTTATAAATTGACAATTACAGAACACAATTTACAACTTAAAACACACAAATAATAAAACAAAATTGTATTACTAATCACTTTAGTTCACAGTTGAATCGCTTCGAAGTGTTCGCTTGAATTTCCAATTCTATAGTGACTGGGTCGCGGACTCTACCGGACTTATATAGTATCTACTTATATACTAGTTAGTATCTACATTAATATTAAATAAGTGAAATATAATTTCACATCTAGCTTCTTTTGTTAGTTTGCGTTTGTTACTCGAACATGAATGTATCTTCATATTAAAGTGATCCACTTCATTCAAAGTTGACAGCGGAGCGCCGTAGACTTGTATCATTAATGGAGAAGTCTGAACCTGAATGTTTGTTTCTTTGTTGTTTTGGAAAAAAAAGTTTTGTTATTACGAAAATTTGTCGCAAATATTTACTAAGAAGAGGATATTTTGTCATACCTAAGAGTCAGTCTGAGCAGGTACAACCCTCTTACACATTAAATTAAAATTAAAAAATTAAAAATTAAAATCCGACTTTTAAGAAATTAAAAATAATGAAAATTAAAATAATTTCACATTTTAAAATTGGTACTTCAGTTATTCTTCAATACACTATGTCTTAGCACCAATTTGAGGATAGTAAATTATTTTATTCTTTTTAGTTCTTTGAAGTAGGCTTTTACACAGGGGGACACGTCATTTAATTTTCACGCACATTTACACTTATAAATTTTTACAATTTCATAGTACTGAGATAAAATGAGTCCTTTAATTCTAATCAAAAGCGAAAGTCCACTTCAAAACTTCTGATTTCTGGGGATTGAGCTCAGTCGCTTGCGTGCAATGAAATTGAAGGTAAGCATTTAACCCCCCTAAGGTTATAAATTTATAAAAATTTTCGTTCAAGCTGTCTTTATATTCTTCTACAAATTATTTGAGACTCTTGTTCAGGACTGAAGATATTTAATAATGCAAAGGTACTTAAAGAGCTCAGACAGAGAAACAAATAAACTCGACTCTACACAATTGCCTATTCGATGGTAGACGCAAGCATAAAAGATCAAATATCGCAAAAATTTAGACAATGGCTGAATGGTTATGAAGAGGTTCCAGGGAAATTTATTAAAAAAAAAGAACTCAGTAGACTTGCGCTTACTGTGTTGACATAATATGACGATTTGTTTTCTATTAAAACTACCGAAAAAGGTGTTTTACTGAGTAAAAAATTGTATTAAATAAGGGTCGCCTAGTAGTTGAAATCCGACCTTAATTCATTATTTTTTTAATTTTGTATTAGACAAACTGTATTTGAATTTCTACACTCAGTATTTGTATATATTATTTATACTTTTAACTGCTCATTAAAAATAAAACACAGATATTTAATAAACAAAATATAAAATGAAAGTTTTTGTCTTCACTTACTACATTCCGCACACTCTTGAAAAGGAATTTTAGGAAGCAAAGAAAATCTTAGACTATATATGTGCAAGTTATGCTATACTCTAAGAATAAAGTTCACATCTCGTTCAATGAATATGTCAGTAATTATTTTGTTGGCAAATCAACAAATTTTTAATTTAAAAGTATATCCAAAAATAAGAAACTGCGTTGCCAACCCGCCTGTCAAGCGTTTCTCTGGCAAACTATGTCAAATATCCAGCTTAAGAGGTAGTCTAATCTATGGAGAGTGCCCTATTTAGCCGTGGACTCCTAATAGTCTGTAATAATTTAATTAATGAATGAATTGTTGTGAATAAATAAGAGCCGAGCTACAGTCAACAAACAATAAGATAATATTTCATATAGAAATTGTAAATATTAAGAATGTAATTATTATCTCTGTTTTTTATTCTTTTTAAAACTGCAGTCCATACTGACATCAACTTCAAATAAATAAGAATACGAATGCGTTGTCACCTCTGAGAACTGGACATCCACAAGTCGAGTGGGCCTGACGGAAATCCTCAATTGTGCTGAGGACGTGTGCTTCAGAGTTGGCACCGGTTCTAACGCGTCTTTTCCGGTACTCGTACTCCTGAAGCGTAGTCCAAAAATCATGAAAGACGGCTTTCGTCCACCCGATCCCTAGAAAAGGTGACCGCTCACACCTGTTCAACTACAGGCTTATCGCCATCACCTTCTTGTTCTCCAAAACAATGGAGTCCATTGTAAACTGCCAGCTCATGGGGTACCTTGAGGACCACCAGCCGATTAGTGATCGCCAATACGGTTTTCGCCGTGGTTGGTCAGCTGGTGATCTTCTGGTCTACCTAACTCACAGATGGGCGGAGGCAGTAGAGTCCAAGGGGCAGGCGTTGGCCGTTAGCTTGGACATAGCGAAGGCCTTCGATTAGGTTTGGCCCAAAGCGCTTCTTACGAAGCTTCCTCCCTATGGGCTTCCCGAGAAATTGTGGACCTTGATGTTCCGATCAACAGGAAAGCTGGTGATTGTGGATCACCAGCTTTCCTGCTGATCGGAACATCAAGGTCGTTGTAGACGGTGCAATCTCCGATTACAAGCCTATTAATGTTGGCGTTCGACAAGGCTGCGAGCTGTCACCAACGCTGTTTCTTCTGCATATCAATGATATGTTGCAAATTTGCAGCATTAATTGCTATGTAAACGACAGCACTAGTGATGTTCTGTACACCGGCCGTGCCAATATTTCTCGGGAAAATGTGTGTGTGACAAACTTGTGTCTGAACTCGAGACTTTTTTTGACACAACTTTGCGAGTTTAACGCTAAAAGAACCCCTTCGTTGTATCTCCTCAGTTTCAAGGCACTCCCCTTGTTGTCTCAGCCAGTGTCGGAATCCTCTACGTCAACATATCGAGTGACGTGTAGTTTCGTGGTCACTTGGAAGAGAAGGCCAACTTGGCCTCTTAAAAGCTTGGCGTATTCAGCAGAGTGGGACAGTATTTCATGCTGGCACACCGCCTGCAGCTTCGGCTGCACATGGAATACTGTTCCTATTTGTAGGCTGGGGCTCTCCAGTGCCAGCTCCTTTCATTTGATCGCATCCAGCGCAGAGTAGTTCGAATGGTTGGCGACCGAGCTCTTTCCGATCGCCTTTGTCACTGGCATTGCCAAGAGATGTCGTATCTCTTTGCATATTTTATCGCATCTACCTCGGGAAGCGCTCTCTGGAATTGTTTGGACTAATACAAGACATCGCGACAAAACTCACGATACTATCCATACCATCTGGATGACTGACGGTCCACCACTGTGTGATATAAAAGAAGTTTTCTTCATCTCACAACTTCCTTGTGGAATCAACTACCAGCAGAGATTTTTCCAGACTTTGTTCATGATGCTACGTGACATGATACCGGAAAGTGATATCAAACTTGGGTTGCCAATTCCATTTTTACACACGGTATACATTTGTGTCGCAATTTCCAATGTGATATATATATATATATATATATATATATATATATATATATATATATATATATATATATATATATATATATATATATATTAAAACAATGGTCCATATCAAAAATGAAATGTAAAAGATATAAAAGATGAAAACTAATAAGTATATTGTAAACTCGAGCAGACAAGGCCATGTTTATAGCAGTTGTCGCCCATTATCGTCATTTCACTCTTTGGAAGGAGTTCCAAAGAGTGAAATGACCGAGGTCATGAAATACAGTATGGTTTCTAGAATACACTTAATAGCAATGGACTTGTGTAGTTTATAAGTTCTCATAAGTTAATTTTGTTTTTCTGAAAGCAAATGTATTCCTTGCAGAAGAATGCGTTCCTGTGTATTTCATTAATTTTTTTTAAATAAGTCTGACATACGAGGATTCAGTCTACAGTCTACCTGATGTGTAGTGGATGCTTTCGTCTGAATGTAAGTGGATTCGGTGGTAAGTGGATTTTCTGGCTCATAGGCATCTAAAAACAATAATAATAATAATAATATAATAATACCCCACCAGACGGCTTGATGTCGGCAGGGTCCTCTCGGACTCGGCAAGCGGCATCCGCCGCTGGTGGAGTGCGCCGCATGCGTTGGACAAGGGATATGAACGCAAACGCATTGCGGGCGTACTATAGGGCGAAAGGGGAAGAAACTGCGGGGATAGTGTATCGGGCCCGGATGCACTGCTTTTTTGCTGAGCTGGAGCCGTCTATTCCCGTCACGGAACAAAACCTGGCAGACCGAGTTCGGTACATCATGCGCTCGAAAATATTTGATGATGCCGAGCTCGAACGACTACGACGTGAGGCTATTCCCTCATCGAATGAATTGGCTACGGCTGGGGATGCGGCTCCTCAGGCGATAGACCAGCTGCCACGCGTAGAAGCCGCCATGGCTCTTCCAGTTGTGGTTGATTCAGACGATGATGAAATGGTCTCCCACGAACTAGAGCAAATGAGGAGTATATTGGAAGAAGCGATTTTGGAAACGCGCAGCATGCCTCTCGAAAATCGCCCGCGACTTCCCCGCATACCCCTAAGCAAGCGAAATCGGGCTGTCGTGAGGGCTCTTAACCCAATGCTGGTAACCTATTTGGAAGCCAGCCAGGACCTTTGCGAGACGGACTCAGTTCTTTTTGGCGCCGCAGTGGCAGCTTGCCGTATTATTGGCGCCAAACTTCCCATGGCTGGACGCGCTACTAAACAAAGTAGCGCCATCCCAGCCTGGAGAAAAAGAATTAAGGACCGTATCGCAAAGGCAAGGGCCCTTATCGGCAGACTGATAAGCTTCAGGTCGGGTAAAAATAGACCGAGGGTTGTGCGCACCGTTAGAATGGCGTTTGCTGGGACAAATATCAGTTTGTCCCAGCCAGACATCACGCGGAAACTAACGGAGCGCATAGATGACCTGAAGCAAAAGATTGCTGCTTGGGGGAAGCGAATTCACCGATTTACCGAGAGGTCAAGGCGGTTCAACCAGAATCGTCTCTTCCAGAGTGATCAGAAGAGGCTCTACAAATCATTGGAGCGACCAGAGGTATGTGGAGCGGGCCCAGGACTGGATCAGGCTAACACTGTCGCATTTTGGCGTGGCCTGTGGTCAGAGCCCGTAAACCACAGCGAGGGCCCTTGGACGGAAGTTGTGGCGAGTCAGTGTGCGAGTATTACGCCCATGGATCCCGTCATCATAACGCCGGATGACGTAGCTGAGGCGGTCCGTAGAGCCCCGAACTGGAAAAGCCCGGGATTCGACGGACTGCATCACTACTGGCTGAAGGCGTTCATGGTTTGTCACGCTGTGCTCGCCCGTCAGTTTCAAGAGGCTCTCAACCAGAAGTCGCTCCCTAGCCTCTTCACTACTGGGATCACTCATTTGGTTCCTAAAGACCAGGTTACCACAGACCCGAGCAAATACCGCCCCATTACGTGTCTACCCACCATATATAAGACACTGACATCCATTTTGAGCGCGAGAATCACTCGTCACTTGGAGCTAAATCAGGTGATGTCACGCGCTCAAAATGGATGTCGGGGCGGTGGTCGTGGAACTAAGGAACCACTCCTCATTGACGCGGTCATTGGCAAAGTGGTGAAACGCAACCGTCGGAATTTCTCCGCCGCCTGGATAGACTACAGAAAGGCATTCGACTCGGTGCCCCATACATGGCTAAAGAGAGTCCTCGAGCTGTACAAGATAGACTGTACAGTGAGAGACTTCCTCGAGCAGTGTATGGGGCAGTGAAGTACGATCATTTGTCATCTGGGTGAGCGGATGATGGCTGCGGAGAACCACATAAGGATAAGAAGGGGTATCTTCCAGGGCGATTGTCTGAGTCCAATCTGGTTCTGCCTCTCCCTGAACCCTCTCAGTACTTTACTGGAGGGCTCCGGGAGGGGATTTCAGCTTCGGAAAGGAGGTACAAAAGTGACCCACCATTTCTATATGGATGACCTCAAGTTATTCGCCTCCAGTCGCTCCCATCTCATGGAATTGCTAAACATCACTTGTGAATTTAGCAATTCTATTGGAATGAAGCTGGGAACGGATAAGTGTGCGGTCCTCCATGTTGAAAGGGGAAGGGTTGCTAACTCTGAGGGCATAGACTTATCTATGCCCTTCAACTTAAGGACCCTTTCCGAGGCTGAAACATACCGATACCTGGGTATGTCACAGAACATCGGTATCGATGAGGCTGGTATGAAACAGTCAGTTTGCGACGTGTTTTATGCACGCTTGACCAAAGCGCTTAACAGCCTTTTGTCCGGTGTGAATAAGACACACGCATATATCGGCTGGGTCATGCCTGTCCTCATGTATACCTTTGGCATACTCAGGTGGACTCAGACTGAACTTAACGCCCTGGATAGAAAAGTCCGCACTACCATGACGTCCCACAGGATGCATCATCCGAGATCGTCGGTAATGAGGCTGTACTTGCCGCGAAAGCATGGTGGGCGTGGCTTCTTGAGCGCGCTCACCATGCATAATCGCAAAGTGTGCAGCCTCTGTAATTACTTCCTGGCGAGATCGGATGATCCATTCTGTAAGGACGTCATTTCTTGTGATAAAGGACTTGCCCCTCTATCCTTAGCCAACGAGCAATGGCAAGACCCGGCAGTGCAGACAGTTTCCGACCGGGAGACCGTGTGGAAGGAGAAGGAGCTCCACGGGAGGTTCTACAAGGCTCTACATGAGCCTTTCGTAGACACAGTAGCCTCCCTCCACTGGCTACGCTTTGGTGATCTCTTCGGGGAAACCGAGGGTTTTGTCTGTGCAATACAGGATCAGGTTATTAAGACCAACAACTATCGGAGATACATCCTAAAGGATGGCACCGTGGACATTTGTCGAGCTTGTCGCCATCCCGGTGAGTCACTTAGGCATGTCATCTCCGGTTGTTCGGCGCTTTCTAACTCTGAGTACTTGCACAGGCACAACCTAGTAGCCAGAATTCTTCACCAGGAGCTCGCTCTGAAATACGGTCTCGTGGATCGGAAATTGCCGTATTACAAGTACTTGCCGGAAGCCGTGCTCGAAAATGATCGCGCCAGGCTCTATTGGGACCGAGCCATCATCACAGACAGGACTATTCTTGCGAATAAGCCTGATATTGTGCTGATGGACCGGGCACAGTCAAGGATATTTTTGGTCGACATTACCATTCCGTATGACGAGAACCTCGTGAAAGCCGAAACAGACAAGCAAACAAAATATCTGGACCTGGCTCACGAGATGACCGACATGTGGGGTGGTCTGCCGACTGAAATTATTCCTGTAGTCGTCTCTGCAAACGGGCTAATCGCAGTCAGCCTCTCGGGTCATCTGAGGCGACTGGGACTACGTGGCGGACCGCTCCGGGCTCAAATGCAGAAGGCGGTGCTCATCGATACCGCCCGCATCGTCCGCCGGTTTCTATCCCTTTCACCCTAACCCTCGGCCGTTTGGTCTCCCCTGCCGAGGGCCTCCATCTGGTTGGGCTTTTATTTATTTATGTATTTTTATATTTATTTTATGTTATTGATATTTATGTATATTTATCTTTTCATTTTCATTTATAATTATATATTTATAGAACCCAACCAGATGAGAAAACTTTATAGATACCCCATAATAATAGTACCCGGAATCAAATCAAGTGATGTCGCGCGCTCAAAATGGATGTCAGGGCGGTGGTCGTGGAACCAAGGAACCACTCCTCATCGACGCGGTCATTGGCAAAGTGGTGAAACGCAACCATCAGAACTTCTCCGTCGCCTGGATAGACTACAGAAAGGCATTCGACTCGGTGCCCCATACATGGCTAAAGAGGGTCATCGAGCTGTACAAGACTGACTGTACAGTGCGAGACTTCCTCGGGCTGTGTAGGGGACAGTAGAGTACGATCTTCTGTCATCTAGACGAGCGGATGACGGCTGCGGAAAGCCGCAAAAGGATAAGAAGGGGTATCTTCCAGGGCGACTGAGTCCAATCTGGTTCTGCCTCTCTTTGAACCCTCTCAGTACTTTACTGGAGGGCTCCGTGAGGAGATTTCTGCTTCGGAAAGGAGGTACAAAAGTGACCCATCTTTTCTATATGGATGACCTCAAATTATTCGCCTCCAGTCGCTCCCATCTTATGGAATTGCTAAACATTACTTGTGAATTTAGCAATTCTATTCGAATGGAGCTGGTGACGGATAAGTGTGCAGTCCTCCATGTTGAAAAGGGAAGGGTTGCTAACTCTGATTGCATAGATTTATCTATGTCCGCCAACTTCAGAACCCTTTCCGAGGCTGAAACATACCGATACCTGGGTATGTCACAGAACATGGGTATCGATGAGGCTGGTATGAAACAGTCAGTTTGCGACATGTTTTATGCACGCTTGACCAAAGTGCTTAACAGCCTTTTGTACGGTGTGAATAAGGCACACGCATATAATGGCTGGGTCATGCCTGTCCTCATGTATACCTTTGGCATGCTCGGGTGGACTCAGACTGAACTTAACGCCCTGGAGAGAAAATTCCGCACTACCATAACGTTCCATAGGATGCATCATCCGAGATCGTCGGTAATGAGGCTGTACTTGCCGCGAAAGCATGGTGGGAGTGGCTTCCTGAGCACGCTCACCATGCATAATCGCGAAGTGTGCAGCCTCCGTAATTACTTCCTGCTGAGATCGGATGATCCATTCTATAATGACGTCCTTTATAGTGATAAAGAGCTTACCCCTCTATCCTTAGCCAACGAGAAATGGCAGGACCCGGCAGTACAAAGCATTTCCGACTGGGAGACCATATGGAAGGAGAAGAAGCTCCACGGGAGGTACTATAGGGCTCTACATGAGCCCTTCGTAGATACAGTCGCCTGCCTCAACTGGCTACGTTTCGGTGACCTTTTCGGGGAGACCGAGGGTTTTGTCTGTGCAATACAGGATCAGGTTATTAAGAACAACAACTATCGGAGATACTTCCTAAAGAATGGCACCGTCGACGTCTGTCGAGCTTGTCGCCATCCCGGTGAGTCACTTAGGCATGTCATCTCCGGTTATTCGGCGCTTTCTAACTCTGAGTACTTGCACAAGCACAACTAGTAGCCAGAATTCTACACCTCTCTATACTCGCTCTGAAATACGGTCTCGTGGACCGGAAATTGCCGTATTACATGTACTTTCCGGAAGCCGTGCTCGAAAGTGACCGCGCCAGGCTACTGGAATCGGGCCATCATCACAGACAGGACTATTCTTGCGAATAAGCCTGATATTGTGCTGATCGACCGAGCACAGTCAAGGATATTTGTGGTCGATATTACTATTCCATATGACGAGAATCTCGTGAAAGCCGAAACAGATAAAAGAACGAAATATCTGGGCCTGGCTCACGAGGTGACCGACATGTGGGGTGATTTGCCGACCGAAATTATTCCTGTAGTCGTCTCTGCGAATGGGCTAATCCCAGTCAGCCTCTTGGGTTATCTGAGGCGACTGGGACTCCGTGACGGACCGCTCCGTGCTCCAATGCAGAACGCGGTGCTCCTTGATACCGGCCGCATCGTCCGCCGGTTTCTTTCCCTTTCCTCCTAACCCTCGGCCGTTTGGTCTACCCTGCTGAGGGCTTCCATCTGGTTGGATCTTATTTACTTATGTATTTTTTTTGTATTTATTTTATGTTATTGATATTTATGTATATTTATCTTTTCATTTTCATTTATAATTATATTAACCAAACCAGATGAGAAAATTATAGAGATACCCCAATAATAATAATAAAAACATTTATTTATTACCACCAATAAAGTTACAGTGAGTAGTACACACAGAAATCATCAAAATTACATAGTTTGGTAATAAATGGGCTCTAGCTCAACATAAATGTTGCAGTTGCCTACAACGCTGTTATTCTGTTAGCGCCCAACAAATGAAGAATACAGTACGCGCATCCCTGCTTATATTACATTTAATCACAACTGTTCATATTAGAGTACGTCTCGCGGTTTCCCGAGTAGAAGCGAGTATTAGCCAGTTTGAATTAGTAATTAAGAAATATTTTTAAATACCATAATTTTTGTCTATAAAATTTATATTTTTAATAATATATATTTTTAATTATTGGAACAATACAACTAACAGTAACAACAAAGTATTAAATAATATTTATTTTACTGAGCCTAATTTGAGCTTATAAGTCTACTACCGTCTACTGGCAATGTTTATTTATTTTATTTATAAGACGGCCCTGTAATTTAGTAGAAATAATTCGATTATGACAGTAATTGTTCGATTAGTAAGTGACGTCTATAATTCTTAATTAAGAATCAAATACAGGTACGATGTAATCCCTAAAGACTAAGGACTTTTTGGTAATAGTGGTCTGTGGTTCTCTAAACTCACCAAACGAAACACAAAAAGCTGCCATTTTACTCCAGTATTTTCTGAGAACGTGGTCCTACCACGGTTGAGCTGACCCATTCTTGAAATAATACTAGTTTTTACGGAATTTATCGCGTATATTTAACTTTTTAATACCCGACGTTTCGAGAGCTTTACAGCACCCATGGTCACGGGAAGGACTGAGATGTTTAACGTCCAGATGTCATAGTTAACCGCGGTTACCATAGATTAAAAGTTAAATATACGCGATAAATTCCGTAAAAACTAGTATTATTTCAATGTGTAGTGTTCGCGTAAATATAAGAAATCATTATGACCCATTCTTGCTACAACCGCACAAATATAGCTGCAGCATGCAGCATGGCAGCGTGGCTCTACCACGTATAAAAATATTATTGCTTTGAAATCGTTATTTGGACAATGCGTGATAAAACTTTAACTTCTATGTATTTTTTCTCTTACAGAATACTAGCGTAAAATAGCAGTTAAATGCTGCTGTGTTTCACAGGGTGAGTTTAGAAAACCTTTATATATAGATACCTTTTTTTAATGGAAACGAGGCATTCCATCTCAGTCCTCAGGGGTGGCAACGCATCTGCTTTTTGATTCATAGTCGAGGATAGATGTAGATGTTTACGAGTATGGGCCACCACATTCACTTACTATCAGGTTGACTGTGTGCTCCTTTATATCCTCATATTCTATAAAAAAATTACTGAAAACAACACAGAAATTTTTCCTGTGGCAAAAAATTACTTCAATAAAATATACACACATTCATCTTCATTATAATGAAATGGTAAACATTATTTTGAGCAGTGAACATTTCACGTATTCTGAAAAGTTTTATGTTGCGTTTTACAAAGGATTTAGAAGTTTTACAAATATTTGTTTTTGAAAGTATGTTTTATTTTCAGTGTTTTCAAAATTTCTTATGTATTGGATGCAAAATGTTTTATTTATATAATTTGTATTTAAAAAAAAGTACAAGATATGTTAAATATTATCACAAAAACTTGTAGGTTCTCTAATTAGCATATGAATAGACTAGAAAAGAATTGAATATAGCACAGGACAGGACAAAGTAGGACAGCGCACAGAATAAAATAGTACAGGGTGGGTAGAATAAAAAATAATATCCACCCGTCTACTCTTTTCAGCCTATTATAGTCCACCTTTGAACACAGGCCTCTCCCATAGAGTGCCCTATAAGAGGGATTTTGCCATAGTTGCCACGCTTGACGGAATATTTTGATGACATACATTACATTTTGATGACATATATTTCATAATTCATACTGAAAGTAATTATTTTTATTATGAGATACCATCGCAATCGATTTATTACGATTGTATATAAAATATAACATGTAAGTGGCACAAAACGTAAGTAGATACTGTAGCCCCTTCAGTGCTATTAGCTTAAAAAAGGAGCGGTAGAGAAGCTTTGCCACCTCAAAGACTAAGTTTAAATGCTTATTCTGTAACTATACTACCCTACTTCACCATATTTTTGCTCCTGACGACTCAAAAGTTTGTTTGCAAAGCTGCATGGCCGATGCATCGATCGGAAAAAGGTGTTGGTATCTATATCTATAAATAATTGTTGCCAGTCCGGATGATTAAAAAAATTGATCAGTAAGTAGTAAATTTTTAATATTTAAATTTTCTTATTGTTGACATATAATAAGAAAGTTGGTATACCCCCATATACGGACTCCTTAGTAACTCGGTCCTAAAATAGTTTTTTCTCAGAGATTCAGGTTTACTTAGAATGTTTTCTCAGCAAGTGAAAAATTCATAGACGCCGGTGGCGATCGATCCGCATTGCTCACGTACTGTAAAATTTATGACGGGTGTTTTAAAGAACCGAAGACCTCATATATCAAATAATATGGATAGAAAATTGCCACTTCAACTTCTCGAATATTCTGTTCCGTTGAGCTATGCCAGTTGCTATGGTTCTACTCATTCATCAGGGAATAGCCGAGCGCTACTCTCGACTATGCGCGGCCATTCCAAGCATAACTTAGAATAAAAAGAAATTAAAAAACGTAGCTCTCTTTATCGTTTAACTTTAGAGTAGGCTATGCTCGGAATGTTTCCTCTCTGCTTAAGAATTCTACCATATCGACGAGCTCCTCTACATGAGAGGAGTCGTCATCGAAGCCTGGCAGAGAAAGACGGGACCGGCACAATGCCACCGTTGCCAGGCTTTCGGACATGCCTCTGCAAACTGCTTCAGGCCAGTGAAATGCGTTCGCTGTGCCGGGGTGCATATTGCCAGCCTTTGCCCTAGGGGTAGAGACGAAGAGCCAAAGTGCGCAAATTGCGCCAAAAACCACACGGCCAACGATCGCCGCTGCCCAGTCCTGAGGAGGATTGCCAGGAAGCAGAGGATCGTATTACCTGGGCTACTCCCGGAGAACCCTAGGAGGATCCCCCAGAGTCGCCTAAAGACTGTTACCATCCAGGAGGATGGGTGGGCCACGGTCGTCAGAGGAAAGGGTAGGCAACCAGCCCCCCCCACCCCCTCAAACAGCACCAATGGAAACGGTGGAACCCCCAGAGCAAAGAGTAACCACCGGGGCGAATCTCCAATCTCCTGCCAACAACGCCACGGAGAGGCAACCCTCCCAAAGGAAGAGGCGGAGGAATAGGAGCAGAAAAGTCGAACAGCCTCTTCCTCAGGCTGTGACCACCTCTACCCCTACTACAGTACCGATAGCCTCGCAGGTGCAGGTTACTGCAAGACCACCATCGACAACCATGACGGGTAGAGCAACAGAGAGGACAACCCTACCAGAAAGGAGAGCCCGCTCTACTTATAGAGCACGCTCTACCCAAAGGAGAGAGAGCCTTCGAGACGGCTGATGCCATCCACAGATTGGTAGGCATAGCCATCGAAGTCGGTAAACAAGTCCTGGCCGATGTAAGGGCCGGGACAGATCCTATCACCGCCGTCATGAAGGCGCTGGCATCACTACTGGCAAGGCATTACGGAGGATAGTAACCTGCGTCTGCTTTACTGGAACTCGGACGGGATTCGACAAAGGATCCACGAACTCCGCACGGTCACCCAGCAACAGGACATCCAGGTGATCTTGCTGGGTGAAACCAAATTACGACCAACAACGCATCTCAAGCTGCCTAATTATACCATCTACAGGAGGGACGAGGTCGATCCTCAAGGGATCGCTTACAGAGAGACAGCGATTCTGGTGAGGAGAGACATCGTCCACCAGGAGCTGTACCTGCCAGACTTCCAGACGATGCGTTCAATCGGCATAACAATGGAGGCGGCGGGCGAGGAACTAAGGATCTTTGCAGCATACCGCCCGCCAGGCACTCAATTTCACTCCTCAGACATCCGGACGGTAATGGAAGGTACGGCACCCACCATCATCGTCGGAGAAGTGAACGCCAAACACCCGGCGTGAGGGTCCAGAGTGATCACCCCGCCGGGTCGTGAGCTATATGACGACGCAGAAAACCACAATTACGTCGTTCTAGGTCCCGAGGAACCGACGCACGTCCCTACTGACCCTAGGAAGCGTCCAGATGTATTAGACATCGTGCTCACTAGGAACGTCAACTATCCAGTAGTGGTAGAAGTGCTGTTCGACCTGAATACACAGCACCTCCCGATTCTGATAACCCTTGGCACTAAGGCAGTGACTTCGCCGCTCAGAGCTGTCAGGACCAAGATCAACTGGAGGCTCTATTACCAACACCTGCAGGAGAGACCTCCAGTCCATACACCTATCAACTCAGCGGACGACGTAGAGGCCGCTGCAACTAGAATAACCACGAGTATCCAGGAGGCCCTCAACGCGGCCTCTACAATCGTCCCTCTCTTGGGGAGAAAAGAGGAGCTGCCGCTAAGAATACGCGTGCAGCTAAATCACAAAAGAGCGCTGAGAAAGCTCTGGGCGCGAACTCGCTGCCCTAGAGTAAAAAAAATTAAACACCCTGTCAGACAAACTGTCGGTTGCAATACAGGCCCACAGAGGAGAGGCCTGGGTTCGGCGCATATGGAAGGCTGATGAACATCATGCGTCGCTCTACAAATTGAACCGGCAGTTAACGAAAACTCGACGACCTGTTTGCCCGCTGACCAACAACGCGAGCATTCAACGTTACGATGCCAAGGGCAGAGCGGATATCCTAGCTGAACACTTCGAGGAGCAGTTTATGCTGAACCCAGCAAGTGCGGAGTTCCTGGAATTCCATACCCGGAAAAAGAGCCGCGTGCAGGAGCTCCTGTCGTCGCCCGCGCCACCGCTTGCAGGAGAGTGGTTCATCTCCCCCGCTGAACTGCGGAGGACAGTAACCCGCCTGCAACCGAGGAAGGCGCCGGGGCACGACGGGATTACCAAGGCTGCACTACGACAGCTGCCCAATAGAGTCCTTGTAGAGATACGTCGGCTCTACAACGGCATATTGCGGACATCCCACTTCCCGGAGGACTCGAAGAAAGGCAAAATCATCGTCTTGCCGAAACCCGGGAAGGACAGGCGTAGAGCTGCCAATTACAGGCCGATCACGCTGCTACCGCATATAGCTAAACTGTGCGAAAGATTACTGTTAAGACGTCTCCGCCCGTGCATACAACTTCGGGCGGAGCAACATGGATTCAGGAGGGATCACTCTACAGCAACACAACTGCTTGCGGCCGAGCACAACCACAGCCGCATATCGTTGGGCGTCTTTCTCGATATCGGGAAGGCGTTCGACCGGGTGTGGCACACGGGATTACTCTTTAAGTTAGACGATCAAACAAGTATCCCTCCTGCTATATTGCGACTAGTGGCGTCTTTCCTGGAAGGCAGGAAGTTCTACGTCTGTGTAGAGGACGCCGAGTCCGCAATAAAACCCATTACAGCTGGTGTGCCACGGGGCAGCTGTCTGTCTCCAGCCCTGTACGCGGCGTACACTAATGACATACCTACCCTGGCAGGACACTTGCACGAATGGGAGGACGACGTCGAACTAACGCTTTTTGCGGATGACAGCGCATACTTCACGTCGTCCAGAAGAGCCCACATTGCAGCTGCCAGGATGCAACGGCTGCTGGACCTGCTGCCACCATGGTTGGATGAGTGGAGGATAGCCGTCAATGTTAGCAAGACGACCGCTATACTCACTCGCCGCTATAGAAATCTACCACCACCGCTAACCCTCGGAGGCCAGGAGATCGCATATGAGAAGGCTGTGACCTACCTTGGATGCCGGATTGACAGGATGTTGATGATACTCGTGGTTATTCTAGTTGCAGCGGCCTCTACGTCGTCCGCTGAGTTGATAGGTGTATGGACTGGAGGTCTCTCCTGCAGGTGTTGGTAATAGAGCCTCCAGTTGATCTTGGTCCTGACAGCTCTGAGCGGCGAAGTCACTGCCTTAGTGCCAAGGGTTATCAGAATCGGGAGGTGCTGTGTATTCAGGTCGAACAGCACTTCTACCACTACTGGATAGTTGACGTTCCTAGTGAGCACGATGTCTAATACATCTGGACGCTTCCTAGGGTCAGTAGGGACGTGCGTCGGTTCCTCGGGACCTAGAACGACGTAATTGTGGTTTTCTGCGTCGTCATATAGCTCACGACCCGGCGGGGTGATCACTCTGGACCCTCACGCCGGGTGTTTGGCGTTCACTTCTCCGACGATGATGTTGGGTGCCGTACCTTCCATTACCGTCCGGATGTGTGAGGAGTGAAATTGAGTGCCTGGCGGGCGGTATGCTGCAAAGATCCTTAGTTCCTCGCCCGCCGCCTCCATTGTTATGCCGATTGAACGCATCGTCTGGAAGTCTGGCAGGTACAGCTCCTGGTGGACGATGTCTCTCCTCACCAGAATCGCTGTCCCTCTGTAAGCGATCCCTTGAGGATCGACCTCGTCCCTCCTGTAGATGGTATAATTAGGCAGCTTGAGATGCGTTGTTGGTCGTAATTTGGTTTCACCCAGCAAGATCACCTGGATGTCCTGTTGCTGGGTGACCGTGCGGAGTTCGTGGATCCTTTGTCGAATCCCGTCCGAGTTCCAGTAAAGCAGACGCAGGTTACTATCCTCCGTAATGCCTTGCCAGTAGTGATGCCAGCGCCTTCATGACGGCGGTGATAGGATCTGTCCCGGACCTTACATCGGCCAGGACTTGTGTACCGACTTCGATGGCTATGCCTACCAATCTGTGGATGGCATCAGCCGTCTCGAAGGCTCTCTCTCCTTTGGGTAGAGCGTGCTCTATAAGTAGAGCGGGCTCTCCTTTCTGGTAGGGTTGTCCTCTCTGTTGCTCTACCCGTCATGGTTGTCGATGGTGGTCTTGCAGTAACCTGCACCTGCGAGGCTATCGGTACTGTAGTAGGGGTAGAGGTGGTCACAGCCTGAGGAAGAGGCTGTTCGACTTTTCTGCTCCTATTCCTCCGCCTCTTCCTTTGGGAGGGTTGCCTCTCCGTGGCGTTGTTGGCAGGAGATTGGAGATTCGCCCCGGTGGTTACTCTTTGCTCTGGGGGTTCCACCGTTTCCATTGGTGCTGTTTGAGGGGGTGGGGGGGGCTGGTTGCCTACCCTTTCCTCTGACGACCGTGGCCCACCCATCCTCCTGGATGGTAACAGTCTTTAGGCGACTCTGGGGGATCCTCCTAGGGTTCTCCGGGAGTAGCCCAGGTAATACGATCCTCTGCTTCCTGGCAATCCTCCTCAGGACTGGGCAGCGGCGATCGTTGGCCGTGTGGTTTTTGGCGCAATTTGCGCACTTTGGCTCTTCGTCTCTACCCCTAGGGCAAAGGCTGGCAATATGCACCCCGGCACAGCGAACGCATTTCACTGGCCTGAAGCAGTTTGCAGAGGCATGTCCGAAAGCCTGGCAACGGTGGCATTGTGCCGGTCCCGTCTTTCTCTGCCAGGCTTCGATGACGACTCCTCTCATGTAGAGGAGCTCGTCGATATGGTAGAATTCTTAAGCAGAGAGGAAACATTCCGAGCATAGCCTACTCTAAAGTTAAACGATAAAGAGAGCTACGTTTTTTAATTTCTTTTTATTCTAAGTTATGCTTGGAATGGCCGCGCATAGTCGAGAGTAGCGCTCGGCTATTCCCTGATGAATGAGTAGAACCATAGCAACTGGCATAGCTCAACGGAACAGAATATTCGAGAAGTTGAAGTGGCAATTTTCTATCCATATTATTTGATATATGAGGTCTTCGGTTCTTTAAAACACCCGTCATAAATTTTACAGTACGTGAGCAATGCGGATCGATCGCCACCGGCGTCTATGAATTTTTCACTTGCTGAGAAAACATTCTAAGTAAACCTGAATCTCTGAGAAAAAACTATTTTAGGACCGAGTTACTAAGGAGTCCGTATATGGGGGTATACCAACTTTCTTATTATATGTCAACAATAAGAAAATTTAAATATTAAAAATTTACTACTTACTGATCAATTTTTTTATTATATCGTGTAGCATATATATAATATAATATATATATATATATATATATATATATATATATATATATATATATATATATATATATATATATAATCATCCGGACTGACAACAATTATTTATAGATATAGATACCAACACCTTTTTCCGATCGATGCATCGGCCATGCAGCTTTGCAAACAAACTTTTGAGTCGTTTTTTCTTTTGAGTCAGGAGCAAAAATATGGTGAAGTAGGGTAGTATAGTTACAGAATAAGCATTTAAACTTAGTCTTTGAGGTGGCAAAGCTTCTCTACCGCTCCTTTTTTAAGCTAATAGCACTGAAGGGGCTACAGTAGCTACTTACGTTTTGTGCCACTTACATGTTATATTTTATATACAATCGTAATAAATCGATTGCGATGGTATCTCATAATAAAAATAATTACTTTCAGTATGAATTATGAAATATATGTCATCAAAATGTAATGTATGTCATCAAAATATTCCGTCAAGCGTGGCAACTATGGCAAAATCCCTCTTATAGGGCACTCTATGGGAGAGGCCTGTGTTCAAAGGTGGACTATAATAGGCTGAAAAGAGTAGACGGGTGGATATTATTTTTTATTCTACCCACCCTGTACTATTTTATTCTGTGCGCTGTCCTACTTTGTCCTGTCCTGTGCTATATTCAATTCTTTTCTAGTCTATTCATATGCTAATTAGAGAACCTACAAGTTTTTGTGATAATATTTAACATATCTTGTACTTTTTTTTAAATACAAATTATATAAATAAAACATTTTGCATCCAATACATAAGAAATTTTGAAAACACTGAAAATAAAACATACTTTCAAAAACAAATATTTGTAAAACTTCTAAATCCTTTGTAAAACGCAACATAAAACTTTTCAGAATACGTGAAATGTTCACTGCTCAAAATAATGTTTACCATTTCATTATAATGAAGATGAATGTGTGTATATTTTATTGAAGTAATTTTTTGCCACAGGAAAAATTTCTGTGTTGTTTTCAGTAATTTTTTTATAGAATATGAGGATATAAAGGAGCACACAGTCAACCTGATAGTAAGTGAATGTGGTGGCCCATACTCGTAAACATCTACATCTATCCTCGACTATGAATCAAAAAGCAGATGCGTTGCCACCCCTGAGGACTGAGATGGAATGCCTCGTTTCCATTAAAAAAAGGTATCTATATATAAAGGTTTTCTAAACTCACCCTGTGAAACACAGCAGCATTTAACTGCTATTTTACGCTAGTATTCTGTAAGAGAAAAAATACATAGAAGTTAAAGTTTTATCACGCATTGTCCAAATAACGATTTCAAAGCAATAATATTTTTATACGTGGTAGAGCCACGCTGCTATGCTGCATGCTGCAGCTATATTTGTGCGGTTGTAGCAAGAATGGGTCATAATGATTTCTTATATTTACGCGAACACTACACATTGAAATAATACTAGTTTTTACGGAATTTATCGCGTATATTTAACTTTTAATCTATGGTAACCGCGGTTAACTATGACATCTGGACGTTAAACATCTCAGTCCTTCCCGTGACCATGGGTGCTGTAAAGCTCTCGAAACGTCGGGTATTAAAAAGTTAAATATACGCGATAAATTCCGTAAAAACTAGTATTATTTCAAGAATGGGTCAGCTCAACCGTGGTAGGACCACGTTCTCAGAAAATACTGGAGTAAAATGGCAGCTTTTTGTGTTTCGTTTGGTGAGTTTAGAGAACCACAGACCACTATTACCAAAAAGTCCTTAGTCTTTAGGGATTACATCGTACCTGTATTTGATTCTTAATTAAGAATTATAGACGTCACTTACTAATCGAACAATTACTGTCATAATCGAATTATTTCTACTAAATTACAGGGCCGTCTTATAAATAAAATAAATAAACATTGCCAGTAGGCGGTAGTAGACTTATAAGCTCAAATTAGGCTCAGTAAAATAAATATTATTTAATACTTTGTTGTTACTGTTAGTTGTATTGTTCCAATAATTAAAAATATATATTATTAAAAATATAAATTTTATGGACAAAAATTATGGTAATTAAAAATATTTCTTAATTACTAATTCAAACTGGCTAATACTCGCTTCTACTTGGGAAACCGCGAGACGTACTCTAATATGAACAGTTGTGATTAAATGTAATATAAGCAGGGATGCGCGTACTGTATTCTTCATTTGTTGGGCGCTAACAGAATAACAGCGTTGTAGGCAACTGCAACATTTATGTTGAGCTAGAGCCCATTTATTACCAAACTATGTAATTTTGATGATTTCTGTGTGTACTACTCACTGTAACTTTATTGGTGGTAATAAATAAATGTTTTTATTATTATTATTGGGGTATCTCTATAATTTTCTCATCTGGTTTGGTTAATATAATTATAAATGAAAATGAAAAGATAAATATACATAAATATCAATAACATAAAATAAATACAAAAAAAAAAATACATAAGTAAATAAGATCCAACCAGATGGAAGCCCTCAGCAGGGTAGACCAAACGGCCGAGGGTTAGGAGGAAAGGGAAAGAAACCGGCGGACGATGCGGCCGGTATCAAGGAGCACCGCGTTCTGCATTGGAGTACGGAGCGGTCCGTCACGGAGTCCCAGTCGCCTCAGATAACCCAAGAGGCTGACTGGGATTAGCCCATTCGCAGAGACGACTACAGGAATAATTTCGGTCGGCAAATCACCCCACATGTCGGTCACCTCGTGAGCCAGGCCCAGATATTTCGTTCTTTTTTCTGTTTCGGCTTTCACGAGGTTCTCGTCATATGGAATAGTAATATCGACCACAAATATCCTTGACTGTGCTCGGTCCATCAGCACAATATAAGGCTTATTCGCAAGAATAGTCCTGTCTGTGATGATGGCCCGATTCCAGTAGACTGGCGCGGTCACTTTCGAGCACGGCTTCCGGAAAGTACATGTAATACGGCAATTTCCGGTCCACGAGACCGTATTTCAGAGCGAGTATAGAGAGGTGTAGAATTCTGGCTACTAGTTGTGCTTGTGCAAGTACTCAGAGTTAGAAAGCGCCGAATAACCGGAGATGACATACCTAAGTGAGTCACCGGGATGGCGACAAGCTCGACAGATGTCGACGGTGCCATTCTTTAGGAAGTATCTCCGATAGTTGTTGTTCTTAATAACCTGATCCTGTATTGCACAGACAAAACCCTCGGTTTCCCCGAAAAGGTCACCAAAACGTAGCCAGTTGAGGCAGGCGACTGTATCTACGAAGGGCTCATGTAGAGCCCTATAGTACCTCCCGTGGAGCTTCTTCTCCTTCCATATGGTCTCCCAGTCGGAAATGCTTTGTACTGCCGGGTCCTGCCATTTCTCGTTGGCTAAGGATAGAGGGGTAAGCTCTTTATCACTGTAAATGACGTCATTATAGAATGGATCATCCGATCTCAGCAGGAAGTAATTACGGAGGCTGCACACTTCGCGATTATGCATGGTGAGCGTGCTCAGGAAGCCACTCCCACCATGCTTTCGCGGCAAGTACAGCCTCATTACCGACGATCTCGGATGATGCATCCTATGGAACGTTATGGTAGTGCGGAATTTTCTCTCCAGGGCGTTAAGTTCAGTCTGAGTCCACCCGAGCATGCCAAAGGTATACATGAGGACAGGCATGACCCAGCCATTATATGCGTGTACCTTATTCACACCGGACAAAAGGCTGTTAAGCACTTTGGTCAAGCGTGCATAAAACATGTCGCAAACTGACTGTTTCATACCAGCCTCATCGATACCCATGTTCTGTGACATACCCAGGTATCGGTATGTTTCAGCCTCGGAAAGGGTTCTGAAGTTGGCGGACATAGATAAATCTATGCAATCAGAGTTAGCAACCCTTCCCTTTTCAACATGGAGGACTGCACACTTATCCGTCACCAGCTCCATTCGAATAGAATTGCTAAATTCACAAGTAATGTTTAGCAATTCCATAAGATGGGAGCGACTGGAGGCGAATAATTTGAGGTCATCCATATAGAAAAGATGGGTCACTTTTGTACCTCCTTTCCGAAGCAGAAATCTCCTCCCGGAGCCCTCCAGAAAAGTACTGAGAGGGTTCAAAGAGAGGCAGAACCAGATTGGACTCAGTCGCCCTGGAAGATACCCCTTCTTATCCTTTTGCGGCTTTCCGCAGCCGTCATCCGCTCGTCTAGATGACAGAAGATCGTATTCCACTGTCCCATACACAGCCCGAGGAAGTCTCGCACTGTACAGTCAATCTTTATTAATAATAATTAATAAAGATTGACTGTACAGTGCGATAATATGCGATAATAATCTCTTTAGCCATGTATGGGGCACCGAGTCGAATGCCTTTCTGTAGTCTATCCAGGCGACGGAGAAGTTCTGATGGTTGCGTTTCATCACTTTGCCAATGACCGCGTCGATGAGGAGTGGTTCCTTGGTTCCACGACCACCGCCCTGACATCCATTTTGAGCGCGCGACATCACTTGATTTGATTCCGGGTACTATTGTTATGGGGTATCTATAAAGTTTTCTCATCTGGTTGGGTTCTATAAATATATAATTATAAATGAAAATGAAAAGATAAATATACATAAATATCAATAACATAAAATAAATATAAAAATACATAAATAAATAAAAGCCCAACCAGATGGAGGCCCTCGGCAGGGGAGACCAAACGGCCGAGGGTTAGGGTGAAAGGGATAGAAACCGGCGGACGATGCGGGCGGTATCGATGAGCACCGCCTTCTGCATTTGAGCCCGGAGCGGTCCGCCACGTAGTCCCAGTCGCCTCAGATGACCCGAGAGGCTGACTGCGATTAGCCCGTTTGCAGAGACGACTACAGGAATAATTTCAGTCGGCAGACCACCCCACATGTCGGTCATCTCGTGAGCCAGGTCCAGATATTTTGTTTGCTTGTCTGTTTCGGCTTTCACGAGGTTCTCGTCATACGGAATGGTAATGTCGACCAAAAATATCCTTGACTGTGCCCGGTCCATCAGCACAATATCAGGCTTATTCGCAAGAATAGTCCTGTGTGTGATGATGGCTCGGTCCCAATAGAGCCTGGCGCGATCATTTTCGAGCACGGCTTCCGGCAAGTACTTGTAATACGGCAATTTCCGATCCACGAGACCGTATTTCAGAGCGAGCTCCTGGTGAAGAATTCTGGCTACTAGGTTGTGCCTGTGCAAGTACTCAGAGTTAGAAAGCGCCGAACAACCGGAGATGACATGCCTAAGTGACTCACCGGGATGGCGACAAGCTCGACAAATGTCCACGGTGCCATCCTTTAGGATGTATCTCCGATAGTTGTTGGTCTTAATAACCTGATCGATGTGCGCGGGCAATGCTGCGCCCTGTCCTGACATCCAAGTTACCGACAAAGTCGAAGTTAACCATATACAAAACATAGCAGAGAAGTGAGAGGAGAAAGAAGAGTGCATAGCAGGCCGGAGCAGAGGTCTTATAACCTCTGCCCCGGCCTGGTATGCACTCCTGAGCGATCATCAGAAGCGGCGACTTCAGGCCCAGCAGAGTTTGTCATAACGAACTATAGTCGGTGCGGGTCGGTAGGTCCGGAACGACGTCATAGCGGCCAACCTAAAGATAGAGAGCCTACAAGAATTCGTGGTCCGGCTGGCGCGCGGTATGTTCGACCGCGCCGACAACGGGCCACATGAACACCTCAACGGCTTCGCGCCGTTGCACTCACGGCCGCCGGACGGGCGACCCTATCCAAGAGAACTCCTCCTTATATAGATTAGGGAGTCGAGTAAACCCCACAATGCCGCAAAGGCCAACTTCGACAAAATAATTTGTGTTAAACACAATCATTTAGACAACCTCTCTCAATGAAATTTTACCCGACTGCGACAAAAGTCGCTAAATACATCACGCCTTTACCACCAAGGTGCCCAGGTCCGGCACACTGTAGTGTGCCGTGAGGAACATCCGGGTAAAGGGGTACACCCCGAGGCCCAAGACCTGCACGGCATTATGCCCTGCTGAAGACAACAACGACGAACGACTCTCTCCTTTTTCTTTTTAAGCTCTTCATCCTAAAATCCTATGTGACACTAGTTTTATAAAAGCTTTTTTACGTGGTAGAATATGCTGCAGCTATATTAGCAGTCTATACTGCTATATATAGCTATATGCTATATATACTGCTATGTATAGCTGCAGCATAGTCTCGCACCATACGAAACACAGCAACGTTAAATTACTATTTTATGCTCGTATTCTGTGAGAGCGTGGTGCTTTCCCGATGGAGCGCACCCAATTTGTGCTACAAATAGTTTTAGCAGGATCTTTTTTACTGGAAGCGAGGCATACCATCTTAGTCCTCATGAGTGACAACGCGTCTGCATTTTGAGTCGTAATCGAGGATATTATGTCTATGGGCTGCAGCAACCACTTATCATCAGGTGGACCGTGTGCTCGTTTGTCACCATAACCTTTAAAAAACGCATACGTCTTGGATTTTCCTTTTCTGAAACCCAATGAATAGTTCTTTAATATGTTATTTGAATTAAAATGAGCAACAAGTGTGCTGAAATGGTTTTTTAAATACTTTGCTTAGGCTGTGATCACGCTAATTTTATTTGTCGCTATTGGTTGTTTTTGTTTACTGCCTGATTTAAATATATAGACGATATTACTATAACTCATTTGATTTGAAAACACCAGAGTCAACCTTGAGCTTTGATATAAAAAATCGTGGCCAGTATTTGACTTGATTTTAGTTACAACTATATCAATTATCAATATTAAAAGCCTCCATAGATATGCAGTTTTCTTTTTGCTTAGGTTCCTAGAATGCTAAACCTTTATATGAAATAAATATTAGTATTTGTAAAAAGTTTGTAAATGTAGAAAACTTTCCTGGCGTTCGTTTTTTCAATTTGAAATTATTTAATCTAATTTCGTGAGAGGGAATTTCATTAACAAAGTTAAGTCGCGGCGGCAATCTTGCTACATTATAATGTTAATTTCCGGTTCGCGAGAACTTTTGTGAAATATATTTTAATTTATGTTATAATATATTTACATTTATTGCATATTGACATAACATTTGACACGAATGTTCAAAATTGTATGCCTAGAAATCGCAATTTTTGCATTAAAATACGTACTGTACCACAGCTTAAGCGGTTTTTTCACTAAGCAGGAGTAGTATTCAAACTGTTATGTTCCGATTTAAAAGAAAGAAGAGATGCTAAGCGTACAAAAGGTGTGGAGCATTCCATTCCCTTTGTACAGTATGAGATCCAGTATAACTACAAACTGCGATGCATTGCATCTTTGTCCTTAGGAATTCACAGGAAACGAGACATTATTTTTTTATTAATTTATTTCAATCAACAAGGATCATAGGATAAAATAACATTCATTAACATCTATTCTAATACTAAAATTATAAATCATTACTAATATCAACTAATCATTACTAATATTAACGATAATCGCGCGGGTAGTCGTGACGTCTACACGCATATTCGGTGTGCGCTAATTATTTATATGTTTTCATCTTTTATTTTCACACTGTATTTTTCACTGTTTAAATGCGATAAGTACTAACTAAACTCACTTCACTCATTGGTGACTACTTCTCTTCTCCAAAAACTTGAATTAAGGAAGATTTTCTTCACGCGCTAATAATGGATGTTCAGCTAACTAACAACTTGAAGGAACTTGAGAATATGTTCGGGTCCCGGATGCTTGATTATGAAGAAAAACTGAAGAAAGCCAGCACGGAGACTAATTCTTCACATCCTGATCTTTCGTCTCTTTCGCGTGAGTTTTCCGAATTTAAATGTTTTGTTTGGCAGACATTATCGAGGCTGAAAACCCAAATTGAATTGCTTTGCCTCGGCTTAGATAGACACGAAACCGCTATGCGAAACAAAGTGTTGCTATTCCATGGGATACCCGAAATGCCTAATGAAAATCTTCATGATGTCCTTTACTCTTTAATATCCAATCAGTTAAAGTTAACAGACTTGAGCAAGGACAGTTTAAAAGTCTGTCATAGACTTGGATCAGCACAAGCGAAAACTCGGCCTGTCTTAGTTCGGTTTTATGAAACTGAGCATTGACAACTCGTTTGGGATAGTAAAACCAATCTGAAAAGCTCTGGCATCACTATTTCGGAGTTCTTAACTAAAACAAGACATGGGGTATTTACTGCAGTGCGCAAACACTTCGGAATTTAACACTGTTGGTCATCCAATGGCAAAATTTTAATCATCCTTCCTGACAAATCGAGACAAAAAATTGAAACTATGACTGAATTCGAACAACTAACCGTTAAATATCCGTGTATAATTGCCGATTCAAATAAAACATCACTTTCACAAGAAACATCGTCATCGAAAAATTGCGTAAATGTTCCAAAGAAAACATGCCGACGTCAATAATTTTCAAGTTTACCATTCACATAAACTATCTTGCAAAAACAGCAGCATCTAAACTTTGTTTTGTTTATTTTTTTCTCTTGGGCGGGTATGCATATTTTTTTTAATAACAACTATTTGTCTACATCAAGTTTTTGTGATCAACGTATCATATCTACGATCTGTTCTACATTTTCGTATATTATTGAATGTAATATAGGATAATTAAGTACTTTAATTTACTTGATTGGTACTCTCCGTAATCAAAAATTTTAATCTTTTTTTTCTTTACACTTGATTTTACTTTGAATTTCTTCCATCACGCCAGAGAGTGAGTTGAGTTACTAAGTTTTGATTTTTATTTTATTTTTGTACTTTTATTTTTATTATATTTGTTTTATTGTTTTTTTAATATTATTTTTTTATTATTATTATTATTTTACTTTTAAGTTAAATATATATAGTTGTTATTTTACTTTATTATATTCGTTATTATCAACATAAACTATGAATAATCTATCAGACCTCAATGAAAGCTTTTTCTCTTGCTCGTCGTCTACTAACAGTTTTGTAAGCGTAGACACCGAATCTTCATCTGAACCTATTACTCTGCTCGATCACATTTCTTCTGTATTTTATCAACACCCTGTAAACTTAAATATTGCCCACATCAATGCGCAAAGTGTTTCTGGCCACTATTCTGACCTTCGGCATCCATTAGCAGTACTCATCTCGATGCTCTTTTGATTTCTGAAACTTTCCTTAAACCTACTCTTCCTGCCACTCTATACTCACTTCCTGGTTATGTATTAATACGCAATGACCGAGTGGGCAAGGGCGGTGGAGGTATTTCTATTTATCTGCCTGCTGAAATACCTTTTAAGGTGATCAGTACATCTCCACAAATATATTCTAACTCTGCAGAACACCTGTTTTTGGAAATTACTCTTAATCACACACAAATATTACTAGGAGTTCTTTATAGTCCTAACCTTCACGTTAATTATTTTGACGCATTTGAAAAATTACTTAGTGAGTTCAATCTCTTATATAATCACGTTATCTTGATGGGTGATTTCAATAAGTGCCTTATCAGAAATTGCGCTTGCTCAATCTCTTCTTCTCCCAATTGTGGACTATGCAGATGTCAGCTATCTTGATCTCACTGAGAAGCAACTTGATAAACTTGAGCGTCTTCAAAACTTTTGTATAAGATTCATATTTGGTTTGCGCAAATATGATCACGTATCTTGTTTTCGTAATAAGCTCAAGTGGCTTCCTATCCGTCTTCGCCGGAATGCTCATATTCTGTCACTTCTTTACAATGTTCTCTTTAATCCTTCCTATCCTTCTTATCTTAAGGATCGTTTTGAATTCCTTCACTATTCCCATTCGAAAGTTTTGAGATCATCAGAGAATTTTACATTAAAAATGCCTGCCCATAACAGCAAATTTATGGACAGGTCGTTTAGTATCCAAGCAGTCCGTCTATGGAATGCCCTACCTCTGTCAGTGAGACGCGCCCAGTCTTTACCTGTTTTTCAGAAACTTGTACACAGTCACTATCTTAATCTTTGAGTTCGTGCCATTTATATATGTAGTATAAATTCGTATTTTTTTTTTGTATTTATTTGTTGTCTATTTCTAATTATATTATATAAAATATGGATATTTTTAGGAATATTGTTTCTGCATCACCAAACCACACAATTTACTATTTTTTGCGATCCTGTCCATCCAAAGGTTGTCTGGAAGAAATCGCTTTCTATCTATCTATCTATCTATCAGAAATGACCACCGTGCGAATAAGTTGCAATCACTATTGTCCTCTTTTAATCTTCAGATCCCACCTCTTTCAGCCACTCACCACTTCCCAAACTGCACTCCATCTCTTCTCGACCTAATTATAGTCTCTTCTCCAAATAATGTTGCCAGTCATGGACAACTGACCGCTTCTTTCTCATACCATGACCTTATCTATTTGTCTTATCGTGTTCGACCTCCTAAACGTAAGTCAAACTTTCGACTCCTTCGAATTTTCTGGAGCATTAACTTGGAGGCTTTAAGATGTGACGCTAGTTTAATAAATTGGACGCTGGTATTTGTTAGCCAAACAGTAGATGACAAAGTAAACAGCTTTAACAATGTCATTCTTAACTTATATGATATTCATGCACCGGTTAAACGTGTTAAAATAAAACATAATCCTGCCCCTTGGATAACTTCGGCTTTAAAGGCGCTCATGGCACGTAAAGACAAGGCTAAAAGAAGATACAAGCGATTTCCGCTGGAGAGTAATTTAACAAATTATAAGAACCTACGCAATCGGTGCAACCGTTTGTGCAGAGATGCAAAAAGACGTTACTTTTATAATTCTCTAACTAAAAGTGATCCCGCAAAAGCATGGAGATTTCTTAAAATTGTTGGTGTTGGTAAGTCACGAACAATTTTAAGTGGAGATACAGACTTAAATATTCTTAACCAACATTTTTCTTGCCCTCCTGTCTCTATCTCTACGCGTGATAAAGCTGGGTCAATTTTAGAATTGGATAAGCACCCAGTTCCGCAGTGTGATACATTTGATTTTGGTGTAGTCACTGAAGACGATATCAACTGATCAATTTTATTTATATCATCAACGGCCACTGGAAATGACGGCATATGCTCCAATATACCTTTTCTTTATCTGTATGGACTTTTTCGGAAATATACTTATATAAGTATTTGGTTCGTCTCGCGTGGTCTTTAATGAGTTGCTGTGTGTATGCCTTTTCAAAATCTACGTCGAATATTTTACCAGAATCGGTATGACCAAATGCTACTTCAAAGGGTGTTAATCCTGTCGTTGAATGAATAGTATGATTATATGCCATGACTGACTATGTCATGACAGATGCAGCGTCTGTGCATTTTTGCTCATAATTTGCAAGTCTGTATATTTCAATTATAGTAGAATGAAATCTTTCGATAATGCCTGTCGAATTGGGGTTATTGGGAGTTGTGATATGAGTTTCTATTTTATACATAGATAGGAGCTGACGCATAAGTTCGTTATTAAATTCAGTGCCTGAATCAGATGATATGTTCTTAGGAATTCCGTACATAGAAAAATATTTAATTAATGCTCGCGCTACTTCAGCGGTTTGTCGACTTGCAATCTCTAAGGCCTGCCCTAATTTGCTAAAAGCATCCACAACGGTTAAATAATACTTCTTCTCAATAGTAAATAAATCTATAAATAGTTCCTGAAAAGGCGCATCCTGAGTTGATGTGAGTTGTAGTACAGGTTTTATTGGTTTCCTATCGTACTTCATTAGTCTGAAAGGTTCACAAGCATTTATAACGGCAGCTACAGTGTCATGCATATTTTCCCAATAATAGTTTCTGCGTATTCTTATCGTAGTTTCTTTCACACCGCGATGACATGTTTTTCCTTCATGGTGTTTGAGAATGACAGCTTTTTATTCTTTTTCATCCTCCACATATACTACGCGTTCTGTACATTCAGAGAATTATACTGGAACCTTCTTAAAGAGTTCTATAATAACTTTTGTAAATAATTTTCTGTGCTCAGCATTCTCGAAATAAATAAAGTATCGACTCTTAAATTTTATATATTCCTTTAAAAATTGTTTTATTAATTCTTCGTTTTCTAGTGGGAGAAATATCTCTAATACTTTTTGTTTTGCTCTAGATAAATTTCTGACTTGTAGTTTATTTTGGAACCAAGAAAATACTAGGATCTGATTTGGTTTGGTATCTATTGCCTCGCTCAAAATTGGGATTGCTGTTGACTCAGGTTCAATATTTGAGTATATCGTGTCTGTTCTACTACTGTTAGTTACCGATGGTACAGGGTAATTTTCTTCGAACAATTCTTCATGTTCCGTCACACTCGAGTCTGAGTCTGAAATTATCACTGTCTCTGGTTGAGGCTCAGGTCTGTATTTTTCTAGTTCTTTCAGTTGGCGTATTACTTTTTGTATGTCATCGTCATCCACATTAACATCCATTGATGCGTCGTCTAAAGCATTAAGTTTTATGCGAGACAAGGCATCTTCACTCAAATGGTTTAGGCGTAACTTGTTTAAATTTTCAGGCAATAACTGGACTGTTTCTAGATCACAGTGATCTATAAAATTTACATACGATTTATATTTCAGGTGGTTTTCGGAGGCTTTTATGTGAAAATTTTCAGTCTGTGCAGACACGTCATTATCCTCTGAATCATTGTTTTCGTCGACCTCGTCGTCCTCCATGTCAAGCAAGTTTTGCATGACAACAAGCTTGGAGTCCCGCGCCTACGTCACAGTGAACGAGTGAAGCCGGCCACAGTTGAGCGTGTACCTGCTCTACTACCGTATGTTAAAGGAGTCACTGACAAGATTGGCTACATCTTGAAGCGCGCTTCCATCAAAGCATACTTCAAGCCGCTGAAGAAGATTGGTCAGTTTTTGCCATCAGTCAAGTGTAATGTCCCTCTGCAAGATGCAGGAGTGTACAAGCTTGATTGTGAATGTGATCTCTCCTACATAGGACAAACTAAAAGATCAATACAAACCCGCGTAAAAGAACATATAGCTGATGTGAAGAATCGACGCTCCGGTAAGTCTGCAGTCTGTGAACACGTACAGGATCGCCCCCGTTACTACATCAGATTTGATAGACCGCAAATCCTCGCTAAAGAACACCGATTCCTTCCAAGGATGATTCGCGAGGCTATTGAAATCAAAAAACATCCTAATTTCAATAGAGAAGATGGCTGGGTGCTACCATCTGCTTGGGATCCTATAATAAATAAAATTAAATCCCAACCCAAGCATACAACTGCAAGACTTCAAGATACCATAAGTGCATACTGCATAGATTGGAACAAAAGTTAAATTTTAATCTATGGTAACCGCGGTTAACTATAACATATGGACGTTGAACATCTCAGTCGCGCCCGTGACCATGAGTGCTGTAAAGCGTTCGAAATGTCGGGTATTTTAAAAATTTAAATATACGCGATAAATTCCGTAAAAACTAGTATTATTTCAATGTGTAGTGTTCGTGTAAATATAAGAAATCATTATGTAAACCAGTACGGACTGGTAATTGCAAATAAAATACGCCGATTAGAAGATCTAAAGACCAAGCGCGCAAGATATCTAACAGCCTTAAATTTCTTGAAGAGATGCCGAGACCATAATTTCATTCCTACGTGTGTAAAAATATCAACCAAAAAGGACATTCGAGGAAGCGTTAAGATCTTAAATCAGGCGAGTAAAAAGTTGTTACGGACGGTAATCCAACTAAAACGCTCCGATCTATATGACATAAACAAATCCAAAAACACATCATCCAGTGAATTAAAGAAAGTTTTAACGACGTTTGACTATAATTTTTGCATGTAAACATTAAATTAACGCGAAATTAGTAAATATAACGAATGCAAAAACAAACATATAGAAAAATATCAAAAATTAACGAACAAGTCAAATGTCAAACATCTGAATCAATGCCAGAACCGAAAGCAACCATTGACAAACACAGATCATAGATTAATCGCACTCTATAATCTGTCAAAACAAACACTGAATGATGCAACAATTAGGGTTTTATCCAAAGGCCTCAACTTTGCAATTACACCCCGCAAATTACCGTACGAAGAAATTATCTGTAGTGTCGAGGACTTTTTATTTAAAAACAATATGCAGAAAGAAGATTTGGAGGCGATACGTCAAGACATTTCGTCTGTTACGTCGATGTTCAGTGCCTAAACCGAATCTTCCCAAAGACGAATTTATAGCGTTAAAGAACCTACGCAATAAACCAGAACTAACGATTCTCCGCGCAGATAAGGGAAACGCCACGGTAGTCATGGATACGTCTGATTATAATTCTAAAATACAAGAACTTTTGTCGGATGTATGTACTTATAAAAATGTTAAAAACGACCCAACAAATAGCACACTAAAACAACTAGTGACCTTATAAAAAAACACTCCGAAAAATTAAATCTGGACGTAAAATGGATAATACCTACGTGCGCCAAATCACCAAAATTGTATAGGTTACCAAAAATACACAAGCCCAATGCTCCATTACGTCCCATAGTGAGCCAAATCGATTCACCAACTTACAGATTGGCTCAACACTTAGCGAAAATACTCTCACCGCTCAGGGGACATACAAGAGCACACATAAAGGATTCCTACCATTTTGTCAGCGAGATAAAAGACCTACATCTGGCAGACAATGAAACTATGGCCAGTTTTGATGTGCAGTCATTGTTTACATGCTTACCTTTTGAAGACTGCATCTCACTTGTAACTAGAAGGCTGGAAGAAAACAACATGCCCGTAGAATATGCAGTATTACTCAGACACTGCCTTACATCTGGCTACCTATTGTGGAAGGAGGAGTTCTACAAGCAAGTAGATGGTGTGGCGATGGGCTCACCTGTATCTCCCATTGTCGCCGACATATTCATGGAAGACTTTGAGGAGAAAGCTCTGCTTAGTTCTCCCATAAATCCAAGATTCTACAAGCGGTACGTAGACGACACTTTCACAATTCTACCTTTAGATAAAGTAACTGCATTTTTAGACCATCTTAACTCTATAAATTCTAAAATTCAGTTCACAATGGAGTTACAGGCAAACAATTCCTTAGCTTTTCTAAATGTGTAAGTAATTCGGAATCCTGATAACACCTTGAGCCATACAGTGTACAGAAAAAAGACCCATACAGATAGATATTTAAACGGTGATTCTCACCACCATTCTTCACAGTTAGCTACCGTGGGTAAATCTTTGTTTCAGAGAGCACGAGGGATCTGTGACAGTAAACACCTGGCTGCAGAGCTCCACCAGGAGTGTACAAGCTTGATTGTGAATGTGATCTCTCCTACATAGGACAAACTAAAAGATCAATACAAACCCGCGTAAAAGAACATATAGCTGATGTGAAGAATCGACGCTCCGGTAAGTCTGCAGTCTGTGAACACGTACAGGATCGCCCCCGTTACTACATCAGATTTGATAGACCGCAAATCCTCGCTAAAGAACACCGATTCCTTCCAAGGATGATTCGCGAGGCTATTGAAATCAAAAAACATCCTAATTTCAATAGAGAAGATGGCTGGGTGCTACCATCTGCTTGGGATCCTATAATAAATAAAATTAATATGATATATATTAATAATATATATAATAAACGTGATAAATTCCGTAAAAACTAGTATTATTTCGATCTGTATCATAGTTAACTATTATAATCTTCAAGTTACAACAATTATTAAGACAGAGCGTGATTATTTTCGGAAATTGTTATGGAATTTTTATTCATTGTATTATATACGATACTTATTGACAGCCACTCTAATTTTTAATTTACCACTGGTTCAAAAATGGTTATGTCTTAAGAACTAGCAAGAAACCCAGGGAAACTTAAAAAAAGAACAGTTTACAATTATAATTTATTTTGCGTATGATTAATAATGTCTTTTGGTTGAAAAGTTACGTCTAAAACCCGCCTGTTCTATTGATTAATTTTCGTCTAATTGAAGAGTGATTCTGTCGAGAATTATTTTAGCGAATATTTTGTAAATGTTCGACATTAAGCTGATTGGTCTGTAATTGCCTATTTCATCTTTTGCTCCGCTCTTGTGTATCAATATGATGTGTGATTGTGACCATTGATACGGTATTTGACCACTATATAATAATTCCGTAAACATTCTTGCAAGTATTGGACATAACTCCTTAGATGTTCCTTGTAGAGCCTCATTCGTAATCTTGTCTGGACCGGGTGCTTTATTTAGTTTTTGTGAGCTTAAAGCTTTTTCTACTTCGCTACATAATATAGATAGGGGCTTGTCATGTGTTGTAATAATCGTTTTAAACTTTTTATGCAACGATACTTCTCTACTGTAGAGACGTCGGTAGAAATCAGTGGCACACTCTATGATGTCCTTACGTTTAGTATATGCTTTATTCTGTTTTCTGATTTCGGGGATCCATTCCTTGGTAACTTCCCGTAGCTCTTTAAGTGCCTTCTTTACTCCGCCTGATTTTATGATGTGCTTATTGATAACTTCCAGTCTGTGTTTCTTCCGGTCATTTTTAATGGCTTTATAAATAGTTTTACTTAATGCGGCAAGCTCTCTTTCTTTGAGTTTTCTGTCTTTCCAATTTTTTGACATTAATTTTTTTCTCTCCTCTATAAGTTCGATTGTTTCTGTACTCAATTAACGTTTTTTGTCTTTTGAGGAAGTAGATGTGCCACTCAGTTGGTTTTCTATTAAGTTGTACCTTGTCTGTAGATCTAGCTTTTTCCGGCTCTCCCTTAGAGGTGTGCTATGCTTTGAAAGAGGAGAATAAGGCACTTTTATTTCTTTCACTTTGTTACTTATTTTGAGATTTTCTGTGATTATTTTGCGTGACTTCTTTGGAGGTATCAACAGAAGAGATGAAAGAACCATACGATGGTTAGTGTTAAAGTTTAGTGTTTGGATTACTTCAGTGTTCGTGAAAGCTCTATGATTATTAGTTGTAATATAATCTATTTCGTTCCTATATTTTCCATCCGGTGATTTCCAAGTCCATTTGGTTTTGTATTTCTTTCTGTAGAGGCTGTTTAGTATAGTTAAATTAGTTTCTAGCATGAAATCAATCATTTTTTGCCCATTCTTGCTTCTCTTTCCGTGACCGAATCTACCAAGAACATTCTCTTCACCACTGCATCTTACTCCAACCTGTGCGTTAAAGTCACCCATTACAACGATATGGTTATTTTTTACTTTAATTATTGTTTCACTGAGGGCTTGATAGAACTGGTCTAAGTCGCAAGGGTTAGCTTGCTCTGTTGGGGCATAAATTTGTATGATTACCCAATCCTTGCTATAACCAGGTAATGTCATATTGACATAGGCTATACGGTCAGATATGCCTCTGAACTCCTTTATTTGATTCTTCAGCGAGGCTTTAATTAGGAATCCGACTCCCCTTTGTCCCGGAATTACACCTTTATAGTAAAATATGTACTGATTACGGTCTTCGATTGATTCTCCAAGTCTGCGCATTTCGCTGATCCCCAATATGTCCCATCGTAGTTCCGATAGCGCGATTTTTAAGCTCCTGAAGGTTTGCTTCTGTTCTAAGAGTTCTTGTGTTAAGAGTTAATATTTCGATTGTACCTCTTCTTTTAGAACCTGTTTTTGTTATTAGAGTTTGTTTTTTATTCGATAAACTATCACTGGAGGGGAGAAGGGGGCATTACCATATCTCTAATACAGCTGAGACCAGCTGAAGGTTCTTCATCAGATACTTTAGACCTTCGATTTTTGACATCAAATGAAGCGGCCCACCAAGTTGAATATTTTTTTGTAAAGGCGGTATGTCGATCTCTTCTAATAGTTTGGTTGGGCTCTTGTGTTTTCTAATGGGGGTCACCAGATACGCCAGATGTTCGATTATCCTAGTTTTTATAGTTTTCCCTTTATGTGGCCATTAAACCCTAACTCTGTATCAAATTTCAGCTCTCTGAGTTTATGGGAAGTACTAGTTCTATTCTGATGATCATGAGTGAGTGAGTGAGTGTCTAAAATGCCAAACTTTGCTTTCGCTTAACTTCGGAACTAAATGACCTACAGACTTGAAATTTTGGATTTTAAGTATGTGATTATAGTTTACTGGATGACGAAAATTTCTGCGTTCTGGTATTATCCAGAGGTTCTCAAATAGGGGCCTGAAAATGTGGCGAAATGGTTCCAGTAAAGGATGGTACGGCAGTGTTTGCTTCGCGCTCGACTTGGTGGGGGCACTGCCGTGCCCCCCGATAATATCCCATATTGATCAATTTTTGCTTCAATAAAATTTTAAAGTTCTTGATGGATAAAATCTGCATATTTTCTGGGATTGTTGTAAAACTATATAATTGCGTTCACACTTATCCATGAAGGATTTGCTAATTCTTTAGAGTCAAGGAACTGGTATCACTTGCTTGCGCTTATTCCTAGTAGTATACCAAATATTATTCTGAAGATACAGAAGTGGTTAAAAAAGGAAAAAAGGAATCAATAAGATACCTATATAACTTTCATAGGTACATACATATAATATATGAGGCCAGCCGATAAAAGCCTATTTTTTTTAATTTATTTATGTACACACAATACAGAAACAACAATACACTGACTTCGTACAAAGGTACATTCTACATAATTTACTGAAATATATTCCAGTAGACCCATTCAAAAAATATATTAAAAACTGCTGAATTAATTCGAAATGAGCATGTGGCTCACTTGATAATGAATGTCGACTGCCGACAGTGAACAACTGCAATACAAGGGAAATCGTAAGTGCGTTGTCGTCCGTTTAAAAAGGAGTAAGCTCGTTTCGTGAACGTCCCTAATTCTTATCGGTCCGGAAAAATCGCCAGCTGTAAACAATTCCACAATAAGGTTGTGCGAGGAAGAAAACTTCACATTGAATAAAACTATTATTTACGGATTTTATCGCGTTTAATTACTTTTAATTTATTTTTATTATTATCCCGACGTTTCGGGTGCTTTACAGCGCCCATGGTCACGGGGGGGACTGAGATGTTTGACGTCCCAATGTCATAGTTAGTCCGGCTACCTTCAGTTTTTTAATATTAATTTTTGGTCCGATTTACGCAAAACGAGCTTATAGTATCATGAAGTCTTGCAGTGGTATGCTTGGGTTTGGGTTTAATTTTGTTAATTATAGGATCCCAAGCAGATGGTAGCACCCAACCATCTTCTCTATTGAAATTGGGATGTTTTTTAATTTCAATAGCCTCGCGTATCATCCTTGGTAGGAATCGGTGTTCTTTTGCGAGAATTTGTGGTTTATCAAATCTAATATAATGGTGGGGACGATCTTGAACATGTTCGCAGACTGCAGACTTCCCGGAGCGTCGGTGCTTCACATCAGCTATATGTTCCTTCACGCGGGTTTTTATAGATCTCTTTGTTTGACCTATGTAAGAGAGACCACATTCACAATCTAGCTTGTACACACCTGCATCTTGTAGAGGAATATTACATTTGATGGATGGTAAAAATTGACTAATCTTCTTCAGCGGCTTGTAGTATGTCTTAATGGACGCTCGCTTCAAGATGTAGCCAATCTTGTCCGTGACTCCTCTAACATATGGTAGTAGAGCAGGCGCCCGCTCGACTGTGGCCGGCTTCACTCGTTCACTGTGACGTAGGCGCGGGACCCGAAGCTTGTTGTCTTGCAATACTTGCTTGACGTGCTGAAGCTCCGCGGCCAGATGTTTTCTGTCACAGATCCCTCGTGCTCTCTGAAACAAAGATTTACCCACGGTAGCTAACTGTGAAGGATGATGGTGAGATTCACCATTTAGATATCGGTTGGTATGGGTCTTTTTCCTATACACAGTGTGACCAATAGTGTTATCAGGATTTCGGATGACTAAAACATCTGGGAAAGCTAAAGAATTATTTGCCTCTAACTCCATTGTGAATTGTATTTTAGAGTTTATGGAGTTAAGGTGGTCTAAAAATGCAGTTACTTTGTCAGATGGTAAAATTGTGAAAGTGTCGTCTACGTACCGCTTGTAGAACCTTGGATTTACAGGAGCAGTAAGAAGGGCTTTCTCCTCAAAGTCCTCCATGAATATGTCAGCGACTATGGGAGACACAGGTGAGCCCATCGCCACACCATCTACTTGCTTGTAGAACTCCTCCTTCCACAATAGATAGCCAGATGTGAGGCAATGTTCAAGTAGTATTGCATATTCTTGAGGCATGTTATTTTCTTCTAGCTTCCTAGTTACAATTGAGATGCAGTCCACAATAGGTAGGCATGTAAATAGTGACTGAACATCAAAACTGACCATAGTTTCATTGTTAGCGAGATGTAGGTCTTTTATCTCACTCACAAAATGGTATGAATCCTTTGTGTGTGCTCTGGTATGTCCTCTTAGTGGTGATAGTATTTTTGCTAAGTATTGTGCCAGCTTATAAGTTGGTGAATCGATCTGGCTCACTATGGGACGTAGTGGAGCGTTTGGTTTGTGTATCTTCGGTAACCCATACAACCTCGGTGGTTTGACACATGATGGTATTAGCGAATTCACGTCGAGACTTAATTTTTCGGAGTATTTCTTTATTAAATCGCTAGTTGTTTTAAGCGTGTTAGTTGTAGGGTCTGTTTTGACCTTTTTATATGTACTTTCGTCCGATAACATTTGTTGTATTTTAAAATTATATTCCGACGCGTCCATTACTACCGTAGCATTTCCTTTATCCGCGCGGAGAATCGTGAGTTCTGGTCTGTTCCGTAAGTTATTTAGCGCTGTAAATTCGTCTTTGGGAAGGTTTGGTTTCGGCACTGAACTACGACGTAACAAGGACGAAATATCTTGACGTATGGCCTCCAAATCTTCCTTACCGATATTATTCTTAAACAGACAATCCTCAACACTGCAGATAATTTCTTCGTACGGGATTTTTCGCGGAGTTAATGCGAAGTTCATTCCCTTCGCTAATACTTTCATTGTCGGTTCGTCCAGTGTATGTTTTGATAAATTATAGACAGTGCGTTGTTTATAGTTTGTGTCTATGGTCAACGGTTGTTTATTGTTCTGGCGTTGACTTGGATGTTTGGCATTTGATTTGATCGTTAATTTTTGGTATTTTTCTATTTGTTTATTTTTGCATTCATTGTATTTTGATGTTTCTCGTTTGTTTAAAGTTTCGATGCAATTATTAAAATCAAATGTCGTTAAAATTGTCTTTAGTTCACTGGACAAATTGTCTATGGTGTTGTTTATGAAATGTAAATCGAACCGTTTCTGCTGAATCACCGTCCGTAACAACTTTTTACTTGCCTGATTTAAGATCTTAGCGCTTCCTCGAATGTCCTTCTTTGTTGATATTTTGACACACGTAGGAATGAGATTATGGTCTCTGCATCTCTTCAAGAAATTTAAAGATGTTATATATCTTGCGCGCTTGGTTTTAAGATCTTCTAATCGGCGAATTTTATTTGCTATTACCAGTCCGTACTGGTTCACATAATGATTTCTTAAATTTACGCGAACACTACACATTGAATAAAACTATTATTTACGGATTTTATCGCGTTTAATTACTTTTAATTTATTTTTATTATTATCCCGACGTTTCGGGTGCTTTACAGCGCCCATGGTCACGGGGGGGACTGAGATGTTTGACGTCCCAATGTCATAGTTAGTCCGGCTACCTTCAGTTTTTTAATATTAATTTTTGGTCCGATTTACGCAAAACGAGCTTATAGTATCATGAAGTCTTGCAGTGGTATGCTTGGGTTTGGGTTTAATTTTGTTAATTATAGGATCCCAAGCAGATGGTAGCACCCAACCATCTTCTCTATTGAAATTGGGATGTTTTTTAATTTCAATAGCCTCGCGTATCATCCTTGGTAGGAATCGGTGTTCTTTTGCGAGAATTTGTGGTTTATCAAATCTAATATAATGGTGGGGACGATCTTGAACATGTTCGCAGACTGCAGACTTCCCGGAGCGTCGGTGCTTCACATCAGCTATATGTTCCTTCACGCGGGTTTTTATAGATCTCTTTGTTTGACCTATGTAAGAGAGACCACATTCACAATCTAGCTTGTACACACCCGCATCTTGTAGAGGAATATTACATTTGATGGATGGTAAAAATTGACTAATCTTCTTCAGCGGCTTGTAGTATGTCTTAATGGACGCTCGCTTCAAGATGTAGCCAATCTTGTCCGTGACTCCTCTAACATATGGTAGTAGAGCAGGCGCCCGCTCGACTGTGGCCGGCTTCACTCGTTCACTGTGACGTAGGCGCGGGACCCGAAGCTTGTTGTCTTGCAATACTTGCTTGACGTGCTGAAGCTCCGCGGCCAGATGTTTTCTGTCACAGATCCCTCGTGCTCTCTGAAACAAAGATTTACCCACGGTAGCTAACTGTGAAGGATGATGGTGAGATTCACCATTTAGATATCGGTTGGTATGGGTCTTTTTCCTATACACAGTGTGACCAATAGTGTTATCAGGATTTCGGATGACTAAAACATCTGGGAAAGCTAAAGAATTATTTGCCTCTAACTCCATTGTGAATTGTATTTTAGAGTTTATGGAGTTAAGGTGGTCTAAAAATGCAGTTACTTTGTCAGATGGTAAAATTGTGAAAGTGTCGTCTACGTACCGCTTGCAGAACCTTGGATTTACAGGAGCAGTAAGAAGGGCTTTCTCCTCAAAGTCCTCCATGAATATGTCAGCGACTATGGGAGACACAGGTGAGCCCATCGCCACACCATCTACTTGCTTGTAGAACTCCTCCTTCCACAATAGATAGCCAGATGTGAGGCAATGTTCAAGTAGTATTGCATATTCTTGAGGCATGTTATTTTCTTCTAGCTTCCTAGTTACAATTGAGATGCAGTCCACAATAGGTAGGCATGTAAATAGTGACTGAACATCAAAACTGACCATAGTTTCATTGTTAGCGAGATGTAGGTCTTTTATCTCACTCACAAAATGGTATGAATCCTTTGTGTGTGCTCTGGTATGTCCTCTTAGTGGTGATAGTATTTTTGCTAAGTATTGTGCCAGCTTATAAGTTGGTGAATCGATCTGGCTCACTATGGGACGTAGTGGAGCGTTTGGTTTGTGTATCTTCGGTAACCCATACAACCTCGGTGGTTTGACACATGATGGTATTAGCGAATTCACGTCGAGACTTAATTTTTCGGAGTATTTCTTTATTAAATCGCTAGTTGTTTTAAGCGTGTTAGTTGTAGGGTCTGTTTTGACCTTTTTATATGTACTTTCGTCCGATAACAGTTGTTGTATTTTAAAATTATATTCCGACGCGTCCATTACTACCGTAGCATTTCCTTTATCCGCGCGGAGAATCGTGAGTTCTGGTCTGTTCCGTAAGTTATTTAGCGCTGTAAATTCGTCTTTGGGAAGGTTTGGTTTCGGCACTGAACTACGACGTAACAAGGACGAAATATCTTGACGTATGGCCTCCAAATCTTCCTTACCGATATTATTCTTAAACAGACAATCCTCAACACTGCAGATAATTTCTTCGTACGGGATTTTTCGCGGAGTTAATGCGAAGTTCATTCCCTTCGCTAATACTTTCATTGTCGGTTCGTCCAGTGTATGTTTTGATAAATTATAGACAGTGCGTTGTTTATAGTTTGTGTCTATGGTCAACGGTTGTTTATTGTTCTGGCGTTGACTTGGATGTTTGGCATTTGATTTGATCGTTAATTTTTGGTATTTTTCTATTTGTTTACTTTTGCATTCATTGTATTTTGATGTTTCTCGTTTGTTTAAAATTTCGATGCAATTATTAAAATCAAATGTCGTTAAAATTGTCTTTAGTTCACTGGACAAATTGTCTATGGTGTTGTTTATGAAATGTAAATCGAACCGTTTCTGCTGAATCACCGTCCGTAACAACTTTTTACTTGCCTGATTTAAGATCTTAGCGCTTCCTCGAATGTCCTTCTTTGTTGATATTTTGACACACGTAGGAATGAGATTATGGTCTCTGCATCTCTTCAAGAAATTTAAAGATGTTATATATCTTGCGCGCTTGGTTTTAAGATCTTCTAATCGGCGAATTTTATTTGCTATTACCAGTCCGTACTGGTTCACATAATGATTTCTTAAATTTACGCGAACACTACACATTGAATAAAACTATTATTTACGGATTTTATCGCGTTTAATTACTTTTAATTTATTTTTATTATTATCCCGACGTTTCGGGTGCTTTACAGCGCCCATGGTCACGGGGGGGACTGAGATGTTTGACGTCCCAATGTCATAGTTAGTCCGGCTACCTTCAGTTTTTTAATATTAATTTTTGGTCCGATTTACGCAAAACGAGCTTATAGTATCATGAAGTCTTGCAGTGGTATGCTTGGGTTTGGGTTTAATTTTGTTAATTATAGGATCCCAAGCAGATGGTAGCACCCAACCATCTTCTCTATTGAAATTGGGATGTTTTTTAATTTCAATAGACTCGCGTATCATCCTTGGTAGGAATCGGTGTTCTTTTGCGAGAATTTGTGGTTTATCAAATCTAATATAATGGTGGGGACGATCTTGAACATGTTCGCAGACTGCAGACTTCCCGGAGCGTCGGTGCTTCACATCAGCTATATGTTCCTTCACGCGGGTTTTTATAGATCTCTTTGTTTGACCTATGTAAGAGAGACCACATTCACAATCTAGCTTGTACACACCCGCATCTTGTAGAGGAATATTACATTTGATGGATGGTAAAAATTGACTAATCTTCTTCAGCGGCTTGTAGTATGTCTTAATGGACGCTCGCTTCAAGATGTAGCCAATCTTGTCCGTGACTCCTCTAACATATGGTAGTAGAGCAGGCGCCCGCTCGACTGTGGCCGGCTTCACTCGTTCACTGTGACGTAGGCGCGGGACCCGAAGCTTGTTGTCTTGCAATACTTGCTTGACGTGCTGAAGCTCCGCGGCCAGATGTTTTCTGTCACAGATCCCTCGTGCTCTCTGAAACAAAGATTTACCCACGGTAGCTAACTGTGAAGGATGATGGTTAGATTCACCATTTAGATATCGGTTGGTATGGGTCTTTTTCCTATACACAGTGTGACCAATAGTGTTATCAGGATTTCGGATGACCATACCATAGACAATTTGTCCAGTGAACTAAAGACAATTTTAACGACATTTGATTTTAATAATTGTATCGAAACTTTAAACAAACGAGAAACATCAAAATACAATGAATGCAAAAATAAACAAATAGAAAAATACCAAAAATTAACGATCAAATCAAATGCCAAACATCCAAGTCAACGCCAGAACAATAAACAACCGTTGACCATAGACACAAACTATAAACAACGCACTGTCTATAATTTATCAAAACATACACTGGACGAACCGACAATGAAAGTATTAGCGAAGGGAATGAACTTCGCATTAACTCCGCGAAAAATCCCGTACGAAGAAATTATCTGCATTGTTGAGGATTGTCTGTTTAAGAATAATATCGGTAAGGAAGATTTGGAGGCCATACGTCAAGATATTTCGTCCTTGTTACGTCGTAGTTCAGTGCCGAAACCAAACCTTCCCAAAGACGAATTTACAGCGCTAAATAACTTACGGAACAGACCAGAACTCACGATTCTCCGCGCGGATAAAGGAAATGCTACGGTAGTAATGGACGCGTCGGAATATAATTTTAAAATACAACAACTGTTATCGGACGAAAGTACATATAAAAAGGTCAAAACAGACCCTACAACTAACACGCTTAAAACAACTAGCGATTTAATAAAGAAATACTCCGAAAAATTAAGTCTCGACGTGAATTCGCTAATACCATCATGTGTCAAACCACCGAGGTTGTATGGGTTACCGAAGATACACAAACCAAACGCTCCACTACGTCCCATAGTGAGCCAGATCGATTCACCAACTTATAAGCTGGCACAATACTTAGCAAAAATACTATCACCACTAAGAGGACATACCAGAGCACACACAAAGGATTCATACCATTTTGTGAGTGAGATAAAAGACCTACATCTCGCTAACAATGAAACTATGGTCAGTTTTGATGTTCAGTCACTATTTACATGCCTACCTATTGTGGACTGCATCTCAATTGTAACTAGGAAGCTAGAAGAAAATAACATGCCTCAAGAATATGCAATACTACTTGAACATTGCCTCACATCTGGCTATCTATTGTGGAAGGAGGAGTTCTACAAGCAAGTAGATGGTGTGGCGATGGGCTCACCTGTGTCTCCCATAGTCGCTGACATATTCATGGAGGACTTTGAGGAGAAAGCCCTTCTTACTGCTCCTGTAAATCCAAGGTTCTACAAGCGGTACGTAGACGACACTTTCACAATTTTACCATCTGACAAAGTAACTGCATTTTTAGACCACCTTAACTCCATAAACTCTAAAATACAATTCACAATGGAGTTAGAGGCAAATAATTCTTTAGCTTTCCTAGATGTTTTAGTCATCCGAAATCCTGATAACACTATTGGTCACACTGTGTATAGGAAAAAGACCCATACCAACCGATATCTAAATGGTGAATCTCACCATCATCCTTCACAGTTAGCTACCGTGGGTAAATCTTTGTTTCAGAGAGCACGAGGGATCTGTGACAGAAAACATCTGGCCGCGGAGCTTCAGCACGTCAAGCAAGTATTGCAAGACAACAAGCTTCGGGTCCCGCGCCTACGTCACAGTGAACGAGTGAAGCCGGCCACAGTCGAGCGGGCGCCTGCTCTACTACCATATGTTAGAGGAGTCACGGACAAGATTGGCTACATCCTGAAGCGAGCGTCCATTAAGACATACTACAAGCCGCTGAAGAAGATTAGTCAATTTTTACCATCCATCAAATGTAATATTCCTCTACAAGATGCAGGTGTGTACAAGCTAGATTGTGAATGTGGTCTCTCTTACATAGGTCAAACAAAGAGATCTATAAAAACCCGCGTGAAGGAACATATAGCTGATGTGAAGCACCGACGCTCCGGGAAGTCTGCAGTCTGCGAACATGTTCAAGATCGTCCCCACCATTATATTAGATTTGATAAACCACAAATTCTCGCAAAAGAACACCGATTCCTACCAAGGATGATACGCGAGGCTATTGAAATTAAAAAACATCCCAATTTCAATAGAGAAGATGGTTGGGTGCTACCATCTGCTTGGGATCCTATAATTAACAAAATTAAACCCAAACCCAAGCATACCACTGCAAGACTTCATGATACTATAAGCTCGTTTTGCGTAAATCGGACCAAAAATTAATATTAAAAAACTGAAGGTAGCCGGACTAACTATGACATTGGGACGTCAAACATCTCAGTCCCCCCCGTGACCATGGGCGCTGTAAAGCACCCGAAACGTCGGGATAATAATAAAAATAAATTAAAAGTAATTAAACGCGATAAAATCCGTAAATAATAGTTTTATTCAATGTGTAGTGTTCGCGTAAATTTAAGAAATCATTATAAGAAAACTTCAAATAAAACGGATAGTGGTAATATATAAGATAATTTTTGTAAAGGCAGAAGTGACAAACGTTTTAACATCACCTGCTGGCAAGTGGCTATGCAGCCCATGGATACTCGCTGCTAACGTCACACACATATTTTTATAGACGCGTCTTTAGCACAGATGGCATAATCCATTTCTCTGTGATGTATGTTAGCAAGGGGGGCGAAATGAAAGAAAACAAATATTTATTTCGCCCCATAATCACAACGCCATAGTTTACATAAATTTCCCATTTTAAACGTTATTAACGTACGGCAATGTCTAATACCTACTAATCGTAGGTATTAGATTCACTCAGTATTTGGCGTGGCCACTACAGCCGCTGTTTTTCAGAGTTCACAATAAAATATTATTATCTATCTTAATTTTTTTGATGACCTTATAGACACAAAACAAATAGGAGACTGCATACATATGCAAAATACTTATTTTGATCCTTCTATTCAGTGCCGGTGCTAAGATTAGTCATGTCCTACTATTCATGACACTTAGATCTGACAGCCATTATAGGCGATTCGACAAGGTCGCACGTTAAGGACCTTGCCTCGTAGATACAATGTCTGCCTTATAGAGGTGTTACATACGTTGACAACGCTTTTATATCTAGATTCGTCGAGATTTTTATACGTAGTGGAGCCACGCTGTAGCTATATAATAGTTGCAGCACGATAGGGGCAGCTCGATCGGGGTAGGACTACACTCTCACAGATTACCAGTTTAAATTGGCAGCTTAGAGCTGCTGTGTTACGTATAGTGAGTGTAGAAAACCTGAAGCTCTTTTACTGGAAACGAGACATCGACATATCGACACATCGCGGTAGAATCTTTGGATTGTCACGGGGGTGGAGAGAGATGAAGAAAATGAAAGGAGGGGATTTTAAATTTCTCAATTCTCTACTAAAGTGTGTCTTACCTAGTGTAGATTTGTTAGGAGAAGTGGTGACGGTGATAGTCCACGCAACTGAGAGAGGGTGGGTGGTGCTTTTCAAAGTGTTAAAGTCTTTAATTTCACTGGTCCCGGCGACGATCGAACCTGAAGTGATACCGGAATTGTTGTTACACACTGTACATTTGCAGCGAGCACTTACCATTGAGCTACAGATCACATTCATTTCATTCCGTTTGCGTTAACAAAAAAGGGAAAATATATTAAAATATTTTCCCGCTACCGGTTACCGCTACCTTTACAACCTGCTAAAAGCCCACTGCTGCACATAGGCCTCTTATCAATTGTCTCTTACGGGGGATATGATATAATAATTTCTTGATAGAAAAACCCAATTGCTAATTTCGGCCCGACCATAAAAAAAATCTTAATCATCAATACATCTGCATTTCGATTCTTATTCGAGAGTAGATAGGCCGTATGCTCGTTTGTCACCAAAAAAATCACCAAAAAACTTTTTTCTTCATAGAGAAATACAGGTAGTTCTTTAAGGCGTATTTAATAATTTGTTAGTTAGCGCCTTTTGTTTTATTACGAAACTTCTGAGAATGTTTCGGCGGTTAACGGTATATATATATATATATATATATATATATATATATATATATATATATATATATATATATATATATATATATATATATATATATATATTCCGAATTTCATTTCGATTTTTGATACCGGTTCTAGCGATAAGTTTATAGTAATTTGTTTATATTTTAACAGAAATATGTGACACAGAACACAGTCCAACTGATAGTAATTGAATCGTGTGAGTCAAAGATACATCTATTATAGCATTAAAAACAGATCTTTGTGGTTACAGACGACTACGTTGGATTGCTTTTTTATCAGTAAATCATTTCCTAGTGTGACAATTTTTCGGTCGGTACGACTCATTCACGCTGCAACTCTTTGCAAAGTCTGCCAGTCTACGTTTGTCTCTATTTCCAAAGCGCTTCACTTATTTCATTACTGCCTATCGAAGGTCCACTGCTGCACGCAGGTCTCCTCCATAAATTGCCACATAAGGATGTTGCCATAGTTGCCACACTTGGCAGGCGGGTTGGCAACCACAGCTTATGAAGCGAAAACATTTTTAGCATCATTGTGATTTGAACTGGATGAAACAAAAAAGCGACACTAAAAATAAACATACTTTTTATTTATTTTTATTTTATTTATATACATCCAACTAATATCTAACATGACAGGTTTCTACCCAATGCGATAGATAAAGCACTATTTAAAATCCTATATTACTATATTAGCTTATAGCTAATTATACATAAAGCAAGTTTTGTGAATTCGTTCAGAGTACAAAAGAATAAATCTGTTTCTCTGTCGATCCGGTTTATTGTTCGAAACGCTTGCGTCAGGGGTGCCTCTCGCAGTAAGGTAGTGCGAAATCTAGGGACGGCCAGTAGGTCTGGCTGACGTCGCCGCCATATGTATATACCTAGCCGGAAAACAAATATTAATGTTCTTCAACATATTCTTATTAATAATCCTACCCCTAAGAACCATAAAAATATATGAAACTAGTCAAAGTTCTCTTCTTATCCTGAGCTGATGGTATCAAACCATACCCAGAACAAATAATGTTGGTATACGAGTACGTATGCATATATAGAATTTAAGTAAATAAATTAAAATAATATATAGAATTTAATTTAAGGGAATAGGGTGCACAGATCAAGTCTTTTCTATGCGCATGATTGTGGAGAAGTTTTTGGCCAAAAACCAGAAAGTTTTTTGTGCGTTCATGGACTTGGAAAGGGCTTATGACAGAGTGGACAGAAATGTGTTATGGCAAACACTGAACTCATTTGGGTTGAGCACTGGTTTGATACGGGCATTAAGGTCTCTTTATAGGGACTCTAGTGCTTGTGTCAGGATCAATGGGGTCTACTCGGACTGGTTTGGCATCCAAAAAGGTGTCAGACAGGGCTGTGTAGCTTCCCCTTGGCTGTTCAACCTATTTATGGACCGGTGTTTGCAAACTTTGAAAGATGAAGAATGTGGGTTAAGAATGGGCGAGTTAACCGTCAAATGCATTTTGGAGGAGGTAGTTCCCAGTACTAAAACCTGCTTGGGCTCCTGTTATTATTAAAATTAAAACTAAACACAAGCATGCAGCCTCTGCAAGACTTTATGATAAACTAAGCTCATTCTGCATAGATTGGACTAAGATTAATAATAATTAAAAGCTGAAGGTAATCTGGGTTAATTTTGACATCGGGACATCAAACACCTCAAATCTCTAAAAGAAAAGAGAAATCGTTTAGAGACCAATGCTGACATAGCACATTCGCTTATTTTTTAATTAGTAGTGGGTACCTACTTTATTTTTTAATTAGTAGGTACCCAGTCATTCAGTTTCATTCGTGGTACTCTTGGTTTACTCGGATGACCAACGGGATAATTTAGGGGCAGTGGTGGTTTAGGAGATGGTTCGTTACCGTTAGGGTCGCATTGGCGAGAGCTATCAGATGGATAGGCAACTATGAATACATTTTTGTACGGACTTAGCATATGAATAATTTGAATTATTTTCAAAATTGATTTTTTTTTAATATTTTTTGAATACCATTCTGTATAAATATGCTTGGAAAATAAGTTCGTTGAGCTACCACCACCATCGTTCGTACACACTACCATCGTTCCATTAGGTCCCATTTTTAATCGTTATAGTGGTTAAACCGCAAACTCATATGATCATAGTATCAAGAACGCCTATTTTAAATTTTAATCAATTTCAGTACTACCTTCGATTTCTAATATCTTAGAAATCGAAGGTAGTACTGAAATTGGCCTATAATTGCTAACATTGCCTCTATCGCCATTTATATACACTGGCGTTATAATAACTCGTTTAAAAGGTTCAGGAAAATGCCATGCTTAAAACAAAGGTTTAAAAAGTGACAGATTCAAAGAGTTATTTGAGTTACTGCAAATCATAGCTAAAGTGCACTGGAATTTTATTCCATCCAGAAGCACTGTTTAATTTTAGGATCATAATAATATCATGTACCTCGCGAGGACCCGTATATAGCAAGATAAAGGAAGAAAGCTGTGGTTGTCCAACTAGTATTGTGTATTTACTATCATTATTTCTAATTATGATAATTTTGGCAAGATTTTTAACTACATGGACAAAGAACCTATGTACATAACTTAGCGGATGTAATGGTGTTGCTTTTGTTTGTAACAAATCTGTATTACTTACATACTTTTGTTTGATTTCGATGACCTATCCTTTTAATATTTCCGCAGGGTTTGTCTTCTAAAACTATCCGATATAAATTTGGACAAAAACTTTTCTAAGGGTTTGAAGACGGCATTTACTTTTTGTTCAAAATCATAATTTTAAAGCACTACACGTATAACTGACTGTGGTGTATTTCTGTAGTGTAGTGATATTAAATTTAGTGTTGGCAGTGGTATTGTACGCAACAAGTAACGTAGTATCGCGGGGTTCACTGTTCCATACTTTTCTTATAAATAAGATACACGACCCGGGAAAACACTTCAAAATAACCTCTTCTATCCTGGTTGTTGAACGAAATTCATAAGGTTGTATTAAAACGGAAGTCTCCTATATACCATTGAATTATATTTTATTCGCGAAAATCAAAGAAAATGTCAAAGGACCTTTTACCTGTCATGGAAAATGTTTCTCCTTTTCCAATGTAATGTAACAACATCAACGTATATATATATATATATATATATATATATATATATATATATATATATATATATATATATATATATATATATATATATATATATATATATATATATATATATATATATATATAACTTATATAATTTTTAAAATAACAACCAAAAATAAAACCTACGAAATGTTTTTTTTTAAATAGATAGTAACCCAGTCTTGCTAAATACGCAATGGCTCCCAATATGCGGAAGCATATTGGGAGCCATTACTTGCCCATATCTGAATCTATACTCGCTTAACAATAAAAACGCAGAAACGCATAAGTTATAGTAATAGCCAGCCTATCTCTGTAGATTAATAGTATCGTTATTATTTGGTAATCTCAATTTTCACTTGTGTATGTATTTTACTATAAATCATAGTCGTAAAATTACACAGCCTAACAAGGGTTTCTACTATCGTAACTTTTATAATTTTATACGTATTAAATCACCGTGTATCGCAAGAGCCGACACAGAGGAGAAAATCATGATATGGGCAGCAGGGTCTACTTAATTACACCTAAAGAATAAGAAAAAACTGCTACTGACAAGTGCGGCGACTACGAACAACTGTGACCTCACTTGTCAATCCTTCCCCATGAGGCAAGCTATGGGAGGCTAAAGTTCAGCAGTGAACTGTTGACAGACTGCCACGTTAACGGTAACGGTAGCAAGAAATTTTGTTAAAGCGTTACTTCCAAACTAATATTTTCTCTTGTTTCGTGGAACATAAATTGTTGAAGGATATACGTTCAGGAACAATTTTTTTTTCAGGATAGGGTGACAAACGAGCACTCAATCTACCTGATGGTAAGTGGTTACTGTAGCCCATAGACATCTACATCTATCCTCAATCACAAATCAAAATGCTGATGCGTTGTCACCCGTGATGACTAAGATGGAATGCCTCGTTTCTACTAAAAAGGGTTTCCGGTGCACACACCATACGAAACACAGCAGCATTAACCTACCATTTTACGCTGGTATTCTGTGACAGCGTGGGCCTTCCCCGGTCGAGCCGACCCATTCGTGCTACAACTACACTACTAATACAATCTAAAATATAATCTAAATATTTAAGTTTTCAAAAGTAGTAACATTATATAATTAGGAAATTGTCGCACCCACCGTAAACTTAGCTAGATAACATCGCGCAGTAATTAACTAAACATTACAGATATACAAATGCAAAAACAAAATCATCGGCTATAGTCGAAAAATGGCTTACTCAGATCTCATCTCGCCGAAGTGATACTTGTGTTGAATAGTTCTAAATTCAACGATTGAGATACAGTTTTAAAGTTCTTGTTTACACAGTGCGGTACATATAGCTATTCTGCCTATAATAAGTTCTGGCCGCATGCAGCGATTATGGGACCTTTCATCTCAAATTTTTTGGAGTTTTTATATGTTACTTCGAAAGTAGATCAGATTGGACAGTCTTTTAGAACTCTCTTTCTCTTTCACATACAAACACACACACACACACACACACACACACACACACACACACACACACACACACACACGCGTGCGTGCGCGCGCGCGCATACACCACATTCCACTGTATAAGTAGATGCTATAGCCCAAAGGTATCTTAATCTTTCCTCAATAAAAAATTGTCACGCCTAGGTACTTCGATAATATGCTCCATTTCCAGAAAGAGAGGTCTACGGTTTTACAAAAACCATACACATACACAGCAGCATTAAACTGCTGTTTTACACTGGTATTTAGTATTACTAGGTAACTTGTATTACTTGTTTACGATTTACAATCGCACACATGTTACTTATTTCAACTGTTTGCTGCTCTTTTTTAGTTGTAATATCGACGGATTAAGGCCAAAATTACTTAAGCGACTTTTTAGTAGGAATTACAAACGAATTAAGTATTACAAACGGTGAGTGTAGATAACCGAAAAGCTTTCATTGGAAACGAGGCATTCTAAGTTAGTCCTCAGCGGTGTAACGCATCTGTATTTTGATTCCTAATCGAAGAAAAATGTATATGGTCATTCAATTATCATCAAGTGGATTTAATTATAATCAAGTGGAGAGCCGTGGTAGCTCAGATGGTTAGCGCTCACTGTAAATTTCACAGCACGCGAGCAAAGCGGGTTCGATCCCCGCCGGCACCAATGAAATTGTTAATTGCAATTTTAAGTGATGGTTTACTACGTGCTCGGCGGTGAAAGAAAACATCGCGAGGAAACCTGCGTGTCAGAGAAATAAGAAAATAAAATATTTTGAAGGCATATGAAGTTCGTCAACACGCATTGGGCAGCGCAGCGGAAAATTCCTTGCCCTAAAACCCTCTCAGAAATGAGCGGAGGCCTGTGCCCAGCAGTGGGACGTATATAGGCTTTAATTTTACTTTACTTTAAGTGGAATGCGTGATCTTTTGTTACGCTCATTTTTAAAAAAAAGTACGGGGAATGCTGTCGCTGTGGAATCCTGTGATTAATAAAATTAAATCTAAAGCAAACATACATCGGCAAAACTTCAAGTTACTGCACGCTGCTGTAGTAGCGATTTACACACGATATTTGCTTGAATTGTAAAACATATATTTTTAACTTCCACACAGTACGCAAGTCTGAAATAGATGCAAAACAACTATATCTTACACTAACAAAGCAATCTATTATCTAGAACCGCGTTCAGCTACTGCATTCAGATTAGATCGCACTGAACAGTTCTAGTTGTATTTATGTTAACAACTTACATACAAAATAGATTTAGAATATTGTTTAATGTAGGTAAATACCATACAAAGACTACTGGCTTGTAACTCTATTCTACCAAAAGTCGGTAAAGACCGATTTACACTTGGACAAGTACAGTAGCGGGTTTAGTTACAGGGCAGTTGACAGTCAACGGTTAAGTGGACAGTAGCGTTCAAACAATGTCTTCGTGGCGAGTTTAGTTAAGGACATTAGTTCATAGGGTTCGTTTGAGTGTGAACTTATCAGGATTGGATTTAATGTGTTTTATTGTAGGCGGTACCCTAAATATTTTTCTAAAAATAAAAATAGACTAAGTTACTCCATAAAACCTCGCTATCCGCCTGCCGCCAGGCAGAGAGACAAAAATTTTAAAAATTGTTTTTTTTTTAAAGTACTGTATAATACTTTCACATGCTTTTCATCAATTTAGCTAATATCGATTGAACAAAATGAAAAAATCTGTTAATCGGTTAACCCTGCAGGCCATCTCTGGAACTTCACGCCATGTTCGATCTAAAAAAAGTCCGACAAATAATAGGTCCTTACATATAGAAATAGCGTTTTGTACGGGAGGAATATAAAGTAATTTTTTTTGTAAAATATATTTAATTTATCAAAGTATGTACCGTTGTTATCTATGCACTTTTGCCATCTCATAGGTAGTTCATTGATCTTTTTACTGATCATTGAGGAAAAAAGAAATGAATTACTGTTTTCAAACCTCAAATGTACCAGCTTAATGAATTTATAAATCTGTATTTGGAAAACCAAAGAAGAGATATTTCAGATCAAAGTGATCAGTACGGTAAAACGCTAATGTCATATGTAAGGTTCCAATATTTAAAAACACGTTAAAGTTCCAAAAGGAAACAACAATTTAAAAATACGGGTGACTTAGATTAGCAATTCACATGAAATGTCATCCGTAATTATGAAAAATATTACAACTTTCAGGCAAAGTTTTGTGTAAGGAAAATTTACCGCAAAGTAGGCTTGTAAACTTTTATTATAGCCGCTGATATCGGAGATGCTGACCCCTTAATAAACTATTTTGATTATGCTGAGCAAAATGTGGACTTAATTATACATGAATATTTCTTTACTATAGAGATTTCTTTATTATAGATTTATTATAGATATGTTTGTATATGGATAGGCCATTCATTTTTTCCACTTGCAAAGACATGCCATTATATATTTCATGTAACTTTTGAGCGGCGACATTTGGTAACGTATCTATATTTCGGTGTCAATTTGCCTTAATGTCCAGGTGAATTGTTGCTCATTTGTCACCATGTTTCTCTAAAAATCTTTGTATTATATAAACATAACATATATAGTACTAGTAGTAGTACTTTTTATGTACTCGTAGAATTCGGTAGGGAATAGTTTTACATTGAAATATGAACTAAATAGCTTTTTGTAACCGTACACTTAGTATCAAATAAAACAGTTCTCCCAGCAATGAAACAATGTCTTAACTCGCGTTTGTGTTGTTAGGGTATGAATGCACGAAAAACCATGTTTTATAACGTACTGCTGGAAATTTTATTTCTAACCCGAAAAAGTATCTGGAGAATTTGCTAAATGCAAGGACTATGTGCATATTATTATAACGATTAGTGTTTGTGTTTAAATTTTATTCCATTACAGCCTATAAAAGTACGAGTACACTACTGACATAGACCTCTCCCATAGGTTGCTTCAAAGAGGGGATTTTACCATAGTTTCCATGCTTGGCAAGCGGGTTGGCAACCGCAGTTTCTTATTATTCAGAGTTGTTATCAGAAAAATGCCGCTGGCCATCTGTTCCAGTTCCCCTATGTCACTTACCACACCACGGGACGACATGGGGTGGTGGATATTCTTTCACCGCCACTACACGGACATGTATGCGTATATTCATATATCATTTTTTCCCAATTAAAGAAACTTATACATATTAAGAGTCCGTTTAGGGAGGCACATCACGCTCTTACCTACTTCTGATGGCAAATAGCAATGTTTGTTCTGCTGTGTATCAAAAGTGTATGAAGAGCCAGTAGCCGTTACAATTACAGGCTGGGAGACATTCCATCCAAGTCCTCAGGGGTCACAACGCATTAGTAGCCTTGTCTGTAGACAAAGGTTGCGGGTATCCAATACGGTGGCCGCTTACCATCAGGTGGGATGTAAGTACGTTTGCACTTCAGTTTTATACTGAAAATATCGTATATCCTATCCTATATCTTTAAACGAGCGATTCTTGTATATATATATATATATATATACATATATATATATATATATATATATATATATATATATATATATATATATATATATATATATATATATATATATATATATATATATATATATATATATATAAATAATCGGAATCTCGGAAATGGCTCCAACGATTTTCATAAAATTTTGTGTGCAGGGAGTTTCGGGGGCAATAAATCGGTCTAGCTAGGATTTATTTTTAGAAAATGTCTTTTTGTCCCTGTTTTTAGGCAATGAAAAAACTGCTACAATATCGTTAGAATAAGAAGGTAAATTTTGACAGTTTATCGGTTCGGTATCGGTTTGTATGGGTCTTTTTTCACACTGTGTATAGAAAAAAGACCCATACAAACCGATATTTAAACGGTGAATCTTACCACCATCCTTCACAGTTAGCTACCGTGGGCAAATCTTTGTTACAGAGAGCACGAGGGATCTGTGACAGCAAACACCTGGCCGCCGAGCTTCAGCACGTCAAGCAAGTTCTGCACGACAACAAGCTTCGGGTCCCGCGCCTACGTCACAGTGACCGAGTGAAGCCGGCCACAGTCGAGCGTGTGCCTGCTGTACTACCATATGTCAGAGGTGTCACAGACAAGATTGGCTATATCTTGAAGCGAGCTTCTATTAGAACATTCTACAAGCCGCCGAAGAAGATCAGTCAGTTCCTACCATCCGTCAAGTGTCATATTCCTCTACAAGATGCAGGAATGTACAAGCTTGATTGTGAATGTGGTCTCTCTTATATAGTACCAACCAAAAGATCAATTAGGACCCGCGTAAAAGAACATATAGCTGATGTGAAGCATCAACGTTCCGGGAAGTCTGCAGTTTGTGATCATATCCTAGACGGCCCCAACCATTACATCAGATTTGATAGACCACAAATAATCGCGAAAGAACATCGATTCCTACCAAGGATGATACGTGAGGCTATTGAAATTAAAAAAAACATCCCAATTTCAATAGAGAAGGAGGCTGGGTACTACCACCTGCTTGGGATCCTATCATCATTCTCTAAACCATTTCCCATTATCTGGGGTCGGCGCAGTAAACCTTCTTGTTCCATTCCTCTCTATCAGCCGTCATTTCCATACTTACTCCTTTCATTCTCATATCACTCTTCACACAATCGATCCATCTTTTATTCGGCCTTCCTCTGCCCGTGTGTCCCTCCACATTCATATTCAACACTCGTTTTGTGACATGACTTTCATTCCTCCGCATCACATGTCCAAACCATGCCAATCTGCTTCCTCTCACCTTTTCTACCACTGGCGCTACTTTCAGGCTTCCTCTTATATACTCATTCCTTATCTTATCCATCCTTGTCACACCACACATCCATCGTAACATTCTCATTTCATTCGCATGCAGTCTATTTTCATCCTTCTTCTTGACGGCCCAGCATTCACTTCCATACATGACGACAGGTCGGATGATCGATTTGTAAATTTTCCCCTTCAGCCTTATTGGCATTCGGGGATCGCACGTTGTGGCTGTGACCTGTCGCCATTTCATCCACCCTGCGTTAATCCTATGCTGCACAGCTCTATCTATTCCGCCGTCGCCTTGAATGAGGGAACCGAGGTACTTGAAATCTGAGCAGGTAGGCAGTATAGCGCCATCCAACGACATGGGTACAGGACTGGAAAGACCGCCGAAATCACAGCACAGATATTCGGTTTTGGATCTGCTGATCTTCAAGCCAACACTTTCCAGCCTCTGTTGCCACCCCGTCAGTCTGCTCTGTACCTCGATGCCTTCTTCCCCGACAAGCACGATGTCATCGGCAAAGAGCATGCACCAGGGTGCCTCATCCTGCAGGTCCGACGTCAAAGCGTCCATAATCAGTAGGAAGAGGTAAGGGCTCAATGCCGACCCTTGGTGCAGCCCTACCGCCACATCGATACTGCCCGTAGTTCCCGCGGCAGATCGTACACATGTACGGGATGCTCTGTACATAGCACGGACTAACCTCACATACTTCCCAGGCATACCTTTCATCTTTAACGCCCACCACAAAACCTCACGGGGAACCCGATCGTACGCCTTTTCAAGGTCGACAAAAACCATGTGCAGATTTTTATGCACGCGCTTGTACTTTTCGCACAATTGGCGTAATGCGAAAATGGCATCTGTCGTACCTCGACCGGGCATGAATCCGAACTGGTTTTGTGTTATCTCACACTCTTCTCTCATTCTTCTCTCTATTATTCTTTCCCAGACTTTCATAGTATGTGACATGAGTTTTATTCCCCGGTAACTGCTGCAGTTTTGAACGTCTCCTTTGTTTTTAAAAATGGGGACCAGTATACTACTGCACCATTCCTCAGGTATTTGTTCTTCCTGCAACAATTTACCGAAAAATAAACTCAACCACTTCCATCCATCCGCACTCAGCAACTTCCACACTTCTACTGGTATTCCATCTGGGCCGACTGCCTTCCCATTCTTCATATTCCTAACAGCCATTTTTACTTCTTCCACACTAATTTCTCTCACTAAGCCCATATTCACTGGTGGGTTTTCAAGCATACCACTCCATTCATTCTCCTCATTCATCAATTTCTCAAAATACTCCTTCCATCGCTTCTTTATACTTTCATCGTCAGTCAAAATTTTTCCAGAATCATCTTTTATACATTTTACATGTGAAAAATCTCTTCCATTCCTTTCTCTCGCTCTTGCAATTTGAAAAAGTCGTTTTTGACCTTCGGGGCTTTCAAGGGACCGATATAATTTATCTTGCGCCTCTGCCCTACAAATAGCAACTTCCTTCTTCGCTCTCTTCTTACATTCTTTATACGCCTCTCTCTTACTTTCTTTTATTGATTCATTCTGGTCTTCTACGCCCTGCCATTCTTTAAAGGCATTTTTCTTTTCTCTCAAAACTTCTCTAATACTTTCACTCCACCACCACCCATCCTTATCTATCATACGCTTCCCTTTTGTTTCTCCTAACACCTTCCTTGCCACACTTCGGATACAATCAGCCATTTCCTTCCAGCACTCATTCACACTCATTCCTTCCATATCACCCATCTCTATCATCTTGTTTACAACTAGCTCTCTAAATTCACTTGCATACTCCTCCTTATGCAACAAATGCCACTTTATTTTGGGTGGGGGACGATCCTTATGTTTGTTGAGGCGAACAGTTAAGCAGATGTCAGCCAGCAGAATTCGGTGCTGGGATACTAAGTCTTCACCTGGAAGCACTTTGCAGTTTTTTACACTCTTGATTTGGTTCCGTCTTAACAGAAGATAGTCGATCTGTGTCGCGTGGTGGCCACTTTTATAAGTAATAAGATGCTGATCTCGTTTTTGGAACCACGTGTTTACTACAGCCAGGTCGAAAGCACATGCTGCTTGCAGAAGAACTTCCCCCTCACGGTTGCGCACTCCGTACCCCCATCCACCGTGTACTCTTTCATACCCGTCATTCACTCTCCCTACATGTCCATTAAAATCTCCTCCCATATAAACATCCTCACTCTCAGGTATTCCCATCATCATACAATCAAATTCCTCCCAAAACTTCTCTTTCACACTCTCTTCACAGCCTGTTTGCGGAGCATACACACTTACAACATTCACTACTTTGTTTTCAATCATTAATTTAACAACTATCATTCTGTCATTTACTCTTTTCACATCTGTCACTCGTTCTTTCATTCCACTATCTAACACAACTCCTACTCCATTTCGCTTCCCGTCACTTCCACAGTAATAAAACTTGTATCCTTCCCCAATCTCTCTTGCTTTATTGCCCTTCCATTTTGTTTCCTGCAAACAGGCAACATTCACTCTTCGTCGTTTCAAAACATCTGCTAACTCTCTTGCTCTTCCAGTCATCGTACCTATATTCCAGCTTGCAAACCTCACTCTGACATTCTTCTCTCTACGGGCTCGCCTCTTACGTCGCACCCGCTCCGTAAGGTGCGACAACCCTTGCCCACTTCCCACAGGAGCCGGGTGCTGCTCCTGCGCGTCGCCTGCGGGGTACGCCCTAGCCCTGTCATATATCCCACAACTCGTAATATTCATAAGTTTACTGCATGGGATTTGGCAAAAGTTTTACAGTCGGCCGCCTGCCTGACACCAACCCTCTTTGGGTATGCTATTGTTGGTAGAGGAAGCTACCATTTTGAGAAAAGGGAAAAGAAGGTTGGGGGTAGGAGCGTAGGTGTAAGGATACTGTTATCTCGGCAGGAAACGTATGAGAATAACAGTAGCTCGGGGAGCCGGGGTCGCTTACCCGTATTCCATAACAGGATCACCGGAAAGGTAGACCAGCATGAAAACCCCCTGACTCCTCTCTGCTTGGGATCCTATAATCAATAAAATTAAAACTAAACCCAAGCATACCACTGTAAGACCTCAAGACATAGTCAGTTCATTTTGCATAGATCGGACCATAAACAATAATTAAAAAAGCTGAAGGTACTCCGGGTTTAACAATGACATCGGGAGGTCAGTCATCTCAGTCCCCCGTGACCATGTTTGCTGGAAAGCACCCGAAACGTCGGGAATTAAAAATAAGAAGTAAAAATAAACGCGATAAAATCCGTAAAAGTAGTTTTTATCACTATTATATTATATAAATAATTCATTAATATGGATTATCAAATTAAAACGTGTAATTCACATGTAAATTTCACAAGACGTGTACTCTGCACAATATGCGCAGCAATATATCATAGCCGTCAATGCTGCCTCGCTTGTTAATTGCTCTGAGCTCGCAGCTATCAAGTGGTTTATTGGAATAATAATAACATACTAATAACAACATTGTTACTGAATATATTACTGATTTTCCTACTTTAAAAACTTGAATAAAATTAGTTTTTGAATAAACTGAGTTTACAGATTTAATATTTTAGCTTTTAAGTTTCAGGCCGTTTCCGTCGTTTTACCGCAGCCACGTACTCATCATGTACACACATCACATTGATGCAACAAAACTTCAAAAATTTTGCGAACAAAAATATCTCAATGATTGAATTTGAATGAAACTAACTTGATGGATTTTATTGCGATTAATTTTAACTTTTTTAGATTGTTTTAATTCCCGATGTTACTGATGCTTTACAGTATCTAAGATCACAGGGGTTCATTGGAAGGTTGGATAGACTGAGATATTTGGCATCCTGATGTAATAGTTAACGAAGGTAAACTTCAACTTTTAAAAATAATATTTATATTTCTATTTCTAACTACTTTCTATCAAAACTTAAACTAATACCTTTCCGGGTCATACTGTATGAAAGGGACCTTCTAAGTGTATATAATCTTTATTTTAATTCTTAGTTATACATACGGAAAATTAAAAAATACAGATTAATAATTACTTGTCTTTAATAAAACGGACTAAAAAAACTGGTTCCTTATTTACTTCCGTTGAGGGTTAAGATTTTCTCGAACCTGAACTATAAGCAATTCATAGAGCCCAGGGCCTGAGATCAGTTGCAAGGAATTTAAGTGTCTTTGCAAAGGTGTAACGGGACTTTTCGCTGGGACAACAGTACACAGTCCACCCAATGCTAGGTAAATACTGTGGCCCATAGACTTCTACGTCGATTCGCTAAATTTTAAAATGTGGTAGAGCCACGCTGCAGCTTTAATGAGGTTGTATCACGAATAGGTCAGCTTGACTGTGAAAGGACATATCACAGCAAAAGGTCTCACAGAAAATCAGCTTGAAATTTCAGCTTAATGTTTTTATATTTCGTATGGTGAGTGTTGAGAACTGAAGACCCCTCTTAACTGAAAACAAGCCATTTAACCTTAGTCCTCACGGGTGACAACGCATCTGCATTTTGACATTTAATCTTGGTAAATGTAGATGCCTATGGGCCACAGCATTCGCTTGCCATCAAGTGAACTTATTGTGTGCACCTTTATTACCCTTATTCTGTGAAAAACATATCAAAAATACATAAAGGTTCCTTGCAGTTTTATTCATTGCAGAGTGAGCGTAAACAAATGAAATGAATTTGTATTACAAAATAATTACTAACATAGGAAAAGGTTTGATTGTTCAATTACAAACTTTCCCTTCCTAGCGATTAGGTTTTGTTTTTGTTTCAAATTCTAAGCTTACGGCGCTTTACAGAAACAATAAAAATATTTCTTTGTCATTTTTTCTCTTATTATCAAATTTCGCATTTGACTTCTTCTACTGAAGTTTATTTATTTTAATAGAGAATTATAACGTGTAGTACAATCGTATTTCAAAGCTAGTAACTAATTAATTTCATTACTATCTTTTAGTCTCGAAAAAATATTATTAGTATTTACACTATTTCATAAAATAGTCGTTTATTATTTTTAATAATACCTTGTAAAGATTGTCTTATTTAAAACTGAACGCACCACATTGTATTTTAATCACTTTTAACATGTCAAATATACCTACTGAAAATAATAAAATCCACTATTTACAAATGGACGTAACAAAATAAAAATAAAATCTTTGCTGGTACAATGGTAAGACGTTTCTAAAAGAAGATTGCCGCTGGGCGCCCTCTGGCACCTTGTTTTATGCTGCTGATTATTAGTCGGTGTTGCCGCAACAGGCTACAATGCAAAATAATATGCTTCCGAGAATAAGTTACTTGATGCGTAAGATTATAATGCGATAATGGGATGGCTGGTAGTATGGTGTATTAGCAAGAAATATTGATTAATAGAAAAGCAACACAAAATATGAAGAGATCCCAATGTCGGATCCGAATTACGCTAATCTAAAAAGACACGTAAAGGGAAAAAAGAAAGGAATTAGAACGAACTCACTCAAATCAAGTCCTTTGTCTTAACGTTTGATGTACGTTGCGTGTAGTGCAGTGCAGCCCAGGTACAAAGTTCACGTTGCGCAATTGTAGATTCCTTGTGATATTATTGAATGTATTTTCGTTGATTATTTCTTTTCTTCAAGGCGGCGAAGGACCAATTTTGCTTACATATGGACGTAACAAAATAAAATACGGTCGCTGGTAAAATGATATAATGACTTGCTAATATCTTTGCTGGTACAATGGTAAGACCTTTCTAAAAGAAGATTGCCGCTGGGCGCCCCCTGGTGCCTTGTTTTATACTGCTGATTATTAGTCGGTGTTGCCACAACATCCACTAAAGTACAATAGAAAGGGCGCGCAGATTCAGATATGTTATTGTAAATCAATGTAACATATTATACCAAAAAAACAAGAAAGGCACGTGCAATTTTAAACTAGACTTGATATTTAAAATGAAAAGTATTATTCTCTATTAATTTTATATTCTTAAGATCTCTATGATATATTTCATTTTATTTATTTTTATTAACTGAACAACATTATTTCAAAAACTACAGAGTCCAGTTGGACTTAAGCTTTATGAGGGGTGGTAATAGGGGGTACGACTTTTTTCCTCCTAGGATTCCATCTGTACGTGACACCCTTTACCTACTTCTGTCGCTAAGCAGCAGTGCCTGCCCTGTTGTAGTCCGTTATGGAGGTATAGAGCGCCATTACGATTCAAGCTGTGAGACACTCCGTTTTAGTCCTCAGGTGAAAATGCATCTGTATCTTCTTTGTTTGAGGTTAGTTGTTGGTTCTTCAGGTGAAATGTAAGTTCACACGTCTCTTGAAATATAAAAAAAAGGAATAACTTGATGTAAAATCGTATATTTCTAATCAGAAATTTAAATTATAATTCAATACGCCCATTTCTGAACTTCTTCCAAGGAACGCCGCAAAGCAAGGTCCCTGTATCTATCTAGTTCCTTCATCTCTTACAAGGTCATCACTCCATCTCTTGGGCGGCCGCCTTTCGTTGTCAGTTCTTTAAGCTATCAGGTAAACTTTAGTATCGTTTGTCACTTCAATTTGAATACAAAAATCTTAAGCCAAAGCCTTTTTTAATGCTCAGCTCTAAAAAATCGCCAAATAATCAAAGAAGTTTAACCCCTTTTTCCTCTAGAGCTCCAATTGGTTAGTGAAAACCTTCATATTTCTGATCCACGTTCTTAACAATTTAGAAACCCTAAATTGTTAAGAACGTGGGTCACAACACATTAAGTTTTGTTATTATTTACAAACACTTTAATATTCCAAAAGAAAATTACAATTTTAAAAATACAGATGTCTTAGACTGGCAATTTACATGAACAGTAATGTGTAGTTATGAAAAATATTAAAACTTTCATGCAAAGTTTTGTGTAAGGAAAATTAACGGCGAACTAGGCTCGTAAACTTTTACAATAGCTGCTGTTGTCGGAGATGCTCACATCTGAATAAATTATTTCGATTATGCTAAGCAAAAAATGGACTTAATTATTATTGATATTTCCATGTTATATCATTTCACATAATGCCCGTATTCGTACATCGATAAGCTTTTCTTTCTTGCCAGTTGCAAAGACATGCCATCGTGCTACTGTCTACGTTTTAAGTAACATTAAGGTAGCAACATAATATTATATAAAAATAAGACAGTAAAAAATAAATACATTAGTATATAGACTATACACTAATGTATTTATTTTATGTACTTAGTACCTGGTTGACCGAGCTTTGCTCGGTATTTTTCGCTCGATTTTTTTTAATTCGTGTGTTTTGGAAATTATATTTAGATACAAATTACATACTGATGAAACATAAATAATATTTTTTGATCTTAGCGACATAACAGAAAAAACGGAACTGGTTATTTGAATAAAAAATCATGAGTGCAATTATTTTAATTAAAATTTTCGTGTTTTTAAAAAATACTAAAAAAAGGGCTCGAAAAAATAGATTTTCTCAAAAAAGAAAGGAACATAAAAAAAAGTTAAAAAAAGTCGGTCGGTCGGCTGGGCTCGAACCGGGGTTTTACGATTCTTTGACCGACTATAAAACCAATTAAGCTATTTATAATCACTAACAGTCTGTCAAAATTTACCTTCTTATTCTAACGATATTTTAGCAGTTTTTCATTGCCTAAAATCACGGACAAAAAGACATTTTCTAAAAATAAATCCTAGCTAGATCGATTTATTATCCCCGAAACTCCCTGGACACTAAATTTTATGAAAATCGTTGGAGCCGTTTCCGAGATCCCGATTATACAGATATATATATATATATATATATATATATATATATATATATATATATATATATATATACAAGAATTGCTCGTTTAATAGTATAGGATTCGTTGGGAATGGTTTTACATTGAAATATGAACTAAACAGCTTTTTTGGTATCAAATAAAACAGTTCTCCCAGCAATGAAACAATGTTCAATAACTCGCGTTTTTGTTGTTAGGGCAAGTAAGCACGAAAAACAATGTTTTATAACGTACTGTAAGCAACATTACAGAAAATTTATTTCTAACCCGCAGAATTTGATAAAGGTTCAATGTGCATTATAACGATTAAGATTATTCATATATTATTTTTCATAATGAATATATTACTTATTCCCATTAGGAGTCCGTTTGAGAAAGCACATTACCCTCTTTCCTGCTTCTGATGGCAAACAGCAGTGCCTGCTCGGCTGTGTTTCAGCCAAAAGTGTATGCAGAGCCAGTAGCCAGTATAGTTACAGGGTGTGAGACATTCCATCCCAGTCCCCAGGGGTGAAAACAAATTAGTAGCCTTGTTTTTGGACAAAGGTTTTATGTGTCTAATGCGGTGGCCGTTTACCATTAGGTAACCTGTAAGTACGAGTACGTTTGCACTTCTGTTTTATATTTAAAAAATCGTTAATAATGTAAAAAATTATACAATTAAATAACTCTCTTAATATATTTTATTTTTTCAGAGATTTCCGTCTTGTTACTTGATCCTTTGAAGTTTGATGTTTTTAACATTGTTCTTAATTGCTAAAAGCGGTTAATGGGACACTGTTAATAATTTTTAAAATGTCTAGCTGATGTGACTCTACTTAATAGGGAAATTGGAGAAAATTTTGCTCACCCTGTCCTCACATGGTAATAATTAGATAATAAAGAGGAAAATATTTAAATCCCAGTTTTTTCACTTTCAATCTAAATTTTTCACCTCTGAGAACTAAGATGGAATGCCTTACAGCCTTTAACAATACTTGCTCTATTGAGGTTCTTTTTCCATTATTCACTGTGTGGTGGCGGTGTAACAGTATCCACTACACCATATCGTCGTGAGAGGCGACAGAGGGAAACAAATCAGAAGATAGGTGGCAGCGTCTTCTTAATAACAGCTGAAATTAAAAATAAACTGTAGTCGCCAATCCGTTTGCAAACGTGACAATTGTGGCAAATATCCCCCTATAAGGCAATCCATGGGGAGGCTGCGTGCTACCACCAACCCTGTTTCTTCTGCATATCAATGACATGTTGCAAATCGGTAGCATTAATTGCTATGCAGACGACAGCACTGGCGATGCTTTGTACACCGGCCGTGCAAATATTTCTCGGGAAAACGTCGCCGAGTACCGGGACAAACTTGTCTAGAATTTGTTGAACAAAATCTCAGACTAGGGACTAGGGGCGACTAAATCTAGTTCAGTTTATTCCCCAGAAGACACAAGTTTGCTCGTTTACCGCTAAAAAGAACCCCTTCGTCATATCTCCTCAGTTTCAAGGCACTCCCCTTTTTGCCTCAGCCAGTATCAGAATCCTCGGCGTCGACATATCGAGTGACGTGCAGTTTCGTGGTCACTTGGAAGAGAAGGCCAGATTGGCATCTAAAAAGCTCGGCGTGTTCAGTAGAGCAGGACAGTATTTCATGTCGGCTCACCGCCTTTACATGTACAGATGTTGCATCTCTTTGCGTGTTTTATCGCATCCACCACGGGAGTGCTCTGAGGAATTGCTTGGACTAATTCCAGCCGCACAGTTTCACCATCGCACATTACGACAAAACTCGCGATACCATCCATACCATCTGGATGACTGGCAGTCCACCAGTATGCGATTTTAAAGAAGTTTGCTGCCTCGCACAATTTCCTTGTGGAATCAACTACCACCAGGGATTTTTCCGGACCGATACGACATAGGGATATTCAAGAAAAGAGCATATTCTTTTTTAAAAGGTCGGCAACGCATTTGCAATCACCCTGGTGATGCAGCTGTTCATGGGCGGCGGTAATCACTTACCATCAGGTGAGCTGTATGCTCGTTTGCCCTCTTTCCTATACACGTTATAACTTATAACCCGCTTAAGCCATAGAGTGGCTTAAACAGCTTACCTTTTAAATTCAAACTACTAATCGTTACTTTTCCAGTACAATTTGTACCTGAAACAAAAAAAAATAATTCGTAAGTCACGTAAAATACTGTAACGGGTTAGTAAGTAATCTATTGATAGACACACCATTTCTGGTATTTATGTAAAAGTTATAAAATAGGAAAGTCCACTGCAATGATTAAAGTCAAATGTTAAGTTGTAGTCAAAATTTAATTAAAAAGTAAATGGCGATTTAAGAGAACTTCAAAGAATAAAATAACTCTAACATCACATAACACTAGAGGATTAAGATGAAAAGTTTCCATTTAAATGGATCTCCAGTTCTCTATACTCACCATATGAAACTATTTCGACGCTCGCATTCGGTAAGAGCGTGGTCCTTCCCCGGTCGAGTCGACCCATCTGTGCTACGCAGCCGTAATATAGCTGCAGCATGCGTTTACCACTAAAAACAACTTTAACATCTGCAGAATTCCTTGTAAAAATACTAAAGCAAGCAACTATTTTTACTAGAGAATATAAAAAATTTTGTGCTTTACTGTGTAACGTAAATCCTGTTTAAAATATTTTCGAGAGTAAAATATTTAAGATTTAGCTTTTAAAGTAAGAAAAGGCAGTCTCAAAACGAATACTTTAGTATTATAATATAATAAATAAAATGTTTTTATTGCTTACAGCTTTCGCTAGAATTTTGCACACGCTACGTTTCAACAACGTGAGGTTGCAAGCTCGTACTTTAAAAAAAAAAACAAGTAAAATGCAGTCTATTTTCAATTTAAATATTCAAGTAGTCTGTTGGAGTTTCTTGGTATAAACGAGTAAGCAATATTCGATTTAAAATTTTAAGATCAAACTCGATGGAAAAAATATATATATTTAAAAAATATTTTTCTCAGGTAAGGTTTTTACAAGTAGCTTTCCCTGATTTTAAGTTCTCATTATCAGCCAAAATTCAAAATATCAGTGACAGTAGTTTAAGGTGCGGCTGGGCCACCCTAAAGCTGCGTATATTATCCAATATATAAAAGTTAACGTTCGTTTTCTCGTATTTTATACCATTTATCAGATTGCGGTAAAATTTTAAGCTGCGTATATTATCCAATATATAAAAGTTAACGTTCGTTTTCTCGTATTTTATACCATTTATCAGATTGCGGTAAAATTTTATCAACTAATTGCTCGCACTTGTGCGAATTTTAGTTCGTTATAGGAATAGTACAATTAATTTACTTATGTTAAATTTTGAATCAACATACCACCTTTAGTTTTATTTAGATTTAAATTTGCTTACCTTCGATTTTACAAAAAATAATATCTTTTATAATGCTTCACTTTTGCATTAAGCACTCTTACAGAAATATGACTAAAACTATGGTAATTTCCAATGTAGTAATAAAAGCAAAACAACTGTCGATAAATAACAAATTTAAACACTCACAACTGAATATGTTATTGTAGTGTAGTGTAGCCCCCAAGTTAATATACATTAGTGTTAAGGTAGAATAACTAATTATTAATTAAAGACAGCAAGAGTAACACGCCTCTCTTTTCATAAACACCTTTTATAACATAATATTATTATGTATTAGACTAGAGAATAACTTAATTTCTCTGAATATATTCCAAGTGACTCTTTATATGTATATCGTGATATAAGCGGCAAATGTCAGACAGCTTTGAAGTCACTCACTTTGAGCTTCGAATATTATTAGAAAAGCACTTTTAATGTAAATTCAACTTGAAGTCAAATTTCAAATAAAGACACGGGGTTAAAGATAGTGTATTGTAATTAACGATAAATTTATCATAATGTAAAATTTTAATTATTTTTCTAAGCGAGCGCACAGTTCACTCGACGGTAAGTGGATGAACTCAAATCAATCAAAATCTGTCCTTGATTAATAATCCAAATACAGATGCTTTGCCACTCCTAAGGACTAAGCTAATGTTTCGTTACCTCCGGTACTCTACACTGTCCATAAGTTGTAACTGTTTCAAGTTAGTAATATTAATAATTTGGTTTTACTCCTGTCAAGCTGACCCGTTAGTGCTGCTTACATTTTTTTTTATACAAGTCTGTGTAGAAAACATGCCTACGGTTAACCTATATAGCTGCAGTATGTCCCTAACACTAAAAGATAGTTTTCGGCATGGTTTGGCCGTGCAGGAGAAGGGGGGATTTTCCGTCGGGCAAAGTGTTCAGCCTGAACAGCAGCCAACTATATATATATATATATATATATATATATATATATATATATATATATATATATATATATATATATATATATATATATATATATATATATATATATATATATATATATATATATATATATATATATATATATAGCGCAGTGCTTCGGAAAATTGATAACGTGATTTAGACTTCGGTGCGTTTCGCTTGCGAGATAATAAAATACAATTGAAGAGATAATAAAATAGGAAGAAGGTTGTAGGATTTCCAGCGGCATGAGAGAAAATAGCACTCTGAAAAAAGCCTAATGACTAATCTAATGAAAAAAATCAATTAGAAAAGTATCAACGATATAGTTAATAATATGACCTTCCTTCTTTATTAGCTTTATTAGCCTCTTATAACCTTCTCCAGAATGAAATAGTGGAAGAAATATCTTCCGAAGGACCATAAGATACTTGGCTCTTTGTCTTTCTTAAAATTTTAGAAAGTTCTTCATATCTTGCTCAGACTCAGACAAAAATATTACCAAATAAAGTCAGATTAGTGTTGCTCTTGGATTCCTCATATTTTCTTGAGGCTTAAAGACAACATGTTCAGGTAAAAGCTAAAAAACCTCTCAATCTTTCGTCTCAATCGCTTAAACTTCGGTCCTCGGAAATGACTCTGCCACTCTCTCCCTTCAACTTTGACATTTGGCTCTTTCTGGCAGGCAGTATTTTTACCTGGAGCCTTGATAACGCTTATGTTAGCACTTTGTCAATAAAAGTTATGAAATAGTTCTGAGAATCTGTACATCTAATAGCATGTACACTTTCTTAACAAATACTGCAGTTTCAGAGTTATAAGAAAGTTTTTGAGGTTTTTATGCGAAGGATCTCGCAAACATTGGCAACTGCCGCACAGTTAGTTTTTTCTAGTAATGTCCACTTATAAGATAACCTGCTGGAGATTGAAATCTAATTTTGTAGTACTAGCTCAAATTTATCTCAATAATTTATTACAATATAAGAAAATAACTTCTAGAAATATTTTACGGTTATTTTTAACAATAAAGGTTTCCTAAAAAATTATAAAAGTTACTTTATAACGAAAAAGAAATTAAATTAAATTATTGTCATAATTTCTAAATATTAGTAAGTAACACAAACATAATATTTTTGATAGATACATCACATTTGAATCGTTAAAGCTATAATTAGTAAATTATTCGCATAGATACAAAAAATCATTAAATGTAAAAAAAAAAACAAAATGCTATAAAATCCATCCAAAAGTTAGTTTCATTCAATTTATATTGCATATTTTCTTGTGATATTAATATTTATAAACTGAGATGGAAAACAATGATACTTCTCTAAACATTACTTAGCAATGAAATGAACTGAAATGTTTGTTCAATATAAACGTTATTAAGCACGTGTGAAACCACGCATAAAGAGGATTGCATAGACGAGATAGACAGCTTACATCGCCTGTAGGATTTCAATATCATATATACAGTAACACTACATTTCAGTTGTTGTGTAGATATTTGTTACATGCCACTGTTTAAATAAATTAGTTTAGTCTGACGATATAGCAACATTTTATATTTTTTAAAGGTACACAAACGAGTTCATACTTCACCGGATGATGTGAACTCGTTTGTCTCCCTTTAAGAAAATGATGACATCATCATTTTTTTGACTGGGGGGCCGCGTTACAATTCGTTTACCGATACTAGGCTATCACTTGGGAATTTATTTATAGTTAATTATATTTAAGTACGCCTTTTTTGACTAGAGCAATAGGACTTATCAACATAATGAGGGGCACCACATGGCAATTCTCAAATTTCTAAGTAATTTGTTACTGTCCTTTTCAGCTTTTCGGCCTTGATTTTTAAAGGAAGTTTGTTATTCATTAACAGAGACTAATTAAACATTCATTATTCATCTGCCTGTCGAAAACCCACTGAAGATATCTGCTGTAGTTGCCGCACCCAGCAGGCAGGTTGGCACCTGCTTTTTTCTTTAAAATTAGAGTTATAATAAGGAAGATGCTATTGTTTATCTCCTGTCTCAGTTTCATTATGTCGCCTCTTACGACACGCTTGGAATGATAATATGTTACTGGGCTCTCTTATGATGTCACTAGATGGTACATACATCATGATGGTACATACTAATGCTAAATAGAAAATTGTTCATGTATTAATAATGAGTATTCCGTAATGACATTTATATATATATATGACTACCTGTACATATAAAGCACGTGCGGGTAAAAGTCACAGCCAAATATTCACTAACGACGTGCTAGTGATACAAATAATGAAATAAATAGACTGACACTGTTGGATATAAAACTTACTATTGTAAGAAGGATGTGCTGTACGTCTACGGCCTGGCCGTCAAATGATTTTGACGGGTCCGTGGCGCAGCAGCTTAGCAAAAAGCTGAGGGCCGCGGATTCAAATTCCCGCACGGACCAAGTATTTGAATTATCTACAAATAATTGTTTCAGGTCTGGACGGTTTTTTTTTGGGACATTCATATATATAAACCGCCTCCACGATACAGGAGAAAGTTCTAGTGAAGAGATAACGTTTGATACAATAAATAAATAATTATACCGCCATCTATTGAGCTACAGACTAAAAATATGAGGCACATTCAGTCCACCATGTCTGACGCCGCACTCTAATGAATATAGAGAGAGACAGAGAGCATCGTTCAACTTTACCTAGTCTGTTTGGTTATTGAACCAATGCCTAAGAACTTCAAATCAATTTATAGATTGTTTGCTCTAGCTTACTTAATAAGAAACTGTAGAAAAACATATCAAAGGTCTTACTTAGATCAAAAAAACAGGTACAGATAGGAGTAGATCTGTCAGTGAAGTATTTGAAATGTGCTTGAGATACAGAATGGCTAATTAAGTTTTCCTGTCCTGTCTTCATTTTTTCAATGTATTTTTTCATTCATCTATGCTCCTGTCTTCAACCAAACTGCAAGTGAAGCAGGTTTATGTGTCGGCTGAGCTCTGGGTCAAACAGACATATTTTAGTCAGAATACGGTGACTTATCTAATAACCCAAGCATACGACTGCAAAACTTCAAGATACCATAAGTTCATACTGTGTAGATCGGAACAAAAATTAATAATTTTAATCTATGGTAACCGCGGTTAACTATGACATCTGGACGTTGAACATCTCAGTCTCCCCGTGACCATGGGTGCTGTAAAGTGCTCGAAACGTCGGGAATATAAAAAAGTTAATATTCGCGATAAAATCCATAAAAACTAGTATTATTGCAATATATTTTATAGAATTTTTTTGCTATATTTTTCGGTAAAATGTAAACAAGATTTCCCACTCGGAAGCAGTTTAGATAAAATTTCGTGCAAGCAAAGTTTCTAGCTTAGAGCGTCAGAACTCGATAATACGCCGGGGAATCCGCACCGCCTCTGGTAAGGAGATACGGATACAGGTAATTCTTTATAAGGTTATTTCTTTGAAATTATAGTTTTGTACTCTTCCCACATAAATCGCAGTGATTTTATTCGCTAGGATTCAGAAAGATATAATAATATCCAAGAGCAATTTGGGTCTAGCTCTATTAGATAATTATTATATAATGGTGGTCGTGAACGCGATTGCGGATCATGAGGCCCAGGTTCAAGTCCCGGTCTGATGCTGAAAAATCAATTATTTGGTTTTATGCTAAAAAAATCTCAGTAGCGTCTCGAAGTCTAGAATTTGGCGAATTTTCACCCCCGCGCCTCGGGAAGCACTTAAAGCCGTTGTTCCTGCACGTCTCTCCAGCCATGCCGGATTACTGGTCCATCGGACTATAAGAGTCAGAGATTAAAGAGTGCATATGTCCTGCGCGGATTTGCTGCCGAGGACATTATACGTAGGCGGTCCCATAATGAATTGGCCTAACTATGAACCAATGAAGGAAATGAAACGAAACCAATTTTATTTTTCAATATAATCACCATGAATACTAACACACTTCTGACATCTGTGAATCAACATCTCTAAACCTTTATAAAAATAATCACATTTTTTATCCTCAAAATGACTGAAGACGGCCGCCTGCAACTCTTCATCGCTTAAAAATTTTCGTCCTCTTAAGTCCCGCTTTCAATTTGGAAATAAATAATAGTCGGACGGGACCATGTCTGAACTGTAAGTTGGATGTTGAACTTCTGTGACCCCGCATTGACGAACTGCATCCTTCGAAACACCAGCGGTATGAACAGGGGCGTTGTCATGGAGCAACAGGACACCTTTAGACAGCTTGCCTCTTCGTTTTTCCTTTATCTTGTCTCGTAATTTATATATTAAAGAAGCATAATATTCGCCGTTTACGACTGTATTACGTTCTTTAAAATCCACCATCAAAATGCCTTGAAAATCCCAAAATATTGTGCACATCAGTTTTTTAGTCGATTGTTGCACCTTTGCCTTTCTAGGTGGCTTTTCACCCTTATAACGCCATTCCATTGACTCGCGCTTGCTTTGTGGATCATAATACAAGATCATAGTTTCATCACCAGTCACTAGCCGCTCGATCACAGTCTTTGGATTTTCGCCACAAAGATCCAAAAACTCCGAAGCGCAGCGCACTCTTTCCTGTCTCTGTACCGCTGAAAGAAGTTTCGGTACCCATCTTGCACTCACTTTTTTCATGTGAAGATGTTCATGGATCGCGCGATGAACAGTATTCTTAGAGAGCCCAAGCCTTGCTGCAATTTCTCTAATCTTCAAACGGCGGTCACTCAGAACCTCCTCTTCAATAAGATCAATCGTTTCGGGAGTGAGCACTTCCACAGGTCGACCGTCGTGGCCAAAGTCTTCGACGGTTTCTCTCCCGAGGCGAAACTCTTTCACCCAATTTTTCACTGTACTATAGGAGGGGGCAGACTCCTTATACACGCCATCCAATCGTTCTTTTATTTGGGCAGGGGATAAACCTTCTTTAAACAGAAACTTTATGACACTTCGATACTCAGTTTTTGACATTTTGAAAAAATACGCGACTCTCTATATTCACATGCCTGTTAAACTAAGACTAAGCATTTCATGTCGATGCATGTTTCTTATATTAAGTGCACGATAAACGTACTATTTAATGCAACACAACATGTAGCGACATGTCGCGTTGAACTATATCAGGCCAGTTCATTATGGGACCGCCCGGTATAACTTAATATTTATTATCGTTCTATTAGGATTTTCTACTTATGTTCAATAATTTTTTTTAAACTAGACATTGCAATCACTTGTGGAACAAAATATACTTAAAAAAAATTAAATAACTTTGTGAATATAAAATAAATAATACACGCGATAAAATCCGCAAAAAAAACTAGTTTTGTTTAAATGTTCGCGTAAATATAAGAAATCATTAATATTCTAAAATTAATTTTAGGTCCTGCTGCATTGTGAATCAATGTTTTCAGTATTACATATTTAATTACAGTTTACTACTGCAAAATAAAGCACACTGCTGTGTATAGGCCTTCCATACTACTTTCTTAAAAGGGACATTTGCCATAGTTGCCAGGCGTCGCAGACGCTGCTGCCAATCTCCTGGTTTGTTCCGCACACCCGCGGGAAGGCTTGTGACAACTACAGGACATACTCGTATTATGAGACATTAGATATTTTTACACCGCCGCTACACGATACAGTATTTGGTTCACAATATACAGAAATTCCAAATTCCTAGCTGAAATTTTATTTGAGATAGACCAACTACATGACCATTTTGTCGCCCCCATTACATTTATTATATATATATATATATATATATATATATATATATATATATATATATATATATATATATATATATATATATTGCTCGTTTAATAGTATAGGATTAGTGTTTGTGTATAAATTTTATTCCATTACAGCCTATAAAAGTACGAGTACACTACTGACATAGACCTCTCCCATAGGTTGCTTCAAAGAGGGGATTTTACCATAGTTTCCATGCTTGACAAGCGGGTTGGCAACCGCAGTTTCTTATTATTCAGAGTTGTTATCAGAAAAATGCCGCTGGCCATCTGTTCCAGTTCCCCTATGTCACTTACCACACCACGGGACGACATGGGGTGGTGGATATTCTTTCACCGCCACTACACGGACATGTATGCGTATATTCATATATCATTTTTTCCCAATTAAAGAAACTTATACATATTAAGAGTCCGTTTAGGGAGGCACATCACGCTCTTACCTACTTCTGATGGCAAATAGCAATGTTTGTTCTGCTGTGTATCAAAAGTGTATGGAGAGCCAGTAGCCGTTACAATTACAGGCTGGGAGACATTCCATCCAAGTCCTCAGGGGTGACAACGCATTAGTAGCCTTGTCTGTAGACAAAGGTTGCGGGTATCCAATACGGTGGCCGCTTACCATGAGGTGGGATGTAAGTACGTTTGCACTTCAGTTTTATACTGAAAATGTCGTATATAATGTATATATTAGATAAACATATATAGAGAATCAAATCACTCTCTTATAATATTTTAATTTTTTACAGATTTCCATTTTGTTACGTTATTTAAAAAGGTCGAAAAATCGCTGTCGCAGGCCTTTGAAGTTTGATGTTTTTAATGTTAATCTTAATTGCCAAAAGCGGTTATTGGGACCCTCTAAACATTTTAAAAGGTTTAAGCTGATGCGACCCTACTCAAAATGAAAATTTGAGAAAATTTTGCACAACCTGTTTATAAGGGTGAAGAGAGGAAATTATTTAAATATCAGTTTTTCTCACTATCCATCTAAATAATTTTCACTTTTGAAATCGAAGATGGGAATGCTTGTAGCTTTTAACTGTACTTGCTCTATTTAGGCTCTATTTTCTCCGTGTAGTGACGGTGTAAGAATATCCACTACCATACTTGATACTTTATATTGTCTTTGGCTTGTTTTTATTTGGTGCACTGCTGTGTACGTACTGTGACCTGTCGGCAGAAACACGTGAGAGGGTGACACCTACACAAATTTGCGTTAACGCAGAAAAGAGTTCTACTACCTAGAAAAATAATCGTAATAATATAAATAATAGACGTAAAATACCTAAAAAAATATTTTGGTGAGTACGATTATACCTTATGTATCTCAATGTTATGTGCTTGTCAAAATATTCGTTTATATTTCTCTTCCGTTTAGTTTTTTTATGAGGTTATGCTTTTAAAAAAAAGTCCCGCTTGGTTATTTGATGCTTCTTTCCAGGACATACATTTTTCCGAACGAGTGGTAAAAATAAAAAATACTTTCAATAAGAATAACATGAAAGCAATATTGAATATAAATGATTATATTCTATACTATTCTCTTTTATTGTATTCTATTCTATCCAACCGGGGTAAACCAACCAACCAGCGTAATGGTTTTAATTAGCTTTATGCTAATAAAAATATATAAACATATTTCCCTCTAACATTCAGTTGTAAAGCTTCTACTTAACTCTCGTAGTCTATGAAGTCATGTTACTTCCCCGCTTGGAGCTAGACAACGCGTGCGTCATCAAAAGCTGCGAGGATGCTCTATCACTATTATATTATATAAATAATTCATAAATATGGATTATCAAACTAAAACGTGTAATTCACATGTACATTTCACACGACGTGTACTCTGCAAAATATGCGCAGCAATATATCATAGCCGTCAATGCTGCCTCGCTTGTTAATTACTCTGAGCTCGCAGCTATCAAGTGGTTTATTGGAATAATAATAACATACTAATAACAACATTGTTACTGCATATATTACTGATTTTCCCACTTTAAAAACTTAAATAAAATTAGTTTTTGAATAAACTGAGTTTACAGATTTAATATTTTAGCTTTTAAGTTCTAGACCGTTTCGGGCGTTTTACTGCAGCCACGTACTCATCATGTACACACATCACATTGATGCAACAAAACATCAAAAATTTTGCGAACAAAAATATCTCAATGATTGAATTTGAATGAACTTGATGGATTTTATTGCGATTAATTTTAACTTTTTTAGATTGTTTTAATTCCCGATGTTACTGATGCTTTACAGTATCTAAGATCACGGGGGTTCATGGGAGGTTGGATAGACTGAGATATTTGGCATCCTGATGTAATAGTTAACGAAGGTAAACTTCAACTTTTAAAAATAATATTTATATTTCTATTTCTAACTACTTTCTATCAAAACTTAAACTAATACCTTTCCGGGTCATACTGTATGAAAGGGACCTTCTAAGTCGTATATATAATGTTTATTTTAATTCTTAGTTATACAAACGGAAAATTAAAAAATATAGATTAATAATAACTTGTCTTTAATAAAACGGTGGTTCCTTCTTTACTTCCGTTGAGGGTTAGGATTTTCTCGAACCTGAACTATAAGCAATTCATAGAGCCCAGGGCCTGAGATCAGTTGCAAGGAATTTAAGTGTCTTTGCAAAGGTGTAACGGGACTTTACGCTGGGACAACAGTACACAGTCCACCCAATGCTAGGTAAATACTGTGGCCCATAGACTTCTACGTCGATTCGCTAAATTTTAAAATGTGGTAGAGCCACGCTGCAGCTTTAATGAGGTTGTATCACGAATAGGTCAGCTTGACTGTGAAAGGACATATCACAGCAAAAGGTCTCACAGAAAATCAGCTTGAAATTGCAGCTTAATGTTTTTATATTTCGTATGGTGAGTGTTGAGAACTGAAGACCCCTTTTAACTGAAAACAAGCCATTTAACCTTAGTCCTCACGGGTGACAACGCATCTGCATTTTGACATTTAATCTTGGTAAATGTAGATGCCTATGGGCCACAGCATTCGCTTGCCATCAAGTGAACTTATTGTGTGCACCTTTGTTACCCTTATTCTATGAAAAACATATCAAAAATACACAAAAGTTTCTTACAGTTTCATTCGTTGCAGAGTTAGCGTAAACAAATGAAATGAATTTGTATTAAAAAATAATTACTAACATAGGAAAAGGTTTAATTGTTCAATTAAAAACTTTCCCTTCCTAGCGAATAGGTTTTGTTTTTGTTTCAAATTCTAAGCTTACGGCGCTTTACAGAAACAATAGAAAATATTTCTTTGTCATTTTTTCTCTTATTATCAAATTTCGCATTTGACTTCTCCTAAACTGAAGTTTATTTATTTTAATAGAGAATTATAACGTGTCGAACAATCGTATTTCAAAGCTAGTAACTAATTAATTTCATTACTATCTTGTAGTCTAGAAAAAATATTATTAGTATTTACACTATTTCATAAAATAGTCGTTTATTATCTTTAATAATACCTTTTAAAGATTGTCTTATTCAAAACTGAACTCACCACATTGTATTTTAATCACTTTTAACATGTCAAATATACCTACTGAAAATAGTAAAATCCACTATTTACAAATGGACGTAACAAAATAAAAATAAATAAAATCTTTGCTGGTACAATGGTAAGACCTTTCTAAAAGAAGATTGCCGCTGGGCGCCCTCTGGCGCCTTGTTTTATGGAATAGAAATAGAAATAGAAACTTTTTTATTCAATGTAGATTATAAAAATACTTATTGAACGTCACTTTTTTAATTTACCACTGGTTCGCAAAAAAAAAACCTCTGTCCTGGGAAGAACCAGCAAGAAACCCAGCGGGACTTTTTTTTTAATAATAGCTTACAATCATGTTTACAATCAACAACACAAGATAAATTAGAAATAGCTTGGTAGCGATCACCCTTCCCAGGGGTTATTATCATCTATAAATTCCTTAATATTATAATAACCCTTTTTATACAAACTTAGTTTAATAACATTTTTGAACTTTGTGTATGACAAATTTTGTATATTTTCTGGGATTTTGTTGTAAAAGCGTATACATCGCCCCAAGAATGAATTACTGACTCGGTGGAGTCGAGTAACAGGTACTACCAGCTTGTGTCTGTTCCTAGTATTTACAGAATGAATATCACTTATTTTCGCAAAACTACTTTTATTTTTGTGTACGTACATTACATTTTCATAAATGTATTGAGAGGCCAGAGTTAATATATTAATTTCTTTAAATTTTTGTCTCAGTGACTCTTTTGGTTTTAAATTATATATTGCTCGAATGGCCCTCTTCTGTATTGCCTATATATGCTGCTGATTATTAGTCGGTGTTGCCGCAACAGGCTACAATGCAAAATAATATGCTTCCTAGAATTAGTTACTTGATGCGTATGTTGTATGTATATAACAAAAAAATTGTAATACATAATAAAGTAAATTTTTCAGATGCGACAACGCTTCTGTATTTTGATTCTGAATCGCACGTGTCAACGGGTTACAATGTTTACTTACCAATAGATGTACTTTTTATTTGTCATACTTTTGAAAAAAGTACGGATATTATGTATGTATGTACGTTTCTAGGGCAGGCGGAAAAAAGTACATTGACCTTTGACGATATCATCGGGGTAGGCAATCTTTTTTGTTTAGGTTTATTTCTTTATCCTTTTTTTTACATACATCATCAGAGTGAAAGATAAGGGTGCCGAGTGAGAAGTTCTTTACAGGCCCTATGTCTATTATTATATAATAAAGAAAGAAGATTATCCTGTACCTAAATGAATTAAAAAGCGAATTAATATTAATTTAAGTTTATTATTTATAAATCACGAGTTATTACAATTTTCATTATTACGTTAATAGTAGGTAAGTACTTTAATAAGTAAGTAGGTAAGTAGTTGTATAAAACATAACCGCGATAATATGCGATAATGGGATGGCTGGTAGTATGGTGTATTAGCAAGAAATATTGATTAATAAAAAAGCAACACAAAATATGAAGAGATCCCAATGTCGGATCCGAATTGTGCTAATCTAAAAAGACACGTAAAGGGAAAAAAAGGAATTAGAACGAACTCACTCAAATCAAGTCCTTTGTCTTAACGTGATGTACGTTGCGTGTAGTACAGTGCAGCCCAGGTACAAAGTTCACGTTGCGTAATTGTGGATTCCTTGTGATATTATTAAATGTATTTTCGTTGATTATTCCTTTTCTTCAAGGCGGCGAAGGACCAATTTTGCTTACAAATGGACGTCACAAAATAAAATACGATCGCTGGTCAAAATGATATAATGACTTGCTTATATCTTTGTTGGTACAATGGTAAGTACCTTTCTAAAAGAAGATTGCCGCTGGGCGCCCTCTGGTGCCTTGTTTTATACTGCTGATTATTAGTCGGTGTTGCCGCAACATCCACTAAAGCACAATAGAAAGGGCGCGCAGATTCAGATATGCTATTGTAAATTAATGTAACATATTATACCAAAAAAACAAGAAAGGCACGTGCAATTTTAAACTAGACTTGATATTTAAAATGAAAAGTATTAGATCTTTATGATATATTTCATTTTATTTATTTTTATTAACTGAACAACATTATTTCAAAAACTACAGAGTCCAGTTGGACTTAAGCTTTATGAGGGGTGGTAATAGGGGGTACGACTTTTTTCCTCCTAGGATTCCATCTGCACGTGACATCCTTTACCTATTTCTGCCGCTAAGCAGCAGTGCCTATTCTGTTGTTGTTCGGTATGAAGGTATAGAACGCCATTACGATTCAAGCTGTGAGACACTCCGTTTTAGTCCTCAGGTGAAAATGCATCTGTACCTTCTTTGTTTGAGGTTAGTTGTTGGTTCTTCAGGTGAAATGTAAGTTCACACGTCTTTTGAAATATAAAAAAAGGAATATCTTGATGTAAAATCGTATATTTCTACTCAGAAATATAAATTATAATTCAATACGTCCATTTCTGAACTTCTTCCAAGGAATACCGCAATGCAAGGTCCCTGTATCTATCGAGTTCCATCATCTCGTAAAAGGTCATCACTCCATCTCTTGGGCGGCCGCCCTTAGTCAGTTCTTTAAGCTATGATGTAAACTTTAGTATCGTTTGTCACTTCAATTTGAATACAAAAATCTTAAGCCAAAACCTTTTTTTAATGCTCAGCTCTAAAATATTGCCAAAGGATCAAAGAAGTTTAACCTCTTTTTCGTCTAGAGCTTCAATTGGTTAGCGAAAACCTTCATATTTCTGATCCACGTTCTTAACAATTTAGGGTTTAATTAAGTGTCGTTATTATTTACAAACACGTTAATATTCCAAAAGAAAATTACAATTTTAAAAATACAGTTGTCTTAGACTGGCAATTTACATGAATAGTAATGTGTAGTTATGAAAAATATTACAACTTTCATGCAAAGTTTTGTGTAGGAAAATTAACGGCGAAGTAGGCTCGTAAGCTTTTACAATAGCTGCTGTTGTCGGAGATGCTCAAATCTGAATAAATTATTTCGATTATGCTAAGCAAAAAATGGACTTAATTATACATTGATATTTCTTTGTTATATCATTTCACATAATGCCCGTATTCGTACATCGATAAGCTTTTCTTTCTTGCCAGTTGCAAAGACATGCCATTGTGCTACTGTCTACTTTTAAGTAACATTAAGGTAACAACATATTATTATATAAAAATAAGACAGTAAAAAATAAATACATTAGTATATAGACTATATACTAATGTACATATTTTATGTACTTTTTCGTAGGGAATGAAAAAATTGAAATATGAACTAAACAGCTTTTTTGTATCAAATAAAACAATTCTCCCAGCAATGAAACAATGTTCAATAACTCGCGTTTTTGTTGTTAAGGCAAGTAAGCACGAAAAACAATGTTTTATAACGTACTGCTAGCAACATTACAGAAACTTTATTTCTACGTTTAAGATTAGTGTTTATTATTTATTTTTAGTTTATTATATTATTTTTCATAATGAATATATTACTTATACCCATTAGGAGTCTGTTTGAGAAAGCACATTACCCTCTTTCCTGCTTCTGATGGCAAACAGCAGTGCCTGCTCTGCTGTGTTTCTGCCAAAAGTGTATGCAGAGCCAGTAGCCAGTATAGTTACAGGGTGTGAGGCATTCCAACCCAGTCCCCAGGGGGTGACAACGCATTAGTAGCCTTGTTTGTTGACAAAAGTTGCAGGTGTCTAATGCGGTGGTCGCTTAACAGCAGGTGGGCTGTAAGTACGTTTGCACTTCAGTTTTATATTTAAAAAATCGTTAATAATGTAAAAAAAATTATACAATTAAATAACTCTCTTATAATTTAACTTTTCAGATATTTCCGTCTTGTTACTCGATCCTTTGAAGTATGATGTTTTTAACATTGTTCTTAATTGCTAAAAGCGGTTAATGGGACACTGTTAATAATTTTTAAAATGTCTAGCTGATGTGTCCCTACTTAATAGGGAAATTGGAGAAAATTTTGCTCAACCTGTCATCACGTGGTAATAATTAGATAAAAAAGAGGAAAATATTTAAATCCCAGTTTTTTCACTTTCAATCTAAATTTTTCACCTCTGAGAACTAAGATGGAATGCCTTACAGCCTTTAACAATACTTGCTCTATTGAGGTTCTTTTTTCATTATTCACTGTGCAGTGGCGGTGTAAGAATATCCATTACACCATATCGTCGTGAGAGGCGACCGCGGCGCCAAGTACCGGGATAAACTTGTCTATGAAGTCGAGACTTTGTTGAACTCAGACTAGGGACTAGAGGCGACTAAATCTAGTTAAGTTTATTCCCCAGAGGGAAAGAGTTTGCTCGTTTATCGCTAAAAAGAACCCCTTCGTCATATCTCCTCAGTTTCAAGGCACTCCCCTTTTTGCCTCAGCCAGTAGCAGAATCCTCGACGTCGACATATCGAGTGACGTGCAGTTTCGTGGTCACTTGAAAAAAAAGGCCAGATTGGCCTCTAAAAAGCCTGGCGTGCTCGGTAGAGCAGGACAGTATTTCATGCCGGCTCACCGCCTGCAACTTTACAGATGTTGCATCTCTTTGCGTGTTTTATCGCATCTACCACGGGGAGTGCTCTGAGGAATTGCTTGGACTAATTCCAGCCGCACAGTTTCACCATCGCATATTGCGACAAAACTCGCGATACCATCCATACCATCTGGATGACTGGCGGTCCACCAGTAAGCGATTTTAAAGAAGTTTGCTGCCTCGCACAATTTCCTTGTGGAATCAACTACCACCAGGGATTTTTCCGGACCGATACCACTTAGGGATCTTCAAGAAAAGAACTTATTCTTTTTTAAAAGGTTGGCAACGCATTTGCAATCACCCTAGTGATGCAGCTGTTCATGGGCGGCGGTAATCACTTACCACCAGGTGAGCTGTATGCTCGTTTGCCCTCTTTCCTATACACGTTATAACTTATAACCCGCTTAAGCCATAGAGTGGCTTAAACAGCTTACCTTTTAAATTCAAACTACTAATCGTTACTTTTCCAGTAAAATTTGTACCTGAAACAAAAAAAATAATAATTCGTAAGTCACGTAAAATACTGTAACGGGTTAGTAAGTAATCTATTGATAGACACACCATTTCTGGTATTTATGTAAAAGTTATAAAATAGGAAAGTCCACTGCAATGATTAAAGTCAAATGTTAAGATGTAGTCAAAATTTAACTAAAAAGTAAATAGCGACTTAAGAGAACTTCGAAGAACAAAATAACTCTAACATCACATCACACTTGAGGATTAAGATGAAAAGTTTCCAGTAAAATGGATCTCCAGTTCTCTATACTCACCATATGAAACTATTTCAACGCTCGCATTCGGTAAGCGCGTGGTCCTTCCCCGGTCGAGTCGACCCATCTGTGCTACGCAGCCGTAATATAGCAGCAGCATGCCTTTAGCACTAAAAAACAACTTCAACATCTACAGAATTCCTTGTAAAAATACTAAAGCAAACAACTATTTTTTACTAGAGAATATAAAAATCTTGTGCTTTACTGTGTAACGTAAATCCTGTTTAAAATATTTTCGAGAGTAAAATATTTAAGATTTAGCATTTAAGGTAAGAAAAGCCAGTCTCAAAACGAATACCTTAGTATTATAATATAATAAATAAAATGTTTTTTATTGCTTACAGCTTTCGCTAGAATTTTGCACACCCGCGGGAAGGCTTGTGACAACTACAGGACATACTCGTATTATGAGACATTAGATATTTTTACACCGCCGCTACACGATACAGTATTTGGTTCACAATATACAGAAATTCCAAATTCCTAGCTGAAATTTTATTTGAGATAGACCAACTACATGACCATTTTGTCGCCCCCATTACATTGTTTAAATGTTATAAAAAAATAAAAATTGCATCATTATTCTTTTTATACCATTATGCAATTATCGCCTACCAAAAAGCACAGCTAAACTTAAGCTTTCCCTATAGATTGCTTTATTTAATCTACTTACACTTTTTATTAAATCGCTTTAATGTATGTCCGTTAGGGTAGGATTTAATAATTGATTTGACTTTTCATTGGGCACATGGTCAGATCCGACCAAGGCGATGTTCCGTCAAAATTCAAGCGATCGGATTCGACAGCACGTTAACCCATAAATACGTATATTTAGAGACTACTTTTCTATGAAGAAGTTTTGCATTATAGAATCTATACGAAATTTTCTACCATGTTCTCTAAACAAAAATTAATTACTCTATGTATTTTTATTTTTATTCTAATGTCAATTTACGGCATTTGCCGACCATATGAAAATGGCGCAATTTTACGGTAGATTAAAAAGTATTTTTTATTGATTTGTTAAGACCGCAGGATAGAGAATTTTTTATAAATTTTTTAATGCTAAACTTTTTTATAAAAAAATAGTCTATAAATTATAAGTATTTGTGATTTAAAGTGCTGTATTTTATGGTTTAATATGTCGTAAATTGACAGTAAAATATAAATAAAAACCCTATATTTAGCAATATACGCCCAAAATTGCAGAAAAGGCGCAGAATTAGTAACAAGGCGAATGCTAAAGAACAATTAATTTAAATCTCAAATATTTTGTCCCTTTTATCTTTCAAACTCAGAATTGTTAATGCATTATTTTAACAAATTATCGTTCATAAATATACGCTACATCCAATATTTTACTACGCACCCCACATTCGAAAACATCGCCCGGTAGGCAAAAACGTTGTGAATTGAATCGCACACGGAGGAGCGCGTTCGCGTATGTTTATCACATTTAACTTATAACGATAATTTCAAATAAAATTAGAAACCTTATTTACCAATATTTTCAAAAACTGTAATACGTTATATCATTATTTATATACTTGAACTAAAATATTAAATTAGGATCCTCTTTGAAAAATAACCCTGAATGTTTGTCTCTGTTTAGTTTCGCATTTTCGATGCATCGAGTTCCTAATTACAACGATTCTAAAGAAGTTTTCACTTAAAATAAATTTATATTTTGCTTCGAAATTCAGATGTAAAGCTTCCACTCTGGTGGTCTACAAAGTCGTGGTAATTCCGTGGTATGAGCCAGCCAACCCGTGCGACATCAAAAGCTACCTCGAATTTTATAAATAATTAATAAATATCGATGTAAAATAAAACGTGTAATTCTCGTATAACACACGACGTGTACCCGGTACAATACGCGCAACAATATATCATTGCTGTCAATGCTGCCTCGCTTGTTAATTACGCTGAGCTCGCAGCTATACCTATCTAGTGGTTCATTGGAATAATTACATATTACCTACAAAATTGTTACTGATTTTCCCACTTTAAACACTTTTATGAAATTACTTTTTGAATAAACTAATTTTACGGATTTTATTGTTTTATTTAAATTTACTTTTTTAGCTCTTTAGTTTACGATGTTTCGGGCATTTTACAGCATCCACGTAGCTAATAATAAAATAGTAGCTGTACTAATCATGTACATTGATGTTACAAAGCATCAAAAAATTTGCGAACAAAAATAGCTAGATGAGTGAATTTGAATAAAACTAACTTGATAGACTTTATAGCGATTAATATTAACTTTTTAATTTTTTTATTCCATATGTTACTAATGCTTTACAGTATCCATGATCACGCGGATGGGGGTGGGGGCAAGGGGGTTGGACCGACTGGGGTATTCAACATCCTGATGTAATAGTCATGAAGGCTAACTTTAACTTTTATAAATAATATTTTAATATTTCAGCTGTTCTTTGTCAAAACATAAAACAATACTTTTCCGGGCTATAATGTGTGAATGCGCCGGTCCGTTGATTAGGTTAGGAATTATTCGGAAATCATACCTGGACACTACGTTCAAAGTCGTATCATCATCATCATCATTACAGCCCTTCACAAGTCCACTGCTGAACATAGGTCACCCCCAAGTAACGCCACGAATCAGGGTCCTAAGCCACCTGCATCCATCGACTTCCTGCGTGCCTTACCAGGTCGGCACTCCATCTGGGGGTCGTCTTACACTACGAGGCCTAACGGTACGAGGCTGCCACTCGAGAACCTTTCCTCCCCATCAGTTATCGGTTCTTCGAGCTATACGGCCAGCCCATTGCCACTTCAGCTTACTAAACCGCTAGGCTATGTCAGTTACTTTGTTATTATTGCGGCTATCACGCAGAGAAACTCATCTCCATAGCTCGCTGAGTGACATTGAGTGTCCTCATACGGCCAGTAGTGAAGGAGCACGTCTCAGATCCGTAAGTCATCATAGTTTTCAAATTTTGAGGTATACCTGACGAGAAGTTGTGTCGTAATTTCCCGAACACTGCCCAGCCGTGCCGGCCAGCAAGTGCTCCCAACAACTACCGGCATAGGTGTGACATGGACATTAAACATGATATTTGTTTTGTCCACGTTCATCGTAAGACCTATCCGTTGGGAGACACCATAGAGGTCATCGAGCATAGTTCTTATGTTCTCCAGCGATTCTGCCATAAGGACTATATCGTCGGCAAATCAAAGGTGAGTGATGTACTCGCCATTGATGTTAAAACCGTATCCTTTCCAGTCCAGTAGCTTGAAAACGTCTTCCAATGCAGCGGTGAAGAGTTTCGGGGAAATAACGTCACCCTGTCTTACACCTCTCTAAAGTTGGATGGGTTTCGAATTCTGGTTCTAAACTCGGATAGCTATCGTAGCCCTACTGTACAAACACTACTACACTTCGATATACAGACAGACTACTTGGCACCGCTGAAGGGACTCAAAGTCGTATACAAAATCTTTATTAAAATTTTTATTTATACATAGGGCAAATTAAAATAATAGATTAATAATTGCATGCCTTAAAAAAACGGATTTAAAAAGGTGCCTTCTTTCCTTTATTTGGGGGTTGAGATTTTCTCAAACCTGAACTTTAAGTAATACTGTAATATCTTGAGCCCAGGGCCTACGGGCAGTTAATAGAAAGTTAAGTGTCCTCGCCAAGGTACGACGGGACTTTACGCCGTGACAACTGTATTTTCCTATAGAATAAGGATGACAAACAAGTATAAGAACGGTTATAAAGGTTCACCTTTATAACCGCTGCTGTGCTTCAGCACAGTCCATCTAATGGTACCTAAGTGAATGCTGTGTGAAAACGTTATAGAGTCACGCTACAGGTTAAACGTGCTTGGAGCACGAATGGGTCCGCTTGACCGTGAAAGGACATAGGTAACACAACACAAGGTCTCACAGAATACCAGCGTGAAATAGCAGCTCAATATTGTTGAATTTCGTATGGTTAGTGTTGAGAACCAGAGATCCTTTTTACTGGAAACGAGGCATACTACCCTAATGCTCGGGGCTGAAAATGCATCTGAATTTGGACACTTAATCGCGGATAAATATAGATGCGCATGGCCACAGCATCCACTTACTATCTAGTGAACTAGCTGTGGACATGTTTGTTACACTTACTTTTTAAAAAAAATCTAAAATACACAAAGTTTTTGTACAGTTTCATTAATAGCAGAATAAGTATAGACAAGTTAAATGTATTTGTGTTACTAAATAATTACTAACACAAGAAAAGATTTAATTGTTCAATTATAATATTTTCTTTCCCAGCGAATAGGTTTTATTTTTGTTTTGAGTTGGAAGCTTACGGCGCTTTGCAGAAAAAATTGAAAATATTTCTTTGTAATTTTTTCTCGTATTATCAAATTTTCTATTTAACTTCTCCTTCTGAAGTTAATTTATTTCAACAGGGATTTATAATTTGTATGATATTACAACGATATTTCAAAGTTAGTTACTGATTAACTAATTCACTACCTTGTAGTCAAGCAAAAATATATATTAATATTTAAAGTATTGCGTAAAATAGTCGTTTATACTCTTATATACTTATATATCGTTAATTGGCTCTACCAAATATAAAACTATTTCAAACACCACGTTTTGGTAATTTAATTAAAAGGCTTGCCTTTCTTCATTTAATATGTCAATACAGGCACTTTAATTTAAGTACAATAGTCAAGTTCAACATTAGCATAAAAGTTGAGGCGTGACGGAAATCTTATTACTTAATTAATTTCCGGCGGGAAGAACTCGGATTAAGACCTTGTAGTATATAAGATGCCTGTCTTAATATCTCCGTTACTATACAGCTATTTACACCGTTGGTTTTCTAAGATGTCAATGAAATAGCAATGCCGTGTAGTGGCGGTTGAGAATATCCACTACCCCATATCTTCCCGTGGGTGTCGTAAGAGGCGACAGAGGGAGACAGGCAGGAGATGGGCAGCAGCATCTTCCTGATAACAACTGTGATATAATAAAAAACTGCGGTTGCCAACCCGCTCGCCAAGCGTGGCAACTATGGCAAATATCCCCCCATGATTAACGGCGCAAATAAACGGCCCCCAGTCCCCGGCGGCCCCGCTATTCCTGGCTACGGTGGCGACCATGGTAACGGCGGGGCAGGGGGAGCTAGGAATCTCCGGTGGAGGTTCGGTTGCCACCTACGACGACTCGACCTGGCAACGTATAACGCACGCACCCTGAGGACTGACGAGAAGATACTGGAGCTGGAAGAAGAGGTAGATAAGTTGCGCTGGCATATTATTGGATTATCCGAGGTCCGAAGAGAAGGGGGGGGACACGGCAATCTCGAGCTATTAATATAATATAATATTAATTATTTTTATTATAATATTAATATCGAATATTCGCTGAAGGTCTTACAGGTTTACGCACCAACCTCGGCACATCCCGATGAGGAGGTGGAGGAAATGTATGAGGATATTTCCAGAGCCATGCATTCCTCCAAAACCCACTACACGGTGTTGATGGGAGACTTCAACGCAAAACTAGGCACAAGAGAAAGCGGTGAGCTGAAGGTAGGGAAATTTGGAGTAGGGCAACGGAACCGAAGAGGCCAGCAGCTGGCCGACTATGGAGAAAGAGGGACTCTTTATGATGAACTCTTTCTTCCAGAAGCGGCCCCACAGGAAGTGGACTTGGTCGAGTCCCGACGGTTCGATAAAAAATGAGATTGACTTCATTATGACGACCAGACGCCAACTGTTTAGTGATGTCTCAGTGATCGCAAGGGTGAAAACCGGCAGCGATCACCGAATGGTTAGAGGCACACTGAACCTAAACGTTAAGCGTTGACTTCATTAGACGAGACCTTTCCAGGTCTCGTCTAATCATATATAAATATAAAGTCAACGCTCCGTCCCCCTCGTGCTCTAATCCAGAATCCCGAGATTTTTCAGCTCGAGTTACGTAACCGCTTTCAGTGCCTAGAAGATTGCAATGCAGTGGACGATATGAATGACAAGCTCGTGGAAATTGTCCATGCGGTCGGAGCTAAGTTCTGCAAGACCCGCCGCAAAAGAAGACAAAAAGTCTCCGATCACAATCTTAATCTCATGGCTGTTAGACGGGAGATGAGGCTGCAATCGTCAACAGATTTTACAGCATACAGGCAACTGACCAGACATATCTCCAAATACATGCGGCGAGACTTACGCAACTTTAATACTGCTCGTATTAAAGAGGCGATCGAGCGGAACCAGGGCTCCAAAGTCTTTGCCAGAGATCTGTCTGCCAGAAAGAGCCAACTGTCAAAGCTGAAGACTGAGTGTGGCAGCATCGTTTCCGAGACACCTGAGTGAGATTGAGAGGTTCTACGGGCAGCTGTACACATCATTGTTGGAGCCACACGCAAGTGTGAGTAACGATCCAAGAGCAAGTCTTACCCAACACTATTCCGACGATATCCCGGACGTCAGTCTGAGCGAGATTAGAATGGCTTTCCAGCACTTTAAAAACGGTAGGGCCCCAGGCGAGGATGGAATTACAGCGGAGCTTCTGAAAGCGGGTGGAACACCGGTACTTGAAGTCCTTCAGAAGCACTTCATTTCCGTCCTCCATGGTGGCACTACTCAGGAGGCGTGGAGCAGAAGTGTCTAGTTCTTTAGGAAAGGCGACAACGCTCTCTTGAAGAACTACAGACCGATTTCCCTTCTGAGCCGTGTCTACGTGCTGTTTTCGAGAGTCATTACGAATCGTTTCGCTCGCAGTCTCGACGACTTCCAGCCTTCCGAACAAGCCGGTTTCCGAAAAGGCTTCAGTACCATAGACCACATACATACCCTGCGGCAGATTGTACAGAAGACCGAAGGGTACAATCTGCCACTTTGCCTGGCGTATGTGGACTATGAGAAAGCCGATTTGGGCGATGCTACAGTCCCTTCAGCGGTGCCAAGTTGACTGTCGGTATATCGAAGTGCTGAAGTGTTTGTACAGTAGGGCTACGATGGCTATGCGAGTACAAAATCAGAGCTCGAAACCTATCCAACTGCAGAGAGTTGTAAGACAGGGTGACGTTATTTCCCCGAAACTATTGACCGCTGCATTGGAAGACATTTTCAAGTTACTGGACTGGAAATGATACGGTATTAATATCAATAGCGAGTACATCATTATCTTCGATTTGCCGACGATATAGTCCTTATGGCAGAATTGCTGGAGGGCTTAAGCACTATGCTCAATGACCTCAATATTCCTCCCAACGGATAGGTCTTAAGATGAACACGGACGAAACAAAGATCATGTTTAATGTCCATGTCACACCTATGCCGGTAGTTGTTGGGAGCACTAAGCTCGAAGTTGTTGACGAGTACGTTTACCTGGGACAAATAGTCCGGCTAGGTAAGTCCAACTTCGACCGAGAGGTCAATCGACGGATTCAACTCGGCTGGGCAGCGTTCGGGAAATTACGACACATGACACACAACCTGACGACTTCTCGTCAGGTATACCTCAATCTCTGAAAACTAAAGTGTATAACCAGTGCGTGTTGCCAGTGATGACTTACGGATCTGAGACGTGGTCCTTCACTGCTGGCCGTATGAGGACACTCAAGGTCGCTCAGCGAGCTATGGAGAGGGCTATGCTCGGAGTTTCTCTGCGTGATAGACTTAGAAATGAAGATATCCGCAGTAAAACCAGAGTGACCGACATAGCCCAACGGATTAGTAAGCTGAAGTGGCAATGGGCCGGCCATATAGCTCGAAGAACCGATAACCGATGGGGAAGAAAGGTTCTCGAGTGGCAGCCTCGTACCGGTAGGCGTAGTGTATGGCGACCCCCCACTAGATGGAGTGACGACCTGGTAAGACATGCAGGAAGTCGATGGATGCAGGTGGCTCAGGACCGTGCTTTGTGGCATCACTTGGGGGAGGCCTATGTTCAGCAGTGGACTTGTGAAGGGCTGTTATGATGATGATGATCAATGAAATAGATTATACTCAAAAAGCAAAAAGTTTTAGCGTAATGGCGTTTATAAAATGGTAATATAAAAAAAGACTTCAATAAGTGTTATACAATGAATAAAAATAATTCATGAAATTTAATTTCATATATTGTTTTCTTACTTACTTACTTACTTATCGTCACGCACAATCCCTAACGGGGTAGCCAGAGAGAACAGATCGCCAAGTGTCACGATCCTTACATACCTCTTTCGCTTCTTTCAGGTTCATTAACTTCTTCATACATGCACGTCTAGGTAACCGAGTACTTTTGACCCTCCCCTCTTCGAGCAATTTGCTCACATGGTCTTCGAAAGTTAGTCTCGGTCTACCTCGACACCTTTTAATATTTACTTTCGCTCTATATATTTTCTTCACCATTCGGTCTTCACTCATTCGTTCAACGTGCCCAAACCATTGGAGTACGCCCCTATCAATTTTTGTGATAATTAATATATTGTTTTCAATTTTGATATTTACTGTCTGACCCGGAATACGTTCTTTCTCTTTTTGAATATAACATTCATTGATAACAAGACCATAGTGCCACCTATCGGGTCCAGATCTTGGAATTTTCTTTTATGACAACCAATATGAACATGAGCAATTTTGGTCTACAAATATAGAATTTTCGTCATCACTAATCCCGGTATAGCTACAGTAAAAAGGACACACCAACGTCATTCATTACAACACGTGTTTTGCCCCTAAACGAGACATTCCTCAAGTAAAGTAGACTCTTCCGTGGCTGGCCGATAAGTGATATTGTAAAATTTGTTAATAACTTGCAGCGCCACCTATCGAAAATATATATTTTTTGATTATAATCTCAAGAGCAAGTCGCTCAAAAGCTACTCGGTCACCAGCAAACCCACGAACGTTTACTGACTTGCTTATTATCAGGATTCCGTCTTAGAAGGCCACGCACCATCTAACCTACTACCACTAAACAACTAACCAAATAGTAGTATTTGCTCTGCTGTTATCCGGTCCATACGGTTTCAAAGTCAGTATAAATACAAGCTGGGAGGCATTCCAACTTAGTCTTCACGGGTGACAGCTCATCTATCTTTATGAACATAATTTATATTGTGGGAAAACATTTGTTCTGTAAAGAATCAGCAAAAATCCGAGTGGGACTTTGTTTTAATGGTAGATTTGAACCACGACCTTTTGAGCTTGCAATCCGTAACCATAACTGTAGGCTACTGAGTACTGACTTTTAATATCTAATTATTATTTACATAAATATTGAATAAACGAAATATAATTTCACAGCTACTGGTATATGAAGATCCCTTTACATTAAAGTGATCCACTTCATTCAAAGTTGTCAAGGGAGCGCCGTGGAGTTTCACCATAAATGAAGACGTCTGAGATTGAAAGTTTATTTGTTTGTTGTTTCGGAAAAGAAAAGTTTTGTTATTACGAGATTGTGTGGAAATATTTACTAAGAGGATGGTGTTCTTTCCTACTTATGAGTCAGTCTGAGTAGGTACAACCCTCTTACCTATTTCTACAAAGTTAAACATTATAAAATTTCACATTATAAAATTGGTGTTTCAATTATTCATCAATACACTATGTTTTAGCACCGATTTGAGAATGTGAAATTATTTTATTCTTTTTAGTTTTCTTAAGTAAGCTCTTATTTTCTATTATAATTAAATGATGCTCTCAGATCTCTGCTCTCAGTCCTAAAAATTGTAATAATTAATGAGTTAAGATGCGCGTTCAAATTAAATGGTATGTCCTCCTCCCTCATAATTTCGTACACATTACTGCAACAACTTGTTCCAGAAACTGAGAACAGAAGAAAATACGTGACTCGCTTTTAAATGGGGCATCATCAGGAGAAAAATAGACTCTGAGGTTGCTAACCGCTAAGAGCAGAAGGAGCTTTTTGTTTTAGCTGGTTTTTACAAATTCTGACTCCGAACAAAATTCGAATACTGGACACCCGGCGCAGTAACTAGGCACACATACGTAATAGGCTGTAAAATATATAAGACATAATATTAATATGTGCATCTATGTGTATTATGCACGCAGTTCAACTGTTGATTTAAAATTCTATACCCAATGTAGTTAATCAACTCAGATTGACGTCTAAATTATTCCACGTTAAACAACGTCAACAATTTGCTTAATTGATGAAACTTCAAAACTTTTAAATTTATTAATTTTATCTTAAAAAATTGATGATCACTAAGCTGAAATGTCAATGAGCTCGCTATGTTGCTTGAAGAAGGTTTCTCGAGTGGCAGCCTTTAACGGTAAGCGTAGTATATTGTGGACCTCCACTCGAATGTGTGACGACCTAGCAAAGTGGTACAGTATTTTTTTATTTATTTATTTATTTATTTATTTACACTTTATTGTACTAAAGGTACAAACGGCGGACTTAATGCCATATGGCATTTTCTACCAGCCAACCGGTAACCGGTATATATATATATATATATATATATATATATACATTTCATGCTGGCACACCGCCTCCAACTTTACAAGGCTCAGATTCAGCCGCACATGGAATATTGTTCCCATCTCTGGGCTGGGGCTCCCCAGTACCAGCTCCTTCCACTTGACCGCATCCAGCGCAGAGCGGCTCGAATCATCGACGACCGAGTGCTCGTCGATCGGCTCGATTCACTGGCGCAGCGAAGAGATGTTGCATCTCTTTGCATTTTCTTCCACATATACCATGGGGAGTGCTCTGAGAAATTGTTCGGATTAATCCCAGCTGCCAAATTTAGTGAACGCACTACGCGGCGAACGTCCCGATACCATCCACACCATCTGGATGCTTGGTGGCGGAGTTTTCTTCCGCGTACATCCTCTCTGTGGATAGTTTACCACCGTCGATTTTTCCGGACCGATACGAACTGGGAACCTTCAAGAAAAGAGCTTACTCCTTTCTAAAGGGCCGTCAATGCACCTGCAATTCCCCTGGTGTTGCGGTTGATCATGGGCGGCGGTAGTCACTTAACATCAGGTGAGCCGCATGCTCGTTTGCCCCCTCTTCTATAAAAAAGACACGTGCTGGAGACCGATGTTTGAGATTGAGAATTTGTGGCATTCCTTAGAGAAAGTAGCAGACCTGTGAAGAGCTGTAATGATTATATCATCATGATGTATTAGAATATAACAATGAAAACGTTAAAAATAGTAACAGCCTTCATGTGCCCCACTGCAAAGTGCATATCTCTTCCCAATATTGGATAGGGAAAGGAGAACTAAACTGAACGATATTCTTATTTAAGATATCTTCTGCGTCAGTTTCCTATAATCATCATCATCATTATTACAGCCCCTCACAAGTCCACTGCCGAACATAGGCCTTCCCCAAGTAATGCCACAAAGCACGGTCCTGAGCCACCTGCATCCATCGACCTGCATGTCTTACTATGTCGTCACTCTATCTACACACCTCTACACTTCGCCTACCGGTACGAGGCTGTAACTCGAGAACCTTTCTTCCCCATCGATTATCGGTTCTTCGAGCTAGATGGCCGGCCCAATGTCACTTCAGCTTACTAATCCGTTGGGCTATGTCGGTCACTCTGGTTTTACTGCGGATATCCTCATTTCTGAGTCTATCACGCAGAGAAACTCCGATCATAGTCCGCCATAGCTCGCTGAGTGAATTTGAGCGTCCTCATACGGCCGGCAGTAAAGGACCACGTCTCAGATCCGTAAGTCATCACTGGTAACACGCACTGGTTGTACAATCTAGTTTTCAGAGTTTGAGGTATACCTGACGAGTAGATGTGTCGTAATTTCCCGCTGCCCAGCCGTGTTGAATCCGTCAATAGACCTCTCGGTCGAAGGTGGACTTACCTAGTAGTCCAATTTGTCCAAGGTAAAAGAACTCGTCAACAACTTCGTGCATAGTGCTCCAAACAACTACCGGCATAGGTGTGACATTGTCATTAAACATAATCTTTGTTTTATCCATGTTCATCTTAAGACCTATCCGTTGGGAGACTCCATTGAGGTCATTTGTATGTATTGTCGGTCTGTGCTTTCAACTACCAATTAATAAGATACAAATTTAGTTTGTTTTTCTTAAAATACCACCCTCCACGGAGTATTGAAAAGGGAACGCTAGAAATCAGACAAAGCTTCACAAAATTCACAGCTCACACGAGTGTAGCCATTCCGTCGGTAATTATTTTGTTGGTAACATATTACAATTATTTAGCTACAATCTGTACTTTGTGCGGCTGTTTTATGTTTAATCAGTTTATTTTTATATTGATTAACAGAGTAATATAAAATGATAATATGGAAAACTATAAATAAAAAAGAAATGTGGTTGCGAACCCGCCTGCCAAATGTATAGGCTGTGATGTATGATCATATGGATGGATAATGAGAAAGAAAACTCAGCCACACTTATTGACCGTTTGATGTGTTGTATTCAACATTTGTGATTCGGATATTCTATTTATCAGACATAGATAATGAAATTTTCATTTCATTTGTTTTAACGGTACATTTCTATTTTTTATCTCTCGACAATAGTGCTATCTAACGGGCTTAATTGCAAATCTACCATCCACCCACTCAAGCACACACAAAAAATTCATCAAATTGATTCAGCCATGTCACAATGTACAGTAGAATTATAATGTATAATATTTAAAGAGTGTATTCAAAAATTTAACATATTGCATTATTAAAGAGCAACACCCCAGACAGCTTACGGCGGAAACATACACAAATAAATATTAATTTTTGAAAAAAAAGTAAAGAATCAGAGGCGATATCCGTAAAATTGATTTTATTCAATGTGTATTTTTCACGTAAATATAAGATATCTTATATATACGCAAAAGAATACACACATTCAAGTTTATCGTCCTTTATCTTTTATCTTTCTCACAAAGTCAGCTGGGAAGCAATTAGCACCAGGAATCGTTTCAGGAGCGTCGCGTGAGCTAGCGGAGTGAAGTCATGTAAAGTTCTTAACTACATTTAAAACTGTCTGAAGCGAAGATTAACGGCTTCCACTACTAGCTTCGGCTTTGAAACTTCTAAAAACTTAGAATGCGTTGGTCATTTTGTTTTTATTTATTGTACAAATCTAGCCAAAAAATTTAAGCAAAATGATGAAAATGCTAAAAATATTTTTTTTTAGATTTATTTTCTACCCGAGACTTCGTCCGCGTAAAAACTCAGCAAATCTACATTTCTTTGGTTTGCTTGGACAGTGTTTGGACAAATAATGATTCGATACACTACATTTCGATTAATGTTAACTTTATTTATTTATTTGTTTATTTATTCAAGGACACCAGCAGTGCAAACAATATCACTTTTTAATTGAAAAAAGGGCTTAATTTTAGGGGCTGATGTGTGCACCCTTATAGGTGACACAGCATTATAAAATGCTATAAAAATTAAGACAGAATTGTTATAATAGCTTATATGTTACAAAAAATAATATCTTGAGATAATGTATGATTGATACAACAAAAATAATGCATATAACCAAGCGGCAGCTGTAAGGAACATGGATATTAGATTATAATTAAATCTACTCTTATAATATATTGTATCAGAGCCTATTAAATCACTAATACAGTCTAAATATCGAAGTATTTATTTTAATTCGAGAATTCCACCAGCACAATTTGAGTTCGATACTCAACACCATTGCAGCATTTTCGTTTTCGCTAACAGTTAACAAATGTTTACATTAAATACACAAAATCGCACTACTATTACGAATCGGTATCCACTTTCAATTATTAAAAATAAAATATACGAGCAGAAATCCACTGGTGGGTAACTGCCCGCCAAAACAACATTATACAAACGATACACAACAATAGTAAGTATACGAGATACTATTGTTATTTATTGCACGTGACATGATACCGGATAGCGATATCAAACTTGGGTTGCTAATTCCATTTTTACACATGGTATACCTTTGTGTCGCACATTTCAGTGTGATAAATTTTTCGTGCATTTTACATCGAGCTATTATGTTCTACGTACTAGAGGCGACACTGAATTCAGCTACTCTGTTCCACTCAACTGCGGTGCATACACCGCACTTTAATTAGTCACTCGCTTAGCGTTTGTATTATCTAGATGTTAATGCTGTTAGTCTATGCGACTCTTACAGCTTCAACTTGCCTCAGGGCTCGCGGCCTGCAAGGCCGCAAGCTAATTAAGAAAAAGGGAAAAGCAATGAGGTGAGGATGATGATGAGATGGTTTATGATTTGATATTGTTACCAATCATCATGTCGCCTTTTAGGCGTTTTTCTTTGAGCTATCTAACCGCAGTCCGTGGGGGGGAGTGTGGACCCTCGCCTCTGACTGCTCAGCCCGTGTCGGTCGATGGTCTGGGCGGTTTTTTTTTTTTTTTTTTATAGGATAGGGTGACAAACGAGCACACAGTCCATCTGATGGTAAGTGGTTACTGTGACCCATAGACATCTACATATATCCTCGATTACGAATCAAAATGCAGATACGTTGTCACCCGTGAGGACTAAGATGGAATGCCTCGTTTCCAGTAAAAAGGGTCTCCGGTTCTCTACACTCACCAGCGGTGAAAACCGTCCAGGAACAAGCAAGAAAAAGCTACCGCGCGAACACAGATTAGCGCACATTTTTTGTTTGAGATAGCTGTTCTAGTAAGTAAGTACATATTACTTCAATGGCATTTTATGATTTTTTAAAATTCCATAAAGAATCTGGTTGAATAAATCAATGACACGCGAATTTGTTCGAAATTTAACTTAGTTTTTCATCAACATACAAAACATTTTGATTAATGACTTTCACAGCCGCTTAATTTTATGTCAATAGCAAAGCGTTTTTTTATTACAGCACGAGTAGACATTGCTATGTAATCAGGCCGTCTTAATTAAAAACAAACATTAAAATATGTCTACATGAACGATTTCAATTAAGGGTTTTAATTTTTTGCGTGGAACTCTAATTATTTTTAGAAAATAAAAATAGCCTCAGTTACTCCTTATAACATCAGCTATCTGCCAATGAAATTCCCACCATTTCGGAGATTAACCGGAACAAACAGAGAGACGGAGGGACGGACAGCCAGACATTTGTTTTTAAATGTGCATTTGTTACAAGTACCATAATATATGCATTTATAACAAACCTGTTATTTTTACATTACAAATAGACACTTTAATTTTATTTATTTGTATTAAGGTGTTTTCGGTACGATGAGAAATCTAGAAATACACTACATCATGTTAAGATTTCGCTAGTTTTTTTTATTAACAAGTGGAAATAAACGAGCAAGCGGTATACCTGATACTAAGTGTTGAGCGCCGCCCAAGAACAAATACAACCAGGGAAAATGCAGAAGTGTTGCTAACCATTTTAAAAATGAGTATGATTGTCTCTTAAAGGCTCGGTCTTAAAGCATCGGTCCAGAAAAGTCTTTGATGGTAAACGATTTCACCGACAAAAACAAAATCCCACAATCAACTCCCGTTCACAAGTATGTAAAATAATCAATGTCATGAAATACAGAAGGTTTCTGCTAGAATATGCTTAATAACTATCGACTTGTGTAGTTGCGACATACTCATAAGAAATTGTTTTTCTGAAAGCAAATGTATTCCTTACAGAAGAATGCATTCCTGTGAATTTCATTAGTTTTTTTTGGAACAAGTCTGACATACGAGCACACAGTCCACAATTAGAGATTGATGATAAGTGGATGCTCTGGCTCATAGACATCTATACCTGTCCTTAATTAGAAATCAAATACAGATGCGTCGTAATTCCTAAAGACTAAGAATTTCTAGTAAAAAGACCTCCGTTCTCTAAACTCACCAAACGAAGCACAGAAACCTGCCATTTTACGTTGATCTCCTATGAGAGCGTGGTCCTACCACGGTTTAGCTGACCCATTTGTGCTACAGCCATAATATTATATCCGTGCTGTGGCTTTACATAGTGAACAAATATGGTTGGTTTTGATTATGTACATTTTGATAGATCTTCCTGATAACAATTCTAAATAATAATAAAAAACTGCTGTTGCCAAATCGTCAATCGTGACAACTATGGCAAAATGTATGAGTCAATAGGGTATATCCGCCCTATGAATCAATAGGGGGATATACCTATGAATCAACATACCCCCGCTATGAATCAATAGGGGTGGGGTATGTTCAGCAGTGGATTTTTATAGGCTGTAATAGATGGTTAAATCCACTTAGTATCAGATGTTGTGCTCACTACTCTTATGAAAAAAAAACCTGAAAATTAAAATTATATAAAGCATTGTACAAATTAAAATTTCTAAGCAATACTATTATTTTAATCGTGGTAGAGCGATACATCCATGCTACATGATACAGCTTTATTTGTGTGGATGTCGAATGGGTCGGCTCAACAGGGGAACAGCAGTTAAATTCTGCTGTGTTTCGTATGGTGAGTGTAGAGAACCGGAGTCCCTTTTTACTGGAAACGAAGCGTTTCATCTTAGTCTTCAGGGGTGGTAACACGTATGCATTTTGATTCTTAATCGAGGATAAATGTATATGTTTATGGGCCATAGCACCCACTTACCATCAAGGTAAGGTGCGCTCGTTTGTCACTCGTATTCTATTAAAAAACTGAAAACAACAAGGAAATATTTCCTGTGGTACTAAAATTGCTTCAATAAAATATAGGTACATATATTCATCTTTGTAATAGTGGAATAATAAATGTTATTTTGGGCTGTGGACGCTTCGCGTATTCTGAAAAGTTTATGTATCATTTTACAAACGATTTAGAAGTTTTACAAATATTTGTTTTTGAAAGAACGTTTTATTTCAAGCTTGACGGAATATTTTGATGGCATGCATGTTATGTCATAATGCATATTGAAAGTTATTATCTTTAATTTGAGATAACATCGCAGTCGATTTATTACAATGATTTCAAAAGGAAGGATAGGCCCATCTAAACATTTTTCTCATAGCTTTTTCATACAAGAAATAGTAGCGCATCTGTCATAATACAAACGTCATATCAAAACACGACGTAACCAGGGTCGGATTTTGTAGTATAATGGTACCATCATTTCATAGCTTGTAGTATATAGTATAATAGTATAATTATAGGTATAATTTTACCTAAAGGTCGACTTGTATTATTATTGGGTCCTTTTACTTTTTAATATTAACTCTACGATATCGAGAATTTCTGTATCGTACATAAGTACCGCTTTTTTTTAATAAAATAAGAATTAGCTCCCTTTCTGGTCAATCGGTTCTCGATCGATGCATTTATGTTGCATCCTTTATACAACTATAATGAGGGGCTACCACAATAAAAACTCTATGCTCCAGAAGCAATCGATCAGATTTTCAGATTCAATTGAGCAAATATGGTTTCTCTTGTACTCTTTTCGTTTTACCTTTATTGAATATAAAATATATAAGTACCAATATTCAAAATTAAACTTATACTAAGTTTTTCCGACAAAAATAAAACAGAAATAAAAAAAAACTGTCAAAAAACGAAACGTATAGACAAATTAGTAGACGCGTGACGCCAAAATCCCGGCACATGGGAAAAAAGAAACATGAAATGTCAAACGTGATTATAATTTTTTTCAGAATAGTATAATTTTATTTTCCATGTACAATATTTTTGAAGGTCTGAATTCAACCCTGGCCTAATCTTGGTAACCGAATTAAACTAACTGTAAAATAAAACTTTAAAAATGCATTTATTTCATAATTTAATTGTAACAAAATTAATATAAAGTTATTAACCGATGATACAATATCTCATGTTCCTTTTTAATCGTTGTATCGTAATTTTCGCATCGTTTTACTAGGTAACTAGACATATTTATGACAGGCAAATCTGTCCTTCGCGCACACCACTGTCGACCGATTCGCGTTGGCCCTAAACTGTAATTTTAGGGCTAGCGCACCGTTTTAGTTGTTCGGTCGGCCCGGTCCTTACGCTAGTAATATATAAGTCAATTATTTATTATGATTGTCTATAAAATATAACATGTAAGTGGCAGTGTATATAAACGTCGTGTCGCTTCTTTAATTTTTCTTCGTAGACAAAAGTTATATTAGTAAGATCCACTCTTTAGCGACAGTAGGCTAATGGTAGGCTGCGGACTACGAACTCAAAGATCGTGAGTTCGAATCCAGTATTCAACGACCGTTGTCAACCGCTTCTAACACTGACATTTTATGTTTTTTTCCAAGAGTGATTAAGTGCAATATTAGTTATGTTAAAAGTACTGCGAGTATTTAAAATAATCCTTTATATTCTGGGTACAGGTATTCTCTTATATTCTTAGAGGATTATTGAGTTCATTATGTGTTGGAAGGCTTCAAATATCAGTGAAAAATTCATAGACGCCGGTGGTGATCGATCCGCGTTGCTCCCGTACTGAAAATTTATGATGGGTGTTCTAAAGAACCGAAAATCTAATTTATCAAGTAATATGGATGGAACATTGCCACTTCAACGTCTCGAATATACCGTTTCGTTGAGCTATGCCTATTGCTACGGTTCTACTGCGAATAAAGCTTTTATGTAAACAATCATTCAGAGAAATAACCCTTGGGCTATGCTCGGCCATTCGAAGTATAACTTAGAACAAAAAATTAAAAAAAAACACAGCCCTCTTAATAGTTCAGCTTTAGAGTGGGCTATGCTTTGAATTCTTCTTTCAGTGATTCCCCTCTCTCCTTTTCCTTTTTAACCTCACCATCCTTAAAAATAGGTGACATAAGTTTTATAAACCTTTATAAATGTGATAGAGCTATGTTTCAGCTATATAAGCAGTCTATACTGCTAATATAGCAGCAGCATATTCTAGCACCATACGAAACATAGCAGCGTTAAGCTGCTATTTTATGCTGGTATTCTGTGAGAGCGTGATGCTTCGCCTATGTAGCCTACCCCATTCGTGCTACAAATAGTTTTAGCAGGACCTATTTTACTGGAAGCGAGGCATTACATCTTAGTCCTCACAAGTGACAACCCGTCTGCATTTTGATTCGTAATCGAGGATATCCTGTATATGGGCCGCAGCAACAAATTATCGTCAGGTGGAATTAGTGCTCGTTTGTCATCCTTACCCTTAAAAAAACGCATATGTCGTGGATCTTCTTTATGTGAAACTCAATTATTAGTCCTTTAAAATGTTATTTGAATTAAAATGAACAACAAGTTTGCTGAAATGATTTTTTGAATATTTTGCTTAGGCTGTGAACACGCAAATATTATTATTTGATATTGGTTGTTTTTGTTTACTGCCTGATTTAATTGTACGGACGATCTTACTACGGCTCATTTGATTTAAAAACACCAGAGTCAACCTTGAGCCTTGAGATAAAAAATCATGGCTAACATTTGGGCTGATATTACCTAAAATTCTATCAATTATCAGTATTACAATCCTCCATAGATATTCGGTTTTCTTTTTGCTTAGGTTTTTGATTGCTTGAATTGAAACCGATATAGAAAATAAACATTAATAACTTTAAAACTTTGTTCATTCAAAAAACTTTCCTGGTGTTTGCTCTACAATTTAAAATTATTAAATCTAATTTCGTCAGAAGGAATTTCATTAACAAAGTTAAGTCGCGGCCGCTATCTTGCTGCATTATAATGTTAATTTCCGTTTCGCGATAAGTCTTGTGATATATAGCTTAAAATAAGTTTTAATATTGTTAAAGTGATTGTATATTGCACAACATTTGACGCGAAAGTCCAATTCTGTGTACCTAAAAATCACAACTTTTTGCGTTAAAAATATTTCTACGTACTGTACCGTACCACCGTTTAAGCTATTTTTTCATTAAGCAGGAGTAGTATATCTACTGTGACGTTCCGATTTAAAAGAAAGGAGATCTGATAAAGGTACAAAAGATGTGGAGCATTCCATTACATTTGTAAAGTATGAGAACCAGTATAATTACAGATTGCGATGCATTTAATCTTTGCTCTTAGGAATTTACTGGAACTAGACATTCCTCAAGTTTAACAATAAATTTGCATTTTCATTCTAAACTATGTAGAAAGATAGATGTCTATGGGCCACAAGATACCACTTACCATCAGTTGGACCGGGTGCACGTTTGTCACACTTCTTCACATTCTTTAAAAAAGGGAATGACCATGCATTTCTGGCTTTATTGGATAAAATTTGGTTGTCACGTGGACTGTGAGCATCTAGTTTAATGGATATTTGTTTATCAGTTTAATGTAAATAATTTGTATTATAGTTAACTATCAAAATATATTAATTTTCAACTTATTACAACAACAACTATTAAGAGTGAGCGTGATTATTGTCGGTAATTGGTATGGAATTTTTTGTTCATTTTACTATATACAATACACATCACTCTAATTTTTTATTTAACACTGGTTCAAAAATGCTTATGGCTTAAAAACTACCAGGAAACCCAGCGAAACTTAAAAAAAACGGTTTACTTTTATGATTTATTTTGCATAACATAATTAATTATGTCACCCTCATTGATTTTTATTTATATTAAACATTATATACATTGGTTATTATTATCCATAAAGATATATAATATACATCTGAGTATTTTAAAATATAATACATGTAGATATATGGGTGTCCTCAAGGTTAGATTGCATAGACTCCTGTTACGCTAATACTGTGCGATTCATCTCGTACTTCATCACTTACCACTAGATCGAATTTCAGTTAACTTTTAACATTTCACTAGCTTACTGCCTGCGCTGCAGACAGTTAATACAAAATTTAATTTATTATTTACATACATTATAAATAAATAAATAAATATAATAAATAAGCGTTTTATTTCTCATTTTTCATGCTGTTTTACAATAGATATTATATATTTACATGCAACAATAATGAACAAATGGTAACATATTAACAAATCATTTACGTAATTAATTCATATTTAGTTACATAATTAATTCGAATTTGTAATTTTTAATGTTTAATACAATTTAAAAATGTATTTTTCATTATATAATTTAATTACTTACACATTTTCACTATTAAATAAAAACAAAGAAAATATTAGTTTCAGTTAATTTAATGAGAACCCCTATCAGGGGTATAGGCCTCAGGGTAAAGGCCTCCTCCATTTTTGACCATTGTTTTTTATTTTTCGCCTTGGTTTGCCAATCATCTCCTGCTATGTCTTTGATGTCGTTAATCCACCTTCTTCGTGGCCTCCCTCGTTTTCTTATACCTTTGGGCCCTTTCCATACCACGACTCGACGCGTCCATCGAGCATCCTTTATTCTAGCTAGATGTCCTGCCCATTTCCACTTCAATTTCATCGAGTGGATTAAGAAATCAATTTGGTTTGTTTTTCTCTTATCTTGGTATGGCGTACTTTATCTCTCCTTCGGAGTCTTAGGATAGATCGTTCCATAGCAGCTTGACATATTCTGATTTTTTCTTTGCCTGTTTTGTATTATATCCAAGTTTGCGAACCGTACGTTAGGCAGGGAAGGATGCAACTATCCATTATTTTCTTTTTCATAGAATGCGGCATGTCTCCTTTCATTATTTCCTTGTGAGCCCAGTATTTTTTCCAAGAAATATTTATTCACCTTATTATTTCTTCTACGTTATTATTTTGGTGGAATGATACTTGCTTTCCAAGGTATAGATAGGTGTCTACATATTCAAGCTTTTCGTTTCCTATCTTTATTAATGGTTTGTAGAATTGGTCATCAGTTTAGTTTTCTGCAGGTTCATTTGTAGTCCTACGCGAGCGCTTACTGCCTGTAGATTTTGTATCATTTGCTCTAATTGTGAACTTGTGTCTGAGAATAATACTATATCGTCAGCAAAACGTAAATGGCTGAGATAATTCTCATTTATTCTAATACCAACATCTTTTCAGTCAAGGTTTTTGAATATAATCCCAAGTACGGCGATGAAGATTTACATACATTACCTGTATAATAAATAATATATAAGATATTATAATGCCATCTCTACATAATAAAATTATATTAACTGTAAAAAGTTTAATCTTCCGCTTCGATTCAAAAATACATACACTACGTTCGCTACGACGAGATTGAAATTAAATATCTTAACGTGCACGCAACAGAATTGCATCTACTGTGATGGTACCTGAAATACATTTATAACAGTCCGTCAGGAGCTTTATTTTATCTTACTTGTTCTATTCTGAACTTTTACAATTAGTAAAAAAAAATGACTTTACATAATTGGACAAGAAACACCGTTTTCATAACCGTAACTTAAACACAAATGTATAACTGCAACGTAAACGGAAGCCACGTAGCATATGCATGCAGCAGTAAAATTTAAGGAATAAATTTCTCGTTTCACTTATTTCCTTGAATTTAACATAAGCACGTTTATGCCATAAAGTATTTCTATAGATTTTCAGGAGTTAATTTTATTGCTTTTATCTTAATTTTATGCTAGGTAAAATTTAAATATTGTTACGAGCTTAGGGTTCATGACAATAAAAATTGCCGATAAAATTACCTAAATTAACACTTTAATTTACTTTATACAAATTAAAGTAAAAAAACACTAATAATTAAACACACTAATTCATTTAATTTCACTCCGAAGCTTCGCTTGTGTCGCCGAGTTAAACTCTGTCTCGATCGCATCTTGCGCCATCTATTTATTCAAATCAGCAAAACATCCGGAATGTTCAAGTAAACACGCGTAAGGTACCGAGAGCTCGAGTATAGATTTTCTAGAAACTTAGTTCCTCGGGTGGCGCTGTTGGTCGAGAGATCGCGATGTCATTCTCTGCAAAGCTCCCCTCGCTCTCTCTCCTGATACTAGATGGCGCTGATTTGAGCGCGGCGTAACACTGCCCCCTCCTAAGACATGCTCGTCCCGAGCATCATCGGCCCCACAATAACGCGCCAAGCGATCCGCATGGACGATCTTAGGAGTCCCTCCTGCGCCTTGCCGTAACGGCTCCGCAATGTCAAGGGATGTCCTATCCCGTGGTGCACCAACATTGTACAATTTCGATGCTCCTCTACTCCGTGTCTGAGGTCCCCTCGCAGCCGCACAACTTGTACATGTACGACACCAATCCTCCACATCGTCACGATAATGGACCCAGTAAAACTGTTCTCGGACCTTCAGTAGAGTTCGTTTAACTCCCAGATGGACTCTTGAACGACCATTATGGCACAGCTGTAAAACATTCGGCACTTTAGCTTTAGGGACAACCATTTGTAAACGACAGCTGTCTCCTCGACCATTGTCCCATTTACGGCACAGGACTCCATCCTGAAACAGCAAGCTGTCTCATTGGGCCCAATAGCTTTTCGTGGTTGAACTCATCACTGAGACGTCCCTCCACTTAGGCTTGGTAGCACGGGCCTTCATCCATCCCAGAATCGGCTTGATGTCTGGATCTTCCTGCTGTGCATGTCGTAGGCTGTCCTTCCACCCGTTACTGAGGTGGTCTGTCCTGAGCATCCTCACGGATACCACTTCCTTACTCTCTTGCCTACTACAGTGGTTGAAATCTTCAGGACAAGGTCTTCTTGACAATGCACCTGCGCTGCCGTGAGATTTCTCGCTGCGATGTTCGATCTCAAAGTCGTATTCCTGCTGCTGCTGGGCGGTGCTGTTAGCCGCACTTCCTTTCTGAGACCGTTCACCTTCCCTTCCTAGGGTGTGCTTAGGGCAGCTGGACCGAAGATGGCCCCTTTCCCCACAGCCATAGCACCTAGGGCTGTATCCTTTATTGTGGTCGCGAACCGTAACTGCTGCAACCTCCCTAGCGTGAGGTGAACGATGATCCTGTCGCCGCCAGGCAGTGCCGTTAGCTGCACTACCCTCCTGATATCGTTCACTTTCCCTTTCTGCGGTTCGCTTAGGGCAGCTGGATCGAAGGTGGCCCTTTTCCCCACAGCCATAGCACCTAGGGCTGTATCCTTTGTTGCGGTCGCGAACTGTAGCTGCTGCAACCTCCCTGACGCGATGGGGACGATGATCCTGCCGCACGGCTTCTACCTCCAGTGCATGGGCCAAGGCGTCCTTAAGCATCTCGTGGTGCCCGAGCCTCACAGCAGCTCTGACTTCCAGGTCGCGGATGCCGTCGATGAATGTTTGCACCAGGTTCCCTCCAATGAGCGCAGGTACAGACTGGTATGCTTTACGAACCATCTTCTCCACCTCAAGGGCCCACTGCTGCAGGTTTTCGTTGCTGCGTTGCACGCGATCCTTAAGCTGCGCACGAAAGACGTGTTCCAGGTGAGCGTCGCCATATCTCGCCTCCAATGCCTCAAGGAGTTGCTCATATGTCACTTCCTCACCGAGAGCTTCCAGAACTGTTAAGGCTTGGTCGCGCAGGCCTAGGGTGAGTGCAGTCATGGCTTGGCTTTTATTCCAGCCGTTCGCCTCCATGACGGCCTCGAACTGGATTTTGTAGGCCGACCAGGAAGAGGTCCCGTCGAACGGCGGCACTTTGAATCCACGTAGCGAAGGTGTTGTAGCTACTACGGGAGCTGTTGTTCCATCCCCAAGTTTGAGGTCGTCCAGCGTTTTCTTCATGTCAGCCATTACGTTGTCAACCCGATTGTTTACTTGGTCGATTCGGGTTTCGGCCTCCGACAGGCGGTTGTCATGTTGAGCAACCTTATCCTTCACCTCCCGTATCTCTTTTCCGAAGATAGCGTGAAGGTCCTTCATGAGGAGCATCTGCTCTTCCTTATCGCGTTGGAGTTGCTCTTCTAAACGACGGGCCTGTTCCTCCTGCCGGCGGTCCTGTTCCTCCTGCCGGCGGGTCTGTTCCTTCTGCCGGCGGGCCTGTTCCTCTTGTCCGTTCTGCAGCTGCTCTTTCAACTGACGGGCCTGCTCCTCCTGTTGGCGAGCCTGCTCCTGCAGCATCACCATCAGAGCACCTAAGTCAGGTGCCACAGACGTAGAAGCTGCTGACGGACCGGCTTCCGTGGCCGGCGGCTGGCCCTCAGACATCTGCGGCGTTGCACCACCAAATCTCCTCTGGTCCGTCTCCTGCTGGCGTTGACTTCGGGTACGGACACCCTCCGTTTCCTCCTTAGGTAAAATCGGCATTATTTTATCCCACTTCTGACACCAATTGTTACGAGCTTAGGGTTCGTGACAATAAAAATTGCCGATAAAATTACCTAAATTAACACTTTAATTTACTTTATACAAATTAAAGTAAAAAAACACTAATAATTAAACACACTAATTCACTTAATTTCACTCCGAAGCTTCGCTTGTGTCGCCGAGTTAAACTCTGTCTCGATCGCATCTTGCGCCATCTATTTATTCAAATCAGCAAAACATCCGGAATGTTCAAGTAAACACGCGTAAGGTACCGAGAGCTCGAGTATAGATTTTCTAGAAACTTAGTTCCTCGGGTGGCGCTGTTGGTCGAGAGATCGCGATGTCATTCTCTGCAAAGCTCCCCTCGCTCTCTCTCCTGATACTAGATGGCGCTGATTTGAGCGCGGCGTAACAATATTAAAAAACCTTACATTAAAGAATGTGTGATGAATACTCAATTCAAAGTCATTAATGCTTTTACTACTGGTTCTTATAGAATCTCTGTCCTGGGAAACCCCCAGCAAAAACCAAGCGGTACTATTTTTTTAAATTACCGTTTATAATAATATAATATGTCGTAAAATTAAATATATAAACATTTAGAAACATCACGGTTGTGATCACTCTTTAGTAGTATAATAACCCCCACTGAACAATTTTTGCTTTTTAATATAATTTTTTAAACAATTTTAAGGTTCTTGATGGATAAAATCTGCATATTTTATAGAATTGTTGTAAAACTATATATAAGCTGCAGAAAGTTCATGCGAAAACATTGATTGAGGAAGTACGTGAAAGGTGTAGAATAGAAGCGGACGAGAGGTTGTCGCACAACCTTAGGGAAAACTCCAAACTCTTCTGGAAAAAGGTTGGAAGGTCCCGGAGTGGTGCGACAGCCTTAAGAATGAACAAAGTGCTTTCGAGAACCAATGACGTCCTCTCAGAAAAATCGGACGTCATGCAGAGATGGAGTGAATTTTATAGAGAAATGTATGCGTGTCATGATCTTAGTGAAGGATCCGGGGGTGACGCCGTGACTGGCACGCCAGACACGGACCTCGATGACACTGAGGTCATCAGCATGAAAGAGATTGAACGTGCGATTCGAAGTTTGAAATGTGGTAAGGCTGCGGGACTAGACAGAGTTACTGCTGAAATGATCCAGTACGGTGGGCCTCGCGTCTGGGACAGCTTTCATCTGCTGTGCAATTTGTGCTGGCGGACGGGAGATGTCCCGGATGATTGGCGATCCGCGGTCATTGTGCCTTTATATAAAGGTAAAGGTTCACATTTTGACTGCGGGTGCTATCGGGCGATCAGCTTGACCAGTTTAGCAACTAAAGTTTACTCGAAGGTTTTGAAACGTAGGATGCAAGAGAAATCGGAAAGATTCTTATGGGAGGCACAATGCGGATTTAGACCTGGAAGAAGAGGCACGGATCAAATGTTTTCTCTCCGCATGATCACGGAGAAGCTTTTGAGTGTTAACCAGAGGATTTCTGTGCTTTTGTGGATCTGGAGAAAGCATTTGATAAGGTTGTAATGAAGAAAATGTGGGAACTGTTGCCGGGATGTGGTGTGGATGGTCGATTGTTGAGGGCTGTGCAGTCACTTTACTATGACTGTAAAGCCTGTGTGCGGGTAGGGCATGACCTGTCACCCACGTTTAGCGTCCAAGCGGGCGTAAAACAGGATTGTGTCATGTCTTCCTGGCTGTTCATACTGTGTCTCGACAGCTGTTTACAGAAGCTGAAAAATAGCTGTTTGGGTGTGAAATTGGGTGACATAAAAGTTAATTGTCTGCTGTATGCTGTGCTGCAGTGCTTATTGCACCATCAGAAGCAGAACTGCAGGCATTAGTCACATGTATGAAAGAGGAATGTGAAATTAAAGGTCTCCGTTTGAATGCTAATAAAACTAAGGTTCTGGTATTTGAAAAGGACGAAGAGAGAACGAAATGTGAAATATGGGTAAATCAGGAATGTCTAGAACAGGTAAATGAAATTGTATACTTGGGGAGTGCTTTCAGCCGGGATGGAAGGTGTGATTTAGATATGGATAGGCGTGTCGCTGCCGGAAACAAAGTCAATGGTGCCCTGAATGCATTAGTAAAAAGGCAAGGCGTGGTGAAGAGTGCACGCCTTGCAATACATAACGCAGTGTTGGTACCGACTTTGTTATATGGCAGCGAAACCTGGGTATGCCAGAAGAAGCATAAAAGCAAGTTGAATGCAGTGGAGATGCGATCTCTTCGTAAAATGTGTGGCGTTCGCATAGCCGACCGAAAGCGAAACGAAGAGATTCGCAATATGGCAGGATTGAAAGATGACCTTATCACAAAAATTGATAGGGGCGTACTCCAATGGTTTGGGCACGTTGAACGAATGAGTGAAGACCGAATGGTGAATAAAATATATAAAGCGAAAGTAAATATTAAAAGGTGTCGAGGTAGACCGAGACTAACTTTCGAAGACCATGTGAGCAAATTGCTCGAAGAGGGGAGGGTCAAGAGTGCTCGGATACCTAGACGTGCATGTATGAAGAAGTTAATGAACCTGAAAGAAGCGAAAGAGGTATGTAAGGATCGTGACACTTGGCGATCTGTTCTCTCTGGCTACCCCGTTAGGGATTGTGCGTGAAGATAAGTAAGTAAGTAAGTAAGTTGTAAAACTATATAATTGCGTACACACTTCTCCGTGAAGGATTTGCTAATTCTTTAGAGTCAAGGGAGTGGTATAACTTGCTTGTGCTTTTCTTTCCGAGTAGTGTACCAAATATTATTCTGAAGATACAGAAGTGGTTGAAGACGGAATCTATAAGATACCTTTATAACCTTCATAGGTACATACATATAATATATGAGGCTAGCTGATAAAAAGCTTGTTATATTTTTTTTAAATTTATTTATGTACACACAATACAGAAACAACAATATAGTGAGTTCGTACAAAGGTTCTACATATTACATGATTTACTGAAAGAAAAATATATTAGAAACTGCTGACTTAATTCGAAATAAGCATGTGGGTCACTTGATAGTGAATGTCGACCACCGATAGTGAACAACTGTAATACTAGGGAAATCGTAGGTGCGTTGTCGTCCGTTTAAAATCGAGTAAGCTCGTTTCGTGAACGTTCCGACTTCGTATCGGTCCGGAAAAATTGCCAGTGGTAAACAATTCCACAATATGGTTGTGCGAGGAAGAAAACTTCAAATAAACCGGATAGTGGTATTATATAAGATAATTTTTGTAAAGGCAAAAGTGATAAAGGATTTAACATCACCAGTTGGCAAGTGGCCCTGCAGCCCATGGATACTCGCTGCTAACGTCACACACATACGTTTGTAAATGCGTCTTCAGCACAGATGAGATAAAATGTCTCCTACCCTGTGATTTATCTTACCAAGGGTAGTGAAAATAAAGAAAACAAATATTTATTTCACCACATTATCACAACGCCATAGTTTACATATATTTCCCATTTTAAACGTTATTAAATACCTAGTTCATTATTTGACCCTAACTCAGCATTTGATGTGAAGACTCCAGCCGCTGTTTTTAGTGTGAACCATTCTATCAGTTTCGTCTGGTCTCGTCTCGTTTCGAATCTTATTTTTAGTTTTGATGGCTTTAGGTTTATGATATCAGATACAAAAGAAGTTTTTCTACTTATATAGACACAAAACAGCACTCCTACTATCTGCATATATAAATGTAACCTGATCCTTCTATTCAGTTCCAGTGCTAAGTTTAATCATGTACTAGATTTCATGGCACTTCAAGCTGACAGCCATTACAGGCAAGTCGACAAGCTCGCACGATAAGGACCTTTCCTTGTAGTTTATACACCGCGTTTGTATCGGGATTCGTCGAGATTTTTATATGTAGTAGAGCCACACTACAGCTATATAATATTTGCAGCACAAATAGGTCAGCTCAATCGGTGTAGGACCTCGTTCGCACAGAATACCAGCGTAAATTGGTAGGTTATAGCTGCTGTGTTTCGTATGGTGAGTGTAGAAAACCTGAGGCTCTTTTTATTGGCAACAAGGCATTCCGTCTTAGTCCACAGGGGTGACAAGAGCCTTTGATTCTTGATTATGTTAAAAGTATATGTATATGGGCCAAACTATACACTTACTTTCAGGTGAACTTTGTGTGTTCATTTATCACCCTAATTCTATAAAAAAATAGTGTGAAATGCAATATAATTATTGATAAAATGTACTTATCAGTGAAGTCCTATCATAATTATACTAGGTTATTCGTCTGAGAATTTAATGATTCACTCTTTCCCGTGACGTGTTTATAGTGAACCGTGTTGCTTAAAATATTAGTAATTATTAATTTAAAGAACACTAAGATAAACATACGAATACTAGGCGCGCATAAAATAAGTTAACAGTGTAAGAAGAGCAACATAACACTTTATCTCCGTTAACACTACTACGTGAGTAATTAGCGAATAAGATTGCCCGCTGTAACATAGCCCCGCCCTTACTTATTAACGGAAATAAGATTTGCGCACACGCTCCATTGGTGTAGAGCTCACCGCGCTACTATTGTGTCCGCCCAAACTGTGACTGCGTATGCGCTAAAAGCGGTACACGTTGGACTACACCGATCACAAGTACCAGGGCATCAGAAGCACAGTCAAAAAATTATACGTAATCGCTGGGCCGAATTTGTACTATTATAATATAGTTATTATAATTATAAGAAACCCTAAAAAATCCTGCTTTATAAATATGCCACTTAAGCGGACTCCACCACGTATAGCATCTTCACCCATATAGCACCCAACATCTCTACCTATAAGGATGATTCTGATGTAGGAGATTTTTCCACTAACATGAGTACGCGTGCAACTAAACGGAAACATGACAAAGACTTCAAAGATGAGCTACAGGCATTTAAAGTAGACATCCTTAGTACCCTGAACTCTTGGAAGGATTCTCAAGAAAATAAGATGGAGACAATTCTTATGAGCATAAACGAGCTTCGCAACGAATACAAAGAATTGCACACAAGCGTGAAATTTATGAGCAGTAAATATGATGAGATAAGAGAAAAAATTGCTTCACTAGATAAAGAAAAACAAGAACAACTAAAATATATTCGAGAACTGGAAAACAAGATAGAATCTATGGAGAGAACTCAAAAATGTTCCACTGTAGAGATTCGAAACATACCTAAACAACAAAGGACTGAAACCGCGGATGATATACGTTTGCTTATAATTATCAAATCGCATGTAAAAAGGCAAACATATGAAACTATGTGTTTATACAATTAAAATTCAATATGTTTAATAATAATATTACATCTGACTTGGATAAAAATAAATCCAACTGTACTCTGATTGACGATGTGTCGCAATGCTCACAACTTTTGCAATGTCGTGATGGTTCCGAAACTTTTTGCATCCTTACTGCAAATATACGGAGTATAAACCGCAACTTCGATCTGCTATTGGTTTTTTTATCGGCACTTGATAAAACAATGGATATGATAGTTTTAACCGAATGCTGGTCAAGAAAGGATATCCCTCCCCCAAATATAACCGATTACAAAGTACATTACTCTAAAAAGCTTTTAAATAGTATCGTAAAATGTAGATAGGTTTTCGGTTATTTGTTCGTATCGACCACCCTGTTACGCAAACCCTCGACGATATCTACAATCCTTAGATAGCTTATTACAAAAATCCTCTAACAGGCATATCATTATTACAGGTGATATAAACATTAATACGATTCCCTTCGACATTCATAATAATCAACTAAATGAATATCTGTGCATATTAGCTACTCATGGTTTAGAACAAGGTGTTACACATCCAACGAGGCTCAACAACTCTCTCGATCACTTTATGATAAAGACGACTGAAAAATGGCAAACCATGGTTTTTCCACCGTTAACTGATCACAGTCCTATCCTATTACAAATAAAAAACGCCCGACTGACAAAGATAAAAAGCACACACACAAAACTGGTACTAGACTACGCCCAGGCGTTAAATAATCTAAGTGCCATGGACTGATCACATTATTTTAAGTTGCGTGATGTAAATCAAACTGCGGAACATCTTGTCAATATTGTTACGAATATCATTAACGAGTGCACTAGCACTAAGTACATACCCAAAAAGAAAGCACCTCTTAAAGCCTTGGATCACAATGGGCGTTGTAAGATCAATTCGTAAAAGAGATAAGTTGCATAAAAGGGCCAAACTACGACCGAATGAAGACACAATAAACACATATAAAACATATAGGAACACAAACACAAAATATTAAAATCTTTGAAGCAGCAGTATTATCAAAAGGAACTGCTAAAAAGTGAAAAAAATATCAAAAAAAACCTGGAATGTAATAAAGGACATACGTAATATGAAAACGAAAAACGATGTGCCTCCAGAGTTGCTTAAGATTGGTAGCACTACAAAGGAATCGTTAAACAAGATCAACACATACTTCACAACCATTGGTAAAAGTCTGGCGGACGTCATCCTATAGAAACTAAATAAAACGGAGCTCGAATTAGCAAGGCAAGCGTTTGTACAATCAAACTCTCAGCTTCAATCTATGTCTTTCGCACCCACAGACCCATATGAAATTAATAAAATAATAAATAAACTAAAATCTGACAGTGCACCAGGTCATGACGGCATTCCCACTAGGTTTGTCAAATTAGGAAAAAAGTACCTTGTATATCCAATTGCACATCTTTGTAATCTTAGCTTAGAAAAGGGAATATTTCCCGATTTATTTAAAACGGCTATCGTATCTCCAATTTTTTAAATGGGGGACAAACAAGATGTCTCGAACTATAGACCGATTTATATGCTGTCTACCATGTCAAAAATCTTGGAAAGGTTGATCAACCGTAGGCTGATTAATTATTTAGAGAAAAACAAACTATTAACTGATTATCAGTATGGGTTTCGCAAAGGAAGGTCAACGGATGACGCCTTATTGAAGTTGACATCTTTAATTCATAATTATGTTGATATAGGAGAGAAGGTCATTGGTGTTTTTCTTGACCTAAAGAAAGCTTTTGACACAGTATTAATTCCAATCCTATTGTCTAAACTAGAGGGCTTGGGCATCCGCGGTCATGTACACCAATGATTCCATAGTTACTTGGCAGGCAGACAGCAACACGTTAGAGTAAATAAAGAACTAAGTGACGCTTCAACCTGTGGATTCGGTATTCCACAGGGCAGTACATTAGGTCCGACTCTCTTCTTGGCGTGTATTAATAGTCTTCCAAACGCCTTAACATCTAATACGGAAATGCTAATATTTGCTGATGACACAGTCTTACTATTTCATGGGCAGAGTTGGAAACAAGTACAAACTTTTGCAGAAACCTGTTTTAAGAATGTCTCAGCTTGGTTAGAGAATAACTTACTCACACTAAATATTTCAAAGACCAAATACCTCTGTTTCTCGAGGTCTGCAACTTCAGGTCCAGCTCAAGACTTTACAATCACACTACATTATTTACCATGTAATGGAAAGCTTACTAGCCAATGCATTTGCAGCACATTAACTAGAGCCAGATGTATTAGATACCTAGGTATTCAAGTAGATGATAATTTGAGCTAGAAAGAACAAATCGTTAGCATTTGTTCTCGGGTTAGAAGACTTATATATATATATATATATATATATATATATATATATATATATATATATATATATATATATATATATATATATATTTAGACAACTAAGAACAGTCGCTAGTAAAAAAATTCTTATTCAGACTTACAAAGTGCTCTGCCAAAGTATCATTAATTATTGTGTGACGACGTGGGGTAGCGCACCAAAAACAACAATGATTCAACTTGAACGTGCGCAAAGAGCAATTTTAAACGAGACAACGAGACTCAGGTACTCTCAGTTCGCAAGTTGTTTATAATTCAAGCTCTCCTGAGATACCACCGTGTAACTGCCTACTCACTACCACGAACCAGTAAAAGAAGATTTCGGTGCCCTATACCCACTACCAAAATCACCTTTATGGCAACGACACTACAATTTCATAGCACCATACATATATAATAAAATTCCCACCGAAAATATTGTTAGCCTTATAACTCTAAGCACCAATAGATTTAAAAAATATGTACTGAAATGGTTGCAAAATCTTGACTATGTCCAAACTGAAAATCTTCTTACAATATCTAAATAAAATACAATAATTAAAACACGCACAGACACAATCACGCACACACAAACACGCACACACACACACACACACACACACACACACACACACACACACACACACACACACACACACACACACACACACACGCGCGCGCGCGCGCGCACTCACACATACACTCACACACACACACACACACACACACACACACAAACACACACGCGCGCCCGCGCGCGCCACACTTCCGCACATACGCAAAACAACAATAAACAACACATTAAACAGTATGTAACAGTAACGGCTATAAAGTAATATTAATTTAAGAATAATAAATTGTCTTATGCACTTGCCGAATATAGACCTAGAACTAAGAATTAGGGAAGGCACTGTTTCCTGAGATACAGGTGATAACCTAGTTCAGGAGACAGAGCTCCTTTGTATTTAGACATATTTGGTTGCTAATAAACGTTATTTATTATTATTATTATTATTATTGGGGTATCTATATAATTTTCTCACCTGGTTGGGTTTTATAAATATATAATTATAAATTAAAATGAAAAGATAAATGTACATAAATATCAATAAAATAAAATAAATACAAAAACTACATAAATAAATAAGATCCAACCAGATGGGAGCCCTCGGCTGGGAAGACCAGACGGCCGAGGGTTAGGGGGAAAGGGAAAGAAACCGGCGGACGATGCGGGCGGTATCGAGGAGCACCGCCTTCTGCATTTGAGCCCGGAGCAATCCGTCACGGAGTCCCAGTCGCCTCAGATGACCCGAGAGGCTGACTGGGATTAGCCTATTCGCAGAGACGACTACAGGAATAATTTCGGTCGACACACCACCCCACATGTCGGTCACCTCGTGAGCCAGGTCCAGATATTTTGTTTGTTTATCTGTTTCGGCTTTCACGAGGTTCTCGTCATACGGAATGGTAATGTCGATCAAAAATATCCTTGACTGTGCCCGGTCAATCAGCACAATATCAGGCTTATTCGCAAGAATAGTCCTGTCTGTGATGATGGCCCGGTCCCAGTAGAGCCTGGCGCGGTCATTTTCGAGCACGGCTTCCGGCAAGTACTTGTAATACGGCAATTTCCGGTTCACGAGACCGTATTTCAGAGCGAGCTCCTGGTGTAGAATTCTGGCTACTAGGTTGTACCTGTGCAAGTACTCAGAGTTAGAAAGTGCCGAACAACCGGAGATGACATGCCTAAGTGACTTCCCGGGATGGCGACAAGCTCGACAGACGTCGATAGTGCCATCCTTTAGGATGTATCTCTGATAGTTGTTGGTCTTAACAACCTGATCCTGTACTGCACAGACAAAACCCTTGGTTTCCCCGAAGAGGTCACCGAAACGTAGCCAGTTGAGGGAGGCGGCTGTATCTACGTGAGGCTCATGTAGAGCCCTGTAGTACCTCCCATGGAGCTCCTTCTCCTTCCATACGGTCTCCCGGTCGGAAATGCTCTGTACTGCCGGGTCTTGCCATTGCTCGTTGGCTAAGGATAGAGGGGTAAGTCCTTTATCACTAGAAATGACGTCATTATAGAATGGATCATCCGATCTCGCCAGGAAGTAATGACGGAGGCTGCACACTTCGCGATTATGCATGGTGAGCGCGATCAGGAAGCCACGCCCACCATGCTTTCGCGGCAAGTACAGCCTCATTACCGACGATCTCGGATGATGCATCCTATGGGACGTCATTGTAGTGCGGACTTTTCTATCCAGGGCGTTAAGTTCAGTCTGACTTCACCTGAGTATGCCAAAGGTATACATGAGGACAGGCATGATCCAACCGTTATATGCATGTGTCTTATTCACACCGGACAAAAGGCTGTTAAGCACTTTGGTCAAGCGTGCATAAAACACGTCGCAAACTGACTGTTTCATACCAGCCTCATCGATACCGATGTTCTGTGACATACCCAGGTATCGGTATGTTTCAGCCTCGGAAAGGGCCCTTAAGTTGACGGGCATAGATAAGTCTATGCCCTCAGAGTTAGCAACCTTTCCCCTTTCAACATGGAGGACCGCACACTTATCCGTCCCCAGCTCCATTCCAATAGAATTGCTAAATTCACAAGTGATGCTTAGCAATTCCATAAGATGGGAGCGACTGGAGGCGAATAATTTGAGGTCATCCATATAGAAAAGGTGGGTCACTTTTGTACCTCCCTTCCGAAGCTGAAATCCCCTCCCGGAGCCCTCCAGTAAAGTACTGAGAGGGTTCAAAGAGAGGCAGAACCAGATTGGACTCAGACAGTCGCCCAGGAATATACCCCTTCTTATCCCTATGCGGCTTTCCGCAGCCGTCATCCGCTCGCCCAGATGACAGAGGATCGTACTCCACTGCCCCATACACTGCTCGAGGAAGTCTCGAACTGTACAGTCAATCTTGTACAGCTCGAGGACCCTCTTTAGCCATGTATGGGGCACCGAGTCAAATGCCTTTCTGTAATCTATCCAAGCGGCGGAGAAGTTCCGACGGTTGCGTTTCACCACTTTGCCAATGACATTAAATTAATGACTATTATAATAATGACATTAAAATAATGAATTATCATTATTATTATTATTATTATTACTCCTGCCTGTGCTTCTGGAACCCGATTTTCCAGGAAGTGTCCAGCTTTTTGTGTTCAGCTTTCAATGACATATCGTGGTAGTATTTATGGATTGTCAAGGGAGTGAAGAGAAATGAAGAAGTGTCTTAATTGTCAACTAAAGTGTGTCTTTCCTAGTGTAGTGTTGTTAGGAGTAGTGGTGGCGGGGATAATCCATGCAATTGAGGGAGGGCGGGAAATGTTCTTCAAAGAACCTAATTAATTTTAACGTGTTTAATTTCATTGGTGTCGGTGACTATCGAACCTGTAGTGACACCGAAATTATTGTAGCACACTATGCATTTGCAGCAAGCACTTAACCCTTGAGCTACAAAGCACATTTGTTTCATTCTGTTTGCGTTAACAAAAATGGAAAAATAGAGTTTAGCGTTACAACCTATTAAAAGCCCACTGCTGAACATAGGACTCCCCAAAAATTGTCTCACAGGAGTAGGGGGTGATAGGATGTGATATTTTCTCGACAGAGAAATCCATTAACTGATTTTGGCCCGACCTTTTAAGCTTTAGAAAAAATTAGTCCTCATACACTTTGACCCTTAATCGAGGATAGATAAGTCTCTCTAGATAGAAGTACTGTGAGAAGTAGTTCAGATTAATTCCAACTGCCACATTTCACCAACGCACATCGCTACAAAATTCACGCTACTATCCACTCCATCTGGATGCTTGCCGATTCAACGCTATTCGGTTTACTAGGAGTTGTATTTGTCATACGACTTCTTTATGGAATTATTTACATCTGGTGATTTATCCAGACCGACTTAGGATTCGACTTAGGGACCTTTCAAAACAAGCTTACTCATTTTTAAAAGATACCTCCAATTCTTCTGGTTTTGCAGTTGTTCATGGGTGGCGGTTTACACTTACCTCTTATATAGAAAAATATTCTATACTTCATGCCTACTAATCATCAGCTTCTTCTTACAAACTGTTAACTTTACATTTTAAAAATATTTATCGAATAACTACATATCGCTGCGAGTATCATCATTTAAATGACTTCTTTTGTGTTACTATGAATCTAACTCTTCAGGATAGGTGATCTCTTTACTTACGGTTTGTTTTTTTTTTAATTTATAAAAAGTGCATAAATTGCACAAGGACAAACATCTAGACCACCCACCTGGAACAATTATCTGTAGGCCATACAAATACTTGTTCTGTGTTTGATCCGAAGGAGCTATAGGACGCTTCTTCTACTTCTTTGACCCTAGCTTAAGGGAACTCGCTATAAATTTCACAGTAAGCGAGTAACTCAAGTTTGATCCTCGCCGGCGCCAATAAAATTGTTAGTTGCTAATTTAATTGTTTATTCCTCAGTGGCGAAGACATCGTTAGGAAACCTGCATATCTGAAAGTTAACAAAAATAAATATTTCTTCAAAATGCCAACACACCTTGTGGCATCACGTTAGCTCAGGTGTGAGAGAAAGTGCGTGTGCCCAGCAGCGGGACGTATGTAGGCTGTAACTTTACTTTACTTTTGTGTAAATCCTTGAATTATATACATAAAGATAATATAATGCTAAAGGGTAAAAAAATAAGGAAATTAATGTATAATTAACTTCGATCCCTTAAAATAAATTTATCAAAATGTAATGTATGCACAGAAAAATATTAGTAGTTTAAAAATGTGATATTCACACTGTAAATACTAGGAACAGACACAAAAAACTAGTAGTAATAGTTACTCGACTCCACCGAATCAGTTAATCATTATTGGGGCGATGGTACACGTTTTCACAACAAATCACCAGAAAATGTACAAAATTTGTCCTCCGCCGAGTTTAAAAACTTTATTAAACGAAGATAGTATAAAAAGGGTTATTATAATATTAAGGAATTAATAGATATTAAAATTACCGCTGAGAATGAAGTGATCGTTATCAAGCTACTTCTAATTTACTTTGTGTTGGTAATTTTGAGAAATATTTTTTTTAATTTTTTTTAAATATCCCGCTGTGTTTCTTGCTGGTCCTACCCAGGATAGAGGCATTTTTCCAACCAAAAGTAAATTAAAGATAAATCTGACTTTTAATAAGTATTATTCATAATCTTTTTTCATTGAATAAATAAGTTTCTGTTCCTGGAATAAGACTAATTTTACCATCCATGGATCACAGGGGCAAAATAAGGTGTTTGATGTCCCGATGTCATAGTTAACAAATTAAGGAATTAAAAAAGTTAAAATGAAAAGCTATAAAATCACCATGTGTTCACGTAAATATAAGAAATCATTTTGTTACTGTTCTTGTTTCTGGAACAAAATAAAAAACTCTTTACAAAAGACTCAAAACTTCCGGCTCTCGAGCCGTCGTTCGATTATTGGTGTAAAACTCATATCACTGGTATTTCAAACTTACTTGGAAGTATATAACGGGAACATTAATATAAATAGTGTAATTGGTATTCTTAAAAAAGCAAATGTAGCAAACAACCTCATTTAAACAAGCAACGTCATTTTGGAATCCCGGAACTCAAGATATGAAGATTAAACGCTAAAAATATTTTTACTGAAAAGGGAACGTAAAAAATAATTTATCAGAAAAGTAATTCAAACTTTTATCTATTAAGTCATTTTATCACTGTGGTTCTAAAAGACAGCGAGAATGCGGGGGCGTACGAGATTTTGTCAGAGATTTATCGCCGATTATATCTAAAAAAACGGAAACAATTCCTGCGATCCTCCTTACGCGCTTTTACAGTGTCTTAAAAAGCTAAGTAATACCAGTAGAGAGTAATTCCTTGTTACGAAACCGGACTTAATCTTCATCAAGATCTAAGAGCATTTTATTCGACGGTTGGGGTGTTTTAGACAAAATTACTCTTAGTATTCGAATTTAAATTCGGACCTCAGGGGTCATGAACATAAAATTTATAGTACCGGAGTATAAACTTTACTAAGAATAAGTAATTAAGGAATTCAAAGAAGTAGAATTGTAACCGATATACTCCAACGGATCAGTAAGCTGATGTCGAATCAACGAAGAAGTGAATTAAATACACATACAAGTATACGATATTATGTCAATATACTATAAACATATATCATATACATTACCGATGCAGCTTAATGAAATTCCACTGCTGAACATAGGACTCCCCACAAACGGCTTCATAAGGCGGTTATTTGCTAAATGTCATTTAATAAATAAAAAAGTTATTTAATAAATAATTGCTACGTCTGGCAGGCAAGTAACCGTGGTCTTACGTTTTTGGTTGTCTTAAGAACGCTGCTCAGCTCTTGCAACATCCGCGGGGCGATATGACGTAGTATGCCACAAAGCACGGTCCTGAGCCACCTGCATCCAGGTTGTTACACCATCTAGTGGGGGGTCACCCTACACTTCGCCTACCGGTACGAGGCTGCCACTCTAGAACATTTTTTTTCCTTAACAGTGGTCTGTTTTTCGAGCTATATGGCCGGCCCATTGCCACTTCAGCTTACTAAGCCGTTGGGCTATGTCAGTCACTCTGGTTCTACTGCGGATATCCTCATTTCTAAGTTTATTACCCCGAGCATAGCCCTCTCCATAGCTCGCTGAGCGACTTTGAGCGTCCTCATACGCCCAGCAGCGAAGGACCACGTCTCGGTTCCGTAGGTCATCACCGGTAACATGCACTGGTTGTACAATTTAGTTTTCAGGTTTTGAGGTATATTCCTGACGAGAAGATGTGTCGTAGTTTCCCGAACGCTGCCCAGCCGAGTTGAATCCGTCGATTGACCTCACGGTCGAAGTTGGACTTACCTAGTCGGACTATTTGTCCTAGGTAAACGTACTCGTCAACAACTTCGAGCTTAGTGCTCCTAACAACTACCGGCATTGGTATGACATGGACATTAAACATGATCTTTGTTTTGTCCATGTTCATCTTAAGACCTAACCGTTAAGAGGCACTATTGAGGTCATTGAGCATAGTGCTTAAGTCCTCCAGCGATTCTGCCATAAGGACTATATCGTCGGCAAATCGAAGGTGAGTGATATACTCGCCATTGATTATAATACCGTAACCTTTACAGTCCAGTAGCTTGAAGACGTCTTCTAATGCAGCTGTGAAGAGTTTCGGGGAAATAACGTCACCCTGACTTACACCTCTCTCCAGTTTGATAGGTTTTGTACTCTGGTTTCAGCAATAAATAAATATATTTTTTCCTTACATTTTTCATCATTTTTTTGCTTTTATTTCTTTCTTTGTTTACACTGCAAATTTCCTTGTCCTGTTTGATTTTATAAATTTTGTTTGTGCAATAATGACATTTCAGTTGATTTAAAGTGTTTGATAAAAGTTAAAAAGTTCTAAGACATCGCCTTGAGGATTGCTAAATCTATGCGTACAATATTAAAAGTAAGGGTTTTGATACAAATCTGTCTTCCTAAACTTAATCAATTCGATAAAATTTTGTTTAAAATTCATGTCGTATTTTGTACTCGAGACATGCAAGCCATTAAAGTTTTGTAACGCACAAACATGTACAAACGCGCACATGTACACGCACACGAGTACCAGCGCAAGAACGCAAACGCTCATATGCACTGTTTGGTTTTTTTTAACATTATTTAAAAAAAACCAAACAGTGCATATGAGCATTATTAACATTTGACTGGCCTGTTGGTCTAGTGGTTAGTGATCCTGACTGCTATGCCGGAGGTCGTGGGTTCGATTCCCACCCAGGAAAAATGTTTGTGTGATGAGCACGATCATTGTTCTGTGTCTGGGTGTAATTTATCTATTATATTTATGTATTTAGATATATATAAGTATGTTTATCAGTTGTCTAGTACCCATAACACAAGCTCTGCTTAGCTTGGGACTAGATGGCGTTGTGTGATAGTTGTGGAATATTATATTATATATTATATTATATTAGGATTTTCTCTCAGATCGCGGGAGCAGTTTATATACATAAATTTCACAATAACAAATATCAAGACCCGGAACAATTATTTGTAGGCCATACAAATACGTGTTCCATGCGGGATTCGAACCTGCGGCAATTTTTAACGCTGCAACTGATTATTAAGCCACTGCACCCCTGAGCCGTTATTCTTTAAAAAAACTGTTACATCGGATTTTAAGTATCACAAAACGTGAATAGACGTTGGAATTAGGACTTTTAGATATCGGACCTTCATTAGTTTCCATATACACGGCATAAAAATTACACAAATTCTGCTATCGCAATGAATACAAACAGCACTAAAAATTTTAGGCCGTTCAGATTAACACATCAGCAATTTAAGCCGTATTTCACACTGAAAATTATCCAAGCGGACGTCGTGAATAGACTCTGACAGAGTAACTGGGTCGGGTTATGTTGGCCGAATTGGTTTTCAAGTTTACTGACGTCGTGTTCATTTTACTTAATGTCCATACATTTAGGTTAATGGTTTATTAACTAAGCTATACTTTAGAGATGACTAGATGACGCTGCTACACAAACCATACACGTGAGCTTTTTTATATACATAAAGTGACAAACAAACTTACAGTCCACCCGATGATAATTGGACTCTTGCAACCGACCTCAAACAAAGATGGCTTTTAAATATAATTCAAAATACAAATAAAGAAACTGGTATCCTAGTTCAAACCCGAGTATCATCATCATCATTACAGCCCTTCACAAGTCCACTGCTGAACATAGGCCTCCCCCAAGTAATGCCACAAAGCACGGTCCTGAGCCACCTGCACCAATCAACTTCCTGTATGTCTTACCAGGTCGTCACTCCATCTAGTGGGGGGTCGTCCTACACTACGCCTACCAGTAACAAACTGCCATTTGAGAACCTTTTCAACCTTTTCTCATCGGTTGCCAGTTCTTCGAGCTATATGACCGGCCCATTGCCCCTTCAGCTTACTAATCCGTTGGGCTATGTCGGTAGTTCTACTGCGGATATCCTCATTTCTAAGTTTATCTCGCAAACAAATTCCGAGCATAGCCATATCCATAGCTAGCTGACCGACCTTGAGCGTCCTCATACGGTCAGGAGAAAATTGTTTCAAATATACCTAGCGCAAGTCATCGCATGAGGTTGCAATATGTCCGTAACTCAGTATATCCGGTTAAAGAAATGTTACTCCAAAATAATAATGAAATAAAAATAAATAAATAAATAATAAAAAAATAAATAAAATAAAAATGAATGAAGAACCACGTCTCAGATCCGTAAGTCATCACTGGCAACACGCACTGAATGTACAATCTAGTTTTTATGTTTTGACGTATACCTGACGAGATGTGTCGCAATTTCACGAACGCTGCCCAGACGAGTTGAATCCGTCGATTGATCTCTTGGCCGAAGTTGGACTTACCTATTCTGACTATTTGTCACAAGTAAACGTACTCATCAACGACTTCGAGCCTAGTGCTTCCAACAACTGCAGCGATTCTGCTATAATTACTATATCGTTAGCAAATCGAAGATAATGATGTACTCGCCATTGATATTAATACCGTATCATTTCCAGTCCAGTAAGTTGAAAACGTCTTCCAATGCAGAGGTGAATAGTTTCGGGGTTATGACTTCACCCTATTTTACACCTCTCTGCAGTTGGATAGGTTTCGAACTCTGGTTCTGTACTTGGATAGCCATCGTAGCCCTACTGTACAAACACTTCAGCACTTCGATATACCGACAGTATAACTTTTTTAATTTTTATAATATTTTACATGCCGTTTAGTGATGTTAGAATATCCACTACCCCATATCATCTCGTGGGTGTCGCAAGAGCCAAAAGAGGGAAAATAAATCAGGAGATGGGTAGCAGCGTCTTCTTTTTAAGAAGAAAAATTTAAAAAAAAAACTGCGCTTGGCAACCCTCCTGCCAAGTTTGGCAACCATAACAAATATCTCTCCTATGATCAATCTATGGGAAGGCCTATATTTAGCAGCGTATTCAATAGTCTGTAACGGTTACGGTATAAATTACGGTATAAAGGCATTATCATTATAGGTAGCTCGTGTAGTTTGCGAAAAAGGAGAAAGGCGTAGATTTTGAGTGCGCTGAAGTGTTCACACGTTCCAATTTATTCTCTTATGTATAACCTATGAGCCTGTCTGTTGCCATTTCTACCTTATTATATAATAAATAATTAAAATAACACAATTACTTTTGGTTTTAAACACGGTTTTGTAAGCTTTGCGTGTATCTACCTAACTATGTAACGCAATACTTTTATGTCATTTTCAACAATTTGCAGACGGCCGATTGACTACGTAATAATTACGACGTCTGTGCGTTTAAAGGACTGATCACACTACAATACATTAATAACTTTTTTTTATAGAAGAGGGGGCAAACGAGCATGCGGCTCACCTGATGTTAAGTGACTACCGCCGCCCATGATCAACCGCAACACCAGGAGAATTGCGGGTGCGTTGCCGGCCCTTTAGAAAGGAGTAAGCTCTTTTCTTGAAGGTCCCCAGGTCGTATCGGTCCGGAAAAATTAAAAAAAGGTAAACTATTCCACAGAGAGGTTGTACGCGGAGGAAAACTCCTCTTGAAACGTACATTGGTGGACTGCCGAGCATCCAGATGGTATGGATGGTATCGGGGGGATTTATCCTAGTATTCTGATCAGAATCGCCAGGATAAAATAAATAATTCATCAGAATCACACCTATTATTTTTTAAGTCATCCTAAGTTGCTGAATGAATAATTTGTTATATAAACTATTTTACATGCACCTCATATGTAATACAACGAAGTACGAAAGATGTCTTGAATATTGCACTCGTATCAAGGACCGACGACAATTTAATAATTTAATAACTTTACTCGTATCTAAGTATCCTACACAGGAACGCCAGGATATAAAATCATTATCAGGTTCATCACACCTCCGTTCAATGCGTGTTATTTCAGTTTTTTTTTGTAAATCTTTTATGTTATTTTACCTTAGGTTGAAGCAAATCATTTTGTATATATTATCTATGTACAACTCATATTTTTATGGTTCATTTAATAGTAAAATGTATATATAACGTAATTCGTTATAATTTTTGTTTTTATTCTTTATTGCTACTCCAATGTCAAATTTTCACCACTGCTTGGGTTGACTAGGCAGAATGCCTTACGACATTAAGTCCATCTTTTATATTCTTTTGTTATAAGGATATTTTTCTCGTCGACAACTTCTTTCGATTTTGCATTCTTTGTTTTTGTTACTGTCCTTTTTTATAGATTAGGGTAACAAACGAGCACACAGTCCACATGATGGTAACTGGTTGATGTGGACTATAGACGTCTACATCTATCCTCGATTACGAATCAAAATGCAGATGCGTTGTCACCCATGAGGACTAAGATAGAATGCCTCGTCTCCAGTAAAAAGGGTCTCCGGTTCTCTACACCCACCATACGAAATACAGCAGCATTAAGCTACTATTTTACGGTGGTATTCTGTGAGAGCGTGGTCCTTCCCCGGTCGCGACGTCCCATTCGTGCTACAACTATACTACTAATATAACTGCAGCTTGGCTCTACCACGTACAAAACGTTTTTACCAGTTTTTAAATTTAAATATATTATGCATATTACAAAACATATTTTTATGATTTTTTTCTATGATATCACCTCTCCGAATGAATGAAAAAAACGTTCAAGGAGACGTACAAAAGAAACGTTTATTAGAATACAGTCTTTGATATTTCCCTGACACGAGACTTACAAAATCTCAAAGATTAAAAAACGTTCACTTTCACGTCCTGATTTCATACTTTTCTAGTCATTGAATTTTAAAAAATAATAACAGCGTGAAAATCTAACAAACAAAGTAACAAAGTAACAAACAAACATACAGTCCACCTGATGGTAAGTGGCTACTGTATTGCAGAACATATATTTATATTTTTGTTTTCTTTGGAATCACTAAGTTCAAGGAGACTTACAAAAGAAACGTTTATTCGAATACAGTCTTTGATATTTCCCTCATATGAGTCTTACAAGAGCTCAAAGTACTTTCACTTTCACATCCTGATTTTATACTTTTCTAGTCATTGAATTATAAAAAATAATAACAGCGTGAAAATCTAACAAACAAAGTAACAAACAAACATACAGTCCACCTGATGGTAAGTGGCTACTGTATTGCCGAACATATATTTATATTTTTGTTTTCTTTGGAATCACCTCACCGAATGAATGGAATAGACGTTCAAAGAGACTTACAAAAGAAACGTTTATTCGAATACAGTCTTTGATATTTCCCTCATATGAGTCTTACAAGAGCTCAAAGTACTTTCACTTTCACATCCTGATTTTATACTTTTCTAGTCATTGAATTATAAAATATAATAACAGCGTGAAAATCTATTGAAAACGATACGATGACACAATGTTATAGATTCATATGTTAATTGATTTTTATTAAATTATTTTTAAAATTTCTTTGTCCCTCTTTCCTCATTAATTATTTCTATGTAACCAAACCACTAAAGCGTTCCTTTCTTAATTCTGGTCACAACTTCATCTTGCAAACCACTCTTATCTCTCACCATGTCGTTCAGATTCAGCCCTAGGATATAATTAATGACAACACGCAGACGGAAGTTATAAAGCAGTATTTATTACTATTGTAGCAAAATAAGATTAAAATCAAGAAAAAAATCCTTGTGTGGAGTTAAGTTTTGCTTTAAAAAAGAACAGCGAATTAAAATTATAAAAACTGCGGTTAGTAAACATAGCGTGACAATCATATGTAATATTAAATCTCGCCTTTGAGCCAACCCACGGGGAAGACCTATGATTAAAAGGGATTTTTATAGGTTGGAATGGGTGTATGAAGATTAATAAAATTGAGAAAATTTGTTATCCTTAAATTTCATTACTGCTTGCAGTTGTAGGAAATTAATTTACCCGTCTTTGATATAATACACAACCGCAAAGTAAAGCCTGATTCTATCAATTATCTGTAAACAAGATTATTCGTTCCCAATTGTTATTACTATTATTATTACACTATTTTGAGTAATACAATGAAAATGCCAGTAATCTAGTCAGTTATTTTATTGCCGAGGTTCACGTTGTTATCTTTGCAGATAGGAGCAGTACCTTCGTTAAATGTTTTTGAGGTTACAGCTCTGTTGTAAACTAAGCAATAACGTATAGCATTGTATATAAATTTAATATTTTAAAATATACATAGATATTAATTGGAATCAGGCATTACTTTGTGGAAATCTATTATATTTAAAATATTAGATATTAATTAGCTAAGATCCGTGCAATAAAATAAAATGATGTATCTTACTTTTTGAAGAGCACCTCCCGCCCTCCGTCAATGTTGTGCAACCCTTACCCCCCCCCCCCTCCATGTACTACTAAGTCCTAACGCCACTGTGACTGGGATAGTGCATGCAGTATCAAGAACACAGAGACCTTTTCCTTACTGAATGGCTTTACTTAGATGTTGGCTGACAAAAGTACAAGCTCTGATATAGTGATATAAGGGCTGGGATGATCAGAGGCAAAGAAAGTCCTTTAGAATTTTTTACAGAATAATAATTGATGAAAGTTTAAAACAAAAACATAAACATAAACACTCACGCCTGTCACCCAGAGGGGTAGGCAGAGATTACAGACTTCCATTTGGCACGATCCTGACACACCTCTGTCGCCTCCTTCACATCCATATACCTGCGCATACATGCTCGTCGATTAAGGATACTCCTAATTTGCCCCGTTTTCAATAAATCACCAATTTGGTCGATAAATTTTCGCCTAGGGCGTCCCTTTCCGACTCTGCCATTAACTTCTGCAACATAAATTTTCTTTGGCACTGTTTCCTCATTCATTCTTTCCACTTGACCAAACCACCGAAGCATTCCTTTCTTAATCCTAGTCACAACTTCATCTTGCAAACCACACTCTTCTCTCATAACACAATTTCTTACCCTGTCATTCAGATTCAGCCATAACATACTCCTTAACGACCGCATTTCTACTGCGTTCATTCTACTCTCGTGCTTCTTCTGCCACACCCAACTTTTACTACCATACGTTAAAGTAGGGACCAACACAGCATTGTGAATTGCCATACGTGCCTTTTTCGACACATTTTGACTCTTCACAATAGAGTATAAAAATTAATAGTTTAAAACAACTGGCACAAATATATTAGATAGTCATCTCTTAAGACTCATATTTACTGCAATTGTCCAATTCAGCTACCGATGAAGTAGCGGTGGTCCGTAACGAGATGCGTAAGCGTGACAAATCAGAAAAATTCATGTAGACTTTTATGAGGTAAAGAAGAAAAAAAAAGAAGAACAAAGAATACGCAATTTTCTCAACATATTCATTCAGTGAGGGCAGCCACGTCTTTATCTGCCACCTCGGAGTTGCCACTAAGGAATACGGGTAAACATTTATTTATTTATTTATTTAACTTTATATACACATTAGATGTATATAGGCGGACTTAATGCCTGAGGCATTATCTACCAGTCTACCTTAGAGTAGTGCAGAGATAAAAGAGGTAGGTGTTAAGAAGTATGTACAATACATATATACATATACATATATACACATATATAAACATTATGTAAGTATATACACATAAAATTAAGCATATATATATATATACATATATATATACATATATATATACATACACACACATATATATATTAAATATCATATTAAATACTGCTAACTACGAACGCTAAATTGATTCTGCCATTTTATTGACGAGCATTTCTCGCACTTTAGACTTGAACGTAATCCGGTTTTCGGCACTCCTGATTTCGGAAGGAAGAGCGTTCCAAAGAAGAACAGATTGAACAAAGAACGATGATTGAACAAAGTTAGTACTAAAAGGGGGGCACTGAAGCAAAAGGTTATTACTAGAACGGAGAACTCAATCATGATTGGAGCTAAGATATTGAAAATGAAGAGTTAAATAAGATGGAGGATTAGGAGACATCAAGATAGAGTAAAGAGTAGTGAGTGCACGTAGACCACGGCGCTGACGAATGGGTAACCAGTTGAGTTGAGAGCGATAAGTAGACACATGATCATACTTTCGAAGATTAAAAATAAATCGAATGCACTTATTAAGAAGACGGTCATATTTGTTCAAGAGTTCTGCATTCAGGTCAAAATAACACACATCACCATAGTCAAAAATGGGAAAAATTAAGGTCTGAACAATAGTCGTCTCATTTGAGAGATTTTATAGCGGAGGAAATTAATTGGTGATAAAAGTGAAGATATTGATGTGTCTTTCTAAAATATTATCTTTATATATATAAATTATGTGTCACGTTGTTTGTCCGCGATGGACTACTAAACTACTTAAACCGATTTTAATCAAATTTGCACACCGTGTGCAGTTTGGTCCAACTTGAGAGATAGGATAGTTTTTTTTGCCTATGAGTGATCCACAATTTTTTTGCAAATTTAAGAATTTTTGATAGGACATGACAGGGTCGTCGAAAAGGGCAGAACAACGTCTGCCTGGCAAGCTTGTATAATATATAATATTCATTACATTAGAAATGGATAAACTAAATTACGAATATTTCTATAAGTAGTAGGATTAAAAAATTTAATATTTATAAAATATTAAATAATACAGCACTGAGACTTTTCATATTAATTTGAAGCCAAAGAAAATTATAATTAAATCGCAACTTTACAATGATGGTGACACTGCGTCACAAAGAAGTACACCTTGGTAACAACTAGCGACATCTGTTGAGTGAAATATTGTTAGCCCTCAGTACTGCAGCTTATCAAAAGTCAACAGACGGACATAGCCCTCCCCCGTAGATTGTTACATATTTTCCATAGTTGCCACGCGTAGCGACAGCTTCACAACCGCTGTTGTATATTATTTTGAGTCGTCATCACGATTATATTATTTCCCATCTCCTGCTTTATTTATTTCTGTCGCCTATCGCGACACACTCGGGACGATATGACGTAGTGGATTCCTTTTGGCACTACACGACGACATTGACTTGTTATTGATCAAAAGGCTTAACTGAAAACAGTATTGTTGACATCACACAACTGAATTGGGCTTTTTGCATACCTACATGAAATTGATACCCCGGAGCTTGTTACTTGTATATCTCATTTCTGTAATCCGATTTGTGTGTGACTTCGTTCGTGCTTAGAATGGCATCGGATTATACCGTAATACAGTTAAGCTCATTTTACATACAAAATTTACCTGTACTATAAGATGAGATATAAGTGTAAGAATATCCAATACCTCATATCGTCCTGTCGGTGTCACGGGAAGAGATTCTGCGAAACAAACCAGGAGATGGGCAGCACCATCTTATCATCATAAGTATAAAACATAAAACCTAAAAATAAAAATTTGCGTTTGTCAACATTAGTACGCAAGTGGCAACTCTCATATGTCAAATGTCACTCATATAAGGCGACCTATGGAGGAGGCTGTTCATGGTTCATGGAGGATGTTCAGCAGTGAACTTTGATAGCCAATTTTTATTTCTCACGTCCTAAAAATACAGAATTTTCATTTTATTTAATTCTGTCGGCTGTAACAGAAGGGGTTACTGTAACATAGTGTATTTATTGTAACATACTTGTACATTAACGCTTTGACGGCTTGGTATAGCACTGGCTTTAATTGGGTAAAAACATCGGATTTTGACTGGGTCGAACAATCAACATCGATACTCTTATCTCATAACTATGCTTTTGTCATTAATATGTATGTATGTATGTACTTTATTTTATGTCATAAAACGCTGAAAAATCAGATCACAGTAAGAAAAACTTAGGAGATAGGTACGATAAAGCGGTTTTTTCGCTAAAGAGTTCGCTCTTCCAGGCAATCAGAATGAGGAAAAATTTGAGTGATTGCACAGTGTGAAGTATTCTATGTATATTTACATGCTAATACCTAAATAATTAAAACTAAACTTAACCAATATAATATAGTAAGATAATAATAACAAAATAATACCTTAATATATGATAAATATGAAGACTACATAGGCTAAAAAATCGTTTATGTACAATATGCAAAGTGATCCGGGGAGAGAATAGAGTCCTGAAGAATTTCGCAAGTATAATGTTTATTAATCCTCGTCTGCTATAATATATTGTCAATATCGTGACCATAGCCCATCAACGTCGACTGATGAAAATAGGCCCCTCCGTATACTGTCTCATAAAGGGGTTGTTGATCACAGTTGCTTCGCTTTTTCACTGTATTGCCCCTTACAATATCCACAGGACGATACAGGTATATTATAGTATATATTATAGAATAAGGCTGGTGGACATTCTTATACCACTACTGCACTGTCGGTTACCATATAGTTGAAAATGTAATTTCAGAAATTTGACCGCTGTTACACTAGCCTGACTTTCGGAAGTAATATAAACATGAAACTGTCAATGATAGGTGGATGACGGCCAGATATCAAATTAAAAGTTTTCCTGCAGTGTAAATTGCAGTGAATTTGATTCTCATGGTGAGCAATTATTTAAAAGGTTAGAAAAATAATAGAATTAGGTGCTACTTTACAGAAATCCTTTATTTTAAGATGTTAAAATAATTTGAAGGCTCAGTAGCTTAGCAGTGATTTACGGCGCTTAGAATCGTGGTATCGAATCCCGCACGGAATGTAGTTACTTAAATGATTTAAATGGCACCTCCCTGCCTCTCTAAATTGTTGTTCTTTCTTGATGTTCACCGTCTTCACTTATAACAACAATATACTATGAAAAACTCACCAAATATGGCACATGTTTGTTCAAATGTGTTATTTAAATATTTCTCTTTTTTTCTGTATTAACTTCTTTCTGTATTTGGCTTTATTTTTACGCGTATGCGCCTCTTAGCTAATCATAGCCATTAACTTTGACAGAGTTATTTCGATGGTAGTTGTCCTCTCGTATAGCCGTTTAACCATGCATTTTTAGATTAACGACAGTGTGTCCCTACTTTACTTTAAATTTCATCCGCCTTTGTCCATATCCTCAACCATAGTTCAAAAATAGTATAAATGAAGATAAATTCGTAAAAAATAGTTTTAATCAAATAATATATATATATATATATATATATATATATATATATATATATATATATATATATATATATATATATATTATTTGATTAAAACTTAATTAATTATCATCCTGTGGATATTGTAAGGGGCAATACAGTGAAAAAGCGAAGCAACTATGATCAACAACCCCTTTATGAGACAGTATACGGAGGGGCCTATTTTCATCAGTCGACGTTGATGGGCTGTGGTCACGATATTGACAATATATTATAGCAGACGAGGATTAATAAACATTATACTTGCGAAATTCTTCAGGACTCTATTCTCTCCCCGGATCACTTTGCATATTGTATTCCCCCTTGTGTTACAGCCGACAAAATTAAATTTAATGAAAATTCTGTAATTTTAGGACGTGAGAAATAAAAATTGGCTATCAAAGTTCTCTAATCTCAAGTATGAGTATAAGTATATAACCATAGTTCAAAAAAAGTATAAATGAAGATAAATTCGTAAAAAAAATAAATTTAATCAAATAATATATACATATATATATATATATATATATATATATATATATATATATATATATATATATATATATATATATTTACAATTGTCAAATGTCATTCTTTAAATGTACTAAATCTGGTATTGAGGCGGCCTATACCCTACGTTCAGCAGTGAACTATAATAGGCTGTAACGGATGGTTCTTCTTACGCAACTTTAGGTGTCTTATTTTTATTTGCACAATAATGGTTAAGAAATTCTTTTCTATATGAACATACAAATCGAAAACAATATGCAATCGCTCGTCCTCTTCTACTCAATTAAACATGACCGGAATTGGCTTTCAACTCGACTGTTGTTGAACACGACGCACTCGACTGCACAGTAGCTTTGAGTCCTATGGACATTGACTGGAGTGTCTGATGAGTGAAAATTAATTTCAAAATTGGTGCAAATATGAAAATTTTGCTAAGTAATTTGAAACAATTCAAATAGTGTCTTTATTTATATACATATAAATAAATTGAGGCTCTGTCTGTAACATCTAAACAAACGACTTCTACTAAGCTAAGACGGCATGGTTAAAATGTTTGTTTGTCTGTCTGTTCGGGATAATCTCTATAATGTCTAAACCGATTGTAATGAAAACTTCACGAAAAGATAGAGATCAATGCAAGGAGTGGTCTACTCTATATTTTATTCCTAAAATTTGAAGATTTTTAAGGAAACGAAAAATTGATAAAATTAAATCCTTGATACCGCCAGATTAATAAATCTTAGCTAGACAACACCGGGACGGGTCATTAGTTTAAAATAAAAATACATGAGAGATTTTTACTTTTCTTCTTATTTTATTGCCTTAAATTATTGCCCGATTTTTCATTTTCATAGTCAAGGTGCACCTACATCATAGTAGTACGACGGATGCTTTGGCTCGAGTGGACCACGCACTCACAGAATACTAGCCTAAAATAGCAGCTTAATGCTGCTGTATTTCGTATGATATGTGTACAGAATCGGAGAATTTTTCTATAAAAAACAACCTTCCCAAAACGAGTACTAAATTTTTACTGCTGTTACAATGCAGCTAGAATTTAGAAAGAAGTATTAAAATTTCATTTAGTGCGAGATAGTGGGTGGGAGGGAAATTACCTTCAAACACAGCTTTAGGTATCAAGAAAGGATCCGCCTTTTTTTAAAGCCCGCCATCGCACCCACATTACGTATGTGTGTCCGCTGCGGCTGTGTCCATGAAAGCATCTAAGACGCTCTATTATGCTGCATGCCTCCTCTACGCCACCGCTCTCGAATTCATTGTGTGCGTTCGCGTATACTATACACTACGTTTCTTGTCTGTGTGTTGTTGTACAGCGTGTTCCTATTCGAATATACTTGCGCGTTCACTGCTTGTATACACACTTAGTTTTTTAAACATTATTTTATTAACTTTATAATATATATTTATTGGTTTTTATTAATTATAATTTTTAACCTCAACTATGATGTTTCACATCTACATGTACCTGGCGTTCTGTTATAGTAATTTTTTTCTTTGCATCATTCTTTCTTCCTTGCAAATTATTTAAAATAGTTCCATTATAAACAGAGCAAAGACATTTCTACTTCCCCGTTAATGTAATAGGTTAAGAAATAGTAAAAGGTTCTAAGTTAATAGACGAGAAAGCAAGTGCACAATGTATTTTTATGAAAAACGTCGACTGCGATTTCAGGAGCGGTAAATTACGCTCACGCTCGTCACAGCATTTTAAATTATGTAGATCTCTGTTTTAGCTTTTGTTAACTTTCAACAGTTGAATATAATAGTCTATTTTCCTGTTTCTTCAGACTTCGAAAAAGGGGTAGAATTTCAATTCGACCGTATTTTACCCACCTGCCCCAGAAGAAGGATAATGTTTTTCGAGTGTACAAGTACGTATTTATATATTTATGTATAATTAGTAAACACACTGACGTTTGACAAACGAAATTTATTATTTCATTAGTCGAAAGAGTTTTCATTGCATCTCATTTTTAACTGACGTAGAAAAGGAGGGGTACTCAATTCGACCGTATTTTTATGTTCGATTACCTCAGAACTTTTTTGTAGTTGAATTTTCGTTGAGTTTTTGTATGAAAATTATATTAATAATCAATAATATGTTAAATAGAAAATGCGTAATACTTTTATATTATTATATACAATATAAGAAGCTAATATTATGTAGATACTTTAATTATTATTCGGTTTTCAAATCTAGACACGCGGTAGCGTGTCAAGCCAAGTTTCGTCTTACATGCGTTCACTTTCATTCCCCTTTCTTTTAATTCCCAGTTCATTAATGTAACCATCATTTGCAACTCAGCCGCCGATAACGCAAATATGACTTGATCATCGGCATACAAAAGGCATTTGACGGTTACCTCGCCCATTCTTAACCCACATTCTTCATCTTTCAAAGTTTGCAAGCACCGGTCCATAAATAGGTTGAACAGCTAAGGGGAAGCTACACAGCCCTGTCTGACACCTTTTTGGACGCCAAACCAGTCCGAGTGGACCCCATTGATCCTGACACAAGCACTAGAGTCCCTATAAAGAGACCTTAATGCCTGTATCAAACAAGCGCTCAACCCATATGAGTTCAGTGTTTGCCATAACACATTCCTGATTGATGAATGCACAAAAAGCTTTCTGGTTTTTGGCAAAAACTTCTCCGCAATCATGCGCATGGAAAAGACTTGATCTGTACACCCCATTCCCTTTCTAAAACCCGCTTGCTCATCCCAAATTTTTCCATCAGTTTCTTTCATCACTCTTTCAATTAACACCTTAGCATACAGTTTACCCACAATACTAAGCAAGCTGATAGCGCGGTAGTTTTTGCAGTCCTGCTGTGACCCTTTTCCTTTATATATTGGTACTATAACTGCTTTACACCAGTCATCCGGTACCCGTTTTAATTCCCAACATAAATTAAACAAGGTGTACAGCAGGCCTGCCACCACCCCCTCTCATAAACGTTTCAAATTGTGAAAATCAAATTGGCACATATACTGAGACTAGCAATATATATATATATATATATATATATATATATATATATATATGCACTTCAAATTTCGTAAACACATCTCAAGCGGTTATTTAGATATTAACGTCCTTTGATTTTGATTTTGACGATTCTATTTTTTTGAAAGCTGGTACTTTTCGTGCTCAATATAAATTAGATCTAGATTTGACCAGTACATTTTGAGTTATCTTTAATAAATCGTATTTAATTGACTTCTAATATATTGATAATGTTCTCATTTTATTTATATTGAAGTCGGTTAACAGTTTTTTATAATTTTACCACCTGTATATGTCTATTTGTTTGACACGCTTTTAAGCCTAAACGGCTCGATTAATTTTAACATAGGGATGTCGTAAGAGTCATCTGAGTTGTGGAAGCAACAAAGGGTATAGATAATCTCTCTTTTCAACCGACGAAAAAAACGGAGGAGGTTCTCAAGTCGACGTGTATATTTTTTTTATGTATGACCACGCATAACTTTTTACGGAGTAGTCCGAGTTTGAAAACCTTTTTGTTAATGGATATGCATATAAATTGGTTCCATATAAATTTGGAAAAAAAATTTACTATAAGGGTGGGATTGTGACTCAAAGTCAATTGTTATAAAGGTTAATTAAAAACTCATAATAATTAAAAAATATTTACTTATCTACACATACGTAAATTAGTTTAAGCACTTAGTTATTAATGTAAAAGAAAAAGATTTATTATTTTTTGCTTTTCAGTTTTTTCAGCGGTTTAATTTTTTATTTTCAATTACTGTTTTACTAGATAAATGGAATTACCATTGGACTTGATAAATGTATCCAATGCAATAAAAGTAAAGAAAAATTAACCTTATTACTAAGTGATGGGAGATCTTCATGCCATGAAGTCCGTCTGGTTCACTTAATAGCAAAATATAGCCAAATAGCACTGATGTGTTCCGGACTAATGGATATAGGGAACCATTACAACTACAGACTGTGAGACATCCTTTCTTGTTTCTAAGTTTGAAATTAGTTGCATGTGGCTATGGACAGCAGTAGCCATCTACCATCAGGTGGATTGTCACTTCAGGTTTATAAAAATAACCTATTAATAACCTAACCAAAAGATTCCTTCATAAACTCTTGAAACGTTTCAAATATATGTTTAATATCTCCGAAAATCATACAAAGTTGTGAATACTTTGCAAGTTTCAACCTTTATTATAACGCTTTGAATTCCTTGTAGCAAACTTATCTGGTAACGTATTGTTTATATTACGAGGGATACGCTTGTTAAGTTAAATACTGTTCAGACGAATGTCATAACTAATAACAAATTGCAAGCTCAAACAATATTTTCTGTCACTAAAGTGAACCTTTTTATATGAAACGTAAGCGTATACGTACTTACAGTCTGCTAGATGGTAAATTACTATTGCAATCCATGGACATTACGCCAGCATCACACGGCTGACGGATTTTGGTGCTGGTAATACTACTTTTACATAAAAAATATTGGAAACAAAGTTGTTAAAGAAGAATGGATAACTTCTCTTTTACTAAATTAAATCAGATGGTACTTTGCGGAAATTCATTATAATATGAGAAAGATGAGAGAAGTTAGTTTTCGAACTACTTTTAGTTGACGTAAGTTGGAGCCATTAACGAGAACAGATTTTTTAACTTCATTTCTCTTGCTCGGGATAAGTTCAGTTCACTTATCAGATATATTTTACGTTTGCGTAATATTGTTTATCACTCGGCGCGATAGAAAGCTGAAGTTTGCCTTGTCAGTGCCATTTTACTGAACTGTTTTCACCGATTATTTTTCCAATTGCAAGGAGTTATTATTTTCAAACGGGACAATATATTATTTGATGAAGTATGAATATAAAAGGTCGTATGACTAACGATGATGTTAATAATTTCGGAATATTGAATTTTTAAATATTCAAAATATCCCAATTTCAGATACTTTTGACTTGTTATTTCCTCCTCAACTAGTATGACTTATGATACGTAATTCATTTCGTGCTATGAGATGCGCGAGTATGTTGAGCAGATGAAAACTATAACGCCTTAACTTTTTGTTAACGCATGACTTTACTGTTTATCTATTTTTCATACCGTGCGCTATATTTGAAATGATTTTTAAGGAGTAAACTACAATAAACTCAAAAAATGTATATATTATTGTTAAATATATCCATATTTTAATAACTATTTTTACATTTCGGTATTTATTGTCTCAGTATAAAAAGCTTACTTAAATAGTAATAAATATTGACATATCTATTTCATGCCATAAAATTAAAGTTACTAAGTTGAAGTTACAGCCTGTATACGTCCAGCTGCTGGGCACAAGACTCCCTCTCAATTCTGAGAAGGTTTTAGGGCAAGGAAGTACCGTCGGGCTGCCGGAATTCGTGTTGGCGAAATTCACGTGTCCTCAAAATATATTTTCCTTATTTCATGCAAGTTTCCTCACGGTGTTTTTTTCCGCAGAGCACGTGGTAAATCAGCGCTTGAAATTGCAATTAACAATTTCATCGGTGCCGGTGGGGATCGAACCCGCGTCGCGTACGTAAATTTACAGCAAGCGCTAACCATCTGAGCTACCACGGTTTTCATACTATAACAACGAAAGATAAGAATAAATGTCGTTATTATATTATAATTTTAAAAGTATTTAAATAAAAGCCTTCTACTGCGTTCATTTCCACCCAAGTATTTTCCTCGCTGGAAAAATTAAGCCCGTAAACCCACTGTGGACTGAAATAACCTCCCTAAATCAAAATTATCTGACAATAGTGCCTTTACGAATGGAAACATAGTAACAATAGAGACTTTACAACGATGCATTTGTCAAAAACCGTATAAGATTTAGTTTTCCAGTAGCAGAAGAGCTTTTGTTTACGCCGGTCGGGAGTCAGTATTGTCGAACTCTAACAATAAAGCGGTATTTAATTCGCTTAAATTGAAGCGACGAAAAATTATTTATAATAACAAAAGCATCTACTTTTATTTCTTACACTAATTCCATTTTTAAAGGAGCCAACATATCACTGAAGACGTTTGCAGTGTTATTTTGTGGTATTACCACACTAATTGATCGTCAATCGATGCCATTGATCGACGTCGATCGATGACGATTGATCGGTGTGGTAGCTTAAGCAGGTCGACATTTTTGTTGAAAACAACTTTTCATCGACCAGTATACGATAAAATTTATTTAATCGTCAATCAACGTCGATCTACAATTAATCGATGTGGTTGTGGGCTCATCATCAGTATCTTTCAAAATATTTTTGCCAGTACGCTCTTGCTCGTATCATTATTATGGAAAAACAAACGCAGAACACTCTGTATGCGACCATTTTTAAGGTAACAGATATTTTAAATTCATCTAGATGATATTTTAAAGAGTACTTGGAGGAGCGGGGCGAGTTTACAAATATTCAAGCATCTCGATCGACGTCGACCAATCCATTCTATCATTGATCGATTGGTGTGGTAACAACATTACATGATATTACGTGACAGTCTATTATTCCTTTTTTCGTGTGTACTGTTAAAATAGGTCTCTTAGTTTCGCTTGTTTAGAAATATAAACTTTTTATACAATATTGTTGATAAAATATATTTGTTTGAAAGTCACTCTTGTATTTTGCGTGGATCGGGGAAGAACCACGCTCTCACAGAATACCAGAGTGTAGAGAACCGGAGACCCTTTTCATTGGAAATGAAACATCCATCTTAGTACTCAGGGATGACGACAAATCTGAATTTCGAGTTTTAATCGAAGATAAATGTAGATGTTTAAGGTACACAGCATCCACTTATTCACGTGGATTGTATGCTGGTTTGCCACGCATTAACTATAAAAAATTACTACTGAATTGGAAAATACCTTTGTTTTGTGTAAAGGTAATTACAATTGCTCTCTTCAAAGTGGCTCGCTATTTAGAAACAGATCGTAAATTGTTATAGTCTGCACAATAAGCAGGGTATCAAATAAATATTTAAATATAAACAAAATAATAATCTTAAAAATAAAATATACAATACAAAATGTTCCTATATATGTAATTCTATAATTGGGTTATGAAGGCAGAACGAGAACATACTTGTATGAACAGCGGACCGAGGTCGTTAAGCATTTTGTGGAGTACACACATTCTGTGTGCTGGTGCCCCTATACCATTGGTCTATAACACTCTGATTTTTGGTATATAAAACAATTGAGATATATTATCACGTAAACAAGATCCGTATTCCGTTAAATTCGGCACAGACAAGTTATATAATTTAACGCAATTACTTTGACCTCCTTTCATTACGCTTGGGTTCTCAGCCATCAATACTTCGATACGAAAAGGTACAGCCTCGGCTTCCCCGTTGGGTGTTATCTGACCATAAGTAATTAACCACAAGAAACCTTCCCACTGTTATATATAATATATTACGCATTGTGTAGCGGTGCAAATGTGGTGAGACTTTTGTTAAACAACTGCTCCGAATCAACAAAAATATTGCCAAAATATTTGTTGATTCGGATCAAGCAGTTTTATAAAAATCTATATACATACTAGCTGGTAAGGCAGATTTTCGCAATAAAATATATTACGAGTCACTTGTTGGCATAAAAACTATCATATACATCAAGTTATAGAGCAAGCAATACGCATTTATGAAATTTCATTAAAATCGGTTGAGTGCTTACGTGGTTCATCGCGGACAAACAAAGAGTTATAAAAATGATTGAGGGGAACTAAAAAAAAGTAATTAATAATTAAATACATTTCAATAATTTTTATTTGATCATATTTACATCAGTGAACTTTTATAGACTGATTACAGCCTTTTTTCTTCTTTCCATCTAGGATGGAAGGAAAACGCGACCTTATTAAACTATGTCTTAGCAGCGAACTTAGAAGCTATTAAGTGGAAATTCTTTTATTGTTAGTTTTGTGAAGTCAGCTTTTACTTTTATTATAGGTTAAATTTCGAATATCACCGAGAGTCGCTAAGAGCACCCTCAAAAATATGAGTACTAAAGATCAGACTATGTTTTCTAAGTAGGCTTAAATAGAGCCTATGGGAAATACTTTTCATCAAAAGTGTTACCGAGAAATTTAAACGTCCTGTTTTTATCGTTCCTCGGGACTCGTAAGAGGAAATAAAAGAGAAGTTTGGCAGCACCAATCAACTTTTTATCTGAAAATAGAAATACTAACACGACCATAAAGCGTATATTTTTCATTTGCGTGTTTGTACGTGACGCAGAAGAACAGTGAATTATCAATGGGGTAGCGGTTCGTAGCAGTTCGTAGCAGAATCGCTACGTCACCGCAAATTTGTTTCAATGTTATTTCTGAACATTAAACAAAACTTTCCGATATTTTATTTAAGTCTGTGTATTTGTAACTATGTATGTGAGTGTTTGCATGTTTTGTGCACTTTGTTACCGTATAAGTTTTTTATGAATTCGCGCTAAAAATGGAGAAACCCGTGCGCAGCAGTGGACATTTTCGGGCAATTGAAAAAGTAACAAAGATATTATTTGGGATATTAAAAGCGAGGATTTTTCCAAATTTGAATCAAAAATAATGTTACTTATGAACATTGCATTGGAACTAAGGACGGAAAAAATTATGTTAATTTATATAATACAAAAAAATCAATGTTTATTTGTTCGTATTTTACGCGCAGCTATACGTTTATCATATTGCAGTAAAACTTTGTCAACTTATTGCTTGAACTTCTACAAATGTTATAGTACAACTTACGGAAGGTGGCATGCGTATTGTAATGACTTATTTATTTTAAAAGTTGTAATATACCTTTCAATTTCATATCCTTCCTAAATTAACAATATAACTCTTATAAATTTAAGATTATATTGCCTCAATTATTTCTTATGTGGTAGCAACACGCCCGGTGCCTGCTAGTTATAAAATGTTTGTACTCGTAACTAATTATAATAATGTCTTCCAGACCGAATTAAAATTACGGTAGTCTCATCGGGGATTCGCCATCTGCGTCAGATTTGATTGCAGTGTCCAAATGTATGCACAATCACACGTGCACTCTCTATTAGCTCACGCTTATAGTACGATGGAACAGTTATCCGACATGATCAGAGAGAGGTCAGGCACAGGACCGATGGCTTTAATAGCTTGTGGAGGCACGGAGGTGAAACACTCAAACTTCTTGAATCCAGGCTACTACTGAGAATTTCGTAATAGAAAACCCAATAACCAATTTTTGCCCGACCCGGGATTCGAACCCAAGACATGATTTGCAACCGCTTTTCGACTACCAGACCAACGCGGCAGTCTATCATAATAAAGCTACAGCGCCAAGCACCCTTTGTTCTTTTTAATTAATTGTTATTGTATATTTACAAAGTAATCAATTACTTTACAAGTGATTGTAGTTCAATAACGTCATAAGTACACAGTAATATTGGAAACGAGTCAAGAGCTGAAAGTAAGCAAATAATGGATTTGAGTAAACTAATTGAGAATCTATTGTTTGTTTTCAAACTTTTATTAATAGAACAAAATTTTAAATAATTTTATTTCTTTGAAGCCCGCTTTTACTTTTAATTAAAAATATTTTTCAAATAACATTTATAGTAATAATGCTACCGTTATATTGATGAGGCTTGTGAATTTCACAGTAGAATGTTGTCGTGAATTTCACAGTACTCGTACATAAGCAGCCCAGGTTCGATTCCCGTCTGCACAAATGAAATTGTTAAATTACAAATTAAGGATTTGAATTACAAAACGCCGTGATTTCCTCACGATGTGTGATTATTTCAAACAAATGTGAAGTTCGTAAGCATCCTCGGTGGGATATATATACCGTTTTGTTGCAGCCTGTTAAAGTCCACTGCTGAACATAGGTCTCCCCCACAAATTGCCTCATAAGGGGGAATATTTGTTTTAGTTGTCACTTGTCACTGACTCTTGTCACTCGCTTTTTAATTTCATCCAGTTTTAAATCATAACGATGCTAAACAAGTTTTCACTCACTTCAGTCGGACCGACCGAGAAATTGTCACGCTAGGAAATAATATACCGGTAATAAAGCATTCCACCTTAGTTTTCAGTAGCCACCAAGGATCTGTTTTTTAAAGCTATAATGAATTTATCTATGAGTCACATCATTCAATTGCGATCAGTTGGACTGGGTTCCGTGTCACTAATTTCTGTTAAAAATATAAACAAAACAAAACACTGTATCACTAGAGCTGGTATAAAAATCGAAACAAAGTTCGGAAAATATGAAACTTTTATCGAATTCTCAGACCCTTAACTACCACAGCCCACGTTAAATTTATTTTTTCTTGATATATATTTGTTGATGTTGTTACATTACATTGGAAAAGGCGAAACATTTTCCATGAAAGGATATCATTAGTGAAATCCGGTCACAAAATGTACACAATCATAAAAAAGAAAAATTCCAAAAAATGCAAGCTGTTTAGAAAATAAGAAACTAAAAGCTAATTGGATAAAATTATGAATGAAAGAGGTTCTTATATTTTTCATTGAAATTTTCGGCAAAGGGCCCTTTGACATTTCCCTTGACTGTTACGAATACACAACGATAATTATTAATAAAGAGACTTCCGTTTTAATACTACCATATTCTTAAAGAGTGACTTTCAACAACTTAGCTACAAGAGGTTATTTTTGAAGTGTTTTCCTAAAATAGATTTTACGTTCAACACACAAGCGCAGACTTCTGATTTATAACAAACGTATAGGACAGTGAACCTCCGATGCTTCAGCATTTGTTGCGTAGACTACCACAACACTACCACTATAGGAAAACACACCACAGTCAATAACTCGTGTTGTACTTTCAAATTATGGCTTGATACAGGCATTGGAGTCTCTTTATAGGGACTCTAGTGCTTGTGTTAGGATCAACGGGGTCTACTCGGACTGGTTAACATCCATAAAGGTGTCAGACAGGGCTGTGTGGCTTCCCCGTGGCTGTTCAACCTATTTATGGACAGTTGTTTGCAAAATTTGAAAGTTGAAGAATGCGGATTAAGAATGGGTGAGTTAACCGTCAAATACCTTTTGTACGCCGATGATCAAGTTATTCTTGCGTCGTCGGCGGCCGAGTTGCAAATGATGATTACATTAATGAACGGATCATTAAAACAAAGGGGTATGAAAGTGAACGCAAGTAATACGAAGGTTATGGTTTTTGAAAGAGAAGAAAGTAAAACGATTTGTGAAATAATAATAGAAGGGGAGTTGATCGAGCAAGTAGATGAGTTTTATATTTGGGCTGCGAATTTAGCAGGGAAGGGAGATATGATAAGGATATAGAACGACGAGTGAATGCTGGAAATAGAGTAAATGGGGCCTTGCACTCTATTGTGAAGAGTCAAAATGTGTCGAAAAAGGCACGTATGGCAATTCACAACGCTGTGTTGCTCCCTACTTTAACGTATGGTAGTGAAAGTTGGGTGTGGCAGAAGAAGCAGGAGAGTAGAATCAACGCAGTAGAAATGCGGTCGTTAAGGAGTATGTTAGGGTTGAATCTGAATGACAGGGTAAGAAATTGTGTAATAAGAGAAGAGTGTGGTTTGCAAGATGATGTGGTGACCAGGATTAAGAAAGGAATGCTTCGGTGGTTTGGTCATGTGGAAAGAATGAATGAGGAAAGAGTGACAAAGAAAATTTATGGTGCAGAAGTGAATGGCAGAGTTGGAAAGGGACGTCCTAGGCGAAAATTTATCGACCAAATTGGTGATTTATTGAAAACGGGCCAAATTAGGAGTACCCTTAACCGACGAGCATGTATGCGTAGGTGTATGTATGTGAAGGAGGCAAGAGAGGTGTGTCAGGATCGTGCCAAATGGAAGTCTGTAGTCTCTGCCTACCCCTCTGGGTGACAGGCGTGAGTGTTTATGTATGTTTATGTGTTTATAATTGTTAATAGTTTATTAGTTGAACCCCCGCGGATGTCAATTATTTCGTTTTACCAATGACATCCATCCATTAATATGCATATACGGGATTTTGCAATCGTTGATACTCTTGGTGGCGGATTAACGACCGCAGAATTTTAATATTTCAAGTTGTTATAAGGAAGATTCTGCTGCCCATCTTTGTCGTCTCGTATGACTCCCACGGGACGACGGGACTGAATAGTTGATAATCGTACACCACCATTATTCGATCACATCTGTCATTCAACTACATATCATAGTTGTGGCAATGTATCAATTCCTTGCGTTAGGTGAACAAGCATTCTTTGTGCGGAAACTGAGTGTTTTATTAGTGCAGGGAGGTTGGGCGCTTGGTGTCAATGAGCGATACATTCTAGACATAGCATATTCTAGGGTCAGGTAATAAGACACAGCACACTAGACTTATCACGCACAGTGCGCGTGGACTTCAGAAATCACTCAGGCCTTAGTTTAGGAACTTGAGAATACAGGTGCTATGAAAGATAACTATATAATAAAATTAGCGACAGCTCTAAGTAGGGTCTATTAATGTGGCATTATTAATGTTAAGACCATTTATTTTCTTAAATTTCCCCAAAAATATTAATTCAAGTTTTTCGGATAAAATATATATTAGACGAATAGATAGTGAGCAATGGAAGTGAAAAAAAAATGCTTTGCCTACCATAAATAACTTGGATTAAAAGCAGAAAGAAGAACACTTCCTTGCTTCATGCCCTCGCAAAAGTAATTTACAAGGAGACATCATCAAAACTATTAGGAGCCGTTTACTTAAATAAATTAATTAAATCCAACAAACAACTGCAGTATCCAGTAATTCATGTAAACACTGGCGCTATAGCCACTAATTAAAAATGCGTATTGCTATGTTATATTATATTGCGTATTGTATTTGCTCTCTCGGATTGTCTAAACTTACACGTTTCAGTATAACATGTAGCTCGGGGTAATTGATTAATGTATGACGGATATGTTACTGTTATATTTATCAAACAAATTCAATCAAAATCAATTTTTTTTAAAAATCCACTGCTGAACATAGACCTACTCCATTAATTGCCCTATTGCTTGGTAGATAAATACTGCTATTATCTATTTCAGTTTGCCTCTGACGTCTTACGATACCCACGGAACTATATTGTGGATATTCGGTTTATTTATTTTTACACAGTTTATTTATACTACTATTTACAATCATGTATTTATATGTTTTTTATTGTTGCAGCAAATAGTTTACATAATGATTTTTTATATTTACGCAAACATATCACATTAAATAAAACTATTTTTCTGTTTTAGTGGTAAACGTTTATTATGTAACAGTTCAAAATGTATTTCGATTGTAAAATTGGTATGATTTCGTGTTTCCGCACGAGTAAAATTTTATCGGAAATAATAAAATCAGTGCTCCGATCGTGCAATAAACTCATTGAGTGCGATTTGGCGCCTTGAGATACTATCCATCGGCTATCTGCCGATTTGAGAGCTGATATCAAAATGTCCCGAAAAACTGCTTACCAGTGGTGCACCAAAATGTTTTCCTTCTTTTATTTTTTTATTTTATTTTTTTTAAATGGTTACCACCACACTAGTATTATAAAAAGTATCATGGGGCAGTTTACAGGGGACTCGAACCACTGGCCATTACCTGCAACTCATTGCCAAACCACTGCACTATAGAGCCGTCACCAAGAAAAACAAAATAATATACTTTTTTTCATTGCTTTCTTAAGTTATACTCCAGTTTTTTTTAATAAAACTTTTACAAATTAAACTTAAGCCTTTAATATGAAGTTATAAGTACCTCGTTTTCTTTTAAACGCCTTATTCATGAGGTCATTGGGTATAAAAGCCCCTATAACTGAGAAACTATAAAGAGGCAGGTGGAATGCATATTTATATGCTACAGGTTAAAAGTTAAGAATTATTTTTCGACTGATGCCGGGTTTCTATATTTAAAAAACGTTTGGTTTTTTTTTGTACGAGCCGTTTTGCCTTAAATGAAGCACATGAAAATCTCTTTTTTAGATCGAAATACCATGTCAACTATTTATGAATCGTTCAAGTTTTTTTTTTTCATTTAAGTCAGCCTTAATGTCTTAAATAGTTTGTAATATAACCTGTTTTTGTAATGAAACGGATTGTTGCGGAGGATGAAACGTTTCTTGAATATAGAAATCGGGCATTATTCTTCCACAAGTGGGCATAGTACGATTGCGTCACTCTTATCAGACCTATAAATTAGCATCAGATTGTAAAAAAAACTATTTACAATTAGTTCTTCTTGACGTACACGAATTCTTGTATATAACACTGTGTAAACAATTTAACAAATAACCTTTGTCTCTAATTTTATTAAATTACTTCTAAAACACCTTTTATCTGTTTTTATATATTGTGGTGTTGATTGTAGCACGAGTGGGATAGGACCAGTGATTGTATTGCAGCTTAATTCTGGTGTGTTTCGTATGGTATGTGTAGAGAACCGGTGATCCTTTTTACTGGAAATAAGTCATTCCATCTTAGTCCTCAGGGGTGAAAACGCATCTGTCTATTGGTCAGCCAGGTGAACTGTGTGCTTGTTATTTGTTAAAGGTTACAACCTTTATTTTATATATTAAAAAAATGTATAGAGTCCACATTCCAATAACGAAAATGGTTTACGTAGGCTGAATGTGTCGCCTGTATTAAATTTGGGCAAAAGATAATCTAAAGAGATGTCTGCAAACTTCCCGTAGTTCTTTCTCTCTATAGTAATGTATAATAGGAACTCCCTATGTGACCGTTCGCATTTGATAAACTGTATGTGAAAATATCATAGTCAAATACAATTTCATTTCAATCCACAGAGATATGTAAAATTACAAATTATCTGAAAAAAATTCCTCTATTTAAAAACAAAAATATATAAAAATGAGAAAATTAATTGGCGAAAGCAATATTATGCTTTTAATATAGAGAATAATGCGACGAAAAAGAAATTTAAATACAACTTTACACCCGTAACAGCTTCAGAAGTCGGTGGTAATATAAAGTGTATATAACAAATAAAGCTCAGACTTCAGAAGCTGGTACGATATTTCATCCATAGCCTATTTTTCCACCAGTCAAACTGCAGTGTAGGCACTTCAAGTACTGTTGTTTGGCGGTTGAAACAGGTAAGGTGGTAATGCCTACCCAGGCAACATACCAGACCGGAAAGAAGACCTATCACCTAGTTAAGCATAACAATGTAAAGCACAAGACGGTCGTGCAGGGCTGTTACATATAGTTGTCAAAATGCCACCTAGCAGCGTTGGAATCAGTGGATAGATGTGCTAACAGGCTTATTAGCTTAACCTTCATTTTGTTAAGACCAATCTTTTCAGTCTCGAGCACAGTCGAAGAGTAGTCAGCCTCTCGGTATTCTATAGAATGCATTTCGCAGAATAAGCGCAGGAATTACATGCTTTAATTCCTCCCTCCTCTTTTCACAATCGAATGGCCAGGTCTATAGTATAGGTAGGCCTAATACAGTGCGATTTACCATCTAAGTCTGCATAACCACTTACCACCAGGTGAAATTGTGGTCAAACACTGGCTCATAATAAGTAAGAAAATATATAATTTTTAAAATAACAACCAAAAATAAAACCTACTAAATGTTTGTTTTTTAATAAATAGCAACCCAGTCTTGCTAAATATAGACGCAATTTTGTTTTTGCATCAAAAAATACTTGTCTAAAAGAATATCAATGAGTCTTAAGTCGATCTGGGTAAGGTCCACCCTCTTGTCTATATGCCATCACGTCACCCAGTCTGAAGGGTACAGAGAGCCAATATACAGGCATTCCATCTCAGTCCTCAGAGGTATCGCATCTGTAGCCTTTTTCACTTTGAAGTCGTTTGCACTTGTCCATGGGCTGAAGGAGCCACTTGCAAACAGGCGGCCTGGTTCATTTGTTTTTTCATATTTATATAACAATGTTAAATTAAATTAATTTTATTTATATAATTGTGTTTAATTTCAAATAATTATAAAATACCGAAATTTGAAGTGCATAACGACTTACGTAGAAATTAGAAATAAATACATAAATAAATAAATTTTATGCAAATTATTGAAGTGTTAACTTTGGACATAATTTGAACTTTAAGTGGTAGTAGGATGGTTGACCCATTTTGAATTAACCGCGCTGTTAGATCGAACCGTTAATTACAAGTCAGGTCACTGGCCGCGAGCGGGCCGGTGCACTTTTATCATCGCAATATTGTATCCTACTCGTAAACAGCCAAAAACATCAGTTTTTGAGTTTTTCTGCCAAAAAAATTCTTAATAGCAGCCTGTTAGCCACCTAGCCAGTAGTCAGGAAGTTGGCGATGTTTCATCCCCATGCCTTGGTAAGTACTTAAAGCCGTTGGTTCTGCACCTGATTTCTCTCCGCTCGTGTTGGTTTACCGACCTACCGGACCATGAGAGTGAGGGAATAGACAGTGTACCTGTGCTTTCACTATAAACGTGTTCTGCGCAAACGGCTAGTCTCCATTGAGGCTCTATTGGGGAAGACTACGCTTTCAGAATAACATAGCAGCATTACGTAATATAGCAGCTCAATGGTGCAATGTTTCGTATGATGAGAGTAGAGAACAGGAGACCCTTTTTACTGAAAACAAGGAATTCTATCTTAGTCCTCAGGGATCACACCACATTAGCATTTGGATTCTTATTTGAGATATCCATGAGTCACAGTATTCACTTACCAACATGTGCACTGTGTGTTCGTTTGTCAGCCTTATTTTATAAAAGAAAATAGTTTAGAATACGTTGATATCAACTTGTGCTTACAGAATATCGTGCCAGTATTTTGATTACTTCAGCTATTATCTCTACGCCTATTTCCATAATATATTACAACCGGTCAAAAGTCCATTGCTGAACAAAAGCCTTCCTCATAGCTTAGCTCATATCATTTATCACAGTCGCCGAGCTTAACAGGCGGGTTGACAACTGCAGCTTGTTGTCACTTGGAGTTGTTATCAGTAAAATGCTGCTCCTCGCGTCCTGTTTCGTTTTCTCTGTCGTTTCTTACGACATCCACGGGATGACATGGCTAGTGAATTATATGTGACACACCTACTAATGATTAAAATGATAGTGTTGCTTTTTCTTAACGATCATAAAAGGAGTGGGATTATGACAACTTTTTAGTATTTTCTGAAAACCTCAGTAGAATATGAATAGAATAGAATAAATTTTTCCATACAGTTTAAAAGAATAATTGTTAAAAAAGAATATTGAGAAATTTTGAAATTTAATAATTGAGAAAAACTTCTGTCCAATATGTTAAACAGTCTTTAACTTCGTGTTATATTAAGCTTTAATTTTGATAATTTCATGAGGGTGTTTTCTATATCCAAAATTTACGGCTTAAATATTTTCTTAGATCCAAAATTCAATTTCTCATCGTTTATGCATTTAACTATACTATCACATTTGAACTTTATGCTCAATTTTAAGGTATTACGTCAATTTTTATTTAAGAAATTCATTTGTGATAAATGGTTAAACGCACATCGAAGTAAAATTACAAGGAAAGATAGACAAAATGTTGGAGAAATGATCTGCAGAGTTAGGAAGGGACGGCCTAGATGAACGTTTATCGACCAAATGTATCGACGAGCATGTATGCGTGGGAATAATATGTATGTATGTAAAGTTAAGTTGGAGAGGTCTCGTCTAATGAAGTCAACGCTTCTTCCCCCTCGTGCTCTAATTCAGAATCCCGAGACTTTTCAGCTCGAGTTACGTAACCGCTTTAAATGCCTAGAAGATTGCAATGCAGTGGACGATATGAATGACAAGCTCGTGGAAACTGTCCATGCGGTCGGAGCAAAGTTCTGCAAGACCCGCCGCAGAAGAACACAAAAACTCTCCGATCACACTCTTAATCTCATGGCTGTTAGACGGGAGATGAGGCTGCAATCGTCAACAGATTTGGCAGCATATAGGCAACTGAACAGACAGATCTCCAAATGCGTGCGGCGAGACTTACGCAACTTTAATACTGCTCGTATTAAAGAAGCGATCGAGCGGAACAAGGGCTCCAAAGTCTTTGCCAGAGATCTGTCTGCCAGAAAGAGCCAACTGTCAAAGCTGAAGACTGAGTGTGGCAGCATCGTTTCCGGGACACCTGAGATTTTGAGTGAGATTGAGAGGTTCTATGGGCAGCTGTACACATCATCGTTGGAGCCACACGCAAGTGTGAGTAACGATCTAAGAGCAAGTCTTACCCGACACTATTCCGATGATATCCCGGACGTCAGTCTGAGCGAGATTAGAATGGCTCTCCAGCACCTTAAAAACGGCAGGGCCCCAGGCGAGGATGGAATTACAGCAGAACTTCTGAAAGCGGGTGAAACACCGGTACTTGAAGTCTCTCAGAAGCTCTTCAATTCTGTCCTCCATAGTGGCACTACTCCGGAGGCGTGGAGCAGAAGTGCGGTGGTCTTGTTCTTTAAGAAAGGGGACAACGCTCTCTTGAAGAACTACAGACCGATTTCCCTTCTGAGCCGCGTATACGTGCTGTTTTCGAGAGTCATTACGAATCGTCTCGCACGCAGACTCGACGACTCCCAGCCTCCCGAACAAGCCGGTTTCCGAAAAGGCTTCAGTACCATAGACCACATACATACCCTGCGGCAGATTGTACATAAGACCAAAGAGTACAATCTGCCACTTTGTCTGGCGTATGTGGACTATGAGAAAGCCTTTGATTCAGTCGAAATTTGGGCGGTGCTACAGTCCCTTCAGCTGTGCCAAGTTGATTGTCGGTATATCGAAGTGCTGAAGTGTTTGTACAGTAGGGCTACGATGGCTATCCGAGTACAGAACCAGAGTTCGAAACCTATCCAACTGCAGCGAGGTGTAAGACAGGGTGACGTTACATCCCCAAAACTCTTCACCGCTGCGTTGGAAGACGTTTTCAAGCTACTGGACTGGAAAGGATACGGTATTAACATCAATGGCGAGTACATCACTCACCTTCGATTTGCCGACTATATAGTCCTTATGGCAGAATCGCTGGAGGACCTTAGCACTATGCTCAATGACCTCAACAACACCCCAACGGATAGGTCTTAAGATGAACATGGACAAAACAAAGATCATGTTTAATGTCCATGTCACACCTATGTTGGTAGTGTTTGGGAACACTATGCTCGAAGTTGTTGACGAGTACGTTTACCTGGGACAAATAGTCCGACTATGTAAGTCCAACTTCGACCGAGAGGCCAATCGACGGATTCAACTCGGCTGGGCAGTGTTCGGGTAATTACGACACATCTTCTCGTCAGATATACCTCAATCTCTGAAAACTAAAGTGTACAACCAGTGCGTGTTGCCAGTGATATATTACGGATCAGAGACGTGGTCCCTCACTGCTGGCCATATGAGGACGCTCAAGGTTGCTCAGCGAGCTATGGAGATGACTTTCTCTGCGTGATAGCCTCAATAAAAACAAAGTAACCGATATAGCCCAACGGTTTAGTAAGCTGAAGTGGCAATGGGCTGGCCCTATAGCTCGAAGAACCGATAACTGATGGGGAGGAAATGTTCTCGAGTGGCAGCCTCGTACCGTTAGACCTCGTAGTGTAGGACGACCCCCAGATGGAGTGCCAACCTGGTAAGGAACGCAGGAAGTCGATGGATGCAGGTGGCTAAGGACCGTGCTTTGTGGCTTTACTTGGGGGAGGCCTATGTTCAGCAGTGGACTTGTGAAGGGATGTAATGATGATGATGATGTAAAGAAGGCGAGAACTTCATAGTTTCCGCCTACTAATGAAATACTTATATCCACGAACAAAATTTCACTATGTAATGATTTCTTATATTTACGCGAACACTACACATTGAATTAATACTAGTTTTTACGGAATTTATCGCGTGTATTTAACTTTTTAAATACCCGACGTTTCGAACGCTTTACAGCACTCATGGTCACGGGCGGGACTGAGATGTTCAACGTCCATATGTCATAGTTAACCGCGGTTACCATAGATTAAAATTTTAATTTTTGTTCCGATATATGCTCCGGGCGGGACTGAGATGGTCACCATGAGTGCTGAAAAGCGTTCGAAACGTCGGGTATTTAAAAAGTTAAATATACGCGATAAATTCCGTAAAAACTAGTATTATTTCACTATGTAGTTTAATAAAATTATATTTTTACATTTTTTAATAAAATTACAATGTAATATGTAGTTTTGAATTCTTTATATTGTGCACGTGCTACATTCAGATTTTACATGTGAACTATTGGTTCAATCTACAGAGAACAAGTTTAGAATATCTTCTTGTATTGCAGTGGTTCGGATTTGAACTTTATATCAAACTAGCCGCGCTGTATTCGGCGCGGTGCAGCCGCGGAAGAAACAATTGTGGAAATGTCGTTTAAATTTGGAAGAGTTATATTGTTTAATTAAGAATAACAATACTTTCAACTTGAAGCTGAATGATGTATAATATAACTTTTAAATAAATTTGTCGGTTTAAAATAGAATTGTTGTATACGCGCGCTACCCACTGTTAGTTAATTTTACTATGCCTATAAACTTCGCGCAAGTGCAAGCAATAAATTGACAAAGTGTTCGCGCGATCTGATGAACAGTATGTCAGCGCATAAAATACGAACAATTAAACATTATTTTTTATATATTAGAAGAGAAGATATGGCATCTCCAGCAGATAGTAGCAACAAATAATCTGAAAAAAAAACAGCTATCCTCTATTGCAATTTGTTTCTTTAATTTTTATTTTAATAGCCGCAAAGCCTTAATATAAATCAGACTTATTATGAGTCAGTTTTTTTTTGTGAGAAATTATCATCATCATCATCATCATCACAGCCCTTCACAAGTCCACTGCTGAACATAGGCCTCCCCCAAGTAATGCCACAAAGCACGGTCCTGAGCATCCTGCATCCATCGACTTCCTGCATATCTTACCAGGTCGTCACTCCATCTAGTGGGGGGTCGTCCTACACTACGCCTACCAGTACGAGGCTGCCACTCGAGAACCTTTCTTCCCCATCGGTTATCGGTTTTTCGAGCTATATGGCCGGCCCATTGCCACTTCAGCTTACTAATTCGTAGGGCTATGTCGGTCACTCTGGTTTTACTGCGGATATCCTCATTTCTGAGTCTATCACGCAGAGAAACTCTGATCATAGCCCTCTCCATAGCTCGCTGAGCGACCTTGAGCGTCCTCATACGGCCAACAGTGAAGGACCACGTCTCAGATCCGTAAGTCATCACTGGCAACACGCACTGGTTGTACAATCTAGTTTTTAGAGATTGAGGTATACTTGACGAGAAGATATGTCGTAATTTCCCGAACGCTGTCCAGCCGAGTTGAATCCGTCGATTGACCTCTCGGTCGAGGTTGGACTTACCTAGTCGGACTATTTATCCCAGGTAAACGTACTCGTCAACAACTTCGAGCATAGTACTCCCAACAACTACCGGCATAGGTGTGACATGGACACTAAACATGATATTTGTTTTGTCCATGTTCATCTTAAGACCTATCCGTTGGGAGACGCCATTGAGGTCATTGAGCACAGTGCTTAAGTCCTCCAGCGATTCTGCCATAAGGACTATATCATCGGCAAATCGAAGGTGAGTGATATACTCGCCATTGATCTTAATACCGTATCCTTTCCAGTCCAGTAGCTTGAAAACGTCTTCCAATGCAGCGGTGAAGAGTTTCGGGGATATAACGTCACCATGTCTTACACCTCTCTGCAGTTGGATAGGTTTCGAGCTCTGGTCCTGTACTCGGATGGCCATCGTAGCCCTACTGTACAAACACTTCAGCACTTCTATATGCCGACAGTCAACTTGGCACCGCTGAAGGGACTGTAGCACCACCCAAATTTCGACGGAATCAAATGCTTTCTCATAGTCCACATACGCCAGGCAAAGCGGCAGATTGTACTCTTCAGTCTTCTGTACAATCTGCCGCAGGGTATGTATGTGGTCTATGGTACTGAAGCATTTTCGGAAACCGGCTTGTTCGGGAGGCTGGAAGTCGTCGAGTCTGCGTGCGAGACAATTCGTAATGACTCTCGAAAACAGCACGTAGACGCGGCTCAGAACGGAAATCGGTCTGTAGTTCTTCAAGAGAGCGTTGTCGCCTTTCATAAAGAACAAGACCACCACACTTCTGCTCCACGCCTCTGGAGTAGTGCCACCATGGAAGACGGAATTGAAGAGCTTCTGAAGGACTTCAAGTACCGGTGTTCCACCCGCTTTCAAAAGCTCCGCTGTAATTTCATCCTCGCCTGGGGCCCTGCCATTTTTAAGGTGCTGGAGAGCCATTCTAATCTCGCTTAGACTGACGTCCGGGATATCATGGGAGAAATTATGGCAATTGAAATTAAAAAAAATCTTTCGAAAACATATTTTGAAAGGTGGTAGTGCCATGCAATAACTACTTTATGGTTATAGCATGAATGGGTTGGCTCGATGAGCGCAGGACCACACTACCAAATAATACTATCGTAAAATAGCAGCTTAATTCTGTTGTGTTTCGTATGATCAGTGTAGAGAACCGAAGAACCATTTCACTGGAAACGAGGCCCCCAATCTTATTCCACAGGGCGACAACGCATCTGCATTTTGATTCCCAATCAGATGGAATGTGTGTTCGCTTGCATAGTTTTTCTCAAAAAATGTAATACCCTTTAGAATGTAAATCATTTTTTTTGCAAGTTATAAAGTTTACATTTTTTATAACCTGAACAAATCAATCAGTCAAAAACTGCCAGATACTATCTAAAACAAAAAAGGTTGAAACAAACCTTGACGTGATAATTTACCAGCATGAGCTGGGTAAAAGGGTTGCATAAATATATAAGGTTTCACATTGCTTTGCAGAACAAATAATTTTCAAATGTTTATAGACAAAAATTTTGAAGTGGCTTTACGTCAACTACTTGTACATTCTAGACAGTTTGTACGTCCGATGTCATCACGTCTGTCTCTCTAATGTACGTGAACTTCTAATGAATAGCAAATCAGTTTTTAAGGAGCCTTAATTTCAAGTGACCGAGTGCGGAACAGTGTGATAAATAACAGCGCGTAGTGAAGACGGATTTTGTGTCAAGGCTTGAGAAACGTGCTTAGAAAAGACTCGTACGGATAGATTGGACGATAATATGAGGGAATAATACATTATTATATAACTTGTAACCAGAATCCTGCGGTTCCTGTTAACGCATTATCATAATCAGTATTCAAAAGTATAGAGATAAATTTACATTAGAAAACTCAACCATAAAAAGAATAAAATAAAATTAAAATTAAATTTTATTCGAAAATTGTATGTAGGTTTATTACTTCTGCATTATGTAGTCGAGGAGTAAGAGTATTATAAAAGACCCCGCTTTACTGCGTCATTTACTTCAGAATAGACAATTCTTTAAAACAAATTTGAATTCAGTAAGTACCTATTGTGAACACTAAAATCTCTAACTACTAACGACCAAAAACACTTTTATCGTCATAAATACCATGCCTATATGTACATATATCTATACGATCCTAAGGGGATCACAGGCTTCTTTGTTACGTATTTTGTACGATGGTAGCAATAACATCCTTCATCATATTGCATCACATGTGTGTCGTAAAAGGTTACTATGAGATATTTAAAATGTATCTTATGGTTAAATAGCTAAGGATATATGGCTATCTTTTTACACTTTATACACTTTGCGTACACGTTTCGTACTTCGATCGTTTATTCGCCTGCTAAATGTAAAAAATCTTTAAGGAGTGAAGAAAAACGATTTGATTTACAGTTCACCTGGTGGTAAGTCGCTGCCACTTACCATCAGGTGAACTGTAAATCCATGGGCACCTGCAGCCATCTTGAAATAAGGAAGGCTACAGACACGTTGTCACCTCCGGGAACTAATATGTTGAAGGATGATGCCCTCGCAGCCTGTAATGGTAATGGCTCTCAATATCCTTCCGACCGGAACACAGTAGCTGTTTGTCAACAGAAATTAGCTGTGAGTTCATTTGTTCATTTATGTATAAAAGCATATTTTAATTTGCCTAAGCTCAAATCTTTTTATCCTTAGTATCTGACCATCAGTAATTTCGTTATATTATATAGCATCCTATAAAGCTAACAAAATTAAATCTAAAAAAATATAAATGTGGCTTCAAACTGCTAATGAAGTCACAAACAATCAAAATATTTAATTAAAAATAAAGCATTAATCTGTTATATAATACCTATATATTTATTCCGCCATACTATATGTATATGCATGTTAAATCCTGCATTATATATACCATAAAATATGTGATATAGAAATTTGGCATTTTTTATGTTTAAGGACATTTTCTTTTTCCATTTAACATTAATTTTCTATTTGTTAATTACTAAGTAATAGAATTTAGTCTTACTATCGTAATTTTTGAATAAAATCAAAACTGTAGACGTGTTCAGTTGCGAATTAGGGGGAGTGGAGATGCGACGGGCGGTCCGGTCCCGTGGCACCATTATAATGAGACATTTTTTTATTTAAAATTAAAAAATGTCCTATCCAAATAAATTTTAAAATGGAAAATACTTTTCTATAAAACTTCATTCGTAAAATGCCGTTTTTTTACTATACGAGTACAGGTGACACACTTAAGTGAATGCTTTGGTCCATATCTAAATCTATCCTCGAATAAGAATCAAAATGCAGAAGCGGATAAATTATAGTAATAGCCAGCCTATCTCTGTAGATTAATAGTATGTATTATTATTATTTGGTAATTTCAATTTTCACTTATGTGTGTATTTTGCTATAAATCGGAGTCGTAAAATTACACAGATTAACAAGGGTTTCAACTATCTTAATTTTTATAATTTTTATGCATATTCAATCACCGAGTATCGCAAGAGAAAGACCTCGCTCTCACATAATACCAGTGTATTATGTGAGTGCGGGGTCCTTCCCCGGGCGCGCGTGTATGATCTAGCTTTTATCACTCGTTTACGATTTACAATCGCACACATGTTACTTATTGGAACTTTTCCGCTCTTATTTATTTGTAATATCGACGGACTAAGGCCAAAATGGCTTAAGCGACATTTTTTTAGTAGGAATTACAAACAAATTGAAGATTACAAACGGTGAGTGTAGATAACCGAAAAGCTTTCATTGGAAACGAGGCATTCTAAGTAAGTCCTCAGCGGTGTAACGCATCTGCATTTTGATTCTTAATCGAAAACAAATGTATATGGTCATTTAATTATCATCAACTGGATTGCGTGATCTTTTGTTACCCTCATTTTATAAAAAAGTACTGAGAATACTATCGCTGTGGAATCCTGTGATTAATAAAATTAAATCTAAAGCAATCATATGTATGTATTTGTGTTCAGCTATTTTGTTGCATGTTAAAAAGTAAGAGAGCATTTTTCATACCAACAAACTTTTGAGCAGTTTTGCAGATCGTAAAACTGTAACAGTGTAAATTTCTATTTCAGTCAGTTTCCCTCTGTAGCATCTTGCGACACACACGGTACAAAATGGGGTAGTGGATATTTTTACGTGCACCCCATCCCCAAGCAATCGCCAATCGACAATCGCCATCACCTCTTTGTTCTCTAAAATAATGGAATCCATTATTAACAGCCAGCTTATGCGGTACCTTGAGGTTCGCTAGCAGATTAGTGACGGGCAGTACGGTTTCCGTCGCGGTCGCTCGGCTGGTTTTACTTTATACCGGCCGTGCCAATATTTCTCGGGACAACGTCGCCGAGTACCAGGATAAACTCGTGTCTGATGTTGAGACTCTGTTGAACAAAATCTCGGACTGGGGGCGACTAAATCAGGTCAGTTTAATCCCCAGAAGACACAAGTTTGTTTACCGCTAAAAAGAACCCCTTCATCGTATCTCCTCAGTTTCAAAGCAGTCCCCTTGTTGCCTCAGAATCGGAATCTTTGGCGTCGACATATCGAGTGACGTGCAGTTTCGTGGTCACTTGGAAGAGAAGGCCAAATTGGCCTCTAAACAGCTTGGCGTGCTCTGCAGAGCGGGACAGTATTTCATGCTGGCTAACCGCCGGCAACTTTACAAGGCGCAAGTTCGGTCGCACATGGAACACTGTTCCCATCTCTGGGCCGGTGCTCCCCAGTGCCAGCTCCTTCCATTTGATCGCATCCAGCGCGGAACAGTTCGAATCGTCGGCGGCCGAGCTCTTTCCGATCGGCTTGACGTACTGGTACTGCGAAGATATGTTGTATTTCTTTGCATATTTTATCGCATCTGCCACGGGGAGTGCTCTGAGGCATTGTTTGGACTAATTCTGGCCGCACAATTTCACCATCGCACAACGCGACAAAACTCACGATAACATCCATAGCATCTGGATGATCGGCGGTCCACCACTGTGCGATTTAAAAGAAGTTTTCTTCCTCGCACAACTTCATTGTGGAGTTAACTACCACCAGAGACTGTTTTCGGACCGATACGACTTAAGGACCTTCAAAAAAAGAGCCAGTTCCTTTTTAAAAGACTGGCAACGCATCTGCAATTTCCCTGGTGTTGCAGATGTTCATGGGCGGTGGTAATCACTTACCATTAGGTGAGCCATATGCTCGCTTGCCCCCACTCCTATAAAGAAATGGTTCCGTAATCATCAACATCAACACAGCTCATTACAGGGCCACAACTGACCATAGATTAACGCTTTGATTACCACAGCTTTGCCACGTACTCTTCGATTCCGTGCAAGTTTCGTAGGTCACTTCACCTATGGCTGCCCTCGAACCCTTCTTCCATTCTGTTGTTAGTTCTCAAAATCACCCTCAGCCTACTAAATCGTATAAAGGTATTCCCATTACGCATAATGAAAAAATCAAGCAGAGAATAAAGCTTAATTTAACTTTAAGCTTTTTTTATACGACAAGCAAGATCTTAGCGATGGGACTTGTACTAAACTCTGGTCATATATATTTCAAACCTGTGTAATAAAAGTGTGTATAAGCTATGTTTCAGTCTTTTACTGCTTGTCGAAATGAATAGAATAGATTCTGATAGAATAGGTTACAATGTGATGAAATACGGGTCGAATAGGGTATAATAGCATGGTATATAATAGAATAGAATATATATTTTTAATATAGGTTAAAGTTGGAATAGTGTAGACATATGGATCTGATACATAGTCCTTTACTGCTTGTCGAAATGAATAGAATAGATTCTGATAGAATAGGTTACAATGTGATGAAATGCGGGTCGGATAGGGTATGATAGCATAGAATATAATAGAATAGAATACATATTTTTAATATAGGTTATAGTTGGAATGATGAAGTGAGAGAAGCTGTTAAGAAGAAGAAAAAAGCATGGTTAGACTATTTGGTCTCTAGTAACGATAAGCAAATGAAAGAGAAGATGAAAGAAATATATAAGCTGCAGAAAGTTCATGCGAAAACATTGATTGAGGAAGTACGTGAAAGGTGTAGAATAGAAGCGGACGAAAGTTTGTCGCACAACTTTAAGGAAAACTCCAAACTCTTCTGGAAAGAGGTTGGAAGGTCCCAGAGTGGTGCGACAGCCTTAGGAATGAATAAAGTGCTTTCGAATACCAATGACGTCCTCTCAGAAAAATCGGACGTCATGCAGCAATGGAGCGAATTTTACAGAGAAATATATGCGTGTCATGATCTTAGTGAAGGATCCGAGGGTGACGCCGTGACTGGCACGCCACATACGGACCTCGATGACACTGAGGTCATCAGCATGAAAGAGATTGAACGTGTGATTCAAAGTTTGAAATGTGTTAAGGCTGCGGGACTAGACAGAGTTACTGCTGAAATGGTCAAGTACGGTGGGCCTCGCGTCTGGGACAGCTTTCATCTGCTGTGCAATTTGTGCTGGCGGACGAGAGGTGTCCCGGATGATCGGCGATCCGCGGTCATTGTGCCTTTATATAAAGGTAAAGGCTCATATTTTGACTGCGGGTGCTATCGGGCGATCAGCTTGACCAGTTTAGCAAGTAAAGTTTACTCGAAGGTTTTGACACGTAGGATGCAAGATAAATCAGAAAGGTTCTTATGGGAGGCACAATGTGGATTTAGACCTCGAAGAGGATGCTCAGATCAAATGTTTTCTCTCCGCATGATCACGGGAAATCTTCTGACTGTTAAGCAGAGGATTTTCTGTGCTTTTGTGGATCTGGAGAAAGCATTTGATAAGGTTATAAGGAAGAAAATGTGGGAACTGTTGCCGGAATATGGCGTGGATGGTCGATTATTAAGGGCTGTGCAGTCACTTTACTATGACTGTAAAGCCTGTGTGTGGGTAGGGCATGACCTGTCACCCATTTTTAGCGTCCAAGCGGGCGTAAAACAGGGTGTGTCATGTCTTCCTGGCTGTTCATACTGTATCTCGACAGCTGTTTACAGAAGCTGAAAAATAGCTGTTTGGGTGCGAAATTGGGTGACATTAAAGTAAATCGTCTGTTGTATGCTGATGATGCAGTGCTTATTGCACGATCAGAAGCAGAACTGCAGGCATTAGTCACGTGTATGAAAGAGGAATGTGAAATTAAAGGTCTCCGTTTGAATTCTAATAAAACTAAGGTTCTGGTATTTGAAAAGGACGAAGAGAGAACGAAATGCAAAATATGGGTAAATCAGGAATGTCTAGAACAGGTATATGAAATTGTATACTTGGGGAATGCTTTCAGCTGGGATAGAAGATGTGATTTAGATGTGGACAGGCGTGTCGCTGCCGGGAACAAAGTCAATAGTGCCCTGAATGCGTTAGTCAAACGGCAAGGCGTAGTGAAGAGTGCACGCCTTGCAATACATAACGCAGTGTTGGTACCGACTCTGTTATATGGCAGCAAAACCTGGGTATGCCAGAAGAAGCATAAAAGCAAGTTGAATGCAGTGGAGATGCGATCTCTTCGTAAAATGTGCGGCGTTATCATAGCCGACCGAAAGAGAAACGAAGAGATTCGCAATATGGCATGATTGAAAGATAACCTTATCACGAAAATTAATAGGGGCGTACTCCGATGGTTTTGGCACGTTGAGCGAATGAGTGAAGACCGAATGGTGAATAAAATATATAGCGCGAAAGTAAATATTAAAAGGTGTCGAGGTAGACCGAGAATAACTTTCGAAGACCATGTGAGCAAATTACTCGAAGAGGGGAAGGTCAAGAGTACTCGGATACCTAGGCGTGCATGTATGAAGAAGATAATGAAACTGAAAGAAGCGAAAGAGGTATGTAAGGATCGTGACACTTGGCGATCTGTTCTCTCTGGCTACTCCGTTAGGGATTGTGCGTGAAGATAAGTAAGTAAGTAATACAGGTTACAGGAATAGTTATTGGAAGTCATTTAAGTGTTACCACGGGTAAAAAAGAATTTTCATTAATTAACAATATCATATGTTATTTTTTACGTTTACACATGAAAACATAGGAAAGGGGTATGGAGATAAGTGTAGATGAAATAATGAAAGCAATGAAAAGCATGAAAGCAGGTAAGGCAGCTGGATATGATAGAGTATCACTCGAGATGCTAAGGGCTGGATAGGGAGTGGTGGCAGGCCTGCTGTACACCTTGTTTAATTTATGTTGGGAATTAAAACGGGTACCGGATGACTGGTGCAAAGCAGTAATAGTACCAATATATAAAGGAAAAGGGTCACAGCAGGACTGCAAAAACTACCGCGGTATCAGCTTGCTTAGTATTGTGGGTAAACTGTATGCTGTGTTAATTGAAAGAGTTATGAAAGAAACTGATGGAAAAATTTGGGATGTGCAATCGGGTTTTAGAAAGGGAATGGGGTGTACAGATCAGGTCTTTTCCATGCGCATGATTGCGGAGAAGTTTTTGGCCAAAAACCAGAAAGTTTTTTGTGCATTCATGGACTTGGAAAAGGCTTATGACAGAGTGGACAGGAATGTGTTATGGCAAACACTGAACTCATATGGGTTGAGCGCTGGTTTGATACAGGCATTGAGGTCTCTTTATAGGGACTCTAGTGCTTGTGTCAGGATCAATGGGGTCTACTCGGACTGGTTTGGCATCCAAAAAGGTGTCAGACAGGGCTGTGTAGCTTCCCCTTGGCTGTTCAACCTATTTATGGACCGGTGTTTGCAAACTTTGAAAGATGAAGAATGTGGTTTAAGAATGGGCGAGTTAACCGTCAAATGCCTTTTGTATGCCGATGATCAAGTCATATTTGCGTCATCGGCGTCTGAATTGCAAATGATGGTTACATTAATGAACTGGGAATTAAAAGAAAGGGGAATGAAAGTGAACACATGTAAGATGAAAGTGATGGTTTTTGAAAGAGAAGAAAGCAAAACGGTATGTGAAATAAGAATAGAAGGAGAGTTAATTGAGCAAGTGGATGAGTTTGTGTATTTGGGATGTGTATTTAGCAGGGATGGTAGATATGATAGGGATATAGAACGACGAGTAAATGCAGGGAATAGAGTGAATGGGGCACTACACTCTATTATGGAGAACCAGAATGTGTCAAAACAGGCACGTATGGTGATTCATAATTCTGTATTAGTCCCTACTTTAATGTATGGTAGTGAAAGCTGGGTGTGGCAGAAGAAGCACGAAAGTAGAATAAATGCTGTAGAAATGCGGTCTTTAAGGAATATGCTAGGGTTGAATCTGAATGACAGGGTGAGAAATTGCGTGATAAGGGATAAATGTGGTATGCAAGATGATGTTGTGACCAGGATTAAGAAAGGAATGCTTCGGTGGTTTGGTCATGTGGAAAGAATGAATGAGGAAAGAGTGACAAAGGAAATTTATATGGCAGATGTGAACGGCCGAGTCGGGAAGGGACGCCCTAGGAAAAAGTTTATCGACCAAATTGGCGATATTTTGAAAATGGGCCACGTTAGAAGTACCCTTAACCGACGAGCATGTATGCGTAGATATATGGATGTGAAGGAGGCGAAAGAGGTGTGTCAGGATCGTGCCAAATGGAAGTCCGTAGTCTCTGCCTACCCCTCTGGGTGACAGGCGTGAGTGTTTATGTATATGTTATGTACATGAAAACATTTTGAAGCAACATGGTAGCGATCTCCTCATTCCCCGGGGTTCTTATCAATCATGATTATCCTTAGTGAACAAGTTTTGCTAAATAATTTTTTTTAACTTTGTAGTAGATAAGTCCCGCAAGGCGATGTTAGGACCTGGTAAGATGTGCTTTGTGGCATTCCGTGGTGGGGGGCGTAATGTTCAGCAGCGGGCTTGTGACGGGTTTTAAAGATGATAACGATGTAGTCCCTCATATTTTCTGGCACTTTTTGTGAAAGCCTATGCATGGTCCGATGAAGGAATTACTGAATCTTTGGAGTTGAGTAACTGGTATAATGGCATACCTAGCCTGTGCTTGTGTCTTATGAAGCTCAAGGTCACTCAGCAGAAATGAAAATGAACCGGAGGGATCGTCAACTGATAGGGAAGAAAGGTTCTTGGATGGTAAGCTCGTACCGGTAAGACAAGTATCGAGTGGTAAGTTATTAGATGGAGCTACGTCTCGGTAGAAGACGAATGAATTCGATGGATGGCAGTTCAAGACCGTTCTTTGTAGTACTCCTTATAAAGGGTAGTAATGTTGATGACCTTGGGGCTCTTGAGGATTTTTAATTTCGTAAATAAAGTTCTCGAAACAGATAATTTATCGTCACCGCTACTACCTAGCAAGTGGATTAGCAATCGGACCTCTTACAATCCTAATTATTTATAATTAGCTTTACCTAACTAGGTTTGCTCTCGCTTAATAACTTTTTATATTTAAAAAAATTAACGAGTTTCGTTTCGTTTCGTATTCGTGGTACAACATAAAGATAGATGCGGTATGGCTAGTCTACCACGTAAATCGACATGTATTATGCACGTAAATTATTTCTTATAATTTTAGCTATGCTTTAAGATACAATTTGTATGAAAGCTCTGAATAGGAACTTAGCGGTTGATGAAAACATTCTTGTTTCCAAGTGAGAAGGAGTTTATTAACTAATCGGTCAGTAACAACTCGATCCTAATAATTTGGAGTAGTTTAGTTTGTTGAAACTTTTAAACAAAATAAGTCTAACTTTAATACATCAAAGTATTTTTCCATTCACTCTTTACTTAACAATTTTTGATATCATTCACCATCACCACCATCATTACAACTCTTTACAAGTCCACTGCTGAACATTGGCCTCCCGTAAGGATAATGATTTCTTATGTTTAAGCGAACACTAGATATTGAATTAAGTTTTTACGGGTTTTATCGCAAGTTACTGACTTAACAGTTTCCTTAGTTTCCTTTCGGTTTTCTTTAAAAGGAATATAAAATAAGTTAATAAACGCGATTAAATCCGTAAATCTATCTCCCCTAAGGATTTTTAATAAAACTGATGTCGGCGACAAGACCCCATCTGCGCTCCTGGGTGCACATAGTTGTATGGAAAACTAACTGATGACGAACTATGTTTTATGAATAATTTATAGGACTATTACATTATAATATTCTTTTCTAATTAGTAGAGTAAGGAAAATTATAAAGTATTAGGACATATCAAGTTGGTTCTTGATCATATAAAAGGAAATTTTTAAGCAAAATTTTGTATACTTAAGTAACTCGAAAAATGAAAATTTTTGTTTATCGCTTGGAAACTATTAGGTAATTAATTAATTATTAAAATAACTAATTTAAGGCTTAAATGTAAGACATTATGTACAATAAGAATCAAGTAGATCGGACATCTATCTTGAAAGATATAAGGTAAAACATAATATAGAGATTTAGCAATTTTTTCAGGTTTTTGTTCTAGGAATTTTTATGTCGAGGAATTTATAGCTTATATTATTGTTTTGTATTATAGAATAAGATTTTAGAAATCTAACGATATATATTGTAAGGACTGCATGAAAATTATAATAAATAAAGGCTCCAAAGGTTTCGGCTTAAAGTAAAAATGACATGCGAAGGGAGGCAAAACCGCATAAGCGTTCGTACGGTAACGCCGGCCGGTATAAAGGTCGAGCCGATTTCACGTTGCGCCCTCCTTTCTGCCAAGGAGGGTCGCGTTCGTATACGGCTTAGATATCTCTAGTCAGATCGTTAAGCCAATTCCTAAAAGGTTGAGTTTAGTGCGTAAAAGTCACCACATAACCACGCAGCCCGCTTTCCGGAGGGTTGCCCATATTTGCTTCGGGCGCAAAAAAAGGCTTAAGCACAGTCGCAACACAGCCGTCAAAGAGGCAACAACAGGAAGGAAAAGGGAAGCCAAAACCTGCGGAACAAGAAGCTACCTAGGAAAAGTGTTTAATTTTGCCTCCTCCCGGCTGCTTGTCTCTCTCTCGAGGTCCCAGTAGGGTCGTACTACTACATAAGCATTCAGGAGTTCGTGGGACGTGCGTCATCAGCAATTAGTAAGGAGCGTACGTCACCCAAGTGGGAGATTGTCCCAGGGCGACTGTGCGGGCACTGGACGTATCCCTGCCGTCCGAAACAACTGAAGTTGAAGACAAATGAACTAACCATTCACCTTGTTGTAAGTGGCAACTTCAGTCCGTGGACACCTGCATTCAACTTCAAACAAAAAAGCCTACACATGCTTTTTCACCTCTTTGAACTAAGATGGAATGCCTCACAATCTGCAGTTATACTGTATGCCACAAAATACGATCCTTAGCCACCAGCATCTTATATAATATGATATTTATTACAATAAAAACTGAGATATACCCGGTTTACTTCTTTTGAATACCATTTGTGCTCCAGCTATGGTTCCTTAAATTAAGCATTCTTTGTCAAGTAATAACAGATGACCAGTGAAACGTACAGTCTGAATGTCCCAGCGGTGATTTCATTCAACAGAGCAGAGAGAAATTCCGTGCCATTTCCTAGGAAACATTAGGGCTTACCTCAAAATATCACATTTGTAGCCATACTATATACGATTGTGATAAATAAAACTGGGAATGCAGCAATAAAAAGATTACTTACTGTACGTATGTTGGTAGGCTATAAGAAACAAACACCGAGGATAAGGTTTCATTACTATACAGGAAGCCGTCTAGCACGACTCGCCCAGGGTTAACATCCTGATCTGTCATTTATAGTTTTAAAGATATTGTATATTTACAAAGCTAAAAATATCTCGTTACATTTTTTTATAAAACACAACGTATTCAACAACGCCGAGAAATAAAGTTAGAGATACGAGATGTCAGATACTAGTAAATAAACCGTCTGTCAGGCGTGTCGATATGGGTACGTCATTGATTTATATATTACACTAGATCAGTAATAACTGCACATATGGCCACAGCCATATGCCTAGATGACGTCAGTTCAGTGTTCGATGTGACGCCGACAGAGTTGTGCCGCTACAAAAAATGGGTAAATGTGTAGAAAAGAATGCTATTCAAGGTCACAAAAACGTAATAAATAAAGCGGAATCACTTTCAACACATAATTTTTAGTTCTTGTTTTCATATAAACGCAAAAAATCTCAAATAATTAAATAAAATTATCGAATATTGCCATTTAGGTTCAATGTTGCCACTTTTCCGCATTTGTAATTATCCTACGTTAATGTGAGACTATATAATTAATGGAGTAAGTTAATTTGTTACCTCTAATTTTAAATATTTTGAAAATTATAATAAAACTACGTAAAACGTACTTTCATACAAAATAATTAATTATTCTTATTTTAGTTTATTCATGAATTATCAAATATATAAATATATTATTGAATATATTTTATTACCTATTTTATATTAATAATTTTATATTAATTATAATTTCATATAAATTTTATATTAATTATGTTTTATTACTTATTTTATGTTGTTTGATTTATTAGTACAATAAACATACTTATAAAAATATGTTTTATTTCATTGTTACGTTAACTACTATTCATCTCATAAGCTTTGTATCCTTTTTTTCTAAGGGGACGCAATAAAGATTTTAGAATAAAATATACTTTTTTAACATAAAAATAATTAAGTGCAGCTTATAAAACTCATTTTATTGCGTATTTTAGGTAAAATTTCATATAGTAAGCCACACCAACCCGCTATTGCATGTTCGTGTGTCTATCTTTATCTAATCTTAGCGACGATATTGTTTTCGCAACTTGTGTAAGTGAGATAGATATATTGTTACGCCGCGCTCAAATCAGCGCCATCTAGTGTCAGGAACGAGAGGGCTTTGCAGAGAATGACATCGCGGATCTCTCGACCGACAGCGCCGCCCGAAGAACTAAGTTTCTAGAAAATCTATACTCGATTTCTCGGTACCTTGCGCGTGTTTGCTTGAACGTTCCGGATGTTTTGCTGATTTGAATAAATAGGTGGCGCAAGGTGCGATCGACAGAGTTTAACTCGGCGACACAAGCGAAGCTTCGGAGTGAAATTAAGTGAATTAGTGTGTTTAATTATTAGTGTTTTTTTAACTTTAATTTGTATAAAGTAAATTAAAGGTTAATTTAGGTAATTTTATCGGCAATTTTTATTGTCACGAACCTCAAGCTCGTAACAATTGGTGTCAGAAGTGGGATAAAATAATGCCGATTTTACCTAAGGAGGAAACGGAGGGTGTCCGTACCCGAAGTCAACGCCAGCAGGAGACGGACCAACGAAGATTTGGTGGTGCAACGCCGCAGACGTCGGAGGGCCAGCGGCCGGCGACGGATGCCGGTCCGTCCGTAGCTCCTGCATCTGCATCACCTGATTTAGGCGCCCTGATGGTGATGCTGCAGGAGCAGGCTCGCCGACAGGAGGAGCAGGCTCGCCAGCAGGCGGAACAGGTCCGTCAGTTGAAAGAGCAGCTGCAGAACGGACGGGAGGAGCAGGCTCGCCAGCAGGCGGAACAGGTCCGTCAGTTGAAAGAGCAGCTGCAGAGCGGACAGGAGGAACAGGCCCGTCAGCAGGCGGAACAGGCTCGTCGGTCGGAAGAACAGATGCTCCTCATTAAGGACCTTCACGCTACCTTTGGGAAAGAGATAAGGAAGGTGAAGGATAGGGTTGCTCAACACGACAACCGTCTGTCGGAAGCTGAAACCCGAATCGAAGAACATGAAACCCGAATCAACCATGTGAACAATCGGGTTGACAACGTGATGGCTGACGTGAAGAAAACGCTGAACGAACTCAAACTTGGGGATGGAACTACAGCTCCCGTAGTAGCTTCAGCACCTTCGCTACGTGGGTTCAAGGTGCCACCGTTCGACGGGACCTCTTCCTGGTCAGCCTACAAAATCCAGTTCGAGGTTGTTATGAAGGCGAACGGCTGGAATAAAAGTCAGGCCATGACTGCTCTCACACTAGGCCTGCGCAACCAGGCCTTAACAGTTCTGGAAGCTCTCGGTGAGGAAGTGACTTATGAGCAACTCCTTGAGGCATTGGAGGCGAGATATGGCGACGCTCACCTGGAACACGTCTTTCGTGCGCAGCTTAAAGATTGCATGCAGCGCATCAACGAAAACCTGCAGCAGTGGGCTCTAGAGGTGGAGAAGCTGGTGCGAAAAGCATACCGGTCTGTACCTGCGCTCATTGAAGGGAACCTGGTGCAGACATTCATCGACGGCATCCGCGACCTGGAAGTCAGAGCTGCTGTGAGGCTCGGGCACCGCGAGACGCTTAAGGACGCCTTGGCCCATGCACTGGAGGTAGAAGCCGTGCGGCAGGATCATCGTTCCCGTCGCTTCAGGGAGGTTGCAGCAGTTACGGTTCGCGACCACAACAGAGGATACAGCCCTAGGTGCTATGGCTGTGGGGAAAAGGGCCATCTTCGATCTAGCTGCCCTAAGCGAACCGTGGAAAGGAGAGTTGATCGATCTCGAGAGGGTAGTGCAGCTAACGGCACTGCCTGGCGGCGACAGGATCATCGTTCACCTCACGCTAGGGAGGTTACAGCTGTTACGGTTCGCGACCACAATGAAAGATACAGCCCTAGGTGCTATGGCTGTGGGGAAAGGGGCCATCTTCGGTCCAGCTGCCCTAAGCACACCCTAGGAAGGGAGGGTGAACGGTCTCAGAAAGGAAGTGCGGCTAACAGCACCGCCCAGCAGCAGCAGGAATACGACTTTCCTATTAGACACTGCAGCGGGGAATCTCACGGCAACGCAGATGCATTGTCAAAAAGACCTTTTCCTGAAGATTGCAACCATTGTAGTAGGCAAGAGAGTAAGGAAGTGGTATCCGTGAGGATGCTCAGGACAGACCACCTTAGCAACGGGTGGAGGGACAGCCTACGTCATGCACAGCAGGAAGATCCAGACATCAAGCCGATTCTGGGATGGATGGAGGCCCGTGCTACCAAGCCTAAGTGGAGGGACGTCTCAGCGATGAGTTCAACCACGAAAAGCTATTGGGCCCAATGGGACAGCTTGCTGCTTCAGGATGGAGTCCTGTGCCGTAAATGGGACAATGGTCGAGGAGACAGCTGTCGTTTACAAATGGTTGTCCCTAAAGCTAAAGTGCCGAATGTTTTACAGCTGTGCCATAATGGTCGTTCAAGAGTCCATCTGGGAGTTAAACGAACTCTACTGAAGGTCCGAGAACAGTTTTACTGGGTCCATTATCGTGACGATGTGGAGGATTGGTGTCGTACATGTACAAGTTGTGCGGCTGCGAGGGGACCTCGGACACGGAGTAGAGGAGCATCGAAATTGTACAATGTTGGTGCACCACGGGATAGGACATCCCTTGACATTGCGGAGCCGTTACAGAAAGGCGCAAGAGGGACTCCTAAGATCGTCCATGTGGATCGCTTGGCACGTTATTATGGGGCCGATAATGCTCGGGACGAGCATGTCTTAGGAGGGGGCAGTGTTACGCCGCGCTCAAATCAGCGCCATCTAGTGTCAGGAACGAGAGCGAGGGGGGCTTTGCAGAGAATGACATCGCGGATCTCTCGACCGACAGCGCCGCCCGAAGAACTAAGTTTCTAGAAAATCTATACTCGATTTCTCGGTACCTTGCGCGTGTTTACTTGAACATTCCGAATGTTTTGCTGATTTGAATAAATAGGTGGCGCAAGATGCGATCGAGACAGAGTTGAACTCAGCGACACAAGCGACGCTTTGGAGCGAAATTAAGTGAATTAGTGTGTTTAATTATTAGTGTTTTAACTTTAATTTTTGTAAAGTAAATTAAAGTGTTAATTTAGGTAATTTTATCGGCAATTTTTATTGTCACGAACCTCAAGCTCGTAACAATATGTTTATTTAAAATTGTTATTAGTTTCAAAGCTACGTCGTCGCGTTTGGATAGTGGTTACACTTTTTTCGACGCGTGGTAATGTGGTTTGCTCCTCTAGTGTTGTATAACTCAATGGGGTACGTAATGGGGAAGTCGGTATTCTTAAAATAAAATGAAACTAAAAAAATATCTTGAAAGATATGTTTTGCCCATTAATCATAAAGTACTCAGTGACAACCAGGAACAGAGTCGAAGGTACGAGTTGTCAGATACAGAGATAATCCTGGCTCTTGGATCCTGGATAAAAGTCATTTTCTTTGCGGTGAATAAGTAAGGAGGTCACTGTTAATTTTTCGAGATGATTTTTTAGTAAAGCTAATGCATATTAAATTCTGACGGTGACTAATTTCTGTCTTCAAAGTCATCTGATGAAGTTGGTTATATATACACTTGCCACCAAGCAGCAGCAACACGTGCACCGATTTGTTCTAGTCCAAAGAGCATAGACGGTCAGCACACAGGATGTGAAATATTGACGGCGCATTTTTAGTCTTGTTTGTATAAGCCACAAGCCATCAAGTAAACTTTAATATCCTTTCTCACTTCAATTGGTATACAAAATTCTTAAGCCAAAACTATAAAAAGCTATAAAAAGTCGCCATAGGGCTGGATCAAGGAAGTTTAACCTCTTTTTCGTCTAGAGCTCCAACTGGTTGGTGAAAACCTTCATATTACTGGTCCACGGTCTTGACAAGTTAGGGTTTAATTAAATGTGTCTTTATTTCTTGTGACATCAAAATCTTGTTATTATTTACAAACACGTAATATTCCTAAAGGAAAAAACAATTTTAAAAATACAGGTATCTTAGATGAGCAAATTACATGAACTGTCATCCGTAATTACGAAAAATATTACAAATTTCAGGCAAAGTTTTGTGTAACGAAAATTAACCACGAAGTAGGCTCGTAAACTTTTACAATAGCTGCTGCTATCGGAGATGCTGAAATCTTAATACATTATTATGATTATGCTGAACAATATATGGACTTAAATGAATATTTCTTTATCATATCATTTCACATTACACCCGTGTTTGTATATCAAGAGACTTTTCATTCTTGCCACTTGCAAAGACATGCCATCTACATTTAAGTAACATTTACGTAGCGGCATTTGGCATCGTATCTACATTTCGGTATCAATGGGTGTCAAATATTCAGGTTTTAAACATTGTGCTCTTTGTCAGCATTATTCTCTAAAAGAATCTTAGTCTTATATAAACATAAGCATTAAAAATAAATACCATAGTATATAGTACTAGTAGTAGAGTAGTAGTACTAGTACCTTTTATGTACTTTGTATATGGTATGGAATGGTTTTACATTGAAATACGTACTAAATAGATTTTTGTAACCGTACACTTACGTAATAAATAAAACAGTTCCCACAGAAATGAAACAATGTCTTAACTCACGTTTGTGTTGTTAGCGTATGCAAACGCGACAAACAATGTTTTATAAAGTACCTATTGCTAGCCAAGTTACAGAAACTATCTTTCTAACCCGAAAAATATTTGGAGAATTCACTAAATCTAGATTCAATGTGCATTTTATAATGCCTTAGGTTTGTGCATATTCGTATATTATTTCTTTTAATGAATATATAACTTATACCTATAAGAAATCCGTTTGGGAAGGCACTTTACCCTCTTACCGGCTTCTGATGACAAATAGCAGTGCCTGCTCTGCTGTGTTTCAGGCAAAAGTGTATGCAGAGTCAGTAGCCAGTACAGTTACAGGCTGTGAGCATTCCATGCAAGTCCTCAGGGGTGATAACGAACTTGTAGCCTCGTTTGTTGACAAAGGTTGCAGGTGTCCAGTGTAGTGGCGCTTACCATCAGATGAGCTATAAGTACGTTTGCACTTCAGTTTTATATTTAAAAAAATCGTATATCTCTTATTATATTTTAATTTTTCAGAGATTTTCACGTTATTTAAAAAGGTCGAAAAATCACAGTCTCAAGCCCCTTTGAAGTTTGATGTTTGTAGCATTCTTAATTGCTAAATGCGTTTAATGGGAAGCTGTACTCATTTTAAAAGATCTATCTGATGCGAGCGATGGAGAAAATTTTTCACAACCTGTCTACACGGGGTAGTAATTAAATAGAAAAGAGAAATATATTTAAATATCAGTTTTTCTCACTTAGAGTCTAGATTATTTTCAACTTAGAGATCTAAGATGGAATGCCTTCGAACCTTCAACTATTATTGCTCTATTGAGGCTCTATTTTTCGTATTCGTAAAAATATCCACTAACACTTATCTTCCCGTGGGTGCCGTAAGAGGCGACAGAGGGAAACAGATCAGGAGATGGGCAGCGTCTTCCCAATAACGGCTAAAAATAAAAATTTGTTTGTTGCGATAAAATCCGTAAATAATAGATTTATTCAATGAGTATTGTTCGCGTAAATTTAGGAAATCATTATAGAAAATTTGTGGTCACCTGCCTGCTTATCAAGAGTGGCAAATATGGCAATATTTCCCTTTTTTTCACATATCCCTCTGAGGATGTGTATGGGGGACGCAAATGTACAGCAGTGGAATTTAATACGTTGTGACGTTATCCTTTAGTTCAGATCCCGCAAAGACCTGCTATTTGGTGGCGAAAAAAGAGGAAGCGGTTTATATTTTCCAAGATGGCCTCTAGAAAGAAAATAAATCTTACCACCTAGTAAAACTACCAAGGCTTATTAACATAATATGTACTTATATTTTAATTGCTGAAACCCGTTGTAGCCAAGGAGTGGCTTAAACAGCTTACCTTTTAAATTTAAATTACTAATCGTAACTTGTCCCGTAAAATTTGCACCTGAAACAAAAAAAAAAAATAATTCGTAAGTCACGTAAAATACTGTTACGGGGTAGTAAGTAATCTGTTGATAGACAACCTATTTCTGGTATTTATGTAAAATTTATTAAATAGGAAAGTCAACTGCAATGATTAAAGTCAAATGTTTAAATGTAGTGAAAATTTAGATATAAAGTAAACTAAGAGACCTTTTAAGAATATAAGAATCCTCACATTACATCACACCTGAGGACTAAAATGAAATGCCTCGTTTCCAGTAAAAAGGGTCTCCATCTCTGTACACTCACTATACGAAACATAGCAGCGTGCCATTTCAAGCTCGTATTCTGTAAAAAAAACAACTGCAACAATTGTGGGAGACCTAAAACAAAAATATTTTTCAGGAGGCAGTAGAAAAATATTCTGATTTACTGTCTATTGTCAATCCTATGAAAAATATTTTATAGCGAAAAATATTTAGGAATTAGCATTTAAGGTAAGTAAAGGAAATCTCAAAAAGAATACGTAAAAAATAAAAATGTTTTTTTACTGCTTACAGCTTTCGCTACAGTTTTGAACACGCTGCGTTACAACAACGTGGGCTAAAACAAGTGAAATGCATTCTATTTTAAACTTTAACATTCTTGTAGTCCCTTGTGTTTTCTCAGTGAAAATGTGTAAGCAATGCTTAAAATTTTAAGATTAATCTCAATCGAACAAAATTTTCAGGAATATTTTTACAAGTAAAACATAATAATTTATTTTACGGATATCAACGCGCATAACGTTGTTACAGTACCGAGTACTTTACGTTAGTTACTTAAACTTAAGCTTAAACCAACGTAATTTAATTGGTCCTCAGTCTACTCGCATTGACGGAGTAAGAATATTCGCTATCTCATATCATCTCAAGGGAGTCGTGAAAGGCGACAGAGGGATACGAACTAGGAGTTTGGCTGCAGAGTCCTCGCAATAACAACCAGAAAACAAAGCTGCGGCTGCCCACTTGCCTGCTGCATCTCACAGCTGTAGCAAGGGGCGGCAGAGAGAAGTGAATAGGCGTTGAGCAGTAGCAAATTTCTTTATTAGAACAAAATAACAAAATAACTGCCATGCGTGGCAACCGATTAATGGCAATGGCAATATTTCTTACCACTTGACTTTGGTTGACTATAATAAATAAATGATAATAATAATTAATTTTAACTGATGATAGAGACTAGGTTTTCTCGTCGCCCATACCGCAAAGCTAGAAGACAATGGTCTTCAGCCAGTGCGTTCTGCCCATAATTACTTATGGTGCCAAAACGTGGACGCTGACGATACGGCTACTCCAAAAGCTTAAAGTTGCTCAGAGAGTGATGGAAAGAGCCATGCTCGGAGTTTCTCTGGTAGATAAAATTCAAAATGCAGAAATCCGTCGGAGATATATGACAAGATTACTGACAAAGCCTTTCCTGTTTGTAAACTGAATTAGCAATGGGCTGGTCATGCCTGTCGCAGAGGTGACAATCGGTGGAGTAGACGTGTTGTAGAGTGGAGACCGCGTCTAGACAAACGTAGTGTGGGACGCCTCCTGACCAGATAGAGCGATGATCTGCGCAAGGTGGCTGTTAGAAACTGAATGCGTGTATCCGAAGATCGGGGTCAGTGCCTCGCCTTGACGAGATCTATGTCCAGCAGTAGACTGCCGCAAGCTGATGATGATGATGATAGAGAAAGGAAATGTAAAATAAAAACTACTTTTAAAGTATTTAAAATCTTTATTGAATAAAAATATAGTATCCATTTAGTTAAATTAAACTTTTTCTTAAATAAAACAACGCATGTTCTGTACAAATTTCTCTAAAATAAGTGGCAACAATTACAGTTTTCCACGCAAAGTTAACGCCATCTTAGTTTTGTTATTTACACAAACAACTCTGATACATTGGTTTAGTAAAAGCTTAAATTTCAGTTGCGACAAATTGCTTTTGTTTTATTCCGGCATGTCTCACCACAAAAGAAGTAAGTATTACTTTAAGACTATTTGGGTTTTATTTGTCTCAGAATATTTTTTATAACATTTTAGAGTGAAACACCCACGGTACGATATGGGTTAGCGGATATTATTACACCTTCACTATACGCCGGTAGCGAAAATACACGAAAGAGCTGACAGAGGAAAATAAACCAGTAGGTAGGCGGCACCGCCTTCCTAATAATAACTAAAAAATACACGAAAGAGCTGACAGAGGAAAATAAACCAGTAGGTAGGCGGCACCGCCTTCCTAATAATAACTAAAAAATACACGAAAGAGCTGACAGAGGAAAATAAACCAGTAGGTAGGCGGCACCGCCTTCCTAATAATAACTAAAAAATACACGAAAGAGCTGACAGAGGAAAATAAACCAGTAGGTAGGCGGCACCGCCTTCCTAATAATAACTAAAAAATACACGAAAGAGCTGACAGAGGAAAATAAACCAGTAGGTAGGCGGCACCGCCTTCCTAATAATAACTAAAAAATACACGAAAGAGCTGACAGAGGAAAATAAACCAGTAGGTAGGCGGCACCGCCTTCCTAATAATAACTAAAAAATACACGAAAGAGCTGACAGAGGAAAATAAACCAGTAGGTAGGCGGCACCGCCTTCCTAATAATAACTAAAAAATACACGAAAGAGCTGACAGAGGAAAATAAACCAGTAGGTAGGCGGCACCGCCTTCCTAATAATAACTAAAAAATACACGAAAGAGCTGACAGAGGAAAATAAACCAGTAGGTAGGCGGCACCGCCTTCCTAATAATAACTAAAAAATACACGAAAGAGCTGACAGAGGAAAATAAACCAGTAGGTAGGCGGCACCGCCTTCCTAATAATAACTAAAAAATACACGAAAGAGCTGACAGAGGAAAATAAACCAGTAGGTAGGCGGCACCGCCTTCCTAATAATAACTAAAAAATACACGAAAGAGCTGACAGAGGAAAATAAACCAGTAGGTAGGCGGCACCGCCTTCCTAATAATAACTAAAAAATACACGAAAGAGCTGACAGAGGAAAATAAACCAGTAGGTAGGCGGCACCGCCTTCCTAATAATAACTAAAAAATACACGAAAGAGCTGACAGAGGAAAATAAACCAGTAGGTAGGCGGCACCGCCTTCCTAATAATAACTAAAAAATACACGAAAGAGCTGACAGAGGAAAATAAACCAGTAGGTAGGCGGCACCGCCTTCCTAATAATAACTAAAAAATACACGAAAGAGCTGACAGAGGAAAATAAACCAGTAGGTAGGCGGCACCGCCTTCCTAATAATAACTAAAAAATACACGAAAGAGCTGACAGAGGAAAATAAACCAGTAGGTAGGCGGCACCGCCTTCCTAATAATAACTAAAAAATACACGAAAGAGCTGACAGAGGAAAATAAACCAGTAGGTAGGCGGCACCGCCTTCCTAATAATAACTAAAAAATACACGAAAGAGCTGACAGAGGAAAATAAACCAGTAGGTAGGCGGCACCGCCTTCCTAATAATAACTAAAAAATACACGAAAGAGCTGACAGAGGAAAATAAACCAGTAGGTAGGCGGCACCGCCTTCCTAAAAATAACTAAAAAATACACGAAAGAGCTGACAGAGGAAAATAAACCAGTAGGTAGGCGGCACCGCCTTCCTAATAATAACTAAAAAATACACGAAAGAGCTGACAGAGGAAAATAAACCAGTAGGTAGGCGGCACCGCCTTCCTAATAATAACTAAAAAATACACGAAAGAGCTGACAGAGGAAAATAAACCAGTAGGTAGGCGGCACCGCCTTCCTAATAATAACTAAAAAATACACGAAAGAGCTGACAGAGGAAAATAAACCAGTAGGTAGGCGGCACCGCCTTCCTAATAATAACTAAAAAATACACGAAAGAGCTGACAGAGGATAATAAACCAGTAGGTAGGCGGCACCGCCTTCCTAATAATAACTAAAAAATACACGAAAGAGCTGACAGAGGAAAATAAACCAGTAGGTAGGCGGCACCGCCTTCCTAATAATAACTAAAAAATACACGAAAGAGCTGACAGAGGAAAATAAACCAGTAGGTAGGCGGCACCGCCTTCCTAATAATAACTAAAAAATACACGAAAGAGCTGACAGAGGAAAATAAACCAGTAGGTAGGCGGCACCGCCTTCCTAATAATAACTAAAAAATACACGAAAGAGCTGACAGAGGAAAATAAACCAGTAGGTAGGCGGCACCGCCTTCCTAATAATAACTAAAAAATACACGAAAGAGCTGACAGAGGAAAATAAACCAGTAGGTAGGCGGCACCGCCTTCCTAATAATAACTAAAAAATACACGAAAGAGCTGACAGAGGAAAATAAACCAGTAGGTAGGCGGCACCGCCTTCCTAATAATAACTAAAAAATACACGAAAGAGCTGACAGAGGAAAATAAACCAGTAGGTAGGCGGCACCGCCTTCCTAATAATAACTAAAAAATACACGAAAGAGCTGACAGAGGAAAATAAACCAGTAGGTAGGCGGCACCGCCTTCCTAATAATAACTAAAAAATACACGAAAGAGCTGACAGAGGAAAATAAACCAGTAGGTAGGCGGCACCGCCTTCCTAATAATAACTAAAAAATACACGAAAGAGCTGACAGAGGAAAATAAACCAGTAGGTAGGCGGCACCGCCTTCCTAATAATAACTAAAAAATACACGAAAGAGCTGACAGAGGAAAATAAACCAGTAGGTAGGCGGCACCGCCTTCCTAATAATAACTAAAAAATACACGAAAGAGCTGACAGAGGAAAATAAACCAGTAGGTAGGCGGCACCGCCTTCCTAATAATAACTAAAAAATACACGAAAGAGCTGACAGAGGAAAATAAACCAGTAGGTAGGCGGCACCGCCTTCCTAATAATAACTAAAAAATACACGAAAGAGCTGACAGAGGAAAATAAACCAGTAGGTAGGCGGCACCGCCTTCCTAATAATAACTAAAAAATACACGAAAGAGCTGACAGAGGAAAATAAACCAGTAGGTAGGCGGCACCGCCTTCCTAATAATAACTAAAAAATACACGAAAGAGCTGACAGAGGAAAATAAACCAGTAGGTAGGCGGCACCGCCTTCCTAATAATAACTAAAAAATACACGAAAGAGCTGACAGAGGAAAATAAACCAGTAGGTAGGCGGCACCGCCTTCCTAATAATAACTAAAAAATACACGAAAGAGCTGACAGAGGAAAATAAACCAGTAGGTAGGCGGCACCGCCTTCCTAATAATAACTAAAAAATACACGAAAGAGCTGACAGAGGAAAATAAACCAGTAGGTAGGCGGCACCGCCTTCCTAATAATAACTAAAAAATACACGAAAGAGCTGACAGAGGAAAATAAACCAGTAGGTAGGCGGCACCGCCTTCCTAATAATAACTAAAAAATACACGAAAGAGCTGACAGAGGAAAATAAACCAGTAGGTAGGCGGCACCGCCTTCCTAATAATAACTAAAAAATACACGAAAGAGCTGACAGAGGAAAATAAACCAGTAGGTAGGCGGCACCGCCTTCCTAATAATAACTAAAAAATACACGAAAGAGCTGACAGAGGAAAATAAACCAGTAGGTAGGCGGCACCGCCTTCCTAATAATAACTAAAAAATACACGAAAGAGCTGACAGAGGAAAATAAACCAGTAGGTAGGCGGCACCGCCTTCCTAATAATAACTAAAAAATACACGAAAGAGCTGACAGAGGAAAATAAACCAGTAGGTAGGCGGCACCGCCTTCCTAATAATAACTAAAAAATACACGAAAGAGCTGACAGAGGAAAATAAACCAGTAGGTAGGCGGCACCGCCTTCCTAATAATAACTAAAAAATACACGAAAGAGCTGACAGAGGAAAATAAACCAGTAGGTAGGCGGCACCGCCTTCCTAATAATAACTAAAAAATACACGAAAGAGCTGACAGAGGAAAATAAACCAGTAGGTAGGCGGCACCGCCTTCCTAATAATAACTAAAAAATACACGAAAGAGCTGACAGAGGAAAATAAACCAGTAGGTAGGCGGCACCGCCTTCCTAATAATAACTAAAAAATACACGAAAGAGCTGACAGAGGAAAATAAACCAGTAGGTAGGCGGCACCGCCTTCCTAATAATAACTAAAAAATACACGAAAGAGCTGACAGAGGAAAATAAACCAGTAGGTAGGCGGCACCGCCTTCCTAATAATAACTAAAAAATACACGAAAGAGCTGACAGAGGAAAATAAACCAGTAGGTAGGCGGCACCGCCTTCCTAATAATAACTAAAAAATACACGAAAGAGCTGACAGAGGAAAATAAACCAGTAGGTAGGCGGCACCGCCTTCCTAATAATAACTAAAAAATACACGAAAGAGCTGACAGAGGAAAATAAACCAGTAGGTAGGCGGCACCGCCTTCCTAATAATAACTAAAAAATACACGAAAGAGCTGACAGAGGAAAATAAACCAGTAGGTAGGCGGCACCGCCTTCCTAATAATAACTAAAAAATACACGAAAGAGCTGACAGAGGAAAATAAACCAGTAGGTAGGCGGCACCGCCTTCCTAATAATAACTAAAAAATACACGAAAGAGCTGACAGAGGAAAATAAACCAGTAGGTAGGCGGCACCGCCTTCCTAATAATAACTAAAAAATACACGAAAGAGCTGACAGAGGAAAATAAACCAGTAGGTAGGCGGCACCGCCTTCCTAATAATAACTAAAAAATACACGAAAGAGCTGACAGAGGAAAATAAACCAGTAGGTAGGCGGCACCGCCTTCCTAATAATAACTAAAAAATACACGAAAGAGCTGACAGAGGAAAATAAACCAGTAGGTAGGCGGCACCGCCTTCCTAATAATAACTAAAAAATACACGAAAGAGCTGACAGAGGAAAATAAACCAGTAGGTAGGCGGCACCGCCTTCCTAATAATAACTAAAAAATACACGAAAGAGCTGACAGAGGAAAATAAACCAGTAGGTAGGCGGCACCGCCTTCCTAATAATAACTAAAAAATACACGAAAGAGCTGACAGAGGAAAATAAACCAGTAGGTAGGCGGCACCGCCTTCCTAATAATAACTAAAAAATACACGAAAGAGCTGACAGAGGAAAATAAACCAGTAGGTAGGCGGCACCGCCTTCCTAATAATAACTAAAAAATACACGAAAGAGCTGACAGAGGAAAATAAACCAGTAGGTAGGCGGCACCGCCTTCCTAAAAATAACTAAAAAATACACGAAAGAGCTGACAGAGGAAAATAAACCAGTAGGTAGGCGGCACCGCCTTCCTAATAATAACTAAAAAATACCTACGGTTACCAACCCGCGTGCCCAGCATGGCAACTGGGGCAAATAACCTTCCAATAAGGCAATCTACTTTTTAATAGACCATTTTTACTGAAAAAGATGCATTCCATCTTAGTCTTTAGGGGTGACAACGCATCTGCATTTTGATCATGAGCATATATATGTTCTCTTTGGCCACAGCATCCAATTCCAATCAGGTGCACTTTAGCTTGTTTGTCACCCATATTCAATAAAAAATACTGTTATGGCAACGGTAGCATAGGAGCAAACGAGCTGACATTCCAGCCTACTACGTTCTCACCTGTAAGGACTAAGACAGAATGCCTTACTGCTTATAAGTAAAAAATTCAGTAAAGTTACAGCCTACATACGTCCCACTGCTGGGCACAGGCCTCCCCTCATTTCTGAGAGGGTTTTAGGGCAAGGAAGTGTCCGCCGCGCTGCACCAATGCGTGTGGGCGAACTTCACATGTCATCGAAATATTTTTTTTATTCCTCAGACATGCAGGTTTCCTCACGATGTTTTCCTTCACCGCCGAGCACGTAGTAAATCAGCACTTAAGGGCGCATAGTACTTCAAATGGCTTAGCAAGATTCTCTGTTATACCGAAAATACTGCAGCATTGTTTTTGAAATAAATATATGGTGAAGTCAAGGATTAATGTTAAGACGAAAACACGATTCCATAAAATTTCCTCGATAACAAAAAAATCCAAAGTTACCTCCAAACCAAACTATAAACCGCTGGCATTCAAAAAATACTTAAAATTAGATCATAAAATTTTGCATACTAACTGAACTACCTATAAAGCAGAGCTTATGTTATTTACTTTTTTTTTATTTATCATTACTTTCACCGTAAAAAGAAATTACCTAAACTATCTTCGTTTTAAACCGCCTGACACCGTCATTCACTCTAGCTCCGGCTTTTGAAGGGAAGGGTTGTGTCGCTTGTGCTCAGAACACACATTACGCAACAGGACGACGTAAAATTAAAATAGACACTTAGGTTTATAGTGTTGGCGCAATGGGAAATAAGCGTAATAAAAATAAGAAGCGTATGATAAACTTAATGAAGTATCTATCGACCTATCTACTTACAGTATTAGTGATTACAATATTATGTAGTAATTTAGCATATGACGACAGGTTTGGTGCAGTGGCTAAGTAGTCACAGGTGTTTCTTAGGGTTTCTTCTTTTACTTGGTTATAAATACCTGCAGCTACTTTAAAATTTAAATGTTTAGTTTTAAATGAAGTTCAGAATATTTCCTCCATTTTTTTATATATTCCACAAAATCTTCACTGCGGCACAGTCACGACTGCCTGCATGCCGAGCGCATGCCGAGATCGAGGCGCGTAGGCATATCTCCCGCTTCGTCCGTTTGTATGAAGTTGGAATATTGTATAGATAAAATTACCGTGATTGTACTGAAGTTCTGTAGGCATTGGCTTGGTGTAGTGTTGCCAGGCGTCCGGATAAAGCCGGACACAGTCAGGCTTTTTGATTGCGTTTCTGGCCAAATTAGAAGGTGTCCGGCCTGTCCGGCTTTTGTCAAGCTTTTTTATATTTGACCATTTTTTACATTTTGCAAGTACTTAAATACATTTTAACAGTGGTAGAGCCACGCGGCAGCTTCGCTGTTGCAAGTATGGCCGGCTCAAGCCGGGGTGGTACCACGACCTCACAGAATACCGGCGTGAAGTGGAAGCTCTGCTTCCGCGTTTCGTCTGGTGAGTGCAGGTGGCCGGAGGCCCAAATCCCCCCCCCCCCATCTACATGGTAGCGGAATTAAATAATAATAGACTACCCCAGGAGGGTACCAGTACCCCTGGAGAATCCCTCGCTGAGCATCCACGACCATGTTTCTCCACTTCTGAGCGTGGGTGCTCAGGCTGCCCCGCGTATTCTGGGGGAGGCAAAATTCCGCTCAAGACTACAACTGCTCGGGGCAAACGGAGCAACAAGACCAAGGCAACCCCTGCCACGCTGTCCGTGAATTTCTGCAATATCAGGGGACTTCACTCTAACCTAAACGCCGTCCACTACCATCGCGAGACGGCGAGGCCGGCTCTGCTCTTTCTGACCGACACGCAGGTGTCCTCTCCGGCTGATGTCTCGTATCTCTCCTACCCGGGGTACAAACGGGAACACTCCTTTGTGCCTCGGGCTGGAGTTTGCGTTTACGTCAGAGAGGACATCTGTTCTCGACGCCTCGGCAGACTTGAAGGTTCGGACCTGTCCATCCTTTGGCTACGCGTAGACAGCGACAACGCGTCTACGGGTGCCTCTATAGGTCCCATAGCGGTAATGCCGAAACAGAACGACTCTTCGACCAAGTCCAAATGGCTACAGATTCGTTGCTACAGCAGATCCCCTCCGCAGAGATCGTGATCCTCGGCGACTTTAACGCCCATCACGCCGAATGGCTTCGTTCACGTTTAACCGATCATGCGGGGAGATCTGTTCATGATTTTGCCTTGGCATATGGTCTGACACAACTGGTTACTTCGCCTACGCGGATTCCATATGTGGAGGATCATGCACCTTCCCTGTTGGACCTTCTGTTGACCTCTCACCCGGACGGACATCAGATTTCCGTCGACGCCCCTTTAGGCTCCTCGGACCATTGTCTGGTCCGGAGTGTTGTGCCACTCACGCTGAAATCGCGGTTGCATTCTGCAGGCTGCCGCCGTGTTTGGCACTATAGGTCAGCCGATTGGGATGGGATGCGGTCTTTCTTTGCATCCTACCCTTGGGGGCGGGTTTGCTTCTCCCCGGATGATCCCAACGTTGTTGCGGATTATGTTACTGATGTGGTACTTCAGGGTATGGAACTTTTTATTCCTTCCTCATTGGTGCCCATTGGAGGCAAATCTCAGCCATGGTTTGGTCGCTCCTGTAAAATAGCTTATAGCAAGCAGGAGTGCTACCAAGCCTGGGTTGATGCATCAGTGTCCCGGGATGTAAACACCGGCGCTCTAAAAAAGAAGTATAATTCCGCCTCTAGGTCCTTCAAAAGAGTCATTGCCAAGGCAAAGTCAGAGCACATAGGCAGAATTGGCGAGAAACTAGTTCGCCTTCCTTCTGGAACCCGTGCGTTCAGATCTCTCGCCAAGGCTGTCCAGGGGAATTTCTGTCAGCCATCTCTTCCATCTCTGCACAGGGAGGACGACCCACTGGCCCATACTGCAACGGAGAAAGCGGATCTTCTAGGCTCTTTCTTTGCGTCTAACTCGACTCTCGATGACGGGGAGAGTACGCCGCCGATCATCCCGCGGTGTGAGTGCTCCATGCCGGAAGTGCAGTTCACACAGCGCTCGGTTCGCAAAGCACTCCTCTCCTTGGACATCCACAAGTCGAGTGGGCCTGACGGAATCCCCCCAAATGTGCTGAGGACGTGTGCTCCAGAGTTGGCACCGGTTTTAACGCGTCTTTTCCGGTACTCTAACTCCCTAGGCGTAGTCCCAAAATCATGGAAGACGGCTTTCGTCCACCCGATCCCTAAAAAAGACGACCGCTCAGACCCGTCCAACTACCGGCCAATCGCCATCACCTCCTTGTTCTCCAAAACAATGGAGTCCATTTTAAACTGCCAGCTCATGAGGTACCTTGAGGATCACCAGCTGATTAGTGACCGCCAATACGGTTTTCTCCGTGGTCGGTCAGCTCGTTATCTTCTGGTCTACCTCACTCACAGATGGGCGGAGGCAGTAGAGTTCAAGGGGGAGGCATTGGCCGTTAGTTTGGACATTGCGAAGGCCTTCGATCGGGTTTGGCACAAAGCGCTTCTTTCGAAGCTCGCTTCCTATGGGCTTCCCGAGAAATTGTGCGATTGGATCACCAGCTTTCTTGCAGATCGGAGCATCAAGGTCGTTGTAGACGGTGCAAGCTCCGATTGCAAGCCTATTAATGCTGGTGTTCCACAGGGCTGCGTGCTGTCGCAAACGCTCTTTCTTCTGCATATAAATGATATGTTGCATACCCGTAACATTCATTGCTATGCGGATGACAGCACTGGTGATGCTCTTTACACCGGCCGAGCCAATATTTCTCGGGAAAACGTCTCCGAGTGCCGGGACAAACTTGTGTCTGAAGTCGAGTCTTTGCTGAACAGAGTCTCGGATTGGGGACGACTAAATCTAGTCCAGTTTAACCCCCAGAAGACACAAGTTTGCGCGTTAACCGCTAAAAAGAACCCCTTTGTCGTATCCCCTCAGCTTCAAGGCACTCCCCTTGTTGCCTCAGCCAGTATCGGAATCCTCGGCGTCGACATATCGAGTGACGTGCAGTTTCGTGGTCACTTGGAAGGGAAGGCCAAATTGGCCTCTAAAGAGCTTGGCGTGCTCAGCAGAGCGGGACAGTATTTCATGCCGGCACACCGCCTGCAACTTTACAAGGCGCAGGTTCGGCCGCACATGGAATACTGTTCCCATCTCTGGGCTGGGGCTCCCCAGTACCAGCTCCTTCCACTTGACCGCATCCAGCGCAGAGCGGCTCGAATCGTCGACGACCGAGTGCTTTCCGATCGGCTCGATTCACTGGCGCTGCGAAGAGATGTTGCATCTCTTTGCGTATTTTACCGCATCTATCACGGGGAGTGCTCTGAGGAATTGTTCGGATTAATCCCAGCCGCCAAATTTCGAGAACGCACTACACGGCAAACGTCTCGATACCATCCACACCATCTGGATGCTTGGCGGTCCACCACTGTACGTTTCACAAGGAGTTTTCTTCCACGAACAACCTCTCTGTGGAATAGTTTACCACCGGCGATTTTTCCGGACCGATACGACCTGGGGACCTTCAAGAAAAGAGCTTACTCCTTTCTAAAGGGCTGGCAACGCACCCGCAATTCTCCTGGTGTTGCGGTTGATCATGGGCGGCGGTAGTCACTTAACATCAGGTGAGCCGCATGCTCGTTTGCCCCCTCTTCTATAAAAAAAAATACATACTATTGCAACTATTGAAACTAATATTTTAATAAATATTGAATGGTTAATAATAAAGAATACTGTGTACTGATGTATCTAAAAGAAAATTTGAGTTCACGGGTGCAGATAAAAATCATTCCAGATTATCCGATAAACTTATTTTGCGAATGCCTGCTCATAACTCAAAATTTTTTAATTCCTCGTTTTGTGTCAAAGCAATTAAATTATGGAACTCGCTTCCTTTAACAATTAAGAAAGCCCAAAGCATTGAGTTTTTCAAAAAACTGGTTAAAAATTATTATTTAAATGTATTCTACTTAATATATTTCATTCTCATATCTACTATACTTGATAAAGTTTGTGTATCTATGGTATGTATACAATGTGTAGCTATAATGTGTTACAAAAATATTTATAAATATGTATATGTATAAATATGTATATTTGTGTATGATTATGTATGTATATATATGTTATATGTTATGTATAATTTTTTATCTACTTTTTATGCACACTTCTATATTTTTACGTGTAAAAGATCTCCTTCACCAAGGTTTGCCTGGAAGAGATCGCTGTTTAGCGATAAGGTAGGTGGCCTTGTACATAAATTTATCAATTTAAGTTTGTTGTTCTTTGTATTATTTTATGTGCAATAAAAAGTAACAAAAAATGGTCGAAAATATGCTGAACGTCTCATTTCGTGATTTATTTTGTTTGACATAATAATGTGAGCCACTTTAATTCACATTAATGCAGCCGCATGTACGTTGAGCAAAAAACACGTTACGATTTCAAGTTTTTTAAGAAGGAAGCAACAAACGAGTAACTAAGTAGATGCTGTGGCTCATAGAAACCAATGTTTATACGTGGAGGATATACGTTGCAATTATATTATAGTTGCAGCACGAATGGGTAGGTTTTGCCTGGGAAGGACCACGCTCACAGAATACCAGCGTAAAATAGCAGCTTGGCTGTTGTGTTTCATATGGTGAGTGTAGAAAACTAGAGACCCTTCCACTGGATACCAGGTATTCAATAGTGAGTCTTAAGGGGTGGGAACGCATTGCATTTTGATTTTTTATATTAATTTAATCTTACATTTTCATTATATTTAATTTTTCGTAGAGGATTTCCGCCAGATGGTGAGTGGACGCTGCGACCCATAGACATTTATATTTATTATCAATTAGGAATCAAAATGCAGAAATTTTTCACCTCTGAGGATTAAGATCGATTGCCTCATTTCCAGTAAAAAAAATTCCGGTTTAACGCAGTCACTTTATGAAACACAGTAGTATTAAACAGCTTTTTTACGCAGGTATTCTGTGATAGTAACGTCTTACCGTGTTAAGTTGAGTAGACCCATTCGTGATGCAACCATATTATAGCTACAAGGTGGCTCTACTACATATACAATCACATCATCCTTCTCCCTTCATAATTCCACTGCTGAACTTGCTCCTGACTCCGTAAGAAAACTTACAAAACTTGGTTCACCACCTGCATCTATCATAACGTGGTAGTGCTACCCTTTAGATATATGATGGTTGTAGTACATATAAGTCGGCTCAAACGGGATAGGATTACGTTCTCACAGAATAACAGCATAAAATAGCAGCCTAATGCTGCTGTGTTTCATATAGAGAGTGTAGGGAACCGGATAACCTTTTCACTGGAAACAAGGCATTCTACCTTTGACCTCAGGGGTGACAACGCATCCGCATTTTGAAACGTAATAAAGGATAAATGTAGATACCTATGGACCACAGCATCCACTTACCATCAGGTGGACTGTATGCTCGTATGACTCCTTTTTTATATATAAATAAACTCAATTTCCTACATATTTTACCAGATCGACACTCTAGCTTATTAGCTATCGTAGTAGGGCACCACCTATAACTTCAATTATCGAAACGGGGCTGCCACTCTAAAACTTATTTGATCTACATCATTACCGCCCCATGAAGACCACAACAGAACATAAGTATCTACTAAGGAATGCCACAAAGCACGATCCTGAACCACCGGCATCTATCAACTTAAATTTCTTATCAGATCGTCACCCCATCTAGCGGGGACCGCGTTAAAATTCGTTTGCCCATCCTACGCTGCCCCTTAAGAATTTATTTGCAGTTACTTATATTGACGTCTTTTTTATAAATGGAACAATAGGACTTGTCGACATAATAAGAGTTGTCACATCGCGCTTCTCAAATTTCTAAGTAATTTATTACTGTCGTTTTCAGCTTTTGGCCTTAATTTTTAACGAAAGTTTCTCATTCATTAACAGCGACAAGTTTAACATTCATTATTCATTACAGCCTGTCTAAAATCCACTGGAGATAACTACTGTAGTTGCCGCGCCCAGCAGACAGGCTGGCACCAGCAGTTTCTTTTTAAATTAGAGATGTTATAAGGAAGATGCAACTGTTTATCTCCTGTTTCAGTTTCCCTACGTCGCCTCTCACGACACGCATGGATTGATAATATGGGTTAGTGGGTTCTCTTATGATGTCACTAGATGGTACGTTAAACACCTTTTTTTCTTCTAGCGAACTTTGGCAGTCAGCTTAGTGAATTCCACTCTATTCTTCACAAGACGAAATAGTTCGGCGGAACTTGTGATTCCCGTCCATTGCCGGATGTCATATAACCATGAAGATAATCATAGATATCCTAGATAAGAAACTGGGATATATTACTACCGCAAGGCATTGCATTTTGGTATCTTCTCTTGATTAGTTGATATGACAGCGGTGGAATATTCTACAATAAGCCAAGCCAATGTCAGGCGCATATGTAACAACAGCGTCTTCAATGTTATTCGACGTGTCTGGTAACCACAACGACGTACGATATTTCGTACGATACAAAATGTCGTACGATTCAAGTTTTACTAAATATTTAATTTAAGTATAAAAATTAAGTGTGACTGTGTCGTGTACATGGCCGTGTTTTAAGTGAAAACGTAAAAATAGTGTCCAAATTAATTATAAACAGAAATTATATGACGCAGCAAAACGATCTCAACATGGTGGCGCTCCTCATTCCTCCGCGAGCGATAGGTTACAGTCCTCATCCAACAACGTCAAAAATTCCTTGACCCTTAGTTGTCGAGTAGTGTGATAAAATTTTGGATGTAGATAATAGATATGTAGCTGCAATACCAAAGTTTATTCCCCGTTTTTGTTATTATCAGTTATCTGAATTGTCTCCAACTATGCTATGGAAGCAAATAAGACGTATTCTACGTTAAAAAGGTTGGGCAAAGAAAGTCCATTCTGTTTGACACTGCACTCTACTTGATATAATCCTAAGAGTACGATACGACATTTGAATCATACGAAAAATGAAATTTCTATACGTGAATACCTATAAAGGCAAAATACATGTAGGTAAAAGTCAGAACCAAATATTCACTAACAACGTGCTACTGACACAAATAATGTCGTGTATCGCGCTGTATAACGTCAACAAATCATGTTATATACGGGATGTTGACATCAGAAAAACCAATTAAGGAACATCATTATACTAGTATGTCTATCGTCACAACGTAGTTTGTATTTGGCAATAACGAGGCTTTGTAACGAATTGCGACATAAAGTAAAAAACGTAACAAATAATTCAGTTTTTTAATTTTATTTAGTTTAATAATTTCTTTTCATTTATTATGTTTTTTATTAGTTCCCAAATACCCCCTGTTGAATATAAACCTTACCGCTGTACGGCCTGAGTATCTTATTTCTGGCGGAAATAGGATAATTATGATTATAATTTTGACGGCTCCGTGGCGCAATGGCTTAGCAATAAGCTGTGCAGCAATAATCTCGCACGGAAGAAGTATTTGAATGATCTACAAATAATTGTTACAGGTGTGGATGTTTTTCCTTGGGAAATTCAAGTATATAAATTGTCTCCACGACACAGAAGAAAGTTCTAGTGAAGAGGCAACGTCTGATAAAATAAATAAATAATTATAGTGCCATCTATTGAGCTGTAGACTACTCGTAAAAAGGTTGAGTGTATTCAGTCCACCCCGCCTGACTCCGCACTTTAATAAATATGCCTCAGAGAGAGAGGTAGAGAGAGAGAGAAAGAGAGAGAGAGAGAGGGAGAGCATTGTTACACTTTGCATTAGGTTATTGAAAAAATACCTAAGATTTTCAAATCAATTTCTAGATTGTTTTCCCAATTTACTATTATTTAGCTGTATTTGTGGTATAATGTAAATATGTGAGATAAGCTAAAAATAGTGTAAAACATTGAGAGCACTCTAGGCAAATGAGCCCTTGCCTGCAAGTGTTCAACACTGACGTACCCGGGAGACTTCGCTCTAGTCATAAATCTAACTTATGACTACAGCTTAAACCTCTCAAAAACAAAAAAAACTTTATATATGTACTAGATGACCTTTTTTAGCGTCTGGAAAAAAAATAGGGTGTAACATGTGAACGGAGTAGAAGCCTATGGCACTGATATTTTACAAAAACTAAAAACGAAAATTTTGAATTAAATAAATTAATTAATTACAATTTATCGCAAATCAAATCATATCCACCCTAGCCTGTGACCCTGCGCAGTGACAAGGTCAAAGATGCCTACTAAATTTATTGTTTTACTGCCTTTAAATTAAGGTGGTTATGATTTGAATTTCGATAATCAGTATACATACATCACATTCAAACATTTCACCTATATTATTTTTACATACACAAGGTGTAAGTGTAAACACCGTTGTCACTAAAACCGTAGGTTATCCGAATTTAAAAAAAAGCTTTTTTCTCTTCTACCTGATAGTAAGTAGATACTGACGCCTAGTTACATCTACATCTATCCTCATTTACGAATAAAAACACAAATGCGTTGTCACCCCTGAGGACTTAGATGAAAAGCCTCGTATCCATTAAAAAGGATCCCCAGGTCTCTACACTCATCGTACGAAATACAGCAGTATTAAGCTGCTATTTTACGCAACCGTAATATAGCTACAGCGTGGCTCTTCAACGTGTTAAACATGACCTCGAGTAAAGCACTCAAAACCTAAAACTTAAATATGGAAAGATGAAATTAAATGCGATATTTCGATGCTATCTATTGTGTTGTTACGAACTTCTGTACGATTGTATGACAATTATGTTCTTGAATAAATTCATTCACGTGCTCTCCGTCTCCGTCTCACAGAAAGAACGGTGTCTTAATTTATAGGTTATGGGGCCAGAGTTCAGCCCAGTGTATTTAGTTTATTATTTATATTAGTTTATTCTCAAGTAAAAGTAGTGAAACAGCAAAGTGTTATTCAGTATTTGAAATAAAAGTTTGCAAGAATGACAGCGAACTATCTAGTAAATGTTCCTAAGCTAAAAAGGCGGGAGAACTACAAAGAGTGAATCTTCGCGGCGATGAATTTTCTGATCCTGGAGGATAAGTTGCACTGCATCAAGCCAGAAGCCAAGAAAATTATAGAAGCCGCAGATGACGCGAGAACCAAGTCAAAATTAATAATGACTATAGATAGTGCGTTATATGTATTATCTACACATCAAAGACGTGAAGACTTCGTTGGAGCTGTGGAACAAATTAAAGGCATTATTTGATGATTCAGGATTTACACGAAGAATATCTCTTTTACGTAATTTGATATCGATTCGCCTAGAAAATTGTGTTTTCATGCAGTCGTAAGTAACGCAAACAGTCGAAACAGGATAAAAGTTAGGATTTAATATCAGTGATGAGGGGATCAGTTGCTTATTGTTAGCGGGGCTTTCTGGAAAATCCATGCCTATCACATACAAATCATGACAGACGCCATTAGAACAAAACTTATGGATATGGTGGAAACGGAAGTAAGCGGTCAATCCGATGAAGTTAGTGGTGCATTCGCAAGGGGTAGGTACGCAGAAATGGCAACATAAGAAAAATAATAAATTGCCTATGGCCAATGCGCAGAGATACCAATCGAACTATTATACCTTGTATTTGTTAGCCTTAGCCTCTTAATAAGGTGACTTGGCCTTAAGGTTCAGTGAGTATTGCAATGGAGCAGTTCGGACACTTCCACTCTACTCTATGGCCATTTCAGTCTGCTTACTCTGCTTCCATCTTCAAACCTGCTCGGTTGTATACGGACCTAAATTAATTTCTAACCAGTTTATAATATTTAATCCATTTATACTTAATTAAATTTCAGTATGTCAAATAAAACTTTTTTTAAAAAACCTATCAGCCTGTCTCCGTAACAGAACGAACGGAACGCAACGAAAACAAACTTCAATGGCGGTTGGCGGCGCTAAAAGTCAAGGGTATGTTCCAAAATACAACATAGTACACTGTTAAATGCTAATGACGTCATCAATTGACACATTGACACTATATTGTACTGGCGTGCCGCCGCCATATTGCGTCAGATATCCGGCCACAATAAAACAATTTTTAATTGTGTATGCGCTGAATGAAGCATGCCAGAATTTGTTTCTATTTATTCAAATACAAAAAATTATAGAATAATTGCTGGTATATTCATTAGGAGGATATAATGATTTTAGGATCACAACATGACAAAATAATCGCCAACACTTTTCTAAATGGCGCAAAAGTATAACGTCACATACTGTCCAATGTTTTGGAACGAATCACCAGTGTAGCGTCGATTTATAACGTCATTTGCATTGGACAGTACACTGCGTTGTATTTCGGAACATACCCCAAGTCAAATGCTACCGATGTAAATAGCCCGGTCATTACGAGAATCTGTGTCCAAATAGTGATAATACCAGTTCGAATACAAAACAAATACAAAGTAAACAAAGTAATGCGTTTAGTGCAGTGTTTCTGATTGGCAAATTCAACAAATATGACTGGTACATTTATTCAGGTGCGAGCATGCATCTAACAGCTAATGAACAGTGGATTGAGAATGCTATATATCACAAAATGAAGGATATATGTGTTGCTAACGGTGAGAGGTTGCAAGTATTATGTTCCGGAGATGTGACCATTGTAACCAAAACCGCTAAATGTGAATTTAAAATATCAGTCAATGATGTATTATGCGCTCCAGGATTGACTACCAACCTATTGTCAGTGAGCCAGTTAATAAAATCCGGTAATACAGTTCAGTTTACGACAAATGGCTGTGAGGTGTACAAAAGAAATAGTGAATTAATGGCCACATGTGTGTTGAATAATGGAGTGTACAAGTTTATAGTACCTGATATTGTGGTGGCTAATTTGTCTGCCTCAGTGATCACTTGACATCGCCGATTGGGCCATGTTAATAGTAAATACCTAAATAAAATGACAAGTGCCGTAGAAGGAATGAACCTCCAAGAAAAATTGGTATGGACAAGATGTCATGCACAAATTGCTGTGAGGGTAAACAGTGTCGATTACCGTTCACATATGAAGGTTCAAGAAGCTAAGAATTACTGCATTTAGTTCACACTTGTGGACCTGTGGAGTATGAATCACTAGCAGGTTCCGGGTACTTCATATTATTTATAGATGACGAGTTGAATGATACATGTGTATTTCATTAAACATAAAAGTGAAGTACTCAGATGTTTTTCAGAGTTTAAAGCAAAAGTTGAGAACTAACTAATAAGAAAATAAAGATATTGAGAGGTGATAATGGTTGTGAATATTGTAACAAAGAATTTGACTCATTTCTCAAGAAAGAAGGTATCATTCACCAAAGGAGTAACCCATATACCCCTGAACAAAATGGCTTGTCAGAACGGAATAATGGAACAATTGTAGAGAAAGCCAGATGTTTATTATTTGATGCAAACATAGGAAAACAGTTCTATACTATATATTATAGAACTGTTATTATGTGAACTATATGAACTATATTAACGTTTATGTTATATTGTATGTATATATAACGTTTATGTTATTATGTATATGTTATATGTGAACTATTTTAACGTTTTATAAAAAAAAAAAACAAGAAAAAGTTCTGGGCAGAGACTACCAACACTGCTGTTTATTTACAAAATCGTACTCTTCAGGCATTGAATGAAAAGACTCCTTATGAAGTTTGTACTGGAAGCAAACCAGACATAAGTCACTTACGAATATTTGGAAGCATGGTCATGGTTCATGTGGCTAAAGGAAGCGCCAGAAATGGGACAAAGTCAGAGGAGCACGTACTGGTGGGTTATCCAAATGATATTAAAGGTTACCGAATATATAACTCTAGAACAAAATATGTGACAACAAGCAGAGATGTCGTAGTCATGGAAGATGAGAAGAATCTTGCCAGTATACGCATTATTGAAAACTCATATTCAGTGGGGGGCACAATATCAAGGAGAGACCAAGTTCAAATGAAATAACTATGGACGAGGATACATTGCTTGAAACATCAGATAACTCAGATGATACGTATGTTCCTAGTGAGTATGAAGATGCTTATAACTCACCGGAGCAGTGCATCAGACCTAGCAGAATCAGAATGAAACCAGAAAGGTATGGAATATCAAATATGTGTATTCCGGAGGGTGTGTTTGATAATGCTAATGGATTATGTCTGGAAGAAGCTCTACAAGGAGTAGAAAAGGGACAGTGGTTTCAGGCAGTGGAAAAAAAACTTAAATGTTTTGAGGACAATCATGTGTAGGAGATAGTAGATATGCCAAAGAATACATATGCCATAGATAGCTAATAGATTATGCTAATAGATATGATATAGAAACTGTAGTGAAGTGTAAGTGGGTGTTGCGTAAAAAGGTGAACAGTGATAATAGTATTTGCTATCGTAGCCAAGGACTATATGTAGAAGCAAAGTGTGGGCTATTCAGAGATCTTTTCGCCTGTAGTAAGGCATTCAACTTTGAGATTATTGTTTGCATTATCTGTAAAACTTGGTTTAACATCAAAATAACTATAATAATAAAGTACTTAAACGGAATAAAGCTATTTATGGTTTAAAGCAATCCTCAAGAGCCTGGTACAAGAAAGTTGATGAATGTCTTATTGGCAATGATTACAAACGCTCCACGCTAGAACCATGTTTGTACACTAAAATTAAAGATAAAAAGGAGAACAATAATAACATTGTATGTCGATGATTTCTTTGTGTTTACAAACAAAAATATTTAATATTAAAAAATATTTAATATTAAAAATATTTAATATTAAAAATATTTAATATTAAAAATACTTAATATTATAGTTTAAAAATGTATTGTCTTCAAAGTTCAAATTAAAAGATGTATGACAATTTAGGCATGACTGTAAATAGTGATAAAATTAGTGGCACTGCTCAGATGAAGTAAAAAAAGGTAGATACAGCGCGGCCTTTTTTATTGGTGAAGCCAAAAAAAAACTCCGCTCCTTTACGTAAGCACACGCGTTCACGCACACAAATGCATCAAACTACGCTCATTTTAGCTCAGTACTTCCTGGGGCGTTGTGCAGTAAATTTGCCAACAAAGGGCCGTCCAGTGTAGTTAAATGGTGTAAAACAATACTAAAGTGAACAAAAAGTATGAAGCAGTATCACTTGTAACACTCATTTAACTATATTTTAATTTGTTATTCCGACACAATTTTGAAAGTTATTGGAAGCATGAATGTCAATACTTGGAGATTACGTAACAGCAGAATGTTGCCAGTATTTCCTAATTCTAATGGTCCAAGATTTGAGTAATTAATTTTAGGCTAAGTTATAAAAATATATGTAGCCAGCATTTTTTTTAATTAGTTGTTATTATGTCAAGGGAAGTCTGCAGTTTGTGATCATATCCTAGACGGCCCCAACCATTACATCAGATTTGATAGACCACAAATCCTCGCGAAAGAACACCGATTCCTACCAAGGATGATAGAGATTAGATGATGATTTCAATAGAGAAGGAGGCTGGGTACTACCACCTGCTTGGGATCCTATAATCAATAAAATTAAAACTAAACCCAAGCATACCATTGCAAGACCTCAGGACATAGTTCATTTTGCATAGATCGGACCATAAACAATAATTAAAAAAGCTGAAGGTACTCCGGGTTTAACAATGACATCGGGACGTCAGTCGTCTCAGTCCCCCGTAACTATTAGTGCTAGAGAGCGCCCGAAACGTCGGGAATAAAAAAAAGTAAATAAAAAGTAAAATAAACGCGATAAAATCCGTAAAAGTAGTTTTAATCAATGCATTCCATCTTAGGGCTCACGGAGGACAACGCATCTGCATTTTGATTCGTAATCGAGGACATATGTAGAAGTCTATGGGCCACAGAGACCACTTACCATCAGGTGGTCTGTATGCTCGTTAGTCAGCCTATCCTATAAAAAACTGTTAATTGCATCGACGAATTATTAGTGCTTCGTTGGATAGCGTGATAAGGCTTTGACCTTGTCGCTGAGAACGCTGAACTTTGTGATCCCTGTTTAGATCTCGTGCGATTATAGTTCGTGCTAAGTGACGCCGGACTTGGGCTCCGATAGCGGTGAGCGTCTGGTGGAGCGTTCGGCGCACGTGGTGTAGGTATATGATCGTATTGGTGGCGTCAGGGTACACTATACACTTCCCAAACTACACACCAACTACCATTTACTTGCCCTGACGCCACCCTGTGGTAGACCCTACACTTCTGGAATTCGGTAAGTTTTGTGTTTGCGTACCTAACCGTTCTAATTTAATTATTCAAAAGCAATTGGGCTCCACCCTTGGTTGCTCGTCGAGGGTATGGGCCCTGGTTTCGTCGATCTTTGTTGGGGAAACTAAGGGCGTGTACATGTCTGGTAGTAGAACGTGATTCTATACACCGATCCGCTAACAAACAATCAAAAAAAATATTATACTCGTATTACGGCCAGGCGTGATTGTCGAAACAATTAGCCACGCGTTCCTTTGACCTCAAATCTGTCCCGTGCCTCAAGGCCGAGGTTCCCCGAAGCTGCCCAGATCGGCCGTTCGGTGATTTCCACCCACGGGTCAGTGAGATGCCGCCGGAATGCCGCTTTCCGGACTCCCGGAATGAGTGCCGGTCCGATGGAGGCAGCTCCAGCTAGGAAGCTGCCGCCCTAGCTCCCACCACGGCCGCCTTCACTAATCCTTTGAGCCGTCAACAGTGTGCAACTTTTTAACCGTTCGCGCTCTATTGGATTCGGGTTCACAACGCTGTGTGGCCTCCACTCGGTTGGTGGGAAGACTGGGGCTCCCCTGGAGCTCTGAATCACGTCCAATGGTAGGTATCGGAGGTGCCGAGCCTCCTGCTCCTAGGGGACAAGCGAAGCTGGTGTTTGGCCCTGCCAGCGAACACCTTCATATTTTAGTTAAAGTAAATGTCCTCGATGACATTGTAGGTTTTCTCCCTAACGTCCTTATAAATGACAGCGCGGTTCGTTGTGTGTCGGGTTTGAGACCGGCAGACCCTCAATGGTCCCAACCTGGGCCTATAGATTTGTTGCTGGGGTTCATCCTGTTAGGCGAGATACGAGCCCTACAGGCCGATGGCTTGTCAGCCATGTCCACTGTATTTGGGCACAGTTTCTTTGGACCGGTTCTGTGGTCTCCACCTCCTCAGACATCCGACCCACTCTCTGTGGTAGGCGTGTCCTTTTCGGACGTCGTCCAGCGGTTCCGGGAAATTGAGGAGCCACCACACGCGCCTCGAGTCGATCCTCTGGACCGTGAGTGCGAGTTGTTCTACCAGAACAATACCGGCCGCCGTGTCGGCGGTCGTTTTGTCACTCGTTTCTTGACTCACGGCCCCCTTTGGGCCAATCTCGTACTCTGGCCGAAAAGAGGTTGCTTTACATGGAGCGCCGTATGCGGCGCGACCCAGCCTTTCGCGATAAATATGTCGAGTTCATGTGCGAGTATCAAGAGCTGGGTCACATGTCACCGTCTCACTTCGACTGGCGATCTCAGGAGCACTACTTCCTCCCCCACCATGCGGTCTTGAGGACCCCTGGGAGTAAGATTCCGACGGCTCCGCCCCCTCGTCAAATGTTGTGTCCCTGAACCAGTGTTTCCACTCTGGTCCTAAATTAATCAAGGACATATCCGACATTTTGACCCACTTCCGTCGGCACCAAGTGGTTTTTGTAACCGACATTCGGATGATGTTTCAACAATCCATCCATTCCATTTCATTGTGATGACCGTCGATATCAGCTGATATTGTGGCACGAGAAGCCATGCGATCCGATACAGGTGTTTGACTTGAACATAACCACCTATGGACTCCGGTCCAGCCCGTATATCGCCATGCGAACCCTCCTCGAACTCGCTGAGAGAGAACGTCTAAGATACGCTCGGGGGGCTTCTATTTTCGAGACTTCGGTCTACATGGACGATATTTGCACGGGCGCCTCCACCGTCGAGGAGGCTCTTGTATTGCGAGAATTGATTGCCATTCTGAAGTCAGGAGGTTAAAAGTTGTGCAAATGGTTGGCGAACTCCCCTCATATTTTGAAGGACCTCCCAGGAGAGGATCAACAACACCCTCATCTATACGAGCACCCTGACAATCCTAATTTGTTGACTGTGCTGGGCATTCAATATCAGCCTGTTCAGAATACCTTCACGTATCAAGTCAAACTCGATCCTCCTCCTAAATCATGGACCAAACGCGCTGTACTGTCGACTGTAGCCCACACCTTCGATCCTAATGGATGTGCTTTCTTCAAAAGCTCTGGATATCTGGGTTGGGTTGGGACGACCCTATAAGCGGTGCTCTCTTGCGAGAGTGGCTCTCCATTGTGTCCTCCCTTCCGGACATCATCCGGGTCTCCATGCCAAGGTGCTTTTTCCCTCCATGGAAATGCAGGGCTACCCTGCATGGATTTTGCGACGCCTCTGAGAAAGGCTACGCTACTGTCGTATATTTGCGGACTGTGAGCTCTTCTGGTTGTACTTCCGTCCATCTCGTACTTGCTAAAAGCAAGGTTGCTCCCATTAGGTCCCGCTTAACTATCCCTAAATTGGAACTGTCCAGAGCCGCTCTTCTCACGCGACTCCCTAACCACGTTCACTCTTTTTTGAAGTCTGTAATCGACATTACGGACGTCTACGCTTGGTCGGACAGTGAGATAGTACCTTGTTGGCCCCGAGCTACACCTCACAATCTTGAGGTCTTTGTGTCGAACCGCGTGTCTCAAATCCAGAATTCCAGCACGCCTCTCACCTGGAGGCATGTCCCAGGGGAGTTGAATCCCGCAGACTGCGCTTCTTGAGGCTGTGAAGCCCCCTCTTTGGTTGACCACCCGCTGTGGTGGAGGCCCAGTTGGTTGACTGAGTCTCAGTCGTTCTAGCCCCAGAATAAATACTCTGAACCGATTGAATTGCCTGGCCTACGAGCCCGAGTAGGAGTGGGCAAGGATAAGCCCACTCGGGATTTCTCCCTGCTAGAACGGTGCAGCTCTCTCAATAAGCTATTAGGGGTGACTGCTTGGTTGTGTCGATTTGTCCACAATTCGAGAGACCCATCAAACCGAATCTCTGATTCCGTTTTGTCCCCTAGCGAGCGCCGCGAAGCCTTGATGCATTGGACCCGTATTGTCCAAGCGGAACATTTTGAGTTCGTGATTGACACCTCGAAGCGGGGCTCCGTTGTCAAGGGCACTCTGGCCCGCCTGAACCTCTTCCTGGACGACGCGGGGTGCTGCGCGTTGGCGGACGTTTGAAAAATTCTCAACTGCCGTACGGGGCTCGACACCCGTTACTGCTCCCCAAGGACGGCGCCTTTGTTCGGTTGCTGGTAACTCACCACCATGTTCAGATTGCCCACGCGGGGTGTAACGCTCTTTCGGCTATTTTGCAGCGGGAGTTTTGGATTTTGACTGGCCGACGCACCATTCAGAGCGTCATATTTAAAGTGCATACCTTGTTATAAATTGAAGGCCGCCATATCGCAGTCGATGATGGGTGACTTACCACCCGACCGCGTCAGGGCCATCCGACCATTCGCTGGAGTTGGAACCGACTTTGCTGGCCCCTTCCTCGTCAAGTCCTCCAACCTTCGTAACGCGCGTTTACATAAGGCCTATCTGTGCATTTTCATGCGCCTCTCTACTAAGGCCGTTCACTTAGAGCTTGTAAGTGCCCTCAGCATGGAAGCCTTTGTGGCCACGCTGGGCCGCTTCGTATCGCGTCGCGGTTTACCGGACCTGATCCGGCCGGATTGCGGAACAAAATATAAGGGCACGGATAGATATTTGAAGGAGGTTGTCGAATTTCTGTCCAGCAACAGGACTTATTTAGCTACTGTGATGTCCATGAAGGGCATCCTGTGGAAAATTGACCCTCCGGCTTGCCCACACTGGGGCGGCATTTTTGAGGCGGTAGTTAAGGTTGCAAAAACGAATCTCCGTCGCGTTATTGGCGAAACTATTTTGACATTTGAGGAGCTTGCCACTGTATTCTGTAAAATTGAGGCGGTCCTCAACTCTCGGCCCCTCTGCCCTCTCGTCCGATCCGAATGATTTGGAGGTTCTAACCCCGGGCCACTTCCTGATTGGCCAGCCGCTTAACGCCCTGCCCGAGTACCACTTGAGGGTCTCGACCTTCTTGGTGATCGAGCCGTATCGTTCATAGGTCGCGTTTGTTTTTTTTTTTTGATACAATTGCCGCGTCGAAGCCCGTGTCGATTATACTTCGCGAGCCTATTACAGTTTATCTTAATTAGTTTGTTTTCGTGATAAATAAGCCGGAATTATATAATTATTGTTGTGACCGTATAAGTATTGTTTGTGATTGGCATACGGTTGCGGGCGGCTGGTGTTTTGGTTGAAGAACAATAATAAGGAAATGTGCCTAAAATCTGAGTTAATTGTGCCCGCCAGGTCTAGGCTGCCTCAAATTTAGTTGTCTGTTTTGAACGTGTTACGTGACAAGAGACCTAATTTGAGATTAGAGGGATTAAAGGAACTTTTATGCCGTTAATTGCATCGACGAGTTATTAGTGCTTCATTGGATAGCGTGATAAGACTTTGATCTTGTCGCTGAGAACGCTGAACTTTGTGATCCCTGTGTAGATCACGCACGATTATAGTTCGTGCTAAGTGACGCCGGACTTGGGCTCCGATAGCGGTGAACGTCTGCTGGAGCGGTCAGCGCACGTGGTGCAGCTATCTGATCGTATTGGTGACGTCAGGGTACACTTTACACTTCCCACACTACACACCAACTACCATTTACTTGCACCTGACGCTACCCTGTGGTAGACCCTACACTTCTGTAATTCGGTAAGTTTTGTGTTTGCGTACCTAACCGTTCTAATTCAATTATCCATAAGCCATTGGGCTCCACCCTTGGTTGCTCGTCGAGGGGATCACTCATGGGCCCTAGTTTCGTCGATCTTTGTTGGGGCAACTAAGGGCGTGTACAGTAATATATAACTATAAAACACTTCTTATATATAAAAAATAAAACGTCTACATACATCAAAACTAGTTTTACTTCCAGCATACTTCTAGTATGCAAGATGCACCAGAAATTGCATGTCGTCAACATGACAGGAAGTGTCACGTGGAAACAAATAAGGTATACTCCATTCATGAGTCATGCGGTGCAGCGGAAAGTAAATAATGCTCTCCCGTTCTCATGACATACAAACTTGTCATAAACAAGCTCATGACGATAAAATACATATTTTGATATTAATGCGCTCGCAGTAAATTTTAAAGTTCTTTTGTAATTGTTGACTTGAACTTGAACATTAAATATGTAATAAAATAATTACTATTTATAATAAAATAGCCTTTTATTTCCAAAATCGAAAATGAGAACAAATTTTTTTTTATAAATTAGCCTTACTCAATTAGTGATATCATTATCAATTAGAAATAGAAGAAATATTATTAACATATACTATAACACATTATGACATTTAAAAATTAACTTATTAGTGAATAAATCTTTCATTGCATCTTATATAAATTAATCAGAACAATGACATTTATTTAATACATTATTATTGAATATTTTAATTAAAACAAGACTTATAGCATAAGGAAACTATTTGCATAACTATATTAAATATTTATTTTATTATTAACTATATAAAGTCCCTGATTTTGAAATGTCTATTGACAAAGGCCTCCTCTAGACTATTCCATCGTTTCCGATCGAGTGTTAATCGTCTCCAGTAAGGTCCAGCCGTGTATTTTAAATCATCTTCCCACCTTCTACGGTGACCACCTCTGCTTCTTTTGCCATGTCTTGAATACCAATTTGTGACAATTTGGCTCCATTTTTCTTGAAGGTTCCTGAGCATGTGTCCAGTCCATCTCCACTTTTGTAAGTTTATTCTTTGTAATATATCAGGTACCTGGGTTTTGTTCCGAGTGTCTTCATTCCTGACCCGGTCGGTTTTCATTATACCAATCATGCTTCTCTCCATTGCTCGTTGGCATGTTAACAATTTATTTCTGTGTGAAGCTGTGAGGGCCCAAGATTCTCATCCGTATTTTTTTTTTGCATTATTGTACTCAGACCCAGTATAATTACAGGCTGTCAGGTATCTCGTCGTGGATCGTGGTCCTCACGGTGACAGCGCGTTTGTAGTTTTGTTTGTATGCCGCTGGTTGCTGGTGGCCACGAACAGCAGTACTCACTTGACATCAGGTGGACTGTAGATTCATTTTTCACTTAAGGTTTTAAAAAAGGAGGTTATAATAATACCTATGCCTTTATAATTTCATTAAAGTAGATATTTTGTTATTATAATAACATTTTATGTGCGTATACTGTTCGCCATTATTCGGAGATTGGTATATTATAATGTTATTTTTACGTGATAGAGGCATGTTTCAGCTATATTATGGTTGTCTCATTGAATACTATGGTACAAGAGCAGCTTGATACTGCGGTGTATCGTATGAGAGTGTAGAGAATCGGAGACTCCTGTTTGGCGTAGGCTGAGGACAAATAATACGCCTTGAAGGTCAAAGTGACATTCAATAATATATTTAATTTATCACTGATTCGGAAAATCTGTCCCTGGAAGAATCAGCAATAAACCCAACGAAATTTTTTAAACCAGCAAGAAATTCAGCAGGACTTTTTATATTTTTACTGGTGATATTTTTCCAGTGCCCAAAAATATCTACATTTATCCGCCTATAATATGTAAGCCACTGGGATAGTGCGGCGGACATTTTCTTACCCTAAAACCCTCTCAGCAATGGAAAGACGACCGTACACTTGGGACGTACGTAGGCTGTAGTTTGACTTTTACTTTTAATTAAAATTTACTAACATTTACAAAAATACATTTCAAAATGCTCTTTTATTATTTTTTGTGAAATATAAAGAACATGAAAAAGCCTTCTGTTTGTATATTCAGAACATCACTCTCACATTGTTATAATGCCTATATGCAAAGCCAGGAAAGGGAAGTGAAATAATACTTGAAATTATTCATAAATCACAAATTTTTATTTGCAAGAATCACGGCATAAAAGGATCTTACAATTTGTCTAGTGTAATCGTGTTTCGCTAACAATGGTAAATAGCATGCAAATACAGAATCAACAATATTAATTAATTACAATTTAAAAAATCTTTTACGCCATAATAACATTCGGTTTTTAACCAATTTAACAAATTTTTCTTAAATAATCTTTCACTTAATAATTTAAATTCATTAGGTACTTTATTTATTTATTTATTCTTTTTTGTACACCACAATACAAAAACATCAATATAGTTAAAACTAATTAAAGTATGTACAATAGGCGGTCTTATCACTGAAAGTGATTTCTTCCAGACATTCTTTGCGTAGAGGAATGATGCAAACAAAAGTTACAAATAGAGGGGGGCATACAAAATAATATTAAAAAAATACAATAATACATACAAATAAAAGTAAGTGAAAGTTATATATAAAATATCGTATAATAGATTAAATTAAAAGAATAAGAGAAAGGTAAAGTAATTTATCTAATAGCGTTCTAAATAATACGATTTAACAAGAATTTTGAAAGAGTGAAGAGATTTAGCACGACGAATATGGATAGGTAAGGAGTTCCACAACCGCACAGTGGTTACGGTGAAGGATTTCTTGAAAAAGGAAGAAGAGTGCAAAGGTGTAGAGAGAGAAAGATTGATGGAGGATCAAAGGAACCAATTATGGGTAAGAGAAAGATACTGGAAACGGTTTTTTAAATAAAGAGGAGTAGAAGGATTAACCAGACAGCACACTATACAACGCGGAGAGAATGTGAGTATTCCTGCGAAGGCGGATTCGGAGCCATTTGAGCTGTTTGCGAAATTCGGAGATATTATCATATTTGCGAAGCCCAAATATAAATCTAATGCATAAATTTTGAATGCGCTCAAGCTTATTAAGCTGCTCCTCGTTAATGTCAATATAGAAAATATCAGCATAGTCAAGGATAGGCAGAAGAAGAGACTGGGCGAGCGTAAATTTAGTTGCTGTGGGAAGGAAATTACGTAATCTACGTAAAGAGCTTAACGCAGCAAACATTTTTCTACTGACCTCATTAACCTGTGAGGTCCAAGACATACAGGAGTCAAGATACAACCCCAGATTTTTAACCTTGTTACTGTAAGGGATTAGAGTGCAGTCAATTATAATGGGGGTTAGGGAAGACCAGTCAATTTTACCAATTAATCTAGAACTACCGATGACAATGACCTGAGTTTTCTTAGGATTAATCGTTAAACCATATCATTTACTCCAATTCGAAATACAAGTCAGATCAGCGTTAATAGTGTCAACTGCTTTAGATAGATCTTCAAGAGAGGACTGAGTATAGATTTGGAGATCATCAGCATACAAGTGGTAGGAAGAGGACAAATTATGACTTATAGAGTTAATGAAAATTGCAAAAAGGAGAGGAGACAACACGCCACCTTGTGGTTCACCAGCAGCTGTAGTAATCCAGGTGGAAAAAGCCCCTTGCACCTGAATTCGCTGTCGGCGACCAAACAAGTAACTTCGAAACCAGTCAACTACAGGTGGAGATATGTTGAGAGAGCGTAGGATGCTTAACAAGATATCTTACTTTTGTTGTATTTAACCAATCTAGGAATAACATCTAGAACTAGTTTTTCTGGGTCATGTCGGTTTCGGGGATATATTATATCACGCGCTTTTTTAATAAACAATGACTTATTTTTAAAGACAAACATACTAACTTCATAAATGTATAGAGACGGGAGGGGTAATAAACCAAGTCTCTTAAATACTGGTTAACAGGAAATATCTGGCGACATCCCCACATTGCACGAATACATTTTTTTTTTTGGCAACGAATACCCTATCTCGGTCAGTACTATTACCGCATATTATAATTCCATAGAAAAGAATATACTCTACGTATGCGTGGTACGTTGCCATTGCCGACTTAATATTTGTGATGTTTTTAACGATTTTAAAGGCATATAGAAATTTATTGATTCTACGGCATACGTTATCTATTTGTTCTTTCCAGTTTATATCTTCATCTAACGTTACGTAAAAAACTGCAAAGTGCTTCCAGGTGAAGACTTAGTATCCCAGCACCGAATTTTGCTGGCTGACATCTGCTTAACTGTTCGCCTCAACAAACATAAGGATCGTCCCCCATCCAAAATAAAGTGGCATCTGTTGCATAAGGAGGAGTATGCAAGTGAGTTTAGAGAGCTAGTTTTAAACAAGATGATAGAGATGGGTGATATGGAAGGAATGAGTGTGAATGAGTGCTGGAAGGAAATGGCTGATTGTATCCGAAGTGTGGCAAGGAAGGTGTTAGGAGAAACAAAAGGGAAGCGTATGATAGATGAGGATGGGTGGTGGTGGAGTGAAAGTATTAGAGAAGTTTTGAGAGAAAAGAAAAATGCCTCTAAAGAATGGCAGAGCGTAGAAGACCAGAATGAATCAATAAAAGAAAGTAAGAGAGGGGCGTATAAAGAATGTAAGAAGAGAACGAAGAAAAAAGTTGCTATTTGTAGGGCAGAGGCGCAAGATTAACAAGAATTACATCGGTCCCTTGAAAGCCCCGAAGGTCAAAAACGACTTTTTCAAATTGCAAGAGCGAGAGAAAGGAATGGAAGAGATGTTTCACATGTGAAATGTATAAAAGATGATTCTGGAAGGATTTTGACTGACGATGAAAGTATAAAGAAGCGATGGAAGGAGTATTTTGAGAAATTGATGAATGAGGAGAATGAATGGAATGGTATGCTTGAAAACCCACCAGTGAATATGGGCTTAGTGAGAGAAATTAGTGTGGAAGAAGTAAAAATGGCTGTTAGGAATATGAAGAATGGGAAGGCGGTCGGCCCAGATGGAATACCAGTAGAAGTGTGGAAGTTGCTGAGTGCGGATGGATGGAAGTGGTTGAGTTTATTTTTCGGTAAATTGTTGCATGAAGAACAAATACCTGAGGAATGGTGTAGTAGTATACTGGTCCCCATTTTTAAAAACAAAGGAGACGTTCAAAACTGCAGCAGTTATCGGGGAATAAAACTCATGTCACATGCGATGAAAGTCTGGGAAAGAATAATAGAGAGAAGAATGAGAGAAGAGTGTGAGATAACACAAAATCAGTTCGGATTCATGCCCGGTCGAGGTACGACAGATGCCATTTTCGCATTACGCCAATTGTGCGAAAAGTACAAGCGCGTGCATAAAAATCTGCACATGGTTTTTGTCGACCTTGAAAAGGCATACGATCGGGTTCCCCGTGAGGTTTTGTGGTGGGCGTTAAAGATGAAAGGTGTGCCGGGGAAGTATGTGAGGTTAGTCCGTGCTATGTACAGAGCATCCCGTACATGTGTACGATCTGCCGCGAGAATTACGGGCAGTATCGATATGGCTGTAGGGCTGCACCAAGGGTCGGCATTGAGCCCTTACCTCTTCCTACTGATTATGGACGCTTTGACGTCGGACCTGCAGGATGAGGCACCCTGGTGCGTGCTCTTTTCCGATGACATCGTGCTTGTCGGGGAAGAAGGCATCGAGGTACAAAGCAGACTGACGGGGTGGCAACAGAGGCTGGAAAGTGTTGGCTTGAAGATCAGCAGATCCAAAACCGAATATCTGTGCTGTGATTTCGGCGGTCTTCCCAGTCCTGTACCCATGTCGTTGGATGGCGCTATACTGACTACCTACTCAGATTTCAAGTACCTCGGTTCCCTCATTCAAGGCGACGGCGAAATAGATAGAGCTGTGCAGCATAGGATTAACGCAGGGTGGATGAAATGGCGACAGGTCACAGCCGCAACGTGCGATCCCCGAATGCCAATAAGGCTGAAGGGGAAAATTTACAAATCGATCATCCGACCTGTCGTCATGTATGGAAGTGTATGCTGGGCCGTAAAGAAGAAGGATGAAAATAGATTGCATGCAAATGAAATGAGAGTGTTACGATGGATGTGTGGTGTGACAAGGATGTATAAGATAAGGAATGAGTATTGAAGAGGAAGCCTGAAAGTAGCGCCAGTGGTAGAAAAGGTGAGAGGAAGCAGATTGGCATGGTTTGGGCATGTGATGCGGAGGGATGAAAGTCATGTCACAAAACGAGTGTTGAATATGAATGTGGAGGGACACACGGGCAGAGGAAGGTCGAATAAAAGATGGATCGATTGTGTGAAGAGTGATATGAGAATGAAAGGAGTAAGTATGGAAATGACGGCTGATAGAGAGGAATGGAACAAGAAGATTTACTGTGCCGACCCCAGATAATGGGAAATGGTCTAGAGAATGATGATCTTCATCCAACGTTACTCCCAGAAATTTTGTTTATGTTACTTTTTTTAGTTTTGGTATATGATTTATTAAATTGTATGTAGTGAGATTTATCTAAATTAATTTTCAAATTATTTACATCAAGCCATTCTATCAATTTGTCATTTGTATTATTAATGTCATCTTCATGATTCCTAATTGTATTATTATTTTTATTACTAGTCACAATAATTGAATTGTCATCAGTGTATAAAACACATCTATGATTCGTTATGTCAACAATATCATTAATATATAATAGGAAAATAATCGGTCCTAATATACTTCCTTGCGGAACGCCAAATTTATTATATTTATATCCAGATGAATGAGATGTTAAGTTATTGTTTTTATCTATTTTATCAATGATAACACATTATTGTTTGTCTTTTAAATATGACGATAACCACTGAAGTATTAGTCCTCTGATCCCAATTGCTTCTAATTTTTGCAATAATATGTCATGTGAAACACAATCAAAGGCCTTTGAGAGGTCAAATAATAATGCTGTTGATAACTTTTATATAAATCCAAACAAATTGATAATATTATTCATATATTTAATATTATCAATATGTTTGGATTTATAAATACAATTCTTTAATATGTTTGAATAGTTTAAGTAGTTAACTTTATTATGTGTTTTTTTTTGTTTATAGTATGTGTATCGCAAGACCCGTTTAATTCGAGAACTTTTTTTAACCCTCGACTTATCCATTTTTTTTGTGCAACCACTGTTTATTTTTAGTTTTATTTTTGGAAAGCATAAATAATAAAAAGGCGGAATCAATAGACTAAACTGGCAATGGCCGACCAATCATAGAGCTAAAGGAATTGAAAAACAAATGTGGCAGAATGGTTCTCGAGTGGCAGCCTCGTACTGACAAGCGCGGTGTCAGGAGTCTGTCCAATAAATGGAATTAAGACCGGATAAAGCTTGCAGGAAGTACGAATTTTGGTCGTGGAAGGAAGTACGAGATCTCTCACTGGGCAGGGTGTTCAGCCCGGGGAGCGGCTGACACCCGTAATACGACACCGTGTGTTAGTACTATATTATGACGTAGTACTTATTATTAGTATAGTTGTTATATATAGCGTAGTATTCGGAGCTTTGCAAAGCATGATTGCCGCTTCAGTGCGTTTTTGAGGTTTCTAAAATTGTTGAAAACGAGCGAGCTATAAATAAACCCTAATCTGAAATTCACAAGGCCGTAAGATACAAAGTGGGGACAGAATACGTTAACACAACTAGTCTACAAGAGATCACGAATGCTTTTAACAATTTTTTTGTAGATAAAATAAAACCTATATCGGGCACGGGAAAGCAAGTAACTTCAAATATTGTAAATTAACTCAGTCAATGTTTATGGCACCGAGTACACCATACGATATACTTAAAATCATAAGATCACTAAGAAATACTACAAGTGTAGGGCATGATAAGATCTCAACTAAAATTTTAAAGTATGTTGCTTATTACATTTGTGATCATCTCAGCCATATTTTGAATATTTGTATAAGCACAGGATTTTATCCCGAAAGTTTAAAAAATTCAATTGTTAATAGCTGCAAACCATATTTCATTGAGCACAAAATTTTGAGCTTACCCCCCTTATTTATATATGAAGTAGCAAACTTCGTTCAAAGTAACCCTAAATTGTTTAACAAACCATCGGACGTCACAATTCGAAATCGCAGGGATAATAGTAGGTTATGCGCAGTTGGTTCAAGAACGGCATTGATGCATAAAAGTATTTTCTGTCTGGCGCCAATAATATACAATAAAATCCCCAAACACATCAAACAATTGCCTACCAGACTTTTTAAGCTACATCTTAAAAATATTTGATAGCCAAATGTTATTACAGCTTGCCTGATTTCTTAAGTAATTGATTTGTTTAAAGCTAAATTATGAATTGCGATATTTCTCTAGTGCAATTTTACGAGACGCCATTGAAATTTTTGCACATCTAAAATTATGAACGTAGGGTTAGTTAATTTGTCTTGTAGAATAATTAATATATGTAGTATAATTTTTGTACGCCATAAATGGCAAAACATGTAGCTCGTTTTAAGTATTTTTTAACACCTGTATTTTTATTCATGTTTTACAAAATAAATATCTTTATCATTACCTTTGCAAGAAGTTGAAGAGAAAACATAACTATTCCAAATACTCGTGTAACATAGTTGAGATGCAATTTGTCAAACATTTTTTGTGAAGCTTTTACCGTCTGCGACAATTTATCGCTGCGGTTTCTAGAGAATAAATAGGTATCGTGCATGAGGTAGAAATCTTCGTAACTTATCGCACTCGACTGAGAGCTACCGACGGGAAAAATCGTAATCAGAAAGTCTGATCGTTGAAAATAAAATTGAGGTGATTACACAGTTTGCCTGTTGCAAGAGGTGCTGGGTGGTAGGTTCTTTTACGCCTAGGAGTCCATCTGGGTAGGAACCGCCCTCGTAAGAAGTCTGAAGTACGAAGCATTACATATTAGTTTTCAGAGGCGACAACACATCTGTAGTGTTGTTTTTGAAGAAGAAATTCGGTCTTCAGGAAATTATTTGTAGCAGAAATACTTCTTAAAAGTTGTCAAAATACACGCAGAAGTTATGCCAAAGCCACACGCATCCTCAGAAGCGTGCTTCTATCAAAAGAATTTTTCCATAAAGTATGTTGATATGATTCATTTTGTCACGCAGAATTAGCAACCGGGCTCATACTCCATCCCACACATACGCATAATTACAACTCCTTCTGCCGATCGTGATCAAACCAGATTTTTGTCTCTTATAACAGATTTTAAAACCAGCTGATTTATTCATCGTCTATATGCGCGTAGCTTTAAGGCGTGTATTTATTCTAAATGGTCCTACCGCAATCAATTTACCCTACTAAATCAAAACAAATAAATAAAATATTTTCTTTGCGGAGTTACATTCCTTTTCATGGCAATACTCTTACTTTTTGATCGTGCGGTCAAAGCTGTACTGATATAGGAGTGATTTTTATAACAGTATCTTTTTTACTTAACATGTTTTTCTTAAAAGACAATCCCTGAGAAAATCATAATTTTTTTTATTACCTCGAGCAATGCTTAATCACTTTTGTACCGTGGTCTTTGGGCGACCTTGTTAAACTTGCTATTCACAAAAAAGTTAATGTACTTTTTTTGACTGAAAATTTTTACATCAAGTCCAAGATCGCTTTTACATGTACACAACGACACTGAATTCGAACGAAGAGGGGGTAAAACGGTGTGCAACTCTGAACTGAAGCATCTTCATAACTTACGCGGAACATTTCCACGTGCCGATTGAGGTGACTTCAATTATGTTTTCTCAATTTACAATACGTATAACACCTCATGTGTGAATTGTTAAGTTGCAATTATCTTGTTCTTTTTGATTTTAATTCAATTTTGCTATCAACGGTCTCAGAAATGAGACTAGGCCTCTGCTCAAGAGTAGAACGTATATAGGCTGTAACTTTACTTGATATAAATCCTTGATCTATATTTGAATATCTAACTTAAACCTCCAGTTAAGAATATCAGAAATAATGTCAGCCTTCATAAACCTAAAGTTAAAGTTACAGCCTACGTTATCAATGCTGAGCACAGGCCTAATCTTTATAATAAATCTTAGGTATACATAGGGAAAATAAAAAAATATATTAAAAAACAGACTAACACAAACAGGTTCCTTCTTTCATTCTTTTGGGGGTTGAGATTTTCTCAAACCTGAACTTTAAGCAATTTATTGAGCCAACCGTGAAAGGACATAATACAACACAAGGTCTTACAGAATGTCAGCATGAAAAATCAGCTTAATGTTGTTGTACCTCGCATGGTGAGTGTTGAGAACCAGAGACCCTTTTTACTGGAAAGGAGGAATTCCATCTTATCCGTCGGTGGTGACAACGCATCTGCATTTTAATATTTAATCCTGGCCACAGCTTCCAATTGCCACCAAATGAACTAATTGTGTGCACATTTGTTATCCTTATTTTATAAGAAATATCAAAATTATACAAAGCTTTCCTACAGTTTCATTTATTGCGGATTTAGCGTAAGCAAATGGAATGCATTTGTATTACAAAATAAATGATAACACAGGAAAAGGTATAATTGTTCAATTAAAAACTTTCTTTCCCAGCGAATACGTTTTGTTTTTGTTTCAAGTTTTAGGCTTACGGCGCTTTACAAAAACAATAGAAAATATCTTTTTGTCATTTTTTCCTATTATTATCAAAATTCTTATTTGACTTTTCCTTCTAAAGTTAATTTATTTTCACAGTGAATTAATGGTGATTTATAATTTGTATCATATTACAGCGGTATTTAAAACTTAGATACAATTAATTTTATTACTGCCTTGTAGTATAGAAAAAAAAACATTATTATTTAAAGTATTGCGTAAAATAGTCGTTTACTATCTTTATCAACACCTTGTTAAGATTATCCTATTTAAAACTGAACGTACCACAACCGTAACCACACTGTATTTTTGGCAGATTTTATTACTTACTCTACCATGCCAGATATAGTGAATATAGTAAAATCTACTAAAACATAATAAAAGGGACACGGATATAGATTTTATAATAGAATAGAATAGAATCAATTTTATTCAATATGAGTTATATGTAATTGTCATTGAAAGCCATTTTTTTACCATTGGTTTGGAAATAAACTTTTGTACTGGAAAGAACCAGCAAGAAACCTAGCGGGACCCTTTTTTTAGAGCATAATTTACCGATTCCCAGAGATTATATTAATCATGTACTCTAGTAGTATAATAAACATTACTAAACAATTTTTGTTAATAATATTTTTAGCTTTTTGAAACATAAGGGCTGTACATTTTTTGGATTTTTGTTAAAGAAGCGTATAAAGAGCACCATGAAAAATTACTGACTCTTTGAAATCGAGCAATTGTTATAACTAACCTGTGCTTGTTCCTACAGTATTTGGAGCATGCACATCACTTTTTTTAGTAAAAATTTTTTTTGTACACATATTAAATTTTCGTAAATATATTGATAAGCCATACTTAGTATATATTCATTTCTTTAAATTTTCTTCTAGGGGATTCCTTCGGACCTAGTTCTCCGGTTCTCTACACTCACCATATGAAACATGTAAAGAGCCGGAAGGAAAAATGCATTAAGCCCCTTGATTGGTTTTACACCGATATTCTGTGAGAGCGTGGTCCTTCCCTTGTGGAGCCGACCCATTCGTGCTACAATCATAATATAGCAGCAGCATGGCTCTTTCAGTATAAAACTATTTCATATAACAAGTTTTTGTTATTTCGATTAAAAAAACTTGCCATTCTTCCTTTAACATGTCAACATAGGAATTTTAATTTAAGTACAATAGTCAAGTTCAACATTAGCATAAAACTTGAGGCACGACGGAAATCTTATTACTGTATTAATTACCAGCGAGAAGAGCGCGGTTTAAGACCTTGTAGTACATAAGACGCCTGTTTTAATATCTTCGTTACTATACAGCTATTTAAACCGTTGGCTTTCTAAAATGTCAACTAAATAGATTATACGCGAAATTCAAAAAGTTTTAGCGTAGTGGTGTTAATAAACTTCCTATTATTATAAAATGGTAATATAAAAAAGACTTCAATAAGTGTTATGCAATAATCTATATTGAATAACAATAATACATTTAATTTAATTTCATATATTTTTTTTAAATTTGATGTTTACTAGCTGACCTGGAATACGTTTTTTCTCTCTTTGAATATAACATTCATTGATAACACGACCATAGTGCCACCTATCGGGTCCAGATTTTGTAATTTTCTTTTATGAAACTTAACCAATATAAACATAAGCAGTTTTTGTCCACAAAAATAGAATTTCCGTCATCACTAATCCCAGAACAGCTACAGTAAGAAAGACACACACACCAACGTCATTCATTACAACACGTGTTTCGCTCCTAAACGAGGCATTCCTCAGATAAGTAGACTCTGCGGTGGCTGACCGAGAAGCATTATTATAGAATTTATTAAGAACTTGCATCATCATCGTAATTATATATATATATATATATATATATATATATATATATATATATATATATATATATATATATATATATATATATATATATATATATATATATATATATATATTGTGATTATAATCGCAAGATCAAATCCTTCAAAAGCTACTCGGTCACTAGCAAACCCACTAACGTTTCAGGATTCCGTCTGAGAAGGCCACGCACCATCTAACCTACTTATGCTACCAAACAGTAGTAATCGCACTGCTGTTATCCGGTCTATAGGGTTTCGAAGCCAGTATAGATACAGGCTGTGAGGCAATCAAACTTAGTCTTCAGGGGCGATAACACCTCTGTCCTTCTGAACGTAATTTATACTGTGGAAAAACTTCTGTTCTGTAAAAAATCAGCAAGAATCTGAGTGGGTTTTGCCTAAATGTCAGATTTGAACCACGACCTTTTGAGCTTGCAATCCGTAACTTTAACTGTAGACTACAGAATACTGACTTTAAGTATCTAATTATTATTTACATAAATATTGAATAAACGAAATATAATTTCAGGTCTACTGGAATATGAAGATCATTACAGCTCTTCACAGGTCTGCTGCTGATCATAGACTTTCTCTAAGGAATGCCACAAAATTTCGATCTCAACCATAGATCTCCAGCATGTCTCACTAGGTAGACACACATTCTAGTAGAGGTCCGCCATACATTACTCTTGCCGTTAAGGACTGCCACTCGGGAAACCTTCTTCAAGCTATATATCGAGCTCATTGACATTTCAGCTTAGTGATCATCACTTTGTTGAGAAAAAATTGATAAATTTAAAAGTTTTTAAGTAACATCAATAAAGAAAATTGTTGAAGGGGCTTAACGCGGAATAATTTAAACGTCAATGTGAGTTGATTAACTACCACTCACATTGGGTATAGAATATTAAATCAACAGTTGAACTGCACGCAGAATACACATAAACGCACATATGAATATTATGTCTTTTATATTATACAGCCCATTACGTTTGTGTGACGTTACGTTACGCACACATGCGTAGACCGCTTGGCCTAGTTACTGCGCCGGGTGTCCAGTATTCTAAGTTTGTTCGGAGTCAGAATTTGTAAAAACTAGCTATAACAAAGAGCTCCTTCTGCTCTTAGCGGTTAGCAACCTCAGAGTCTATTTTTCTCCTGATGATGCCCCGTTTAAAGGCGATTCACGTGTTGTCTTCCCTTCTTAGTTTCTGGAATAAGTTGTTGCAGTAATGTGCACGCACTTGTGAGGGAGGAGGACACGTCATTTAATTTGCACGCGCATCTTAACTAACCTTTGCAGACGACACGGTCCTCCTTTTCAGTGGCAGTGCATGGGATGAGGTTTTCTCAAATGCTCAAAAAGAAATTAATATTGTAACGAGTTGGTTATACAAGAACCTTTTAACCCTCAATGTTTTAAAGACAAATTATATCACTTTTTCCATTAAAAACACTGATAAGCCTGACCCTACACATCGAATTGTTTCAAACTTGTGTGATAATCCCAATTATACAAACTGTGCATGCCCAAAACTTATAAACACAGTCTCAACTAAATACATAGGCGTAATAATTGACAATAAATTAAGTTTTCACTATCACATTGACCTTTTAATGCCAAGAATACGCAAATTAATGATAATATTTAAGGCCTTGAGACATGTGGGTCAGGAATAAGTAATAAAATCAGTTTACTTCGCTCTTTGCCAGTCGCAACTGACGTACTGTATCACTTCATGGGGCGGTGCTTGTAAAGCATATATACTGAAAATTGAACGAGCCCAAAGAGCACTTTTAAGAATGAGCTCGTTCCTACCATTCAATTATTCAACGTTTGATCCCTATCAAAAATGGAAATTCCAGACTGTACGACAGTTTATATGCCGTAAAATATGAACCAGAGATATTTAGCAATCAGCGCCGCAAGGATAAAGTCTACAATATTACTTTATACAGAACTAGCCTTACATATCGATTTTTCTGTTACCAAAGTAGTAACTTTTATAATAAATTGAATAAGGAACTATCAATATATTCCCTTACAAAGACTAAATGCAAATTTATTGTTGCGGGGTGGTTAAAAAAATTGGATTATAACCGTACAAAAAACTTACTCTATAAATAAAAAAAGTTCACATAAACGCGCATACACACAAGAGCAAATAAACACACACACACACACATACACACACACACACACACACACACACACACACACACACACGTACATACACACAACCACACACACACACACACACACACACACACACACACACACACACACACACACACACACACACACACACACACACACGCACACACGCACGCGCACGCACCCTCAACCTCAGAGCAACCTCAGAGTCTATTTTTCTCCTGATGATGCCTCGTTTAAAGGCGAGTCACGTGTTTTCTTCTGTTCTCAGTTTCTGAAATAAGTGCAGTTTTCAGTGATGTGCACGAAATTGTGAGGAAGGAGGACTCATCATTTAATTTGCACGCCCATCTTAACTTATTAATTATTACAATTTTTAGGACTGAGATAAAATGCATCGTTTAATTCTTATAGAAAATAAAAGCTCACTTAAGAAAACTAAAAATAATAAAATAATTTACAATTCTCAAATCGGTGCTAAAACATTGTGTATTGAGGAATAATTGAAACATCAATTTTATAATGTGAAATTTTATAATCTTAAAATTACTAGAATTAAAAAAATTTTTGCTGTAGATATAAGTAAGAGAGACTGACTCTTGGGTAGGAAAGAACACCATCCTCTTAGTAAATATTTCCACACAATTTCGTAATAACAAAACTTATCTTTTCCGAAACAAAAAACAAATAAACTTTCCATCTCAGACGTCTTCATTAATGATAAAACTCCACGGCGCTCCGCTGTCAACTTTGAATGAAGTGGATCACTTTAATGTCAAGGGATCTTCATATTCCAGTAGACCTGAAATTATATTTCGTTTATTCAATATTTATGTAAATAATAATTAGATACTTAAAGTCAGTATTCTGTAGTCTACAGTTAAAGTTACGGATTGCAAGCTCAAAAGGTCGTGGTTCAAATCTGACATTTAGGCAAAACCCACTCAGATTCTTGCTGATTTTTTACAGAACAGAAGTTTTTCCACAGTATAAATTACGTTCAGAAGGACAGAGGTGTTATCGCCCCTGAAGACTAAGTTTGATTGCCTCACAGCCTGTATCTATACTGGCTTCGAAACCCTATAGACCGGATAACAGCAGTGCGATTACTACTGTTTGGTAGCATAAGTAGGTTAGATGGTGCGTGGCCTTCTCAGACGGAATCCTGAAACGTTAGTGGGTTTGCTAGTGACCGAGTAGCTTTTGAAGGATTTGATCTTGCGATTATAATCACAATATATATATATATATATATATATATATATATATATATATATATATATATATATATATATATATATATATATATATATATTGTAATATATTGTATATATTACAATATATATATATATATATATATTATAATATGTGTAATATATATATATATATATATATATATATATATATATATATATATATATATATATATATATATATATATATATATATATATATATTGTAATATATATATATATATATATATATATATATATATTGTGATTATAATCGCAAGATCAAATCCTTCAAAAGCTACTCGGTCACTAGCAAACCCACTAACGTTTCAGGATTCCGTCTGAGAAGGCCACGCACCATCTAACCTACTTATGCTACCAAACAGTAGTAATCGCACTGCTGTTATCCGGTCTATAGGGTTTCGAAGCCAGTATAGATACAGGCTGTGAGGCAATCAAACTTAGTCTTCAGGGGCGATAACACCTCTGTCCTTCTGAACGTAATTTATACTGTGGAAAAACTTCTGTTCTGTAAAAAATCAGCAAGAATCTGAGTGGGTTTTGCCTAAATGTCAGATTTGAACCACGACCTTTTGAGCTTGCAATCCGTAACTTTAACTGTAGACTACAGAATACTGACTTTAAGTATCTAATTATTATTTACATAAATATTGAATAAACGAAATATAATTTCAGGTCTACTGGAATATGAAGATCCCTTGACATTAAAGTGATCCACTTCATTCAAAGTTGACAGCGGAGCGCCGTGGAGTTTTATCATTAATGAAGACGTCTGAGATGGAAAGTTTATTTGTTTTTTGTTTCGGAAAAGATAAGTTTTGTTATTACGAAATTGTGTGGAAATATTTACTAAGAGGATGGTGTTCTTTCCTACCCAAGAGTCAGTCTCTCTTACTTATATCTACAGCAAAAATTTTTTTAATTCTAGTAATTTTAAGATTATAAAATTTCACATTATAAAATTGATGTTTCAATTATTCCTCAATACACAATGTTTTAGCACCGATTTGAGAATTGTAAATTATTTTATTATTTTTAGTTTTCTTAAGTGAGCTTTTATTTTCTATAAGAATTAAACGATGCATTTTATCTCAGTCCTAAAAATTGTAATAATTAATAAGTTAAGATGGGCGTGCAAATTAAATGATGGGTCCTCCTTCCTCACAATTTCGTGCACATCACTGAAAACTGCACTTATTTCAGAAACTGAGAACAGAAGAAAACACGTGACTCGCCTTTAAACGAGGCATCATCAGGAGAAAAATAGACTCTGAGGTTGCTCTGAGGTTGAGGGTGCGTGCGCGTGCGTGTGTGCGTGTGTGTGTGTGTGTGTGTGTGTGTGTGTGTGTGTGTGTGTGTGTGTGTGTGTGTGTGGTTGTGTGTATGTACGTGTGTGTGTGTGTGTGTGTGTGTGTGTGTGTGTATGTGTGTGTGTGTGTGTTTATTTGCTCTTGTGTGTATGCGCGTTTATGTGAACTTTTTTTATTTATAGAGTAAGTTTTTTGTACGGTTATAATCCAATTTTTTTAACCACCCCGCAACAATAAATTTGCATTTAGTCTTTGTAAGGGAATATATTGATAGTTCCTTATTCAATTTATTATAAAAGTTACTACTTTGGTAACAGAAAAATCGATATGTAAGGCTAGTTCTGTATAAAGTAATATTGTAGACTTTATCCTTGCGGCGCTGATTGCTAAATATCTCTGGTTCATATTTTACGGCATATAAACTGTCGTACAGTCTGGAATTTCCATTTTTGATAGGGATCAAACGTTGAATAATTGAATGGTAGGAACGAGCTCATTCTTAAAAGTGCTCTTTGGGCTCGTTCAATTTTCAGTATATATGCTTTACAAGCACCGCCCCATGAAGTGATACAGTACGTCAGTTGCGACTGGCAAAGAGCGAAGTAAACTGATTTTATTACTTATTCCTGACCCACATGTCTCAAGGCCTTAAATATTATCATTAATTTGCGTATTCTTGGCATTAAAAGGTCAATGTGATAGTGAAAACTTAATTTATTGTCAATTATTACGCCTATGTATTTAGTTGAGACTGTGTTTATAAGTTTTGGGCATGCACAGTTTGTATAATTGGGATTATCACACAAGTTTGAAACAATTCGATGTGTAGGGTCAGGCTTATCAGTGTTTTTAATGGAAAAAGTGATATAATTTGTCTTTGAAACATTGAGGGTTAAAAGGTTCTTGTATAACCAACTCGTTACAATATTAATTTCTTTTTGAGCATTTGAGAAAACCTCATCCCATGCACTGCCACTGAAAAGGAGGACCGTGTCGTCTGCAAAGGTTAGTTAAGATGCGCGTGCAAATTAAATGACGTGTCCTCCTCCCTCACAAGTGCGTGCACATTACTGCAACAACTTATTCCAGAAACTAAGAAGGGAAGACAACACGTGAATCGCCTTTAAACGGGGCATCATCAGGAGAAAAATAGACTCTGAGGTTGCTAACCGCTAAGAGCAGAAGGAGCTCTTTGTTATAGCTAGTTTTTACAAATTCTGACTCCGAACAAACTTAGAATACTGGACACCCGGCGCAGTAACTAGGCCAAGCGGTCTACGCATGTGTGCGTAACGTAACGTCACACATACGTAATTGGCTGTATAATATAAAAGACATAATATTCATATGTGCGTTTATGTGTATTCTGCGTGCAGTTCAACTGTTGATTTAATATTCTATACCCAATGTGAGTGGTAGTTAATCAACTCACATTGACGTTTAAATTATTCCGCGTTAAGCCCCTTCAACAATTTTCTTTATTGATGTTACTTAAAAACTTTTAAATTTATCAATTTTTTCTCAACAAAGTGATGATCACTAAGCTGAAATGTCAATGAGCTCGATATATAGCTTGAAGAAGGTTTCCCGAGTGGCAGTCCTTAACGGCAAGAGTAATGTATGGCGGACCTCTACTAGAATGTGTGTCTACCTAGTGAGACATGCTGGAGATCTATGGTTGAGATCGAAATTTTGTGGCATTCCTTAGAGAAAGTCTATGATCAGCAGCAGACCTGTGAAGAGCTGTAATGATGATGATGATCATCATGATGAATTAGAATATAACAATGAAAACGTTAAAAATAGTAACAACCTTCATGTGTCCCACTGCAAAGTGCATATCTCTTCCCAATGCTGGATAGGGAAAGGAAAACTAAACCGAACGATATTCTTATTTAAGATATCTTCTGCGTCAGTTTTCTATAAGTTCAATGCACGTGCCATAAGAAAACCTCATCTTGAGTAAGTTCTGTGAGCTACATCTCCCTTTATCATCAGATCTGATGGTAGTCAAGCAGTCGCGTATAATAGACAAAAAACTACATGCACTTGAGCAACTCTATCGAAGGCGAAGAAATTGATTCGTCAGTAACTGTACGTTTAGTCGGTAAATATCATTTTAATTTCCTAGACACATTGATTTTCTAACCATGTTTCCACAAACACACAAATAGGCACATAAAATTGCCGTTACCAACTTTTCTGGTGAACGGGGGATTGAGTTCGATCGATTGCTCACATTGATATTGAATGAAAATACTTATCTCCTCAAAATTTTATGTTATTTTATAACATAAAGTACTTAAAGAGCTCAGACAGAGAAACAAATAAACTTGGCCCCACACAATTGCCTATTGTAGACGCAAGTATAAAAGGTGAAATATCGCAAGTATTTTACAATGGCTGAATGATTATGAAGAGGCTCTACGGAAATTTAATTCATGCATATTAACTGTTGATTATTGTGTTTAGACATGAAAATTTACTTGACATCAAACCTACCAGACACTTACATTCTTACCTTACATTCACACCCTAATTCATTATTTTTTTAAGTTTACGTTAAGCAAGCTGTATTTTACTTTCAACTGTTAGTGTTTGTATGTATCGGTCTGTACTTTCAATTGCCCATTAATAAAACACAAATATTTAATTCTTTTTTTTAAATACTGCTCCACAGACTATTAAAAGGGGTACATTAGAAATCAGACAAAATTCTACAAAATTCACAGCTCATACAGCCAATATGTCGGTAATTATTTTGTTGGTAATATAGGTATTATAATTATTTGGCGACAATCTACACTATGTGCGACTGTTTTAGGCTTGATCAGTTTATTAAGACAGTTTATAATGATTCACAGAGTAATATAAAATGATAATAAGGAAAACTAGAAATTACAAAAAAAACTGCAGTTTACAACTCGCCTGCCACATTTATATTCTGTAATGTATGGTCAGATGGATGCATAATGAGGAAGAAAAATCAGTCACGCTATTACACCGTTTGATGTGTTGTATTCAGCATTTGTGATTCCGATATTCCATTTATCAAACGTAGATTACGTACATTTCTCCTTTTTTATCTCTTGACAATAGTGATACCTGACGGACTTAATTGTGAATGTACCATCCACTCATTCAAACCCACAAAAAAAAAAATTCATTAAATTGATCCAGTCGTGTCACAACGTACAGAAGAATTGTAAAATGTAATATCTAAATATTGTTTTAAAAATCAACATATATCATTATTACAAATAAATATTAATTTTATTTAAATTACCTAAGCGTTCTAAGTTTTTAGAACTTTCAAAATTGAATCTAGTAGTGGAAATCGCTAATCATTGCTTCAGACAGTTTTTAATATAGTTAAGAACATTACATTACTCAGCTCACGCGACGCTTGTGAAACGATTCCTGGTGCTAATTGCTTCTGACTTTGTGAGAAAGATAAAAGATAAAGGACGATAAACTTAAATTTGTGTATTCGTTTGCGTAAATATAAGGAATTTTATATTTACGTGATAAACACACAATTACATAAAGCCAATTTTACGGATATCGCCTTTGATGGGATTTAACTTTGTTTTCCAAAAATTAATATTTATTTGTGTATGTTTCCGCCGTAAGCTGTCTGGGGTGTTGCTCGTTAATTATGAAATACCTTGATTTTTAAAATCGGCAATAATAGGAAAATATTGATATTTATATGGGGGCAAACGGCCATCTATAATTGACAAATATTTATATTTATGTTTTACTTTATCATTCATGTGAATTTATTATAATTATTATTAAGTATCAAAATTATTTGAAATATATAATATTTAAATACAAATAGTTATTTGTATTTAAATATTATATAGAATAGAATAGAGTGAATGGGGCACTACACTCTATTGTGAAGAACCAGAATGTGTCAAAAAAGGCACGTATGGTAATTCATAATGCTGTGTTAGTCCCTACTTTAATGTATGGTAGTGAAAGCTGGGTGTGGCAGAAGAAGCACGAAAGTAGAATAAATGCTGTAGAAATGCGGTCTTTAAGGAGTATGCTAGGGTTGAATCTGAATGACAGGGTGAGAAATTGCGTGATAAGAGATAAATGTGGTATGCAAGATGATGTTGTGACCAGGATTAAGAAAGGAATGCTTCGGTGGTTTGGTCACGTAGAAAGAATGAATGAGGAAAGAGTGACAAATCAAATTTATAGGGCAGATGTGAACGGCAGAGTTGGGAAGGGACGCCCTACAAAAAAGTTTATCGACCAAATTGGCGATATTTTGAAAATGGGCCACGTTAAAAGTACCCTTAACCGACGAGCATGTATGCGTAGATATATGGATGTAAAGGAGGCGAAAGAGGTATGTCAGGATCGTGTCAAATGGAAGTCCGTAGTCTCTGCCTACCCCTCTGGGTGACAGGCGTGAGTATAGAATAGAATAGAATAGAATAGAATAGAATAGAGTAGAATAGAATAGAAACTTTTTTATTCAATGTAGATTATAAAAATACTTATTGAACGTCACTTTTTTAATTTACCACTGGTTCGCAAAAAAAAACCTCTGTCCTGGGAAGAACCAGCAAGAAACCCAGCGGGACTTTTTTTTTAATAATAGCTTACAATCATGTTTACAATCAACAACACAAAATAAATTAGAAATAGCTTGGTAGCGATCACCCTTCCCAGGGGTTATTATCATCTATAAATTCCTTAATATTATAATAACCCTTTTTATACAAACTTAGTTTAATAACATTTTTGAACTTTGTGTATGACAAATTTTGTATATTTTCTGGGATTTTGTTGTAAAAGCGTATACATCGCCCCAAGAATGAATTACTGACTCGGTGGAGTCGAGTAACAGGTACTACCAGCTTGTGTCTGTTCCTAGTATTTACAGAATGAATATCACTTATTTTCGCAAAACTACTTTTATTTTTGTGTACGTACATTACATTTTCATAAATGTATTGAGAGGCCAGAGTTAATATATTAATTTCTTTAAATTTTTGTCTCAGTGACTCTTTTGGTTTTAAATTATATATTGCTCGAATGGCCCTCTTCTGTAAAATAAATATAATTTCAGTGTCAGTCGCGTGTCCCCATAGCAAAATACCATACGACATAATGCTATGGAAATAACTGAAGTAAACTATTCTAGCTGTTTCAACACTGGTAAGAGTTCTAATCTTTTTTACAGCATATGCTGCAGAACTAAGTCTGCTAGCTAGTTTTGATATATGGGGGAGCCATTGAAGCTTTGCGTCCAGTGTGATTCCAAGAAAAATGGTGGTATCGACAAGACTCAGCTCCTCCCCATTTAAAATTACATTAGTATTGACATGTTTAACATTAGGAGTTACGAATTTCATACATTTAGTTTTAGTTCCATTCAAATGCAAATTATTAACATTAAACCAATTGACTAACTTAGCTATAGCATTATTTACTTCGTCGTAATTTAATAACTGTCGTTTTAATTTGAAAATTAATGAAGTATCATCAGCAAATAATACTATATCATGGTTATCCCCTACTATGTAAGGTAAGTCATTAATATATACAAGAAACAGAAAGGGGCCAAGAATTGAGCCCTGAGGAACGCCCATTTGTACAATCGACCCGGAAGAACTCATACTATTAATAACAACTTTTTGTGTTCTGTCACTTAAATATGAAATAATTAATTTAAGAGCATCATTTCTTACACCGTAGTGTTGAAGTTTCCTGATTAATGTTTCATGGTGAACACAATCAAAGGCCTTGGATAGGTCACAGAACAAACCCAAAGCATCCTGTGAATTCTCCCATGCATTAAATATATATTTAATCAGCTCAACACCAGCATCAGTTGTCGAGCGACCCCTTGTGAAACCAAATTGATTTTTATGAAGTAATTTATTTACATTAAAAAAAATTAACAATTGATCAAGAATAATTTTTTCAAAAATTTTACTAAGTGTTGGTAGTACAGAAATAGGTCTAAAATTAGAGGGGTCCAATGTACTACCAGATTTAAATAAAGGTATTACTTTACTATGCTTCATTAAATCAGGAAACACACCAGATTTGATACTACTATTAAAAATAATAGATAGTTGAGGTGCGATTGTATCTATTATAGACGCAATAACCTCAACAGAAATCCCCCACAGATCGGCGGTTCTCTTAATATCAATAGTCTTAAAATATTTTACAATATCTTTTGATGAAACTTTATGAAATGTAAAATTCTTTGTACATACATTTACATTTTGTTTAAGTAATGATTCGGCGACGGTAGGAGAAGAATTCAGTGACTTAGTGGTTAAGATCGGAATATCAGTAAAATATTAGTGTTTATGTATGTATGTATTATGTATTATATGTAAATATAAAACCACTATTTTTTAAATTCTGATACTGTTTTGATTGTTTGAAAATTTTGAAGACGTTTGATGTTTCATTTATTGTTTAAATACTAATTTTAGTATGTAAATATTCAAATTAATATCTATTGGAATTTACATCATTATTACGTATCAAATTTTATTATTGCATGTAATAAGTTTATTATTTTATGAAAATAAGTCTTGCTTATTTTCATTCTAATGTTGCTTGCAGCGCTATCCTTCAACAGACTCTCTGGTCTCGCTGAAGTCAGTATGGCCGTATGAGTTTTTCTTTTCTTTATTATTTTTTTATTTTTTTTTATATTATAAAGAGGAAAGATTTGAATAGGCTCCGAAACTACTGGACCGATTTGAAAAATTCTTTCACCGTTGGAATCCTAAATTATCCCTGATGAACATCTAGGCTATAGTACAGGCTATCATATATTTTCAAAAAAAAAGGTACCGTGTAAAAACTTTGTTAATTTAACCCACGGTGTAAAAAATTACCAAAAAATCATATCACCGCGTGCGCTGCGGAAAGTATTGACAACAGAGCAAAGTGATGTGCTACAGTTTTATAGAAGATATCAATATCTACAAAAAAGTCCGCGATACCGTATGTTTAACTACTACAGTTATGTCACATAATAAATTTCACGCGGACGAAGTCGCGGGGAACAGCTAGTATTATATATTATAATTCTTTTGTACACCGTGACACGGCTGGATGGGGGAACTTTGGGAGTTAAATATCTGAGAACTTTACTGTGAAAACGAAGTTAAAATCGCAAACCCAAATTTTTTTTCGGTACTCGCTGTTCCAATCATATATCACAAATTTACCGATAATTTTGATCTAAGTGAAGATATTTTTCGTTGCATTTTTTATTATATTTTCGCTGGTAAATTGGTTGCTGGCTGGATTTTTGTCATGCACTACTAGTACTTTTTCTAATGTCAATCATGTAATGTAAAATTACTCTTATATATCTTTTTAATTTTGTTAACAAAATTCATCACAATGCGTAATATTGCGAACTTCTGAAAAACTATTATCACAGCTAAACGTAGCCGACAGTTAGTTTAATACCATCGGAGCATTTTCGTTTTCGCTAACAGTTAAAAATTAGGGTATGAATGCACAGAATCGCACTACTTTGACGTTTCGGTATCCACTTTGAACTATTATAAAAAATATACGAGCAAAAATCCACTGGCGGGTAACTTCCCGCCAAAAACTCATATACAATTGTTATTTACTGTGCGTAATACTACGTGACATGATACTGGAAAGCGATATCAAACTTGGGTTGCCAATTTCATTTTTACGTACGGTATCCCTTTGTGTCGCAATTTTCTGTGTGACAAATTTTTCGTGCATTTTATGAATTTTTAAAATTTAATAAAGCATCTGACTGAATCAATCATTGATACTTCGTTTTTAGTCACCAAACGAAATATTTAATTATGACGTTCAGACCGCTTAATTTTATTACAATATATTTGCAAAACTGAATACTTTTGTGCATTTTTATTAGAGCAAGAGTAGACATTGCTTTGTTAATCAGGCCATCTAAGCTGAAAAGAAACATTAAATTATGTCTACACGAACGATTTCAATTCAGGGTTTCCATTTTTGGAACTGGAACTCTAATTATTTTTCTAAAATAAAAGTAGCCTATGTTACTCATAATATCAGCTATCTGCCAATGAAATTCCCGCCATTTCGGAAATTAACCAGAACAAACAGACAGATGGACCGACCGACAGCCAGACAAAACTTTTTAAAATGTCCTTTAGTTACAAGTACCATACTATATATATTCATATGCATTTATAACAAAGCTGTTATTTTGACATTACAAATAGACACTTTACTTTTATTTATTTTTGGTGCGATGTTAAGAGTAAGTTATATTTTTACAAATAAGTGGAAGTAAACGAGCAACCTACAACCAGAGAAAATGCAAACGTGATGCCGACCTTTTAAAAATTAGTAAGGTCGTTTCTTAAATGCCCCTAAGTTGTATCGGTCCAGAAAAACGATTCACGAACAACGACGTCGTGCGAGGAAGAAAACTTCTAGTAAATCGCACAGCGTTGAATCACCAAGAATACAGATGCTGTGGATACCGTAAGTTTTGTCATGATAAGCTTTGATGGAATTAAGTGGTTGGAATTAATCCGAACCATTCCTCTGAGCATTTTCCGTGGTAAATACGATAAAAGCAAGTGCTCAAGTTAACTTATTCCCTGTTGACTGCATACTAAATAAACGACTTCAATGCACTGCGATTAGACTAATTCCGTAACTTTGATTCTGTCCTATATTTCGATTTGAGATAAATAAAAATTAAGTTTATTTTTTGTTTTATAGAATAAGGGTGACAAACGAGCATACAGCATACAGCATACAGTCCACCTGATGGCAAAAAGACGCTGCAGCTCATATGTCCTCGATCAAGAATCAAAATGCAGATGCTTCGTCACTCCTGAAGCCTAAGATGGAATGCCTCGTTTCCAGTAAAAGGGCCTTCGATTCTCTACACCTACCATACGGAGCACAGCAGCATTAAGCGGTCGAGCCGACTCACTCGCGCTCCCATCATAAGACAGCTGCGGCCTGGCTCGTGTTGATACTTGCCACTGTTGGGTACAAACGTCCTTTTATTTCTAAAAGCTTTCTAAGTGGTATGAGTGACCGCGGCGATCCCCACACGGATTTCATTCAAATTCAAATTCATTTGTTCGTTTGCGAAATATGAGTTGCAATAGTTCTTAATAATTCCGACAAAATTACAGCCATATTCTACTTTTTAGAGTGCAAACGAGTGATTTTTTATAGGATAGGGTGACAAACGAGCACACATTCGCCCTGATGGTAAGTGGTTGCTGCGGTCCATAGACATCTACTTCTTTCCTCGATTACAAAACAAAATGCAGATGCGTTGTCAACCGTGAGGACTATAATGAAAAGCCTCGTTTCCACTAAAAAGGGTCTCCGTTTCTCTACACGCATCATACGAAACACAGTGGCATTAAGCTACTAATTTACGCTGGTATTCTGTGAGAGCGTGGTCCTTCTCCGGTCGAGCTGACTCATTCGTACTAAAACTATACTACTAATATATAATACTACTAATATATAACTGCAGCATGGCTCTACCATGTATACAAAGATTAATTACGATATTATGACCCTATTTTTTATTTCTTAAACATGCAGGTTCCATAAGATACTGTCTTTAGTATCGAATACGAGATACATAAATTATTAACAATTTTTTAAGTGCCGGCGATTTTAAAATTAGTGTTTTTGCTTCCTATGAAGCTAGAAGCGATTCCGGTTCCTGGATCACAGTTTCGGTCACACTTAATGATAGTTATAGCAGCGCCAATATATATATATACATATATATAATTACGTATATATATAATTACGTGTGCTATTAAATATTTTTAACGTTTTAATTATAATCTACCTCTGCGTTACGTTATATTATATGCATAATTATTCGTATTTTAAGAAATAAAATGTAATGAAAACTCTTTATTTTTTGACGTGAAACCAAAATTCGTTTGTCAAAATTTCAAGTCTTTTAAATACTGTTTAAAAACGAAGTTCTTCTGTAAAGAGAAGTATCAGCGAAGGAAACTCCGCTGGTGTTCTGTTTTTGACTGTTTCCTAAATGTTAAAAAAAACAGTATTCCGTAACAAAAATGTTATGTATTATATCAAGATAAAAGCTAATAAATATATTATAAACTCGAACAAACAAGTTCGATCGAATCTACTCCCGTTCACAAGTATGTCCTTTAGCAGTTGTCGCCCTCCTCCTTTCAAAGAGTAAAATAATCAAGGTTATGAAATACAGTATTATTTTGGTGGAATATGCTTAATGGTATTATTCTGGTAGAATATGCTTAATGGTAATGGACTTGTGTAGTTGCGAAGTTCTCATAAGAAATCAATTTGGTTTTTCTGAAAGCAAATGTATTTCTTACAGAGAAATGCGTTCCTGTGTATTGCATTTGTTTTTTTAGAATATGTCTGACATACGAGCACACAGTCCACATTCCACCTTATGTTTAGTAGATGCTGTGACCTAGAGATTGATGTTAAGTGGATGCTATGGCTAATAGACATCTAAACCTGTCCTGATTTAAGAATCAAATATAGACGCGTTGTAATTCCTAAAGACTAAGGAATTTCTAGTAAAAAATATCTCCCATTCTCTAAACTCACCAAACTAAGCACAAAAAGCTGCCATTTTACGCTGACATTCTCTGAGAGTATGGTCCTATCACGGTTGAACTGACCCATACGTGATACAACCACAATATATCTGTGCCGTGGCTACAACGTGAACAAATAAGGTTGGTTTTGATAATATACATTTTGACAGATGTCTTTAGGTATCTTCCTGGTAACAATTCTAAATAAAAACCGGCCAAGAGCGTGTCGGGCCACGCTCAGTGTAGGGTTCCGTAGTTTCCCGTTCGTCACAATAAGTGTTCCCACTTATGAGTTTAAAGGTGGGTATCCATTATGTTCGCGCTCCAGCAGCGCTCTGCGCTCCTGCAACTGCTCCCGGTAGTGGGTACTGTTGTTTCCATCCAAGTTCAAAATGATTTTCCTAGAAAGTCCTTATAAAGTTCTACTTTTCAGATTTTTTTCATATTTTCTAAACTTATGGTTCAAAAGTTATAGGGGGGGGGGGACACATTGTTTTTTTACTTTTGGAGCGATTATTTCCGAAATTATTGACATTATCAAAAATTATTTTAGTAAACCCCTATTCGTTTTAAATACCTTTCCAACGATATATCACACGTTAGGGTTGAAATAAAAAAAAAATCACTTCCCACTTTACATATAGCGGGGCTACCCTAATAAAACATTTTTTCCAATTTTTATTTTACCACTTTGTCGGCGTGATTGATATACATATTGGTACCAAATTTCAGCTTTCTAGTGCTAACGGTCACAAAATTAAGCGAGGACGGACAGACGGACAGACAGACATGGCGAAACTATAAGGGTTCCTAGTTGACTACGGAACCCTAATAATAAAAAAACTGCTGATGACAAATCGCCATGCGTGACAACTATGGCAAAGTCCCCTTATGAATCGATAGGGGGGATATGTTCAGCAGTGGACTTTTATAGGCTGTTATAGATAGTTGAATGGATAGACCAACTTACTATCAGATGTTGTGCTCACTACTTTTATGAAAAAAAATACCTGAAAGTCAAAAGTTTAAAGTTGGGCCACAGCATCCACTTGCCATCAGGTGGGCTGTGTGCTCGATTGTCACTTTTGTTCTATAAAAAATGCTGAAAACAACAAAGAAATATTTCCTGTAGCACTGAAATTGCTTTAATAAAATATTCACATATTCATCTTTATAATAGTGGAATGAGAAATATTAGTTTGGGCTGTGAACGTTTCGCGTTTTCGCGTAAAAGTTTATGTTGCATTTTACAAAGGATTTAGAAGTTTTACAAATATTTGTTTTTGAAAGTATGTTTTATTTCACGCTTGACGCAATATTTTGATGACATGCATGGTATTTCATAATGCATATTGAAAGTTATATGTGGCACAAAACGTAAGTAGCGACCGTAACCCATTCAGTGCTATTAGTTTAAAAATAATGAAGGGTAGAGAAGCTTTGTCACCTCCAATACTAAGGTTAAAAGTATATTTTGTAACTATACTGTCACACTTAATCATATATTCGCTCCTTACGACTCGGTAGTGAAGTGGCTAAGGGTTTGTTTGCAAAGCTGCATGGGCGATGCATCGAATCCCGCACGGAACAAGTGGGTTGTATGATCTATAAATAAGTGATGTCGTTCTGGATGTTAATTTATTTTTAGTTATGTATATATATATATATATATATATATATATATATATATATATATATATATATATATATATATACACTTTTTTAAATATTTTAGAATAACCTTCGCCTTATTGGTGACATAAATAAGTTGATATACCGCCATATACGGATCCTTAGCAACTCGGTACACTATCACTTAGAACAAATTTTATCTAAATAATCTACGTTTGCTTACATAGACGTAACGTCGCTTCTTTAATTTATCTCCGTGGACAAAAGACTATGCTAAAAATGTCAAAAGCGAAAACCAGATCCGCCAAGCCTTAATTTTTATTTTCAATGCATAATACATTTTTGCTCAGCCTTTCTCAAACATTGTGTTAATATTTTTTGGCAGGAACTTTTGTCATACAAATACAAACAAAGAATAACGATGTTTTAAATGCTCATTACGTTCGCATCAGTTTCATTTATATTATATAATTATATGTAAGATCCACCCTTTAGCGACAGTAGCCTAATGGTAGGGTGCGGACTGCGAACTCAAAGATCGTGGATTCGAATCCACTATTCGACTACTGTCGTCAACCGCTTCTAACACTAGCATTTTATGCTTCTTACCAGGAGTGATTACGGGCAAAATTAGTTACGTTGAAAGCATTGCGAGTATTCAAAATAATCCTTTATACGCCTCACTTCTGTGTACAGATATTATTTCATATTCTTAGAGGCTTATGGAGTTCATTGTATGTTGGAAGTATTCACATGTCCTCAGTCACTCATGTTTTCTGAGAATGTTTTCTCAGCAAGTGAAAATATAGTCGCCGTTGGTGATCGATCCGCGTTGCTCGCGTACTGTGAATTTATGACGAGTGTTTTAAAGAACCGAAAACCTCATTCATCAAATAATATGGATGGAACATTACCACTTACACACCACACTTCGAATATACTGTTCCGTTGAGCTACGCCGGTTGCTATATTTCTACTGCGAATAATCCTTTTATGAAAGCTATCATACAGAGAATAGCCGAGCGCTACCCGGCTATGCTCAGCCATTCCAAGCATAACTTAGATTTAAAAAAAAAAGTAAAAACAAATTCATAATTCAGCCTTAGAGGGGACTATACTTAGAACTTCTTCCGGAGTGTTTCCCCTCCTCCTAACCTCTTCATCCTTAAAAATATGTAACACTAGTTTTATAAATGATTTTTACGTGGCAAACTATACTGCAGCTTTATTAGCAGTTTTTACTGCTAATCGAGCTGCAGCATAGTCTAGTACCATATGAAACACAGCAGCGTTAACCTGCTACTTTATGCCGGTATAGCGTGGTACTTCCCCGATGGAGCTCACCCCATTCTTGCTACAAATAGTTTTAGCAGGACCTTTTTTACTAGAAGCGTGACATTACATCTTAGTACTCATATATACTATCTATGGGCCGCAGCAATCAATTATCATCAGGTGGATTGTGTGCTCGTTTGTCACTCTTATCCTTAAAAAAAACGCATTCCTTTTGTGATAACCAATTACTAGTCCTTTAAAATGTTATTTGAATTAAAATGAGCTACAACTGTGCCGAAATGATTTTTTAAACACTTTGTTTAGGCTGTGAACACGCAAATATTATTTTTACCTATTGGTTGTTTTTGTTTACTGCCTGATTTAAATACACGGACGATCGTACTATGACTCATTTGATGTAAAATTTTTCTTTTTACTAACGTTCCTTTAATGCTTTAATTGAAACCTTTATAAATAATAAATATTAATACTTGTAAAAAGTTTGTTAATGTAAAAAACTTTTCTGGCGTTTGCTCTATCAATTTGAAATTATTAAATCTAATTTCGTGAGAGGGAATTTGATTAACAAAGTTAAGTCGCAGCGGCAATCTTGCTACATTATCATGTTAATTTCCGTTTCGCGAAATGGCTTGTGAAATATATCTTGAAATATGTTACAATATTGTTACATTTATTGCATATTGACATAGCATTGGACAAGAATGTCCAAAACTGTGAGTCTAGGAATCGCAGTTTTTGAATTAAAAATATTTCCACCTATCATACCACCGCTTAAGCCGTTTTTCACTAAGCAGGGGTAGTACACCTACTGTAATGTTCCGATTTAAAAGAAAGAAGAGCTGCTAAAGGTACAAAATGTGTGGAGTATTCCATTCCTTTTGTAGAGTATAAGAGCCAGTATAATTACAAACTACGATGCATTGCATCTTTGTCCTCAGGAATTCACTGGAAACGAGACATTCCTTAGGTTTAACAACGAATTTGCATTTTTATTCTTAATTGAGTAGAAATATAGATGTCTCTGGGCCACAGCATACCACTTGCCATCTGGTAGACCATATGCTTCTTTGTCACCCTAATTCTATAAAAAAGGTATAACAACGCATCTCTGGCCCTTTTGGTTTAAAGTTCGTTGTCACGTGGACTGTTATCATCAAGTTTAATAGATAGAAATTTATCACTTTTATACATAGTGTGTATCACATTTAACTATTAAAATATATTATAATCTTTAAGAGCTAACTCCTTTATAAAAAGCCGGCAACGCATCTGGAATTCCCCTGTGGCAATCACTTACAATCAGGTGAGCAGTATGCTCGCTTGCCTCTTCTCCTATAAAAAGGCTCTTGTTACCCTAGTACTGTGTGATATACCTTGTACTTTATCACTGCTTACAACTAGATGGAATTGCCGTTAAACACTAGCTTTATTTACATACATTATCTTTATAATAAATTATATATAAGATATTATAATTCCATCTCTAGATCCTAAGTTTATATTAATTGTAACAAGTCTAAGCTTCAGCTTCAATTCAAATATAAATACTCTAAGTTCGCTACGACGAGATCGAAATTAAATATTATTTAACTTAACGTGTGTGTGTTAATTAAAGAGCCGTGGTAGCTCAGTGGTTAACACTCGCTGTAAATATAACAGAACGCGAGTAACCCGGGTTCGATCCCCGCCGGCACCAATGAAATTGTTAATTGCAATTTTAAGTGCTGATTTACCACGTGCTCGGCGGTGAAGCAAAACATCGTGAGGAAACCTGCATGTCTGAGGAATAAGAAAAAAAATATTTCGAAGACATGTGAAGTTCGTCAACACGCATTTGGGCAGCGCGGCGGACACTTCCTTGCCCTAAAACCCTCTCAGAAATGAGGGGAGGCCTGAGCCCAGCAGTGGGACGTATATAGGCTGTAACTTTACTTTTTACTTTTAACGTGCACACAACAGAATTGTACCTACTGTAATTACCTGAAATATATTTCTAACCGTTCTAAGGAGCTTTATTTTATCTCCTTTGTTCTATTGTGAACTTTTACAATTAGTAAAAAAATGAACTTTACATAATTGGACAAAGAACACCGTTTTTATAAACGTAACTTAAACACAAATGTATAAGTAACTGCACCGAAGATGGATATATACGACCGTGTCGTTTTGTTTTGTTCCCATTTTAAACGTTATTAAAAATTTGGTAGGTATTATATATTGCCGTGAGCCGTGGTAGCTCAGATGGTTAACGCTCGTCGTAAATATAACAGAACGCGAGTAACCTGGGTTCGATACCCGCTGGCACCAATGAAATTGTTAATTGCAATTTTAAGTGCTGATTTACACGTGCTAAACGGTGAAGGAAAACATCTTGAGAAAACCTGCAGGTCTGAGGAATAAGAAAAATAAATATTTCGAAGACATGTAAAGTTTGCCAACACGGAATGGGGGAGCGTGGCGGACACTTCCTTGCCCTGAAACGAATTTAAAATAGGAGTTCTAGATAGTATGATCATATGAGTTTGCGGTTTAACCACTATAACAATTAAAAATGGGACCTCATGGGACGATGTATGGATAACTCAACGAACTTATTTTCCAAGCATATTTATAGAGAATGGTATTCAAAAAATATTTTAAAAAATCGATTTTGAAAAGAATACAATCTACATCAAATCATTTATATGCTAAGTCCGTACAAAAATGTCTTCATAATTCCCTATCCATCTGATAGTTCTCGCGAGTGCGACCATAACCGTAACGAACCTTCTCCTAAGCCACCACTGCCCGTAAATTATCCTGTAGGTCATCCGCGTAAACCAAGAGTACCACGAATGGAACTGAAAACCATATACAACATCATATACAACAACATATATACCTAGGTGGATTGAAAAGTACTCGGCCTAACACAGATCCATTCAATTCTAAAAATCAAATCTACCCACTTTATTTAGTTCAGTTCAGACTAGTTCATTGTGTGAAGTTCGAAACGTGTGCGATAATTAGTTGTGATTTTATAAATTTATTAACAAAGTAATCGGACATAATTTCCGCGAATGGAGCAAATCGAGCAGCGTGCCGTCATTAAGTACCTCCATAAGAAGGGGCTATCATCAAAATCCATCCATGATGACATGGTCAGTACATTAGGCGATTGTGCTCTATCATATTCATCCGTCAAAAAATGGATAGCAGAATTTAAGCGTGGTAGAGAGAGTGTGAAAGATGAACCCCGCTCTGGAAGGCCTTCGACGTCAACTACTGACGAAAATATTAAAAAAGTACTTGATTTCATAATGGGAGACCGCAGATTAAAAATTAGAGAGATAGCCGAGATTATAGGCATCTCTTATGAACGAACTCAAAACATCATTGTCAACGAGTTGGGTTTCCACAAAGTGTCTGCCAGGTGGGTTCTGCGACTGCTTTCAGTTGAACAAAAAAGGACGCGATTGACTATTTCACGCGACTGTTTGGAGTTATTTGAAGCCGATGCAGATGATTTTTTGAATCGTTTTGTTACTATGGACGAAACATGGGTTCATTACTGTACACCGGAAACAAAACAACAATCAAAACAGTGGAGAAGACCTGGTTCACCACCCCTAAAAAGGCTAAGTCGATTTTGTCGGCAAATAAGGTGATGGTTTCAGTATTCTGGGACTCGAAAGGTGTGATTATGATTGATTATGTTGAAAGGGATCAGACTATAAACTCTGATTACTACTGCACCTTACTACGTCGTTTACGAGAGGAAATAAAAGAAAAACGTCGAGGAATGCTCAGAAGAAAAGTCCTGTTTCATCAAGATAACGCTCGTGTTCACACGTCAGTACAGTCAATGGCTGAAATTCACAACTGTGGCTTTGAACTGTTACCGCATCCGCCGTATTCACCTGATCTGACACCATCAGACTTCTTTCTGTTCCCTATCTTAAAAAAGCACTTGGGAGGTCAAAGATTTTCGACAAACGACGAGGTGAAAGCAGCTGTAGACGCATATTTGGACTCTAAGGAAGAATCATTTTTTTTCAACGGTCTAAATGCTTGGAAGGGGAGGTGGCATAAGTGTATTGAACTTGATGGTGATTATGTAGAAAAACAAAAATATAACTGATTTAGTATGTGTTTATTTTCTTGGTTAGGCCGAGTACTTTTCAATCCACCCTCGTACTTCACGTTTTCAAAAACAGCGGTTCAGGTGGTAGGGAGTTGACTCTAATAAAAATACCACTTACAAACTAAATATTTTGTAAACGGACCGCTGAATCGAAAAAATGTTGTTTCATATACAATTTTTTCAATATTTTGAAAGACCTACCAATGATACCTCACACGATGGAATAGACAGGTAAAAAATGACCTGTACGAGAGGTACCCAAAATAAAAATATTTTAGAACTTATGTTTCACAACTTTGTAGACGTGATTAATATCTATTTATAACTATGCAAAATTTCAGCTTTTTAGCACCTGGGGTCTCTATGTAAAACCGCGGACGGACGGACGGACGGACATAGCGAAACATAGGGTTAAGGTAAGCAAATTTAGTTAAAAAGACCTACTAAAATATAGATCAATATTTGAAGACAATGTTTTGTAGAAATAGCTTTTACTCTGCTAGATACTAATAGTGATATTTAAAAAAATATAGGCATTTGATATTGTACTCAGCTTATTTTTAAATCCACTAATTTGTAATCCACGGTCTAAGTGTAAGTTTTGCTAACCGGTGTATATTCTATTATATTATTCATCCCATTATTATGACAATTTATCTGTGATCCTGAGTAATTAGAGAGCACCGCTGTATTGACAGAGATTATACATTACGCGCACATTGTGCACGTCGTGTGCTGTAATATGGAATAGAACATAATCATTTTTATTTAACGTAGATTACAAGGTATTATAGTTGCCGACACGAGTCATGAGCACAGATAACCTGTGGTGGGAGGTAGGTACACTGTCGGGCAAAATTATTGGGTACCTTTATTATTTCAATTCGTAATTGAATATTTTCGCCGACTTTTATGAAAATGTTTACTCGAACACATCAACTTTGACTTTGATACAGTAATGTTGCAGATATTCGTGTCCGTTATTTTATTATCTACTATAAAGTATTTAATGTGTACCTGGTGGTTAGAATTGATTATTTTATTAAAAAGAAGGAAGAGGTGATATGCCTTCCATAAAATCTGGTGTTGCGGTGCGCCGTACAGTAGCTACCGAGACATTATTCGCCTCAGCAGTCTGTTTATATACGTCTATGATGTTTTTCGCAGTACCTAATTTTTTCATTTAGCTAAGCACTGAATAGACCATTTGTCTGGTTTGTCTATTTAACACCGAATTCTTTTTTCTCTGCATATTCAGACCGAAATCTGAACACTCAGATTATAACAACAAAAATAATTAAAAACAAGAAATAACAAAAACAATTAATAACAAGGAATACACAAACAAAAATTAACGACGAGGTAACAAAAATAATTAACGAAAATAAACTAATTAAAAAAGTTATCACTTAAATTATTGCTCTGAAGTGTACGGAAGCCGAATGATACGTTCGAAACCAATAGACGGCGAGAATCGACTGATGAACCAAGCACGTTGAACGTTAGCGTGGTATCGACCAATAAAAAGTGTGCTCACGACTTATGTCGGCAATTATACTTATTGAAGTCATTTTAGTTTTAGCAATAGTTTGAAAACACCTTTCTCCTGGGAATAACCAGCAAGAAAGCCAACGGGACTTTTTAACCATTAATATACAATATAACATTTTATACAATTAAGTCTGGAGACATTTAGAAACAGTATGGTAGCAATCACCTCATTCCCAGGGGTTATCATCAATCATGTACTCATTAACTCTTTAGTAGTATTATAATAACCCTAATTAAATAAATTTTGTTGACAGCTCCTGCATATTTTCTGGAACTTAGTTGTAAAAGCGTATACATAGCCCGATGGAGGAATTGCTGACTCTTTTGAGACAGCAATATACAAACGCAAGCAATAAACAACAGATTACCGTAAAGAAATGTAGTCGGTAGAGTTTACCGAGCGAGCTTAATAATTATACTTATAAAATGGCATTGTAAAGCGTCTATTCGTTTATAAAGTGACATCCGAGGAGGATAACTGATGAGTAAATGGGTATCGCGAATGGTAAAAATGCAAATTTTAATATATCGGTATAACTACCACGTCCGTTGTTTTCGTTCTACGGACGATTAAGTTCCTTCTAATTAGTTCTCTCGTGCTGCACGGAGATGTTGCTAGCGTTTGCATTTTCTATCACATTTTGCATGGGAAGTGCTCTGAATAGTACGAATTAAGTATAACCACCAAATTTCACCAACGCACATTGCGACAAAATTCACGATACATCCACACCACCTGGAAGTTTGGCAATCCATCACTGTCTGTTTTACTGGGATTTTTATTCCTCGTACTTGTTTGTGAAATCATTTACCTTACCTACATTACCTACTTGGCCCTATCCTTAGGATTAAGTGATCGCTACGAATTTCACAGTAAGCGAGCAACACGGGTTCGATTTCTCGCTTGCTCTAATGAAATTGTTACTTGGTCGCTCAAATTTGAGTACTAAGCCTAGTAATCTGCCAGTTATTACCTTATCTATTACCATAGTCTTTATCAACTATATAGTCATTGTTAACTACTGTTAACTAAAAAGCACTGACCAGTTCGAGATGTCTCAATTTAGTTGCGCAATAAAGTTTTGTGGCTGCAGTGAACTGTCGGCGAGATACAAGCCACAGTTACAGTTAAAGAGCCGCATACATCGTATTTGCAAAGTTTGTGGTCTGGATTAGAGTAAAATGAAAATGTTACGAAGTTCAATTGCTCTATTTCCATGCTCTGCTGCATGCTACGATTGTTGAATGAAACAAAATGTTAGAAGCGTAACAATAAAAATATTTCATTCATTGTCATTACAACACATCAAGAGTCCACTGATGAACACTGGCCTCTCCGCAGATTTTCTCATAGAGGAAAGGAACAAATAGCATTTATTGTTGTTATTGCAAGTTGTTAGCAACAAAGTGTTACTGTACAACTCCTATTTTGTTTGCTTCTTACGGCGTAAGATGTTTAGTGGATATTGTAACGCCGCGACTGCACAGTAACATAAAAATATTATTTTTGCGTTAATTTCATTTCATAGACGGCTACAGATACGTTGACATGTGACAAATAAGTATTGCCAGTAATTTCACTAGTCTTTGTATCTTTCAGACCAGAACACAATAGTAATGTTACGCCGCGCTCAAATCAGCGCCATCTAGTGTCAGGAGCGAGAGCGGGGTGGGCTTTGCAGAGAATGACATCGCCGATCTCTCGACCAACAGCGCCACCCGAGGAACTAAGTTTCTAGAAAATCTATACTCGAGCTCTCGGTACCTTACGCGTGTTTACTTGAACATTCCGGATGTTTTGCTGATTTGAATAAATAGATGGCGCAAGATGCGATCGGGCCAGAGTTTAACTCGGCGACACAAGCGAAGCTTCGGAGTAAAATTAAGTGAATTAGTGTGTTTAATTATTAGTGTTTTTTTTAACTTTAATTTGTATAAAGTAAATTAAAGTGTTAATTTAGGTAATTTTATCGGCAATTTTTATTGTCACGAACCCCAAGCTCGTAACAATTGGTGTCAGAAGTGGGATAAAATAATGCCGACTTTACCTAAGGAGGAAACGGAGGGTGTCCGTACCCGAAGTCAACGCCAGCAGGAGACGGACCAACGAAGATTTGGTGGTGCAACGCCGCAGACGTCGGAGGGCCAGCCACCGGCTGCAGGCCCGTCGGTAGCTCCTACATCTGCAGCACCTGACTTAGGTGCTCTGATGGTGATGCTGCAGGAGCAGGCTCGCCGACAGGAGGAACAGGCTCGCCGACAGGAGGAACAGGTCCGTCGGTTTAAAGAGCAGCAGGAGGAACAGGCTCGCCGATTGGAAGAGCAGCTGCGGGGCGGACAGGAGGAACAGGCCCGCCGACAGGAAGACCAGGCCCGTCGGTTGGAAGAGCAGATGCTCCTCATGAAGGACCTTCACGCTACCTTCGGGAAGGAGATAAAGGAGGTGAAGGATAGGGTTGCTCTGCATGACAATCGCCTGTCGGAAGCTGAAACCCAAATCGCGAAAGCTGAAAACCGAATCGAGAAAGCTGAAACCCGAATCGACCAAGTAAACTATCGGGTTGACAACGTAATGGCTGACATGAAGAAATCACTGGACGAACTCAAACTTGGAGATGGAGCTACAGCTCCCGTAGTAGCTACAACACCTTCGCTACGTGGGTTCAAGGTGCCACCGTTCGACGGTACCTCTTCCTGGTCAGCCTACAAAATCCAGTTCGAGGCCGTCATGGAGGCGAACGGCTGGAATAAAAGCCAAGCCATGACTGCACTCACCCTAGGTCTGCGCGACCAAGCCTTAACTGTGTTGGAAGCTCTCGGTAAGAAAGTGACCTATGAGCAGCTTCTTGAGGCCTTGGAGGCGAGATATGGTGACGCTCACCTGGAACACGTCTTTCGCGCGCAGCTTAAAGATCGCGTGCAACGCAGCAACGAAAACCTGCAGCAGTGGGCCCTTGAGGTGGAGAAGATGGTTCGTAAAGCATACCAGTCTGTACCTGCGCTCATTGGAGGGAACCTGGTGCAAACATTCATCGACGGCATCCGCGACCTGGAAGTCAGAGCTGCTGTGAGGCTCGGGCACCAAGAGACGCTTAAGGACGCCTTGGCCCATGCACTGGAGGTAGAAGCCGTGCGGCAGGATCATCGTTCCCATCGCGTCAGGGAGGTTGCAGCAGCTACAGTTCGCGACCGCAACAAAGGATACAGCCCTAGGTGCTATGGCTGTGGGGAAAAGGGCCATCTTCGATCCAGCTGCCCTAAGCGAACCGTGGAAAGGAGAGTTGATCGATCTCGGGAGGGTAGTGCAGCTAACGGCACTGCCTGGCGGCGACAGGATCATCGTTCACCTCACGCTAGGGAGGTTACAGCAGTTACGGTTCGCGACCACAATAAAGGATACAGCCCTAGGTGCTATGGCTGTGGGGAAAGGGGCCATCTTCGGTCCAGCTGCCCTAAGCACACCCTAGGAAGGGAAGGTGGACGGTCTCAGAAAGGAAGTGCGGCTAACAGCACCGCCCAGCAGCAGCAGGAATACGACTTTGAGATCGAACATCGCAGCGAGAAATCTCATGGCAACGCAGATGCATTGTCAAGAAGACCTTGTCCTGAAGATAGCAACCATTGTAGTAAGAAAGGTAAGGAAGTGGTATCCGTGAGGATGCTCAGGACAGACCACCTCAGTAACGGGTGGAAGGACAGCCTACGACGTGCACAGCAGGAAGATCCAGACATCAAGCCGATTCTGGGATGGATGAAGGCCCGTGCTACCAAGCCTAAGTGGAGGGACGTCTCAGCGATGAGTTCAACCACGAAAAGCTATTGGGCCCAATGGGACAGCTTGCTGCTTCAGGATGGAGTCCTGTGCCGTAAATGGGACAATGGTCGAGGAGACAGCTGTCGTTTGCAAATGGTTGTCCCTAAAGCTAAAGTGCCGAATGTTCTACAGCTGTGCCATAATGGTCGTTCAAGAGTCCATCTGGGAGTTAAACGAACACTACTGAAGGTCCGAGAACAGTTTTACTGGGTCCATTATCGTGACGATGTGGAGGATTGGTGTCGTACATGTACAAGTTGTGCGGCTGCGAGGGGACCTCGGACACGGAGTAGAGGAGCATCGAAATTGTACAATGTTGGTGCACCACGGGATAGGACATCCCTTGACATTGCGGAGCCGTTACAGAAAGGCGCAAGAGGGACTCCTAAGATCGTCCATGTGGATCGCTTGGCACGTTATTATGGGGCCGATAATGCTCGAGACGAGCATGTCTTAGGAGGGGGCAGTGTTACGCCGCGCTCAAATCAGCGCCATCTAGTGTCAGGAGCGAGAGCGGGGTGGGCTTTGCAGAGAATGACATCGCCGATCTCTCGACCAACAGCGCCACCCGAGGAACTAAGTTTCTAGAAAATCTATACTCGAGCTCTCGGTACCTTACGCGTGTTTACTTGAACATTCCGGATGTTTTGCTGATTTGAATAAATAGATGGCGCAAGATGCGATCGGGCCAGAGTTTAACTCGGCGACACAAGCGAAGCTTCGGAGTAAAATTAAGTGAATTAGTGTGTTTAATTATTAGTGTTTTTTTTTAACTTTAATTTGTATAAAGTAAATTAAAGTGTTAATTTAGGTAATTTTATCGGCAATTTTTATTGTCACGAACCTCAAGCTCGTAACAGTAATAATCACTGCTATTTAGCTTTAGAAATAGGCAGGAGGGTGAAATTTAAGAAAAGAGAAAAGAAAACGAAAAAGAAATGGGGTCCTACCATAAAGTAAAAATTGAATTAAATTTCTATATGTGATGCATGTATAGATAGTATATGTTTTCTTTATATGCTTTTGGGATAACTAAAATATATTGACTCCTTGCAAAAAGTTTGCCCTCTTAATGATGAAAGCCGATTCCGAAAACTATGAAGTATGTGGCTCTATTGATGACATTCATCATTAATAATGGAAAGTGTTAAGTTCAAGAGAGAAAGATTGACAAAATTTTTAAAATAAATTATGTATAATTTAGGAATTTGTTCAACTATGTTAGCAGAACCATTGTCAATTTGCCAAATATCGCTGGATCAACTGTGTGGAAGCTGACCAGCGCACGCTTCAAGCTAAAAATAACTGGCTCGAGCTAACACAGGGAAAAGTGGCATGTTCTCGTGTCGAAGGCCAAGGCCCACTTCGCGATCGTAGTCACAAGGTAGAATGTGTTAGTGGTGTATTCCTAATTAAAGCTGCTCATATGCCACTGGTTATTGGATAAGGGTGACACAGGAGACACAGTCTAACTGATGGTAAGTGGATTTTATGGCTTGTTTTCGTCTATCCTTGATTAAAAATCAAAATTGCGAAGCACAACCCTAAGGACTAAGGTCGAAAGCCTCGTTTGAGGCTACATATGCGTTGTCACTACAGAGGACTGAGTAGGAATGCTTCATAGTCTGTGATTATACTGGCTCTCCGATACCTTTAACAGCTGAACACTCACTGCGATAAGAGAAAAGGTGGCACCTTCACATATGGATTATACTAGCTCTCGATACCCTTCACAGCTCAACACTCACTGAAGTGGGAGAGAAGGTGGCACCTTCATATACGTATTATACTGGCTCTCGACACCTTTCACAGCTGAACACACACTGCAGTAGGAGAGAAGGTGGCACCTTCACATACGGATTATACTGGCTCTCGATACCCTTCACAGCTGAACACTCACTGCAATAGGAGAGAAGGTGGCACCTTCACATACGGATTATACTGGCTCTCGATACCCTTCACAGCAGAACACTCACTGCAGTAGGAGAGAAGGTGGCACCTTCACATACGGATTATACTGGCTCTCGATACCCTTCACAGCTGAACACTCACTGCAATAGGAGAGAAGGTGGCACCTTCTCATACGGATTATACTGGCTCTCGATACCCTTCACAGCTGAACACTCACTGCAATAGGAGAGAAGGTGGCACCTTCACATACGGATTATACTGGCTCTCGATACCCTTCACAGCTGAACACTCACTGCAGTAGGAGAGAAGGTGGCACCTTCACATACGGATTATACTGGCTCTCGATACCCTTCACAGCTGAACACTCACTGCAATAGGAGAGAAGGTGGCACCTTCACATACGGATTATACTGGCTCTCGATACCCTTCACAGCTGAACACTCACTGCAGTAGGAGAGAAGGTGGCACCTTCAGATACGGATTCCACTGGCTCTCGATACCCTTCACAGCTGAACACTCACTGCAACAGGAGAGAAAGTGGCACCTTCACATACGGATTATACTGACTGACTATATCGATACCCTTCACAGCTGAACTTAACAAGGCGCAAATTCGGCCGTACATGGAATACTGCTCCCAACTCTGGGCTGGAAACGTCAACGACCGAGTGCTTTCCAATCAGCTCGATTCACTGCAACAGATGTTGCATCTCTTTGCATTTTCTTTCGTATATACCACGGGGAGTGCTCTGAGGAATTGTTTTGATTAATCCCAGCCGCAAAATTTCGTGAACTCACTACGCGGCAAACGTCCCAATACCATCAACACCATCTGGATGCTTGGCGGTCCACCACTGTACGTTTCAGAAGTAGTTTTCTTCCGCATACGACCTCTCTGCAGAATACTTTACCAACGGCGATTTTTCCGTACTGATACGACTTAGAAACCTTCAAAAAAGAGCCTTTCTAAAGGGCCGGCAACGCACCTGCAATTCCCCCGGTGTTGCGGTTGATCATGGGCGGCGGTAGTCATTTAACATCAGGTGAGCCGCATGCTCGTTTACCTCCTCTTCTATAAAAAAAGAACACTCGTTGTAATAGGAAAGGATGCACCTTCACATACGTATTATACTGGCTCTCGATACCCTTCAAATCTGAACACTCACTGTAATAGGAAAGAAGGTGGCACCTTCACATTACTATATGAACTCATTAGTATATGATTAGATAAATTAATAAAAATTAAGCCAACTTCAAATTGTCATCAGAAGTGATTTCCTTACAAACCTTCGGTTACACTTGCAGATACTTCGTTGCTGCTTACCTGAAAATACAACAAAATATGTTGTGTGTATTTTTTATAGAAATAACAGTGATAAATGATCACACAGTCCACTTAATCGGGAGTGTATGCTGTGGCACACAAGGCAAGATGAAATTAAAAAACATCCTTATTTCAATAGAGAAGATGAATGGGTACTACCATCTGCTTGGGATTCTATAATTAATAAAATTAAATCCAAACTCGAGCATACAACTACAAGATCTCAAATTACTCCAAACTCGTTTTGGGTCGATCGGACAAAAACTAACAATTAAAAGCTGAAGGTACTCCCGGTTAACTATGACCTCAGGACGTAAAAAACCTCAGTCTCCCTGTGATCATGAGTGCTGCAAAATACTAGAAATATATTGTGAAAAAATAGAGTTAAAATAAACGCGATAAAATAAAGATAAAGTAATTTTATTTACTGTTTTTTTTTATGGAAGAGGGGGCAAACGAGAATGCGGCTCACCTGATGTTAAGTGACTACCGCCGCCCATGATCAACCGCAACACCAGGAGAATTAAGGGTGCGTTGCCGGCCCTTTAGAAAGGAGTAAGCTCTTTTCTTGAAGGTCCCCAGGTCGTATCGGTCCGGAAAAATCGCCGGTGGTAAACTATTCCACAGAGAGGTTGTACGTGGAAGAAAACTCCTTGTGAAACGTACAGTGGTGGACCGCCAAGCATCCAGATGGTGTGGATGGTATCGGGACGTTTGCCGTGTAGTGCGTTCACGAAATTTGGCGGCTGGAATTAATCCGAATAATTCCTCAGAGCACTCCCCGTGATAGATGCGATAAAATACGCAAAGAGATGCAACATCTCTTCGCAGCGCCAGTGAATCGAGCCGATCTGAAAGCACTCGGTCGTCGACGATTCGAGCCGCTCTGCGCTGGATGCGGTCAAGTGGAAGGAACTGGTACTGGGGAGCACCAGCCCAGAGATGGGAACAGTATTCCATGTGCGGCCGAACCTGCGCCTTGTAAAGTTGCAGGCGGTGTGCCGGCATGAAATACTGTCCGGCTCTGCTGAGCACGCCAAGCTTTTTAGAGGCCAATTTGGCCTTCCCTTCCAAGTGACCACGAAACTGCACGTCACTCGATATGTCGACGCCGAGGATTCCGATACTGGCTGGGGCAACAAGGGGAGTACCTTGAAACTGAGGGGATACGACAAAGGGGTTCTTTTTACCGGTTAACGCGCAAACTTGTGTCTTCTGGGGGTTAAACTGGACTAGATTTAGTCGTCCCCAATCCAAGACTCTGCTCAGCAAAGACTCGACTTCAGACACAAGTTTATCCCGGCACTCGGAGACGTTTTCCCGAGAAATATTGGCTCGGCCGGTGTAAAGAGCATCACCAGTGCTGTCATCTGCATAGCAATGAATGTTATGGGTATGCAACATATCATTGATATGCAGAAGAAACAGCGTTGGCGATAGCAGCAGCCCTGTGGAACACCAGAATTAATAGGCTTGCAATCGGAGCTTGCACCGTCTACAACGACCTTGATGCTTCGATCTGCAAGAAAGCTGGTGATCCAATCGCACAATTTCTCCGAAAGCCCATAGGAAGGAAGCTTCGAAAGAAGCGCTTTGTGCCAAACCCGATCGAAGGCCTTCGCAATGTCCAAACTAACGGACAATGCCTCCCCCTTGAACTCTACTGCCTCCGCCCATCTGTGTGTGAGGTAGACCAGAAGATCACCAGCTGACCGACCACAGCGAAAACCGTATTGGCGGTCACTAATCAGCTGGTGATCCTCAAGGTACCTCATGAGCTGGCAGTTTACAATGGACTCCATTGTTTTGGAGAACAAGGAGGTGATGGCGATTGGCCGGTAGTTGGATGGGTCTGAGCGGTCACCTTTTTTAGGGATCGGGTGGACGAAAGCCGTCTTCCATTATTTTGGGACTACGCCTAGGGAGTAGGAGTACCGGAAAAGACGCGTTAAAACCGGTGCCAACTCTGGAGCACACGTCCTCAGCACAATTGGGGGGATTCCGTCAGGCCCACTCGACTTGTGGATGTCCAGGGAGAGGAGTGCTTTGCGAACCGAGCGCTGTGTGAACTGCACTTCCGGCATGGAGCACTCACACCGCGGGATGGTCGGCGGCGTACTCTCGCCTCTTCTAGGCTCTTTCTTTGCGTCTAACTCGTCGAGTTACACGCAAAGAAAGAGCCTAGAAAATCGGCTTTCTCCTGTGCAGTATGGGCCAGTGAGTCGTCCTCCCTGTGCAGAGATGGAAGAGATGGCTGACAGAAATTCCCCTGGACAGCCTTGGCGAGAGATAGAATGCATGGGTTCCAGAAGGAAGGCGAACTAGTTTCTCGCCAATTCTGCCTATGTGCTCTGACTGCCTTTGCGATGACTCTTTTGAAGGACCTAGAGGCGGAATTATACTTCTTTTTTAGAGCGCTGGTGTTTACATCCCGGGACGCTGATGCATCAACCCAGGCTTGGTAGCACTCCTGCTTATAGCATGATACTATTTTACAGGAGCGACCAAACCATGGCTGAGATTTGCCTCCAATGGGCACCACAGAGGAAGGAATAAAAAGTTCCATACCCTGAAGTACCACATGAGTAACAGAATCCGCAACGACGTTGGGATCATCCGGCGAGAAGCAAACCCGCTCCCAATGGTAGGATGCAAAGAAAGACCGCATCATATCCCAATCGGCTGACCTATAGTGCCAAACACGGCGGCAGCCTGCAGAATGCAACCGCGATTTCAGCGTGAGTGGCACAACACTCCGGACCAGACAATGGTCCGAGGAGCCTAAAGGGGCGTTGACGGAAATCTGATATCCGTCCGGGTGAGAGGTCAGCAGAAGGTCCAACAGGGAAGTTGCATGATCCTCCACATCTGGAATCCGCGTAGGCGAAGTAACCAGTTGTGTCAGACCATATGCCAAGGCAAAATCATGAATAGATCTCCCCGCATGATCGGTTAAACGTGAACCAAGCCATTCGGCGTGATGGGCGTTAAAGTCGCCGAGGATCACGATCTCTGCGGAGGGGATCTGCTGTAGCAACGAATCTGCAGCCATTTGGACGTGGTCGAAGAGTCGGTCTGTTTCGGCATTACCGCTATGGGACCTATAGAGGCACCCGTAGACGCGCGGATGGTCGTCGCTGTCTACGCGTAGCCAAAGGATGGACAGGTCCGAACCTTCAAGTCTGCCGAGGCGTCGAGAACAGATGTCCTCTATGACGTAAACGCAAACTACAGCCCGAGGCACAAAGGAGTGTTCCAGTTTGTACCCCGGGTAGGAGAGATGCGAGACATCAGCCGGAGAGGACACCTGCGTCTCGGTCAGAAAGAGCAGAGCCGGCCTCGCCGTCTCGAGATGGTAGTGGACGGCGTTTAGGTTAGAGTGAAGTCCCCTGATATTGCAGAAATTCACGGACAGCGTGGCAGGGGCGCCTTGGTCTTGTTGCTCCGTTTGCCCCGAGCAGTTGTAGTCTTGAGCGGAATTTTGCCCCCCCCCCCCAGAATACGCGGGGCAGCCTGAGCACCCACGCTCAGAAGTGGAGAAACATGGACATGGATGCTCAGCGAGGGATTCTCCAGGGGTGCTGGTACCCTCCTGGGGTGGTCTATCATTATTTAATTCCGCTACCAAGTTGATGGGGGGGGGGGGGGGATTTGGGCCTCCGGCCACCTGCACTCACCAGACGAAACGCGGAAGCAGAGCTTCCACTTCACGCCGGTATTCTGTGAGGTCGTGGTACCACCCCGGCTTGAGCCGGCCCATACGTGCAACAGCAAAGCTGCCGCGTGGCTCTACCACTGTTATATTATGTAGTGCAGTGTAGTAATATTGTGTAGTGCTCGCGTAAATACAACGATTGATTTTATTTATTTAATTAAGATAACAACAGATTTTGAAATATAAATACATATCTAACATGTCCTTTACTATTAGGATAATAACACAACATATATAATAAGCGGCAGTAGCCTAATGGCAGGGCGTGGACCGTGAACTCAAAAAGGTCGTGGGTTCGAATCCGCCATTCGACTACTGGCATGAACCACTCGTAACACAAGTAATTTGAGCTTACCACGAGTGGTTAAGGGGAATATTAGTAATGTTTATAGCATTGTTAATATTCTTTTTTTAAATATATAATAATATGAGATAAATAATATGATCCAGTGCAAGCGTGACTCTTTCCTGGTCGAGCCAAACAATTCGTACTGTTTTCATCTACGTGGCTCTATCTACCACCAACAACGGTCATATAATTAATATGCATCATCACAAGTTCATTGCTTAATATAGACCTCCTCCAAGCGCAACGCCATAGAGCACGGTCCTGTGCACTTTCATTACATCTTATTAGGTCGTCACTCCATCCAGCGTTGGTTCGTCGAGCTGGATTTCCGGCTGGCTCATTGCCACTTTAGTTTACTGATCTTTTTGGCTGTGACCAATTTGCGGATAAATGAGGATTATTACAAAATCTACGAGGGTGGATTGAAAAGTACTCGGCCTAACACAATCCATTCAATTCTAAAAATCAAATCTACCCACATTATTTAGTTCAGTTCAGACTAGTTCATTGTGTGAAGTTCGAAACGTGTGCGATAATTAGTTGTGATTTTATAAATTTATTAACAAAGTAATCGGACATAATTTCCGCGAGTGGAGCAAATCGAGCAGCGTGCCGTCATTAAGTACCTCCATAAGAAGGGGCTATCATCAAAAGCCATCCATGATGACATGGTCAGTACATTAGGCGATTGTGCTCTGTCATATTCATCCGTCAAAAAATGGATAGCAGCATTTAAGCGTGGTAGAGAGAGTGTGAAAGATGAACCCCGCTCTGGAAGGCCTTCGACGTCAACTACTGACGAAAATATTAAAAAAGTACTTGATTTAATAATGGAAGACCGCAGATTAAAAATTAGAGAGATAGCCGAGATTATAGGCATCTCTTATGAACGAACTCAAAACATCATTGTCAACGAGTTGGGTTTCCACAAGGTGTCTGCGAGGTGGGTTCCGCGACTGCTTTCAGTTGAACAAAAAAGGACGCGATTGACTATTTCACGCGACTGTTTGGAGTTATTTGAAGCCGATGCAGATGATTTTTTGAATCGTTTTGTTACTATGGACGAAACATGGGTTCATTACTGTACACCGGAAACAAAACAACAATCAAACAGTGGAGAAGACCTGGTTCACCACCCCCTAAAAAGGCTAAGTCGATTTTGTCGGCAAATAAGGTGATGGCTTCAGTATTCTGGGACTCGAAAGGTGTGATTATGATTGATTATCTTGAAAGGGGTCAGACTATAAACTCTGATTACTACTGCACCTTACTACGTCGTTTACGAGAGGAAATAAAAGAAAAACGTCGAGGAATGCTCAGAAGAAAAGTCCTGTTTCATCAAGATAACGCCCGTGTTCACACGTCAGTACAGTCAATGGCTGAAATTCACAACTGTGGCTTTGAACTGTTACCGCATCCGCCGTATTCACCTGATCTGGCACCATCAGACTTCTTTCTGTTCCCTAACCTAAAGAAGCACTTGGGAGGTCAAAGATTTTCGACAAACGACGAGGTCAAAGCAGCTGTAGACGCATATTTTGACTCTAAGGAAGAATCATTTTTTTTTTCAACGGTCTAAATGCTTGGAAGGGGAGGTGGCAAAAGTGTATTGAACTTGATGGTGATTATGTAGAAAAATAAAAATATAACTGATTTGGTATGTGTTTATTTTCTTGGTTAGGCCGAGTACTTTTCAATCCACCCTCGTATCTTGCAGAGAAACTCCTGGTTTAACGAAAAACCGACTATCTAGTTGAGAGCTAATTTATATTATACAAAATATTATTTTATTTTATTGTTCTACAGATTTTCAGACTATTTTACATCTGAATCAATTTATATTGTTAAATATATGCTAAATGTAAATTTTGATATCAGAATATTTAATATGAGTCAAATATTTTCTATAATTTTTATGAATCTATAGTTATAAACGAGCGAATTATTCGCCTAGTACTGAGTGGGTACGGCAGCCCCTGGACATTTTTGACTCCGTTTCAACTAAAAAAGACTACCGATGAGTCATCACACCTAGGATTAAATAACAGCGTTTAATTATTACGGTTTCGGTACGCTTCAACCGCGCTAGAGTGTAAGAGAACTGCTGCTTGACTGCAAAATAAATGTAAATATAATTAAATTGCCGTGAAGAAACTTTTTTTAGTTTTTTTTAAGCGTTAACCATAAAATATATTTCGATAATATGAAAGGCTACATTAATTTTCTCATAATAAGCAAAAACAATTATTATTGTTATGTGGTAATTAATAACAACGCTTTGCGGGCGTATTATAGGACGATAGGGGAAGAAATTGGAGGTTTTGCGTATCGGGCAAGAATGCATCGACTTTTTGCTGAGCTGGAGCCATCTGTAACCGTCACCGAGCAAAACCTGGCAGACCGAGTTCGGTATATCTTGCGCTCAAATATATTTGATGACGCCGAACCTGAACTAAAATTATTATTATCATTATTAATAATTATTATTAACCCGACATTAAGTTTCAAATTAAGTAACTTTTCGTCCACCGTTCGTCATTTGTGCTGAACGAATATGTATGCGGCAGAAAAGGGAGCGCTAAAAGACTTTTAAATCCGGAAATCCTGGTATTATATACATAAAGATAATATAATGATAAAGGATTAAAATAAGGAAATTAATGTATTATTAACTTTGGTCCCTATATAAATTTACGAAAATGTAATGTATGCACAGAAAAATATTAGTAGTTTAAAAAATGTGATATTCACACAGTAAATACTAGGAACAGAAAAATCGAACAAGTAGTACTAGTTACTTGACTCCACCGAGTCAGTAATTCATTATTGGGGCGATGGTATACGCTTTCACAACAAATCACCAGAAAATGTACAAAATTTGTCCTTCGCCGAGTTTAAAAACTTTATTAAACGAAGATGGTATAAAAAGGTTTATTATAATATTAAGGAATTAATGGATAACAAAATTACTGTTGAGAATGAAGTGATCGTTATTAAGCTACTTTTAATTTACTTTGGGTTGGTAATTGTGAAAAATAAATAATAATTAACTGTCGTTTTTTAAAAAAATATCCCGCTGTGTTTCTTGCTGGTTCTGCCCAGAATAGAGGCATTTTTCCAACCAAAATTAAATAAAAGATAAAAATGACTTTTAATAAGTACTACTTATACTCTTTTTTCATTGAATAAATAAATTTCTGTTCCTAAAATAAGACTTATTTTACCATCCATGGATCACCGGGCGGAAATAAGGTGTTTGATGTCCCGGTGTCATAGTTAACAAATTAAGGAATTAAAAAGTTAAAATGAAAAGCTGTAAAATCACCATGTGTAGTGTTCGCGTAAATATAAGAAATCATTTTGTTACTGTTCTTTCTTCTGGAACAAAATAAAAAACTCTTTACAAAAAACTTAAAACTTCGTGCTCTCGAGCCGTCATTTGATTATTGGTGTAAAACTCATATCACTGGTATTACAGACTTACTTGGAAGTATATAACAGAAAAATTAATATAAATAGCGTAATTCGTTTTCATAAAAAAGGAAATGTAGCAAACAACGTCATTTAAAAGCAACGTCATTTTGGAATCCCAGAACTCAAGATACGAAGATTAAACGCTGAAAATATCTTTTACAGAAAAGGGAACGTACAAAATAATTTATCCAAAAAGTAATTCAAACTTTTATCGTCTATGTCAATTTATCACTGTGGTTCTAAAAGACAGCGAGAATGCGGGGGCGTACGAGATTTTGTCAGAGATTTATCGTCGATTATATCTAAAAAAACCGAAACAATTCCCGCAATCCTTCTTATGCGCTTTTAAAGTGTCTTAAGAAGCTAGGTAATACCAGTAGAGAGTAATTCCTTGTTACGAAACCGGACTTAATCTTCATCAAGATCTGAAAGCATTTTATATGACGACTGGGGTGTTTCAGACAAAATTACTCTAAGTGTTCGAATTTAAATTCGGACCTCAGGGGTCATGAACATTAAATTTATAGTACCACAGTATACACTTAACAAAGAATATATAATGAATGTATTCAAAGAAGTAGAACGGTAATCGATATACCCCAACGGGTCAGTAAGCTGATGACGAATCAATGAAGAAGTGAATTAAATACACATACAAGTATACGATATTATTTCAATATACTATAAACATATATCATATACATTACCGATGCAGCTTAATGAAATTCCACTGCTGAACATAGGACTCCCCACAAACGGCTTCATAAGGCGGTTATTTGCTAAATGTCATTTAATAAATAAAAAAGTTATTCAATAAATAATTGCTACGTCTGGCAGGCGAGTAACCGTGGTCTTACGTTTCTGGTTGTCATAAGATCGTTGCTGCTCACCTCTTGCAACATCCGCGGGACGATATGACGTAGTGGTTGTTCTTACACCGACACTACATGAATACAGAAATGATTACATATACTAAAATATATTATATAATATATAGTGTTATTCCTAACAACTGTCCATGTAACAATATGTACATTAAATACACGAAAATGGTTATTTATCGTTAATATAGACTTGCGTTATTACAAAACTTGCAACGACTTCTTAACGTGTCCGCAGACTGTATTAGTGGTTTTATTTAGACTTTATTTAGTGGTAAAGTAAAAAATGACTTTTAATATGAATGTCATGTAATCTATATTGAATAAAAAATTATTCTATTCTATTTTAAAACAAACTTGGTGACAGTTTTTTATTGTCGAGAGGGATTTTGCTCCAGAGTATAATGGCCGTGAGTGAGGAAGAATAAGATATTATATAGAAAGTACCGCGTAAAAGCGTGAGCAACTTGAGATTACCCGAAGAATGGAGAGAACAATTATGAGTATCTCCCAAGTATTGATATTCAAATTTCAAGTTCTCGGGAGTACATGGATCGTTCCGATTTGAAAAGGGAGCGGAGTATTCTAACATACCTGCGCTAAAAATAGGCTAGGTACAAAAAGAAAAATACATGGTGGTATTTATTTTCTTTACTTTGCTCTTTATCTCGTAAATATAAATTCTATTATATTTACATTTCTCATTTTATATTATTGTCAAGAAATTTTCGATAGCAGTCCGGACTCAAAAAGTTGGCAGTGTTTCATACCCGTGTCTCGCAAAGCACCTGAAGACGTTGCACAGCGCCCGATCTCTCTCCGGTCGTGTCGCATTACCGTCTCTAAAAGTGAGGCGTGTCCAGAAAAACGCAGAATAATGCTGTCCTGCGCAGATGACTGGTCTCCGTTGACCCTGGCCACCATGAGCGAAATTTGTTCTGGAGAACATATTAATATCTTCTTACGTAATTAAAATTTGCAGTATGAATCCTCTTTATACCCTGGACTCAATCTAGTTGAATAGAAGTAAATAAAAACTTTTTCTTTTTGTTTTGTTTTATTATAACAAAAATAAAATACCTTATAAACCGTGTTCTTATCATGACTTTAAAATAATAGCCATTTCTAGTAATCTGTAACCTAAACGGCTTTGGATTTCGACATATGGAGTGTCGCTACATTTGTTCTATAAGTTACAAGTGATATCGGGATGAAAATTTTTCCCTTTTCAGTAAACTATTTTACGCAGATTAATTTTTAAATGACTGTTTTAACCAATAGGCTTGTTATAATTTGCATTTCTTTATTCACACTAACTCGCGAATTGAATTGATTAACACGGCACGTGCCCTTATGTTTGATTATATAAATTGTGTTTGTGCGTTAATGACATTTCAGTTGATTTAAAGCCTACTCCTTTTTAAAAGGCCGGCAACGCACCTGTAATTCCCCTGGTTTTACAGTTGCTCATGAGCGGCGGTAATTGCTCTCCATTAGGTAAGCCGTATGCTCGTTTGCCCCCTCTCCTCTAAAAAAAAGTGTTTGATAAAAGTAAAAAAGTTCTAAGACGGCGCCTTTAGGTTTGCACAACTGTGCGTACAATATTTAAAGTAGCAGTTGTCGATGCTGTGATCAATTCGATAAAATTTTACTTTAAGTTGAATATCATATGTTCTCAAGTTCTCAAGACATTTGAGCCAATAAAGTTTTGTAACGCGCAGACATATACAAACGCACACACGTACACACAGACGAGTACCAGTGCGAGCATGCATACGCTTATTTGTATCGTTTTGTTTGTTTTTTTGACATTAGGGTGTTCGCTTAGATCGCGGGTAGAAGTAGTTTACATACATACATTTCACAAGAGCAAATATCAAGACCCGGAACAATTATATGTAGGGCGTACAAATACGTGTTCCATGCGGGATTCAAAACTGCGACCATTTTTAGCGCTGCTACTCATTGTTAAGCCACTGCACCACGGAGCCGTCATTCTTTACAAACCTGTTACATCAGATTCTAAGTATCACTAAACGTGACTAGACGCTGAAATTAGGACTTTTAGATATGGAACCTTCATCAGTTTCCACATACACGGAATAAAATTACACAAATTCAGTAAACAGCATTAAAAATTTTAAGTCGATCAGATTAACATACTAGTATCAGTAATGTAAGCTGAATTTCACACTGAGAATTATCCAAGCGGACGACGTGAACGGACTCCGTCAGAGTAACTGGCGTGGGCTATATATGCCGAATTCGTTTTTAAGTTTACTGACGTCGTGTACATTTTACTTTGTGTCCGTACAATTGGGTTAATGGTTTTGTAACTAAGCTACACTTCAGAGATAATTATCGTTTAGATTACGCTGCTATATTAGTTATACGCGTACGTTTTTTTATATATAAATAAAGTGACAGACAAACGCACAGTCCACAAGTGGCTACTGTAGCGCATGGACTCTTGCAACCGACCTCAAACAAAGATGGCTACCGATGTGTTTAACTTCTGAGGACTAAGATGAAATGTTTCACAGCCTGTAATTATACTGGCTCTCTATACCCTTCACAGTGGAAAACAGTAGGGGACGTGCTGCTGTATAGCAGGTAGACATAAGGGGTTTGTACGTAGATGGACAGAAGGGGAAGCTTACCTAGGAAACACACTTTTAGGCAGTTACACGCCTAAAGACCAGTGGCGAAGCTAGGGCTCCAAACTAGGGCAAGCCCGAGATATGGTTTTGTTGTTTTTAGCAGTTTAATAAAAATACACCGATCTTGAGCTGTCTCCACTCTTTAGTTTCATATTCAGTGCTGAAAAGGACGTGTTTAATAAAACACACAGAAAGCATACTACCGCTAGATAGATTGTATGACATAATATGCAATTGCACACCTTCGTTGGTTTTGAAAAGAGCCGTTTGGGTTAGCTTGAGATATTTACAAACAATACAGTACATGAACAAAAGAAAAGCGTGAACAAAGTACAAACAAACTATGTACAAAGTTAAAAAAGGACGCCTGGCAGATGTGAAACCTCGAAATTATATTTTGTTTAAGTTATATGCATAAAAGAACAGATTACGACAGGAATGAGATAGTTATGATGAGAAGATAAAGCTTTGCTAATTTTTTACCATAAAATAATGACTATTTATTATAATTATTCATTTTCAATTCATAATAAACCGTACAAAATGATATTTTTAAACTCATATATCACTATTAAATAAATATTGAGTTATTAAACCTTTAAATACGCCTAACTTAATTAAACTTTAATACTAGAGTCCTGTACCTATATTTAAAGTACGAAGAAATGTTTATTGAATATTGAATTTCATTTTTAAAGATTTTTACCTTTTCCTTGCCGATTAGCACTTCAACACACTTATATTCATCACAATGAACACTAATTATCCTCCCATTTTCACTAAAAATCTTCGAAAAAGCATAAATTTTTAACAAACACAACAAAAACAAACATAAACATTGTAATATGAAGTGAACTTGCATACGAGGGGCCCGCAACCACTTCGCTAGTCGCTAACGCACTCCTAAACAACTTCATGGCAATGCCAGGCTTGTTGGCTCAATAGTAATTGCTATATAAACATTTCGTAGTTATACTTCATTATAGAACATTTTGCCATAGGTTAGAAAGAGAGCGATCGTCTTCTCGAAAGCCCCGTAAAAAGCCCACGCGAGCGAGGGAGACAAGTAATCGCTCTATTAAAACTCACTTTATGACAGCAGCAGTATCGCCACAGAGTACCTTTGTACAAACGTATCGCTAAGGCAATACGAGGTCATCGGGTCGACATGTGTCGAACAGTGGAGTGCGCGGGAAAATTGAAACAATTTGAAACAGTTTATGAGTTATTTTATTAGTTGATATTATTGATTGATATTATTGATGGATTCAGTTTAATAAGTCAAGCCCGGCTTTTCGGCTTTAATGGAAGCTTCGCCACTGCTAAAGACTATATGTTGTTTAAGTTATTTCGTAATATAAGTGACAAATATGATCGGCTAGACCGAGGTATGACCTCCCTCCTACAAAATATTAGCGTTATTTCGTAATATAAGTGACAAATATGGTCGGCTAGACCGAGCTATGACCTCCCTCCTACAAAATATTAGCGTGAAGTAACAGCTTAATGGTGCTACGTTTCGCATGTTGAATGTGGACAACCCAAGACCTATTTTTACGCATGTTGAATGAAGAGAACCCAAGACCTATTTTTACTTGGAACGAGTCCTCAAGGGCGACAAGCATCTGCATTTTGAGCCATAATCGAGGATTAATATGGATTGGACCCAGCATCCACTTACCGTTAGGTGGACTGTATGCTTGTTTGTTACACTTATTGTATAATAAAGACAAATAAGGAGCGTGGACATGGCCTTTCTATGTGTCTCAAATCTTTAAACTGCTGCCTGTCTCCAGCCTGAGTAATTAAAGTATGTAATAAACGAGATCTTTATACTGAAATCTATCACGGCTTCCGTGAGATCATTCTGGTGGTCTGTTAATCAAACACGCGAAGAGACGCCTGTATCTACATATTGATCTATGTAACGGAATATTTTAATGTAGGTTTCACCAACTTGTAGACGGCCGATTGAAATGAAATTTTGCATTCGTATCAAGGGTCGATGACAATAAAATAGTAAAAAATCTTTATCCTATTATCCAGATCTGTATCTCCAGGATAAAACAATATCAGGATCATCACACCTCATAATCAATGCGTGTTGCTTAATTTTTTTTAAACACATATTATTATTTTTCTTTTTTTATAAGAGAATCAAACGAGCATATAGCACACCTCATAGTAAGCAAAAACAAAAGCAAAAAGAGTCCATGAACAACTGCAACACCAGGGGAATTGCAGAAGCGTTGCCGGTCTTTAAAAAAGGAGTAGGCTCTGATATTGAAGGTTCCTGAGTCGTATCGGTCCGTTAAAATCTCTGGTGGCAGTCGATTCAACAAGAAATTTGTATGAGGAAGTAAACTTCGTTTAAATCGCACAGTAGTGGACTGTCAGTCCTCCAGATGGTACGGATGGTATCGCAAGTTTTATCATGATGTGCGATGGTGAAATTGTGCGACAGGAATTAGACCGAACAATTCTTCAGAGCACTCCCCGTGTAAAAATTACAGAAAGAGTTGTAACATCTCTTCAGTGTCAGTGAGTCAAGCCGATCGGAAAAGCTTGGTCGTCGACGATTCAAACAGCTCTACGCTGGAGGCGATCAAATGGAAGGAACTGGCACTGGCGATCCCCAGCCCAGAGATGGCAACAGTATTCCATGTGCGACCGAACCTGCGCCTTGTAAAATTGCAGGCGGTGTGCCGGCTTGAAATACTGCCATTTAGGTATTCTCTTCCAAGTGATCACGAAACTGCACGTCACTCGATATGTCAACGCCGAGGATTCCGATATTGGTTGAGGCAACAAGGGTTCTTTTAAGCAGCAAACGTCTTGTGTATTCTGGGGATTGAACTGGAAGAGATTTAGTCACCCACAGCCCGAGACTTTATTCAATAAATTCTCGACTTCAGACGCAAGTTTGTCTCGGTACTGGGCGAAGTTTTCTCGAGAAATATTGGCACGGCCAGTGTATAAAGCATCACCAGTGCTATCGTCCGCATAGCAATGTATGTTACTGGTTTGCAGCATATTATTGATATGAAGAAGAAACAGCATTGGTGATACGCAGCTTTGTGGAACACCAGGCTTGTAATCGGAGCATGCACCATCTACTATGTCCTTGATGCTCTAATTTGCAAGATAACCGGTGATCCAATTTCCCAATTTCTGGGGAAGCCCATAGAAAGAAAGTTTCGTAAGAAACGTTTCGTGCCAAACCCGACCAAAGGCCTTCACTATGTCCAAACAAACGGCCAACGCCTCCCCCTTAGACTCATCTGCCTCAGCCCATTTATGAGTTAGATAATCCAGAAGATCGCCTGCAGAGTGACTCAGACGCAAACCGTACTGGCGGTCACTAATTAGCTGGTGATCCTCATGGTACCGCATGAGCTGTCTGTTAATAATGGACTCCATTATTTTAGAGAACAAGGAGGTGATGGCGATAGGCCTTTAGTTGGACGGATCAGAGTGGTTACCTTTTTTAAGGATCGGGTCCACGAAAACTGTCTTCCATGATTTCGGGACTACGTCGATGTAGTAGGAGTACTGGAAAAGACGCTTACCTTAGGTTAAAGCGAATCACTCGTACATATGTACGAGTGATTCGCTTTAACCTAAGGTAAGCGTATAACTTATATTTGCATAGTTAATTTATTTGTAAAATGTGTATTACATTTAGTGTGTAATTATCATATTTATTTTGTTTTTAATCTTTATGCTACCCCAACCTCAAATTTTCACCACTCCGTGAGTTGACTGGGCAAAATGCCTAAAAGGCATTAAGTTCGACCTTTGTATGATTTTGTTATAAGTAATGCAAAAAATAATGAATATATAAGTATATACATAAATAAATAAATCATTTTAAAATGACATTATTGGTTATATTTTTTTCGGCGACAGCTCTCATTGTTTTTCTTCCAGTTCTCTTCTACCAGTTCTCGAATTTTGCATATACACAAAACATATTTTGTTCTGTGAAATCACCTCTCCGAATGAATGGTGTAGATGTTCAAAGAGACTTCCAAAAGAGACGTTTATACGAATACAGTCTTTGACATTTCCCTGACACGAGTCTTACAAGAGATCAAACATTCACCTTCACGTTCTGATTTTATATTTTTCTAGTCATTGAATTGTCTAAAAAAATAAATGCGTGAAGATCTGTAGAAAACAAAAAGTTGATTCCAAGTATTTACACGACTACCGCACATTGATTATAGATTGATATGTTGATTGATTTTTATTAAATTATTATTAAATTTGCTTTGTCTTTCTTTCCTCATTAATTCTTTATACATGTCCTAACCACCAAAGCATTCCTTTCTGAATCCTGGTCACATCATCATCTTCCAAACCACACTTTTCTCTTATCATACATTTTCTTACTTGTTATTCATATTCAGCGCTAACATACTTCTTAATTAACGTACGTAGACAGAAATTATAACGCGGTATTCATTACTATATAAGATTAACTAAAAAAGCAAACAGTCGCCACCATTCTTCTGATAACAACTCAGTTTATTAAAAAACTACGGTTGCCTGGCGTGACAGTTGAAATGTTCTCCTGTGAAGCAGTCTATGGAGGAGGCCTATGTTCAGCAGTGGTCTTTTGTAAGCTGTAGTGGGTGGAGAGGATGGATGTACATGAATAAACATGAGAAAACTAATTATCTATATATTTAACTCATAACCGAAAATGTCAATGGTAGGCATGTATAACCAAAGTGGAAGGTGTTTTTCAAGCTAGCTAATAGACATAACATCTAATTTCGGCTTGTGGATCTTAGGAAGTTAATTTCCCCGTCTTTAATATAATAAACAACAGCAAAGTAACGCCTGATTCTATTAATTATCCGAAAACAAGATTGTTCTTTTCTAATTAATATATACTGTCAAAAAGTCAAATATTAAATGTGTTCTTTCTAGGAAGTAGGAACTTCGAGTATCACAATGAAAATGCAAGTAATATACTCAATACGTTCATTGCTGAGGTTCACGTTGTTATCTTTGCAGATAGGAGCAGTACCTTTGTTAAATGTTTGAGGTTATAGCTCTGTTGGAAACTAAGCAATAACGTAAATTTGTAGCGTTGAACATAAATTTAATATTTTAAAATAAACATAGTTAATTAATAGAAACAGGCGTTACTTTGCGGAAATTTGTTATATTTCAGATGATAAATATGAGTTAGCTAAGATCATCGCATCTACCTTCAGTTTTTCAAAAACAAAAAAAATATTCAAAAACTGAAGGTAGCCGGGCTAACAACGACTTTGGGACGTCAAAAATGTCAGTCCCCCCATGACCGTGGTTGCTGTAAAGCACCCGAAACGCCAGGAATTAAAAATAAGTAATTTCAGTTAAATAAACGCGATATAATCCGTAAATTTAGTTTTATTCAATCATCGCATTAAAATAAAACTGATGTATATTACTTAGTTTGAGGAACACCTTCCGCCCTCCCTCAATGGCGTGCACTAGCACCACTAGCCCTAACACCACTATGACGGAGATAATTCACGCACTATTAAGAACCCTGGACCCTCTTCCTTCCCGAATGGCTCTGAATATTTAGATGATAAGGCTACCAGTAAACGGACCAACTTTGTTCTTTTCCGTTATCCCAGCCATAAGCTGAAGTGAATAAAGTTATTTACATGAATTTCACGGACGGCCTAAAGCAAATGGCAAATGCTCAATTCAGCTGCCGATAATGAGGCATCGGTCCTCATCTATTGAGCGAAATATTGACAGCCCTCATTACTTCAGCTCATCAAAAGTCAACAGATGGACAGCAACGCCCCATAGATTGTCTTATAGATTGCCCCATAAATTTCCCCAGACTATAACGCCACGAGCAGCGAAAATTTGACAGCCGCAGTTGTTTATTATTTTGAGTTGATATACCAATGAAGTTAGGATAAGATGGAGGTAATAGTCCCTCTTACGCAGTTACAGGTGTCTTACTTTAATTTACGCAATAATGGTTTAAAAAGTCCATTCTCCATAAAATGAAAACAATATGCAATCTTTTATCCACATCAACTCAATTACATATGGCCGGAATTGGCTTTCAACTCGACGGTTGTTGAACACGACGCACTCGACCGCGCAGTAGCTTTGAGTCCTATGGACACTCACTGGACTCCCTGATCAATAAAATTGAATTTCAAAATCGGTGCAAATATGAAAAGTTTGTTAGGTAATATAAAGCGTCTAATAGCATATATATAAATAAAATTGAGGCTCTGTCTGTGATAACGAAAGAAATGGCTTCTACCATGCTAGGACGGGATGGTTAAAATTTTTGTCTGTATGTTTGTACGGGATAATCTCCGTGATGTCTAAACCGATTGTAATGAAACGTCACCAAGAGATAGAGAGCAATGCCAGGAATGGTCTATTCTGTATTTTATTACAATAACTTGAAGATTTTTAAAGAACCGAAAAATCGATAAAATTAAGTCCTTGATACCGCCAGATTAATAAATCATTGATACCGCCAGATTAATAAATCATAGCTAGACGAAACCGGGGCGGGTCACTAGTTTAAAATAAAAATACATGTGAGGTTTTTATTTTTCTTCTTATTTTATTGCCTTAAGTTCTTACCCGACTTTTCATTTTTAGTAGAGTCAAGGTGCAACTTTGTTGTTGTACTACAAATGTGTTGGCTCGACCGAACCACGCATTTACAGAATACCAGCCTAAAATAGCAACTTAATGTTGCTGTGTTTCGTATGGTAATTGTAAGGAACCGGAGATTTTTTCTATAAAGAATAACCTTCCCAAAACGAGTACTACATTTGTACCGATGGTACAATGCAGCTCTAGAACTTACAAAGATATAATTTCGTTTAGTGGTTGCAGAGATAGCGAGATTGTGGGTGGGAGGAAAATTCCTTTCAAACGTAACTTAAAGACTCAAGAAGGGAACCTACTTTTTATAAAAGGCCGGCAACGTACCTGCATTGCCAATAAGAGGCTGCCGCTCGAGAACCTTCCTACCCCATACGTTGCCCATTCTTCGAGCTTTTCAAGCTTCGCTTTACTGACCGCTGTGTTTATTAAAGCATCCAAGACGCTATTTTATGCTGCATGCCTCCTCTACGCCACCGCTCTCCAATCCATTGTGTGTGCGTGTGCGTATACTATACATTTCATTGTTTCTCTATGTGTGTGTTTTTTATTGCATGTGCCTTTCTATTCGAATATAGTATAATTGACGCGTTCACTGCTTGTACACACTTAGTTTTTTTTTAATGTAATTTTTTTAACTTTATTTTGTAATATGATTTATTTATTTATGCTTTATTTGCACACCGAGTACAAAAAGGCGGACTTAATGCAACAAGGCATTCTCTGCCAGTCTACCTCCAGGCTAAGCAGAGAAGATATTGTGGGTGCAAAGTGCTACTGAGTTAAAACATCTTTAAGTAGACATACACATTACATATTGAATTACATGCTATAAACAAACATATATATATATATATATATATATATATATATATATATATATATATATATATATATATATATATATATATATAAGTACATACATAATTAAATATAGATGTTTCTGATTCAAACACCTATGAAATATTTGAAATAAAAACAGGATAAGGGAACAGTTAGAATTTAAGAATATAAAAAAAATGTTAATCGACAAACTACTCCTGCAACGCCAGAAAATGATTCCGTAGCAAGCGTTTGAACGACGCCTTGCTCGTGGCTGCATGTACACTGCTCGGTAGCTCGTTCCACAATCTTACCGCGTGAACGTAAAAGATTTATACAAGAAGCTAGTGTGACAGAGGGGGACATGGAGATTAGACTTTTCCGTAGAACGGAGACAACGATTATGAGAATCACCCTGATACTGAAATTTAGTCTGAAGTTACAGTCATTTTTTTTCTTTGCATCATTCTTACCTCCTTGCAAATTATTTATAATAATTAATAATAAAAAGAATTCGAAAAAGGAGTAGAATTTCAATTCAACCGCATTTTACCCGACTGCCCCAGAAGCAGTATAATGTTTACCGAGTGTATATATTCCGAGAGTATGTATGTATTTATATATTTATTTATGATTAATAAGCACATTGACGTTTGATAAACGAAATTTATTATTTATTTTGTCAAAAAATAAAATTTACATTGCATCTCATTTTAATCGACTTCTTCTTCTTCTTCTCTTTTTAGCCACGTAGTGGCGGTTGAGAATATCCACTAGCCCATATCTTACTGCGTGTGTCGTAAGAGGCGACAGAGGGAGACATGCAGGAGGTGGGCATAGGATGGATGGGAAAACGATCTGTGCAACCAGTGCGTGTTACCAGTGATGACTTATGCAACTGATATGTCGTCCTCAAAGTTGTTTAGTGAGCTATGGAGAGAGCAATGCTCGAAGTTTCTCTGTGTGATGCGTGAACTTAGAAATGATAATATCCGCAGTAGAACCAAGGTGACCGACATAGCTCAACGGATTAGTAAGCTGAAGTGGTAATGGGCCTGATGGGGAAAAAAGATTCACGAGTAGCAACCTAGTACCGGTAGACGAAGTGTATGACGACCCCCCACTAGATGGAGTGACGACATAGTAAGACATGCAGGAAGGTGGATGCAGGTGGCTCAGGACCGTGCTTTGTGGCATTCCTTGGGGAAGGCCTATGTTCAGCGGTGGAATTGTGAAGAGCTGTAATGATGATGATGATGATGATTTAACCGACTTTTAAAAGGAGGAGATACTCAATTCGACAGTACATTTTTTATGTGTATTACCGCAGAACTTTTTCTGGGTGAACCGATGTTGATGATTCTTTTTTTTTAATCTCGTACTTTTTGTGTGGTCACATATAAATTTTAGCTATTAGAGCTATCCTTAATGATTGACTTCGAATACATTGATGGTGTTCTCATTTTATTTGTACTGAAGTCGGTTGTACAAAATTTTCAATTTTACCACTTGTGTATGTATATTTGTTTAGCACGCTTTTAGGCCTTAACGGATCGATTGATTTTAATATAGGGATTCGGTTATATTCGCCCTAGCTGTGGAAGTAACAAAGAGGCTAAGAAATCTTTTTTTTGTAAATTTTCTTTTTGTAGTTGCGTTTTTTCAATTACTGTTTTAACCATTGGACTTGATAAATGTACCCAACGCAATATGAGCAAAGAAGAAAAATTAACCTTATTACTAAGTGATTGACACTTTTTCGCCATGGAATTCATCTGGTTTTGTACTAATTGACAGCAAGAAAATAGCCTAATAACACTGATGGGTTCCATGGTATGGGGAACCACTACAATTACAGGCTCTGGGACATACTGTTTAATTTCTAAGTTTGAATTTAGTTGCAGGTGCTCATGGACTGCAGTGGGCACCTACCATCAGGTGGATTGTAAATTTGTTTGTCACTTCAGCTTTATAAAAAAAGCCTTTGGAATTATCTAACCATAAGATTCCTTCATAAACTCTTGAATCGTTTCAAGTATATGTTTAATATCTCCTCAAATTACACGAAGTTGCTAATACTTTGCAAGTTTCAACCTCGATTAAAACGCTTTGAATTCCTGATAGCAAACTTATCCGGTGACATATTGTGTATATACGACGGATACGCTTAAGTCTAATACTGTTCAGACGAATGTCATAACTAATAACAAATTGTAAGCTTAAACAAGTTAAGTATTTTCTGTCACTAAAGTGAACATTTTTATATGAAACGTAAGGGTATACGTACTTACAGTCTACTAGACGGTAAAAAAATATTGCGATCCATAGATGTTACGCCAGAATCACACGGCTAATGAATGTCTGTGCTGGTAATGCTAAATTTATATAAAAATATATTGGAAACAAAGTTGTTATAGGATAATAGATAACATCTGTTTTACTTAATTAAATTAGACGGTACTTTGCGAAAATACATTGTAATATGAGAGAGATGAGAGAAGTTAGTTTTTAGAGTTGTTAACGAGAACAGATTTTTTAACTTCATTTCTCTTTCTCGGGATATGTTCGGTGCACTTATCAGATATATTTTACGTTTGCGTAATATTGTTTATCACTCGGCGCAATAGAAAACCGAAGTTTGTCTTGTCGGTGCCAAATTGTTTGCACCGATTGTTTTTCCAATTGCAAGGAATCATTATTTTCAAACGGAACAATATATTATTTGATAAAATACGAATAAAAAAGGTGTTACGACTTGTTACGATAATGTTAATATTTTCGGAGTAAACAATTTTTAATTATTTAAAATATCCTAATTTCGGATACTTTCGACTCGTTATTTCTTACTCGACTAGTACGACTTATGTTACATGTAATTCATTTCGTGCTATGAGATGCGCGAGTACGATTGTACTGTCCATCTATTTTCATACCGTGCGCTATATTTGAAACGATTTTTAAGGAGTAAACACAAAAAATGTATATATTACTCGTATTTTTTAAAGATATCGAAATCTTAATAACTATTTTTACATTTCGGTATTTATTGTTTTAGTATGAAACCCTTACTTAAATAGAAATAAATATTGACACATCTATTTCATGCCATAAAATTAATGTTACAAAGATGAAGTTACAGTCTCTATACGTCCCAATGTTGAGCACAGGACGCCCCTCATTTCTGAGAAGTTTTAGGGGAAGGTAGTATCCGCCGGGCTGCCCGAATTCATGTTGGCGACCTTTACGTGTCTTCAAAATACATTTTTCTTATTTCATGCAGATTTCCTCACAGTGTTTTTCCCGCCGAGCACGTGGTAAATCAGCACTTAAAATTGCAATCAACAATTTCATCGGTGCTGGCGGGAATCGAACCCGAGTTGCTCGCGTAAGTAAATTTACAGCGAGCGCTAACCATCTAAGCTACCACGGTTTTCATGCCATAACAATGAATGATAAGAATAAATATTGTTATTATATTATAATTTTAAAAGTATAATAATAATAGCCTTCCACTCCATTCACTTCCACCCAAGTATTTTCCTCGCTAAAAAAATTAAGCCCGCAAACTCACTGTGGACTGAAATAACCTAAATCAAAAATACCTGACAATAGTGCTTTCATGAATAAAAATATAGCTGCATTACTAACAATAGAGCCTCGACAACGATGCATTCGTCAAAAACCGTCTATGATTTAGTTTTTCAACAGCAGAAGTGCTTTTGTCAACGCCTGTCGGGAGTTAGTATTGTCGAACTCTAACAATAAAACTGTATTTAATCAAAGTGAAAATTTGACCTTAAAAATGCAGAAATTTCCAGAGTAATAGTAGTAGTAAGAGGATACACTATCCCCAACAAGAGTGGAAGGCAACAAAAGGAATCTTAAACAGAAGGTAGGCAGCAGCATCTACCTGATAATAACTCAAAATTAAAATAAATACTGCGGTTGCTAACCCTCCACGCGTGGCAAATATTGCAAAATCCCTCTTATGAGACAGTTTATCAGGGAGATTTGTGAACTGCAATGGACTTATAAATGCTTTAAAGGTGCTATTATGGATGATTGTTAGTGTGCAGAGATAAATTCTATTGTTAAAAAAACCTGCACGAAACCAGTATTTATATGGCCTACAAATAATTCTTCGGCGTCTGGATATATGAATTCATGCATGCAAGCCGCCTCCACGATACAGAAAAAAATCTTGGTACGAAGATAACGTTTTTAATTGTATAAAATGTTATTTTGTAAACTAAAATTATTTTAAGGTCTCATTGGGTTTCTTACCAGCAAAGCAGGCAGAGGTGTTTGCGCACTTCTAAAGCTTAAAGTTCCTTTCTGTATTAGAACCTGGGGCCATTATCGATGTCACTCATTGTTTCTTACAGTAATTCCATTTTTAAAGGAGCCAATAAATCACTGAAAATGTTTGCAGTGTTACAGCAGATAATTTATTTTCTTGTATTACCACACTAATCGATCGATCTTCAATCGATGCCATTGATAGACGTCGATCGATGCCGATCGATCGGTGTGGTAGCTTTAGCTGATCGACCTATACTGGTCAATAAAATGTTGTTTAATCGTCAATCAATATAGATTGACAATTAACCGGTATGGTTGTGGGCTCATCATCAGTATTCTTTCAAAATATATTCTGAAGAGGACGCGTTATTTTTGCCAGTACGCTCTTGCTCGTAATATTATTATAGAAACACAAACGCAGAAGACTCTGTATGCGACCATTTTTAAGGTCACAGATATTTTAAATTCATCTAGATGATATTTAAAATAGCAGTCGGAGGAGCGGGACGGGTTTAAGAATATTCAAGAATCTCGATCGACGTCGACCAATCCATTTTATCATCGATCGATTGGTGTGGTAACACCCTTACATGATATTACATGACAGACTTTTATTCTTTTCTGTACTTTTAAAGTATGTCACTTAGTTCCGCTTGTTTAGAAATATAAACATTTTATACAATATTGGGGTTTTTATACAATATTGGGTTTTTTAATAGGATAAAGGTGACAAGTAAGCACACAGTCCACCTGATGGTAAGTGGTTGCTGTGGCCCATAGATACCTACATTTATTCTCGATTACGAATAATCAGATGCGTTGTCACTCGCGAGGACTAAGGTAGAAAGCCTCTTTTCCAATAAAACGGGTTTCTGGTTCTCTACACTCAAGATACGAAACACAGCAGCGTCTAGCTGCTATTTTACGCTGGTATTCTGTGAGAGCGTGGTCCTCCCCCGGTCGAGTCGACTCATTCATGCCACAAGAATAATATAGCTGCAGCGTGGCTCTACCACGTATAAAACACACCTCGTAGGTCACTGGAAATATAGAGCGAGCAAAGTAGAGCAAGAGAAATTATACAATTCGTTATGCGAAAACTGTGTCACCTAAATTAACTTTAAACTTATGATCTAATTTCACATTAATCATGAAGATTGTCCCAAGCGTAAAATCTGGGAGAGCGTCGAATCAAATTTATATATCATGAATTTTAAAGTCTTACTAATATAAAACAGATCGTAAATTGTTATCGTCTGCACAATAAGCAGGGTATCAAGTAAATACAAATAATTTTAAAAATAAAATTTAAAATACAAAATGTCCTTATATATCTAATTAATAAAGGTTTATTAATTGAGTTTTAAAGACTGAACGAGAACATATTAAGGTAGGTAAGCATTTTGTGGAGTACACAAATTACACACAAAAAAAAACATTCTGTGTACTAGTGCCCCTTTACTAATGTTGGTCTATAAAACTCTGATTTTTGGTATATAAAACAATTGAAATATATTATCATGTCAACAAGATCTATACTCTGTTAAATCTGGCACACACAACACATAAGTTATATAATTTATCGCAATTATTACTTTGATCTCGATTTCATTACGGTTGGGTGCGCAGTCATCAATACTTCACCATAAGTAATTAACCTAAAGAGTCCTCCCCACTGTTATATATAATATATTACGCACTGTGTAGCGGTGTAAATAAGGTGAGACTTTTGTCAAACAATTGCTCCGAATTTTTAATCAAGCAGTTTTATAAAAATCTATATACATATTAGCTGGTAAGGCAGTTTTTGTTCTGCCGTTTGTCCTTTAAAAATCTTTAAATTCGCTATAAAATATATTAAGAGTCACTTCAACACATCAAGTTATAGAGCAAGCAATGCACATTTACGAAATTTAATTGAAATCGGTAGAGTGGTTTCAGGGTTCATCGCGAACAAACAATGTGTTATAAAAATGATTGAGGGGAACTAAAAAGAAGTAATTATTAATTAAATGCATTTAAATAATTTTTATTTGATCGTATTTACAGCAGTGAACTTTTGTAGACTGATTACAGCCTTTTTTTCTTCTTTCCATCAAGGATGGAAGGAAAACGCGACATTAGTAAACTACGTCTTAGCCACGAACTTAGAAGTTATTAAGTGGAAATTCTTTCATTGTAAGTTTTGCGAAGTCAGTTTTTACTTTTATTATAGGTTAAATTTCTAATATCACTGACACTCGCTAAAAGCACCCTCAAAAATATGAGTACTAAAGATCAGACTATGTTTTCTAAGTAGGCTTAAATAGAGCTTATGGGAAATACTTTTCATCAAAAGTGTTACCGAGAAATTTTAACGTCCTGTTATTATCGTTCGACACAGACACCACGAGACAGACGTAAATAAAAGAGAAGTTTGGCATCACCAATCAACCTTTTATCTGAAAATAGAAAAACTAACACGACCATAAAGTGAATATTATTCATTTGCGTGTTTGTACGTGATGCAGAAGAGCGGTGAATTATTAATGGGGTAGCGGTTTGTAGCAGTTCATAGCAGAATCGCTACGTCATTCCAAATTTCTTTCAATACTATTTCTGAACATTAAATAAAACTTCCTGACATTTTATCTAAGTCGCGTTGCGCGTTTATGTAAGGTATATTTGTAACTATGTATATATGTAATTTGTACGGTAACAAAATGCACAAAACATGCAAACACTCACATGTGTTTGCATGTTTTGTGCGTTTTGTTACCGTACAAATTTTTTTATGAATTCGCGCTAAAAAGGGAGAAACCCGTGATCAGCACTGGACATTTTCGGGCAATCGAAAAAGTAACGAAGATATTATGTAGGGATATTAAAAGCAAGGATTTTTCCAACTATGAATCAAAAATAAAATTACTTAAGAACATTTCATTGGAACTAAGGACGGAAAAAATTATTTTATATAATACATAATCAATATTTGTTTGTTCGTATTTTATGCGCATAGCTGTGTTTATCAGATTGCAGTAAAACTTTGTCAACTTATTTCTTGAACTTCTGCAAAGGTTATAGTACAACTTACAGAAGGTAGCATGCGTATTGTAATGACTTATTTATTTTAAAGTTATAATATATCTTTCAATTTCAAATCCTTCCTAATTTAACAATATAACTCTTATAAATTAAGGATTATATTGCCTCAATTATTTCTTTTGTGGTAGCAACACGCTCGGTACCAGATAGTTAATTATAAAATGTTTGTAACTAATTATAATAATGTCCTCCAGACCGAATTAATATAACGGTAGTCTCATAGGAGATCAGCCATTTGCGTAGGACTTGATTATACTCGTAGTGTCCGAGTGTATGCGCAATCACACGTGCACTCTCTATTAGCTCACGCTTATAGTCCAATGGAACAGTTACACATTACCGACATGTTCAGAGAGAGTAGTCAGGCGCAGGACCGATGGCTTTAATTGCTTTCGGAGGCACGGGAGTGAAACACCACCAACTGCCTGAATCCTGGCTACTACTGAGAATTTCGTGACAGAAAACCCAATAACTAATTTTGGACCAACCCGGGATTTGAACCCAGGACCTCACGATTAGCAACCACATTTCGACCACTAGACCAACGCGGCAGTCTACCATGATATAACTACAGCGCCAACCACACTTTGTTCTTTTTAATTAATTGTTATCGTTAATGTTATTGCTCGTCAAACAATATCGTACTTACCTTTACAAAGTAAGCAATTACTTTACAAGTGATTGCAGTTCAATAACGTTATAAGTATACAGTGATATTGCAAACGAGTCAAGAGCTGAAAGTAAGCAATCAATGGATTCAGGTAAACAGTTTGAGAATCTATTGTTTGTTTTCAAACTTTTATTAATTAAACAAAATTTTAAATTATTTTAATTCTTTGCAGTCCGCTTTTAATTTTTATTTAAATATATTATTTAAATAAAATTTATAGTAATAATGCTACCGTTATATTGTCAAGGCTTGCCGTAAATTTAACAGTACTCGTACATGAGCAGCCCGGGTTCGATTCCCGTCGGCACCTATGAAATTGTTAAATTGCAATTTAAGGATTTGAATTACAAAAAACCGTGATTTCGTCACGATGTGTGATTATTTCAAACGACTGTGAATTCGTAAGCACTCACGGTGGGACATATATACCGATACGTTGCAGCCTATTAAAGTCCACTACTGAACATAGATTTCTCCCACAGATTGCCTCATAGGGGAATATTTGCTTTAGTTGTCACGCTTGGGAAGCGGGTTCGCAACTGCAGTTTTTATTTTTATTTTTAGTCGTAATTATAAGGACACTGTATATAGACGATGCACAATACAATTACGAATATATATAATTGTACAATTGTATTACATATGGTGGTGGTTCTTTCCTAGTGTAGTGACGTTGGGAGTAGTGGTCCTGGGATAGTGGTGACAGGAATAGTGCACGCAACTGAGGGAGAGTGCTAGGTGCTCCTCAAACTATGTAAGATTTTTTTATATAAAAATTATTACATTATTTCGTAATACATATTAATAATATGTGTTGAACATCGATTGGAGAAGCTTGAGGCCACTGTACGCGAAAATCAGCAAAGATCGCGCCTAAACAACATTGAGATCAAAGGCGTTCCTGTAACCTCCTCTGAAAATCTTTTTACTATTATTTCCAATATTGGTAGTAAAATAGGTTACGAAGTTCCTTAGGAGCAAATCAACTACGTAGCAAGATTACCTCAGCGTAATAATAAAAACACCAAAAACATCATTGTATCACTTCACACCCGTTACCATATTATTATTATTGTGGGGTATCTATATTGTTTTCTCATCTGGTTGGGTTATATAAATATATAATTATAAATGAAAATGAAAAGATAAATAAACATAAATATCAATAACATAAAATAAATATAAAAATACATAAATAAATAAAAGCCCAACCAGATGGAGGCCCTCGGCAGGGGAGACTAAACGGCCGAGGGTTAGGGGGAAAGGGAAAGAAACCGGCGGACGATGCGGGCGGTATCGAGGAGCACCGCCTTCTGCATCTGAGCCTGGAGCGGACCGCCACGTAGACCCAGCCGCCTCAGATGACCCGAGAGGCTGACTGGGATTAGCCCGTTTGCAGAGACGACTACAGGAATAATTTCGGTCGGCAGACCACCCCACATGTCGGTCACCTCGTGAGCCAGGTCCAGATATTTTGTTTGCTTATCTGTTTCGGCTTGCACGAGGTTTTCGTCACACGGAATGGTAATGTCGACCAAAAATATCCTTGACTGTGCCCGGTCCATCAGCACAATATCAGGCTTATTCGCAAGAATAGTCCTGTCTGTGATGATGGCCCGGTCCCAATAGAGCCTGGCGCGATCATTTTCGAGCACGGCTTCCGGCAAGTACTTGTAATACGGCAATTTCCGATCCGCGAGACCGTATTTCAGAGCGAGCTCCTGGTGAAGAATTCTGGCTACTAAGTTGTGCCTGTGCAAGTACTCAGAGTTAGAAAGCGCCGAACAACCGGAGATGACATGCCTAAGTGACTCACCAGGATGGCGACAAGCTCGACAGATGTCCACGGTGCCATCATTTAGGATGTATCTCCGATAGTTGTTGGTCTTAATAACCTGATCCTGTATTGCACAGACAAAACCCTCGGTTTCCCCGAAGAGATCACCAAAGCGTAGCCAGTGGAGGGAGGCTACTGTGTCTACGAAAGGCTCATGTAGAGCCTTGTAGAACCTCCCGTGGAGCTCCTCCTCCTTCCACACGGTCTCCCAGTCGGAATTTGTCTGCACTGCCGGGTCTTGCCATTGCTCGTTGGCTAAGGATAGAGGGGTAAGTCCTTTATCACTAGAAATGACGTCCTTATAGAATGGATCATCCGATCTCGCCAGGAAGTAATTACGGAGGCTGCACACTTCGCGATTATGCATGGTGAGCGCGCTCAAGAAGCCACGCGCACCATGCTTTCGCGGCAAGTACAGCCTCATTACCGACGATCTCGGATGATGCATCCTGTGGGACGTCATGGTGGTGCGGACTTTTCTATCCAGGGCGTTAAATTCAGTCTGAGTCCACCTGAGTATGCCAAAGGTATACATGAGTACAGGCATGACCCAGCCGTTATATGCGTGTGTCTTATTCACACCGGACAAAAGGCTGTTAAGCACTTTGGTCAAGCGTGCATAAAAAACGTCGCAAACTGACTGTTTCATACCAGCCTCATCGATACCGATGTTCTGTGACATACCCAGGTATCGGTATGTTTCAGCCTCGGAAAGGGCCCTTAAGTTGACGGGCATAGATAAGTCTATGCCCTCAGAGTTAGCACTTATCCGTTCCCAGCTCCATTCCAATAGAATTGCTAAATTCACAAGTGATGTTTAGCAATTCCATAAGATGGGAGCGACTGGAGGCGAATAACTTGAGGTCATCCATATAGAAAAAGTGGGTCACTTTTTCACCTCCTTTCCGAAGCTGAAATCCCCTCCCGGAGCCCTCCAGTAAAGTACTGAGAGGGTTCAGGGAGAGGCAAAACCAGATTGGACTCAGACAATCGCCCTGGAAGATACCCCTTCTTATTCTTATGTGGTTCTCCGCAGCCATCATCCGCTCGCCCAGATAGCAAAGGATCGTACTCCATTGCCCCATACACTGCTCGAGGAAGTCTCCAACTGTACAGTCAATTTTGTACAGCTGGAGGACTCTCTTCAGCCATGTATGGGGCACCGAGTCGAATGCCTTTCTGTAGTCTATCCAGGCGGCGGAGAAATTCCGACGGTTGCGTTTCACCACTTTGCCAATGACCGCGTCAATGAGGAGTGGTTCCTTGGTTCCACGACCACCGCCCCAGCATCCATTTTGAGCGCGTGACATCACCTGATTTAGCTCCAGGTGACGAGTGATTCTCGTGCTCAAAATGGATGTCAGTGTCTTATATATGGTGGGTAGACACGTGATGGGGCGGTATTTGCTCGGGTCTGTGGTATCCTGATCTTTATTATTTTTATTATTATTATTATTATTTTCTGAATATAAATTTGTTCATTTCTATATCAAATTGTGAAACAAGTTTGAGAAACACTGGTACGTTAAGTCTATTTTATTTATTTATCTTATCACTGACGGTACACGTTGCTGTTCTGTTGTCGCTCGGTTTAATAGCTGCTCGGTGCATGTTTTATTTGTACCTTAAACCATATGTGATATTATTTAAGATAGCGTTTATGTTGACAAATCTTAAATTATTTCCTGCGGTATTTTATTGTTGTATAAATGATCAATACTTCTTCGTTCATATTTATACTACACATTTTGCGTCTTATTTCTTTAACGATTACTACAATATGAATAAATTGGCGCTGTTATTTGCTGTAGTTAAACGCAACCATATACTTTTTATTAATATTATTTATTTACCACCACACTTTAGGTGCGTATTCGCACTTCTTTTTATGTTATGGTATGTCATTTTCAGCGCTATTTCTGTGTTTTTGTATGATTTTAATGATGTCTGTTGAAATATACTATCAAAATGTACGTGGTCTGCGAACAAAGGCATCAAATTTTCTGAGAAATGTATGTAATAACAATTATGATGTTATATGCTTGGCGGAGACGTGGCTTAACGATGACTTTTGTAATAACGAGCTCTTTGATGACCGTTATGTTGTAAAGAGACGTGATAGAAACTATAATGTTACAAATCAAACGTTGGGAGGTGGTGTGCTTATTGCTGTTAAGCGTGAGCTTGCAGTGGAGGAGCGGGTCGATTGGCGTTCTTCTGCCGAAGACATATGGGTATCGTTAACTATTTGGCGTTCCAAACCGAAAATGACATATAAACTGCATATTTGTACGATTAACTTATGCAGACAAAATCTGGGTAACTCATTATCTGCACAGTTAGCTTGTTTTTATACAAAGTTATACGACATAGTAACGACCAATCTAACTGATGCTTTCGTTATTTTGGGAGATTTTAATCTGCCAAATATAACTTGGACTCTTGACGATGACTTGTACTCTCTTTGTCCAGAAAATATTGAGGGGTCCATTCAGTACGACTTTTTTGACACCTTAAATACGTGTAATCTGCAGCTATATAACTCTCATACCAATGTTAACAACAGAATACTCGACTTAATTTTTTGTAAAAATCACTTATCCGCAACAAAATGTACCGACCCTTTAGTGCCTGAAGACCCTCATCATGTGGCTCTTAATGTTCTAAGGGATTTTGTCGAGTACCACACTTTACCAGTCCAGCCAAGGGCTAAGTTTATGTACCATTTAGCTTATTTCTCCTCTATATCACGAGAGCTTGATAATTTTACATGGTCTCACGATTTTTTTAAGGGCAAAGTAGACGATGCATTGTCACTATTATATACTCGACTAAACAACTTGTGCGGCACTTACATACCAACAAAAGTAGTAAAATCTTCTTCTAAATATCCCCCCTGGTATAAAACCCCTCTTATAAAAATTTTAAAGGAAAAGTTTAAATATCATACCAAATATAAAAAATATGGCAATTTGTCAGATCATGAGTCTTTTTTAGTATTACGTAATCACGTCAAACAATTAGAATCCGAAATGTTCAACAATTATATAGCAAAGATAGAACTCAGCATAAATAAATCGCCAAGGACCTTCTGGTCCTTCGTGAAATATAAAAAAGCGTCAAACGCTTGTCTATCTATAATGAAGTATGGACACATATCATCAGGCCAAGGGGATACCATTTATAATATGTTTAGCGATTTTTTCTATGGTAATTTTCACAAAGTTCGCAATAACTATAACACCCGATATGAGCCCGATAATTGGCGATCACATACTGTGTCGGGTATCAACTCGATACAAGTTAGCGAAACTGAAGTCTTTAAGCTTTTAAACTCGATTGACCTTAATAAATCTGCAGGCCCAGATTCAGAGATTCTCATAAGTGTGCTAAAAGCTTGACTATACCGTTAACAATAATATACAGACGTTCTCTCAAGGAAGGAATAGTACCTCTTATTTGAAAATCTGCATTTATTACCCCATCCATAAAAATGATCCTAAGGACCGTGTAGAAAACTATAGGCCAATATCCAAGCTTTGTTTATTCAACATAATCTTTGAGAAAATTGTATACTCGTCTGTATATCATGGCATCAAACAAACGCTCGGTGATTATCAACACGGCTTTTAAAAGGTAGATCCACGGTTTCGAACCTTATTGTCTGTTCTGACTATTTAACTAACATCATGTCTGAGCGCTTACAGGTTGACGTAGTCTACACTGATTACAGTAAAGCGTTTGACCGTTTAGATCACGTTATACTTCTCAGAAAACTACTCGAGGTAGGTATCAGCGGCGACCTGTTTAGGTGGTTTAAATCTTATATTGAGAATCGTTGTCAGACAGTAGTACTCAATGGTTACACGTCAGCAACTGTGCAAATCCCTTCAGGTATACCGCAGGGATCTCTATTAGGTCCTTTGCTCTTTGCGATTTTTATAAATTATATAGGTTCCTGCTTCACTTACTCCAAAACAATCCTTTATGATGACGACATGAAAATTTTATGTCCCATTACAAATACTTCTGACTGCCTTGGTCTGCAGCGTGATCTCAATGAACTTGAACGATATTGTTCACGCAATAAACTTGACTTGAATGTGTCCAAGTGTTTTATCATTACTTTTACCCGTAAACCCAATCCCACTGCCTTTCACTACAAATTACAAGACACTACTATAGAGAGATTACAGTCAGTAAAGGATCTTGGTGTATTTTTCGATTCTAAATTACTTTTTGATGCACATATTGACAATATCATTAAAAAAGCCAATAGAGCACTTGGAATCGTTTTAAGATTTTCCACTGATATTCGTAATATTAAAACATACGTAGGCGGTCCCATAATGAATTGGCCTAACTATGAACCAATGAAGGAAATGAAACGAAACCAATTTTATTTTTCAATATAATCACCATGAATACTAACACACTTCTGACATCTGTGAATCAACATCTCTAAACCTTTATAAAAATAATCACATTTTTTATCCTGAAAATGACTGAAGACGGCCGCCTGCAACTCTTCATCGCTTGAAAATTTTCTTCCTCTTAAGTCCCGCTTTAAATTTGGAAGTAAATAATAGTCGGACGAGGCCATGTCTGGACTGTAAGGTGGATGTTGAACTTCTGTGAACCCGCATTGACGAACTGCATCCTTCGAAACACCAGCGGTATGAACAGGGGCGTTGTCATGGAGCAACAGGACACCTTTAGACAGCTTGCCTCTTCGTTTTTCCTTCGCCGTTCACGACTTTTTTGCGTTCTTTAAAATCCACCATCAAAATGCCTTGAAAATCCCAAAATATTGTGCACATCAGTTTTTTAGTCGATTGTTGCACCTTTGCCTTTCTAGGGGGCTTTTCACCCTTATAACGCCACTCCATTGACTCGCGCTTGCTTTGTGGATCATAATACAAGATCATAGTTTCATCACCAGTCACTAGCCGCTCGATCACAGTCTTTGGATTTTCAACACAAAGATCCAAAAACTCCGAAGCGCAGCGCACTCTTTGCTGTCTCTGCACCGCTGAAAGAAGTATCGGTACCCATATTGCACTCACTTTTTTCATGTGAAGATGTTCATGGATCGCGCGATGAACGGTGCACTTAGAAAGCCCAAGCCTTGTTGCAATTTCTCTAATCTTCAAAGGGCGGTCACTCAGAACCTCCTCTTCGATAAGAGCAATCGTTTCGAGAGTGAGCACTTCCACAGGTCGACCATCGTGGCTAAAGTCTTCGACGGTTTCTCTCCCGAGGCGAAACTCTTTTACCCAATTTTTCACTGTGCTATAGGAGGGGGCAGACTCCTTATACACGCCATCCAATCGTTCTTTTATTTGGGCAGGGGATAAACCTTCTTTAAACAGAAACTTTATGACACTTCGATACTCAGTTTTCGACATTTTGAAAAAATACGCGACTCTCGTTATTCAAATGCCTGTAAAACTAAGACTAAGCATTTCATGTCGATGCATGTTTCTTATATTAAGTGCACGATAAACGTACTATTTAATGCAACACAACATGTAGCGACATGTCGCGTTGAACTATATCAGGCCAGTTCATTATGGGACCGCCTGGTACATATGAACATTGATGTGTCTGTGTGTAATATTCAACTGCCTTATATTGAGTTATTTGGATGCCATTAATAATGTTTACGTCTGTTTGTTTGAAAGTGTTTAATTTGAAACTGAAGCGTGTCCGCAATCGCACTGCAGTTTTATAAAAAAGAAACCAAAATAAAGGTATTAGAGATAAAATAGATTCAAGGCAAGAATTTAAGAGCGCTTTTGATTACGCCTGTTTATCTGTTATACTATAAATCAGGGAAACGAAACGGTAAGGGCAAACAATAAAATGAAAACTCTTATTTCTTGAACTACGAAAGTCTGAATTTCCAATGAGTTATTATTGTTAAAAGTTCATTAGTTGAACCCCCGCGGATGTCATTTATTTTGTTTTACCATTGACATCCATCCATTAATATGCATATACGTAATATTGCAATCGTTCATATTCTTGGTAGGCGAGTTGACGATCGCAGAGTTTCATTATTTTATGTGTTTAGAAGGAAGATTCTGCTGCCCATCTCATGTTAAAGTTTCCCTTTGTCGTCTCGTACGACTCCCGCGGGACTACTGGACTGAATAGTTGATATTCATACACCACCATTAATCGGTCAAATCTGTCATTCAACTAGAATTAATTCAATGTTGTGGCATATGTTCAATGTATCAATTCCTTGTGTTAGTTAAACTAGCATTCTTTGTGCAGAATCTGAGTGCTTTATTAGTACAGGGAGGTTGGGCGCTTGGCGTCTATGAGCGATATATTCTAGAAATAGCACATTCTAGAGTCAGGTAATAGGTTAACACACCCCCCCACACACACACACGCACGCACGCACGCACGCACGCACGCACGCACGCACGCACGCACGCACGCACGCACGCACGCACGCACGCACGCACGCACGCACGCACGCACGCACGCACGCACGCACGCACGCACGCACGCACGCACGCACGCACGCACGCACGCACGCACGCACGCACGCACGCACGCACGCACGCACGCACGCACGCACGCACGCACGCACGCACGCACGCACGCACGCACGCACGCACGCACGCACGCACGCACGCACGCACGCACGCACGCACGCACGCACGCACGCACGCACGCCCGCCCGCCCGCCCGCCCGCCCGCCCAGTACACGCTAATTCTTTACCTAGGCTGCACTAAAAGTATCGGGAATGGAATATTTCCACTGTTCCTGTTATATTAAAATCTTTTTAATTGAAAACTACTTGGTTTTACAAATTGAATAGCATTTATTTATTTAAAAAAAGATTCTCGGTCTTGTCACAAGGATTTGTCAAATTTGTTTAGTCGTTGAAAAAATGGAATTGACTCGAGAAAATTCAAGAGCGATGATTTATTATGACTTTCGAAGTGGTTTAACACAAAAACAGTGCGTTGACCGGATGATTTCTACATTTGGTGATGAAGCCCCATCCAAAACCCCAATTTATCACTGATTTGCTGAATTTCAACGTGGACGTGTCAAGCTCAGTGATGATGGCGTCAAGGTCGTCCAAAAACTGCAGTCACCCAAGAAAACGTTGATGCTGTGCGTAAACTGATTGAGGAAGATCGATATGTGACATACCGCAAAATTCAGGCAACTTTAGACTTTGGCATGAGTCAAATACAAATAATCTTGCATTAACAATTAGGTGTAAAAAAGTTGTTTACCCGATGGATACCGCATTCGCTCTGTGAAGAGCAAAAAGCGGCTCGCGTTATTTGGTGCGTCAGAACTCTCGAAAGATTCCAGGCAGGATCCACAAATGCTGTATACAACATCGTATCAGGTGACGAATCCTGAATCTACGCGTAAGAACCCGAAACAAAAAACCAGTCACGAGTTTGGGTGTTCGAAAATGAGTTAAAGCCAACAAAAAATGTTCGTTCACGGAGTGTTGCAAAAAAAATGATGGCCACGTTTGTCTCCAAAACTGGCCATTGTACGACTATACCTCTTGAAGGACAAAGAACGGTTAATACAGAATGGTATGCTAGCATTTGTTTGCCACAAGTCGTTTCTGAAGTCCGTAAAGAGAACTGCAACCGCCGCATCATCCTCCATCACGACAATGCGAGTTCTCACACCGCACACAGAACAAAAGAGTTTTTAGAGCAATAAAACACAGAATTATTAGACCATCCGCCGTACAGCCTCAACCTAAGCCCTAATGATTTCTATACTTTCCCTAAAATAAAGAATAAATTGCGTAGACAGAGATTTTCATCACCTGAAGAAGCTGTGGACGCCTACAAAACGGCCATTTTGGAGACCCCAACTTCCGAATGGAATGGTTGCTTCAATGATTGGTTCCAATCCAATCGTATGGAAAAATGTGTCAAATTTCGCGGAGGATACATCAAAAAGCAATAAATACATTTTTAAATAGTAATGTTGTGTTACCTCTTGATTCCCGAAATTTTCAGTAGTACTTAATGGTTTTATTTTCCTATTTCATTAACATCATAATTCATTCGTCCATCTCTTCATAACAGTCCATAAAAGTCCACTGTTGAAGCATAGATTGATGACCTGGCCAAATTAAATTACTATATTGTTATTTAAAAATTTGTTACTAAAGTGATTTGAACAATCACAATCTTTGCTATATGCCTTTGTAGCTATTTGGTAGCAATCGTAGCAAAAGTTACGTAGCAAACCTCGTAGGTCACGGGAACTACGGAGCGATCACAGGAAATAGAATTATACTGTTCCTTATACGAAAACTGTGTCACCTAAATTAACTTTGAACTAACTTTCTCGTTTCACAATAATCATGAAAAACATCCCGAGCGTAAAAACTGAGAGAGCATTGAGTCAAAATGTAAATAATTTCTTATAATTTTGATAAGCTTAAAAACACTACTTGAATGGAAGTTTTTAACAGGAACTTAGTAGTTGATAAAAACAGTCTTGTTAACAAGTGAGGATTTTGTTAACTTAGCGCTCCAGAACACCTCGATCCTAATAACTTGAAGTAGTTTAGTTTGTTGAAAATTTAAAATGAGATAAGTCTTTCTTTAAAACATCAAAAAAATTTTCCATTCAGTCTTGACTTAATAATTTTCGATATCATTCACCACCACCATCATTACAACTTTTTCCAAGTCCACTTCTGAACACAGGCCTCCCGTAAGGATAATGATTTCTAATGTATAAGCGAACACTACACTACCGAATTAAGTTTTTACGGATTTTAGCGTGAGATACTACCTTAGTTTACATTCATGATTTTTTAAGTCCTTAACAGTTTCCCAAGACCATGGGTACGGTAAAATACTTGAAACTGTGGGAATATAAAATAATAATCGCGTTTAAATCCATAAATCTATTTCACCTAAGGATTTTAATAAAACTGAAGTTGAACAAATGAACTAACAATTCACCCTATTGTAAACGGCAACTTCAGTCCATTGACACCTGAAGTCAACTTCAAACAAAATACCACAATCAATGAGATAAACTATAATATCGTTTGTCACACACAATAATCTTAAGCAAAACCCTTTTTTAAAGCTCAGCTATAAAAATATCGATAGAGCTGAGATCAAAATAATTTATCATCTTTTTTGAACACCTTAATATTTCTGTCGCCTCTGTCTTCGTTCTTGACAAGTAAGGGTTTAAAAAATTGTTTGACTTAGACCTGGAGTTTTATTTTAATGTCATCAAAATTTTGTTATTATTAATAACCACGTTAACATTCCAAAAGAAACAACAATTTTAAAGATACAGGTGTCTTAGATTAGCAATTTACATGAACTGTCATCTGTAATTATGAAACATATTACAAAGGAGACAATCATTTTTGGGCCCACTAGAAATATTAACGTCACTTAATGGTATTTACACCAAAAAAAGACACCAAATTATAATAGTAAATGGTCTATAGATTTTTCGAAAATGTAAACGGAAACAAGAAATCTGAAAAAAAATTAGTTGTTTTGACATTCGTGTTCTGATCATTGGCTAAGGTAATGTAACATTTAAAAAATTATTGTCTTAGAGATGTGCCGTGATAACTCGGAAAAAATCGACTCGAGTTGAAATTCAGGTAACTCGATTTAAACAATTCAAATTAGATGAACGAAGCTGTGTCAATATTTCACAAATTATTTTTATAATTGTTCTTCCATACAACACAATTATTATTACTACGCTTAGTAGGTAGTTATATATTATTTTTGGTATGCGTATCGACATCTTCATAAAATAATATCACTCTAACGTTATGACGTAAGTCTTAATGTTATTAATAATTTGACTATCCAAAGTATATATAATCAATTTATATCATATATAACATAAATTGATACAACATTATATACATATTACCTAATATCAATTTATTTATTACATAATATATCAATAAATTGCTCGAATTAGTAAGTCGATTTCATCACTAAATTGTAGACAAACACTGCATTGGCCGTAAGATAAAGATGCGATTCGAGTAGAGTTTTGTGACTCGAGCCACTCGGGTTAATTTACGAGTATGTATGTATGTCATTCTAGTTGTACACTAGTTTTTGAGTAAATCAACTATTTACAGAAAAGTTTATCACTAGAGTTGAGATCAGCGATTACTTTAGTTAAACCATTTTTAAATATGTACCTTTATAAATAAGTAATATGTGGCAACATGAAATTAAAACTATAAATCAATATCATAAATAAAACTAAGTTCAGGTTTGTTTACAACATGCCAGATGCAAGTTTGAATTTGGATGCAACTTGTGATGTCACCCGCAGCGACTTATTATATATACAAGTAAATTAATATCTATATAGCACCCTCTGAATCTATACGATGCGCCGAGTTAACTCGGTAACTCGGCAAAATTTATTTTCTATCGATTATCGAGTTGGACAAATTCACTCGAGTGAAATAAAACATAGTTGGAGTCGCATCATTATGGTAAGAACAAAATCATAGACTAATATATAAATGGAGTTTTCTATTTACAAGCATTATTAACCCTAATGTTTAAGAAAATATGGATATTATCAATTATCAGAAAGGTTAGCCAAATATTAATTGACACAAGTACGTATGTTTTTCTCTTTTTAGTTTTTGTGGTAAAATTCGCTAATAGAATATAAGAGTTTATTAATTTACACCTATTCTAGGTTGTGAAAATCTATTATTAAGTTTGTATATTTTACCTCAAACAAATACAAATAATAAACAGGTCTTAGAACCTTATTAGTTTGTTAAAAGTGACAAAGTATTAAGTTTATTTTATTAGTAAAATCTAAATTAAATAATAAATAGAATGCACAAAAGAAGTTATTATAATGTTAAAAGAAAATCAGAGTCTTTGGGTCGAGGGACTTAAAAGAGGGTTTTGAAGAGCAATTCATATAACTGCATTTGTGTACAAATAGGTAACCTTATGTATTCAGCAAGTTGCTTAATACTAAATGGCTTTTTTGTTAAGCCAGACACAGATCCTGGATTTATACCAGCCATAGTAGATAGGCAATATAAATGTTACATATATTTATGTGTAAAAAATGTAGTAATTATTTGTACTAGAAGCAAATATAAAGTTTAATAATAATAGTTTCCATAAAAAAGTGTAATGGTTGTTTCTATTATGTTTCGACAGTTGTGTTGTTCACTGTGCAGAAAGGAATATTATTTTGTCATCTAGAATCAGATATACTTAATATAACAATAATATCTTTGTCTACTATGTAAGTACATGAAACCGGTAAAAATAAAATGTGAGACAACTTTTACATGGTTGAATATTATTGATGTTAATCAATAATTACTGCTTCTGTATTTGATCAGCTGGAGCTGATTAATGCTGTATAATTTATAATAATTTCTTTATTATTTAACATATGAAAAGGCAGATATAAGAAAATGCTCACAGAAATATGTAAATACAGTTTAGTGACATTGAAGGCATAGTCTTATCTCATATCTCTTATTATTAAAAATGTCCTTTTAATTCCTATATAATATAGAAAAAAATAATATATTGATAAGTATTATTATTTAGTTAAGACACCTTTACAATTGTCATTAACTTCTTTTCAGGTGGATCGCTTAGAACAAATCTGTATGCCGTGCAGGCTGAAAACTTGCAGAGACAAAAAGTGTATGGATATTGAAGACAACAGTCTTATATTATAATTGAAAATTCCTTCTGATTGCTTACAATATCATAAATGTACATGTTACCATCAAGTTATTTTCAAAAAACGTTCAGAAATATATCTAACACTAAAATGTTTCTACCTATGTCCGTTATAGACAAAACATCAGAAACCTTCCAACCAATTTAAATGAAAATGTTTGTGTGTGTTTGGATGGATCCCTAGATGGTTTATATTTACATTTGGACTCGGTAGATGGCACTGTTGTCGAGATCCATAAATCACCAGGGCACAGCTGAGGCGCATCGCTAGTAATAAATACATTTAAATTAAGCCTGTGTTTTTTTAATCCTTACACAAACAGTTTAAAACATCTTACTTCCTCACTATTTATCATTGTGTAATAACATAGATAAGGCATGTTAATTCCTAGTCATTTTATTATGATGTATACTACTTACTAATCAACCAAAACATTTTAAAATAATGTCTTGACCCCGCTCCTGTCTATATATGTCAGTCAATCATCAAAGTTCAAAAAATGTATTAAATTAAGTTTGTATAAAAGGGGTTATTATAGTATAAAGGAATTTATGGCTGACAATAACCCGTGGGTAAGGTGATCGCTACCAAGCTATTTCTAATTTGTTCTGTGTTGTTAATTATGACATACATGATTGTAAGCTGGCTTTTTTTTAAAAGACCCACTGGGTATTTTGCTGGTTCTCTTCAAGTCAGAGGTTTTTTCCGAACCAGTGGTAAATTAAAAAAGTGACTTTCAATAAGTATTATTTATAATCTAAATTGAATAAAAGGTTTCTGTTTCTGCACCTACTACTGTTAATAGAATACTTAAATAAATTATGATTTACAATGATAAATAGAATTACCTACATTATATTTTGCTTTTTGTAATACAATCAGTTTAAAATGTATCTTACTGTGTGTTGGTAATATCATAAATATAAATAGACATTATCCCTTAGCCATCTTGGTATTTAGAATTACACTCACAACCAATCAATACATGTCAAAGTTAGAATCCATACGACATTTGTGCATAGACAGGCACAATGTTTTGCCCGAACTAGTGAAAGGTTTTACATCGATTTTAAAATATTTATAAATGCTGAATATACCTACAGCTTAGTTTTATATGTACTGTTATTCAATTGTGCACTATTTTAACTTATAATACCGATGAATACTACTAGAAAATCGGTTTCAGTTTGTTTTTAGGTTATTGTTAGATTCATATTTTATTTGTTAATTTCTCAGCACTCCGTTTAGCTGCAGTAAAACTAATAATTTTATTGTAATCTATGGATTATAAGGAATAAATCGACATGCATTTCATTAATAATCTTTAAAATTTGTAGTGGGCCCATTCTCCATAGAAAAATTGATTGTCTCCTTTCAGACAAAGTTTTTGTAAGAAAAAGTAACCGCGAAGTAGGCTTGTAAACTTTTACAATAGCTGTGGTCGGAGATGCTGACACGTGAATAAATTATTTTTGTTATGATAAGAAAAATATGGACTTAATTATACATTACTATTCCTTTTTTATAAAATAGGGTGACAAACGATTACACAGTCCACCTGATGGTAAGTGGTTGCTGTAGCCCATAGACATCTATACTCGATTTAGAATCAAAATCCAGATGCGTTGTCACCCATGAGGACTAAGATAGAATGTCTCGTTTTCAGTAAAAAGGGTCACCAGTTTTCTACACTCACCATACGAAACACAGCAGCATTAAGCTACTATTTTGCGCTGGTATTCTGTGAGACGTGGTCCTTCCCCGGTCGAGCCGACCCATTCGTACAACTATACTATTAATGTAACTGAAGCATGGTTCTACCACGTATAATTTCAATTTCAATTCATTATTGTTTCACATTAAGTCCGTGCTTGTATATCGATAGGCTTTGTATTCTTTTCAGTTGCAAAGACATGACATCTAAGTTTTAAGTAACATTTAAGCAGCAACATTTGACAGCGTATCCATATTTCGGTGTCAATGGGCCTTAATATCCAGGTGAACTGTGTGGTTTTTGGTCACCATTATACTCTAAAAAACTTAGTGTCATATAAATATAAGACAGTAAGAAATAAATACATTAGTATATAGTACTTGTAGTAATACTTTTATGTACTATTTGGTAGGGAATGGTTTTGAAATGCGAACTAAATAGCTTTTTGTAACAGTACACTTACGTAGTAAACAAAACAATTCTCCCAGCAATGAAACATATATTGACTTACGTTTGTGTTGTTAGGGTATGTACGCATAAAAAACAAGGTTTTATAACGTACTGCTGGCAACATTACTGAAACTTTATTTCTAACCCGAAAAATATTTGCGAAATTTTTTAAATGTAGATTCAATGTGCGTATTGTAACGTTTTATATTTGTGTGTATTCATATATTATTTTTCTTAATGTATGCTTAACTTATACCTATTATCTTTGCCTGCTTCTGATGGCATATGGCAGTGCCTGCTCTGCTGTGTTTCAGCCAAAAGGTATGGAGAGCCAGTAGCCAGTAGAGTTACAGACAGTGATACATTTCATCCCAGGCCTCAGGGGTGACAACTCATTAGTAGCCTCGTTTGTTTACAAAGGTTGCAGGTGTCCAATGCGGTGGCAACTTACCATCAGGTGGGCTATAAGTTTGTATGCACTTCAGTTTTATATTGCAAAATCGTATGTGATATTTATGTATACACATAACATTTTTATAAAATTAAAAAACTTATTTTCGATCGAGTCGGTCGAGTCGACCCATCTGTTCTACGCAGCCGTAATATAGCTGCAGCATGGCTTTACCACTAAAATACAATTGCAACGTCTACAGAATTTCTTGTAAAAATACTAAAGCAAACAACTATCCTTTACTAGAGAATAGAAAAATCTTGTGCTTTACTGTGTAACGTAAATCCTATTTAAAATATTTTAAAGAAAAAAGTATTTAAGGTATAAAATTTAAGGTAAAAAAATCAAGCCTCAAAATTAATACTAAAGAAATAAAATGTTTTTCATTATTTGCAGCTTTCGCTAGAATTTTGCACACGCTACGTTTCAACAACGTGAGGTTGCAAACTCGTACACTTGAAAAAAAAAAACAAGTAAAAAGCAGTCTATTTTAAATTTAAATATTCAAGTAGTCTCTTGGAGTTTCTCGGTAAAACTTGTAAGCAATATTCGATTTAAAATTTTAAGATCAAACTCTATGGAACAAAATATTTCAAAAATATTTTTCACAGGCAAAATATAAGTTATTTTACGGATATCATCGTGCATATTGTTTAAGAGTTGTGCTGCAGTGTCCTCGCAATAAAAACTAAGAAACAAATCTGCGGCTGCCTCGAAATATCAGCGACAGTAGGTTCAGGTGCGGCTGGGGTGGCTCAAGGGCTACCCTAAAGCCGCGTTTAAAAAATAGTCTAATATACAAATATTAACGTTCGATTTCTCGAATTTTATGCGCAGCCATACCATTCATCAGATTACGTTAAAAAAAATTGTCAACTAATTGCTTGCACATGTGCGAAGGTTATAGGCATGGTACAATTAGTTTACTTATGTCAAATTTTGAATCAACATACCACCTATAGTTTTATTTAGCTTTAAATTTGCTAATCCTCGATTTTAAAAACAATATCTCAACAACGCTTCACTTTTGCATTAAGCACTCTTACAGAAATATGATTAAAACGATGGTAATTTCCAATGTAGTAATAAATGCAAAACAACTGTCGATAAATAACAAATTTAAACACTCACGACTGTATGTGTTATTGTATTGTAGTGTAGCCCTCACGTTAATATACATTAGTGTTAGGTAGAATAATTAAGTAGTTTAATTAAAGACATAGCAAGAATAACAAGCCTCTCTTTTCATTAACACTTTACATAACGTGGTGACCCGGCTAGGATGGTGCGCTGCTACAATGCACGCGCACCCCGGGGTCTACATAAAGAGAAAATTTCTACAAATAAATATATATATTTGGCTACCAGTGATGTTTTGCTGTCTATGAATCTGCTATCGGTCTATTTTTCGGCAACCACAACCCAATTAGGCATTTTCATCATCATCATCATCATCATCATCATTACAGCCCTTTAAAAGTCCACTGCTGAACATAGGCCTCCCCCAAGGTATGCCACAAAGCACGGTCCTGAGCCACCTGCATCCATCGACTTCCTGCATGTCTTACCAGGTCGTCACTCCATTTAGTGGGGGGTCGCCCTACACTTCGTCTACCGGTACGAGGCTGCCACTCGAGAACCTTTTTTCCTCAATGGTTACTCATGGAGGGATATTTGCCATAGTTGCCACGCTTGGCGAGCGGGTTGGCAACCGCAGTTTTTTATTATAACACAGTTGTTATCAGGAAGATGCTGCTGCCCATCTCCTGCCTGTCTCCCTCTGTTGCCTCTTACGACACCCACGGAATTTTCGGCACCCACAACCTAATTAGGAATTATAGTCACACGCCTCCTTTTTATTAACACCTTACATTTTATTATTATGTATAAGACTAGAGAACAACGTACTTTCTCCGATTATATTCCAGGTGATATTTTAATATAAGCGGCAAACGTCAGACGCCTTTGAAGTCACTCACTTTGAGCTCCGAATATAATTAGAATACAACTTCTAATCTTAATTCAACTTGAAGTCAAATTTCCAATAAATACACGGGGTTAAAGATAGTGTATTGTAATTAACGATAAATTTATCATAATGTAAAAATTTTATTATGTTTCTATTGAATAAGCAAAGCAAGCGCACAGTTCACTCGACGGTAAGTGGATGGACTCAAATCAATCAAAATTTGTCCTTGATTAAGAATCTAAAAATACAAATGCGTTGCCACTACTAAGGACTAAGCTAAAGTTTTGTTATCTCCGGTACTCTACACTCGCCATAAGTTGTTGTAGTGTGTTGTTGTAACTGTTTCACGTTAGTATTATTAAGAATTTGGTCTTACTCCGGTTAAGCTGACCCGTTCGTGCTGCATACTTTTCATAGAATTTATCATTCTTTTTATAGAAGTATAGAAAAAGTGCTTACTGTTAACCTATATAGCTTCAGTATGTCCCTCACCCTAAAATATACTTTTCGACAGGGATTGGCCGTGCAGGAGGAGGGGAGATGTTCCGCCAGGCAAAGTGTTCAGCCTGAACAGCAGCTCTGATTGATTGTACAAAGCTCTTCTATATATATCATCTTCATCATCATTACAGCCCTTCACAAGTCCACTGCTGAACATAGGCTTCCCCCAAGCAATGCCACAAAGCACGGTCCTGACCCACCTGCATCTATCGACTTCCTGCATGTCTTACCAGGTCGTCATTCCATCTAGTGGGGGGTCGCCCTACACTACGCCCACCGGTACGAGGCTGCCACTCGAGAACATTTCTTATATATATATATATATATATATATATATATATATATATATATATATATATATATATATATATATATATATATATATATATGTATGTATAGCGCAGTGCTTCGGAAAATTGATGGCGTGATTTAGACTTCGGTGTGTTTCGCTTGCGCCGCGACAACTAGATAATAAAATAGGAAGATGGTTGTAGGATTTACAGCAGCATGAGAGAAAATAGCTATCTGGAAAAAATCCTAATGACTAATCTAATGAAAAAATCAATTCGAAAAGTATAGATAAGTTAATAATATGATCTTCCTTCTTTATTAGCTTTATTAGCCCCTTATAACCTTCTCCAGAATGAGATAGCGAAAGAAATATCTTCCGAAGGACTTTAAGACTTTCTTAAAATTATAGAAAGCTCTTCATATCTTGCTCAGACTGACGTCCGAAATATTACCGACAAAAGTCAGATGAGTGTTGCTCTTGGATTCCTCATATTTTCTTGAGGCTCTGATGACAACGTGTTCAGCTAAAAGCTGAAAAACCTCTCAATCTCATTTAAACTTCGGTCCTCGTAAATGACTCTGCCACTCTCTCTCTCTCTTCAACTTTGACATTTGGCTCTTTCTGGCAGGCTGTATTTCTACGAACACCTGAAGCCTTGATACCGCTTATGTTATCACTTCATCAATAAAAGTTACGGAATAGTTCTGAGAGTCTGTACGTCTAATAGCATGTACACTTTCTTAACCAATACTGCAATTTCAGAGTTATAAGAAAGATTTTGATGTTTTTATTCGAAGGTGATAGCAAAAATTAGCATTAGCCGCACAGTTAGTTTTTTCTAGTATTGCCCACTTATAAGATAACCTCCTGGTGATTGAAATCAAATTTTGTTATTCTAGCTAAAAATTTATCTCAATAATTTATTACAATATAAAAAAAATAATTTATAAAAATATTTTGTGTTTATTTTTAACAATATAGGTTTTCTAAAAAAATTATACAATTTATTAACTTTTTAACGAGAAAGAAATTAAATTAAGTTATTGTCATAATTTCTAAAGGTAAGTAAGTAATTCATACAGAATATTTTTCATGGATACATCACATTAGAATCGTTGGAAAATATAACTCACTAAAGTTAGTTTCATTCAATTTACATTACTGATTTTCTTGTGATATTAAAATGTATACATTGAGATGGAAAACAATGATAGTTCTCTAAACACAACTTAACAATGAAATGAACTGAAATGTTAGTTCAATATATACGTTATTAAGCACGTGTGAAACCACGCATAGAGAGGATTGCAGAGACGAGATATGCAGCTTATGAAACCTATAGGATTTCAATTTCATGCATACACTACATTAATTCTGTTGTGTAGATATTTGTTACACGCCACTGTCTAAATAAATTAGTTTAATCAGACGGTTTACTAACTTTTATTTTTTTTAAAAGGCAGACAAAAAAGTACACATTTCACAGAACGATGAGTGGATGGTGCAACTTATAGACATTTATCCTCAATTATAAATCAAAATGAAAAAGCGTTGACACCCATTATGACTAAGATAGAATGCTTCGTTTATAGTAAAAAAGGTATTTGATCCTCTACGTTCACCACACGAAACATTCCGTATTCTGTGCAAGTGCGATTCTTATTCAGGTCAGTTTAAGCTACCTATTAGTGATACAACCATAATATAGCTGCAGCGAGGTTCCACCACTTATCAAATCAAGTCATTATTACAGTCTTTTGCCAATCCACTGCTAAACTAATGTATCCCCAATACCACAACCAGTGCTACAAAACTTGGTCTATCACGCATTTATCAACTTCCTACATACCAACACTATATAGTAGGGTGCCGCTGCTTCCATTCTAGAACTTATTTCATCATCATCGTGATCATCATCACCGACAATCGGGCCCACAGTCCGGAACCACCGGCATTCATTAATCTAAATCTCTTAACAGGTCTTAACTCAAACTAGCGGGGCCGCGTTACAATTCGCTTACCGATACCAGGCTGCCACTTGAGAATTTATTTACATTTAATTATAATTACACCTTTTTAAATAGAACAATAGGACTTGTCAGCGTAATGAGAGGCGCCACATCGCGATTCTCAATTTCTAAGTAATTTGTTACTGTTATTTTCAGACTTTTGGCCTTAATTTTTAACGAAAGTTTCTCATTCATTAACAGCGATAAGTTTAACATTCATTATTCATTACAGCCTGTCTAAAATCCACTGGAGATAACTATTGTAGTTGCCGCGCCCAGCAGAAAGGTTGGCACCAGCAGTTTCTTTTTAAATTAGAGATGTTATAAGAAAGATGCTATTGTTTATCTCCTGTTTCAGTTTCCCTATGTCGCCTCTATCGACACGCATGGATTGATAATATGGGTTAGTGGGTTCTCCTATGATGTCACTAGATGGTACGCTAATCATCTTTCTTTCTTCTTCTAGCGAAGGTTGGCAGTCAGCTTAGTGAATTTCTTATATTTACGCGAACACTACACATTGAAATAATACTAGTTTTTACGGAATTTATCGCGTTTATTTGACTTTTTAAATACCCGACGTTTCGAACGCTTGACAGCACTCATGGTCACGGGCGGGACTGAGATGTTCAACGTCCATATGTCATAGTTAACCGCGGTTACCATAGATTAAAATTTTAACTTTTGTTCCGATCTATGCAGTATGAACTTATGGTATCTTGAAGTCTTGCAGTTGTATGCTTGGGTTGGGATTTAATTTTATTTATTATAGGATCCCAAGCAGATGGCAGCACCCAGCCATCTTCTCTATTGAAATTAGGATGTTTTTTGATTTCAATAGCCTCGCGAATCATCCTTGGAAGGAATCGGTGTTCTTTAGTGAGGATCTGCGGTCTATCAAATCTGATGTAGTGACGGGGGCGATCCTGTACGTGTTCACAGACTGCAGACTTCCCGGAGCGTCGATTCTTTACATCAGCTATATGTTCTTTAACGCGGGTTTTTTTGGTCTTTTAGTTTGTCCTGTGTAGGAGAGACAACATTCACAATCAAGCTTGTATGCAGGAGTGTACAAGCTTGATTGTGAATGTGGTCTCTCCTGAACATAAACCTTACCGTTGTAAGAAGGATTTACTTTAAACGGTAATCTAGAAAGCAGGTTTCGATTGCGATACCAGATCTCAGGCACCTGTAACCCTGCTGTCCGTCTACGATCTGAGTATTTTATTTCTGTCGGAAATAGGATAATTATGACTATAATTTTGATGGCTCCGCGGCGCAATGGCTTAGCTGCTGCGGGCCGCGGATTCGAATCTCGCACGGAAAGAGTATTTTATTATCTACAAATAATTGTTCCAGGTGTGGATGTTTTTCCTTGGGAAATTCAAGTATATAAACTGTCTCCACGATACAAAAGAAAGTTCTAGTGAAGAGGCAACGTTTGATAAAGAGTCATATTTCATCATCACATTTGATTGAATAAATTTTTAATTTTTTAATTATAATTTCCCTATCCGATATATTTCCTGTCATATTATAAGTTATTAACAATTATTTAGATGTATTTGTGGCAAAATGTAAATATGTGTGATAAGGTAAAAATAGTGTTAAACATCGAGAGAACTTTAGGCAAATCACCCCTCGCCTGCAAGTGTTCAACACTGACGTACCCGGACGACATCCCTCTAGTTATAAATAAACTTATAACTACATTTTAAGCCTTACAAAAACAAAAAAATCTGTAACAACAGTGCCGGCCCGATCGTCACTGACTACAATTCAGTTATATAGGTACTATACTAAGTGTACTAGTTACATAGGTAGGTTAGTGTAGTTACAAATCTATATATATACTGAATGACGTTTTTTAGCGTCTGTAAAAAATAGGGTGTAACATGTGAACGGAGTAGAAGCCTAAGGCACTGATATTTTACAAAAAATAAAAACGAAAATTTTGAATTCTATCATCATTCATCATCATTACAGCTCTTCACAAGTCCACTGCTGAACATAGGCCTCCCCCAAGTAATGCCGCAAAGCACAGTCCTGAGCCACCTGCATCCATCGACTTCCTGCATATCTTACCAGGTCGTGACTCCATCTAGTGCAGGGTCGCCCTACACTACTACCGGTACGAGGCTGCCACTCGAGAACCTTTCTTCCCCATCGGTTATCGGTTCTTCGAGCTATATGGCCGGCCCACTGCGACTTCAGCTTACTAATCTGTTGGGCTATGTCGGTCACTCTGGTTTTACTGCGGATATCCTCATTTCTGAGTCTATCACGCAGAGAAATTCCGAGCATAGCCCTCTCCATAGCTCGCTGAGCGACCTTGAGCGTCCTCATACGGCCAGCAGTGAAGGACCACGTCTCAGATCCATAAGTCATCACTGGCAACACGCACTGGTTGTAAAATCTAGTTTTTAGAGATTGAGGTATACCTGACGAGAAGATATGTCGTAATTTCCCGAACGCTGCCCAGCCGAGTTGAATCCGTCGATTGACCTCTTGGTCGAAGTTGGACTTACCTAGTCGGACTATTTGTCCCAGGTAAACGTACTCGTCAACAACTTCGAGCATAGCGCTCCCAACAACTACCGGCATAAGTGTGACATGGACATTAAACATGATCTTTGTTTTGTCCATGTTCTTCTTAAGACCTATCCGTTGGGAAGCACTATTGAGGTCATTGAGCATAGTGCTTAAGTCCTCCAGCGATTCTGCCATAAGGACTATATCGTCGGCAAAACGAAGGTGAGTGAGGTACTCGCCATTGATGTTAATACCATCTTCCAATGCCAATATATAAGTCTTCCAATACGGTCTTTCCAATGAAGAGTTTCGGGGATATAACGTCACCCTGTCTTGCACCTCTCTGCAGTTGGATAGGTTTCGAGCTCTGGTTCTGTACTCGGATAGCCATCGTAGCCCTACTTTGCAAACACTTCAGCACTTCAAAATACCGACAGTCAAATTGACACCGCTGAAGGGACTATAGTACCGCCCAAATTTCGACAGAATCAGAGGTTTTCTCATAGTCCACATACGCCAGGCTAAGTGGGAGATTGTACTCTTCGGTCTTCTGTACAATCTGCCGCAGGGTATGTATGTGGTCTATGGTACTAAAGGCTTTTCGGAAACCGGCTTGTTCGGGAGGCTGGAAGTCGTCGAGTCTGCGTGCGATACGATTTGTAATGACTCTCGAAAACAGCACGTAGACGCGGCTCAGAATGGAAATCGGTCTGTGGTTCTTCAAGAGAGCGTTGTCACCTTTCTTAAAGAATAAGACCACCGCACTTCTGCTCCACGCCTCTGGAGTAGTGCCACCATGTAGGACGGAATTGAAGAGCTTCTGAAGGACTTCAAGTACCGGTGTTCCACCCGCTTTCAGAAGTTCCACTGTAATTCCTTCCTCGCCTGGGGCCTTGCCGTTTTTAAGGTGCTGGAGAGCCATTCTAATCTCGCTTAGACTGACGTCCGGGATATCATCGGAATAGTGTCGGATAAGACTTGCTCTTGGATCGTTACTCACACTTGCGTGTGGTTCCAACGATGATGTGTACAGCTGCCCAAAGAACCTCTCAATCTCACTCAAAATCTCAGGTGTCCCTGAAACGATGCTGCCACACTCAGACTTCAGCTTTGACAGTTGGCTCTTACCGGCAGACAGATCTCTGGCAAAGACATTGGAGCCTTGGTTCCGCTCGATCGCTTCCTTAATACAAGCAGTATTAAAGTTGCGTAAGTAATAATAAAAATGCCGCGTGCAGATCTCCAAATGCATGCGTCGAGACTCACACAATTGAATTATATAAATAAATTAATTATAATCTATCGCAAATCAAATCCTAACCACCCTAGCCTATGACCCTGCGCAGTGACAAGGTCAAAGATGCCTACTAAATTTATTGTTTTATTGCCGTTCATATAGTAAGGTGGTTATGATTTGAATTTCGATAGATTAGTATATATATATATATATATATATATATATATATATATATATATATGTATGTATGTATGTATGTGTATATTTATGTTTGTAACATGTAATACAATATGTAATGTATATGAGTAGTTAAAAATATTTTAACTCAGTTGCACTTTGCACCCACAATATCTTTTTTTTTTTTTTTTTTTTTTTTTTTTATAGAAGAGGGGGCAAACGAGCATGCGGCTCACCTGATGTTAAGTGACTACCGCCGCCCATGATCAACCGCAACACCAGGAGAATTGCGGGTGCGTTGCCGGCCCTTTAGAAAGGAGTAAGCTCTTTTCTTGAAGGTCCCCAGGTCGTATCGGTCCGGAAAAATCGCCGGTGATAAACTATTCCACAGAGAGGTTGTACGTGGAAGAAAGCTCCTTGTGAAACGTACAGTGGTGGACCGCCAAGCATCCAGATGGTGTGGATGGTATCGGGACGTTTGCCGTGTCGTGCGTTCACGAAATTTGGCGGCTGGGATTAATCCGAACAATTCCTCAGAGCACTCCCCGTGATAGATGCGATAAAATACGCAAAGAGATGCAACATCTCTTCGCAACGCCAGTGAATCGAGCCGATCGGAAAGCACTCGGTCATCGACGATTCGAGCCGCTCTGCGCTGGATGCGGTCAAGTGGAAGGAGCTGGTACTGGGGAGCCCCAGCCCAGAGATGGGAACAGTATTCCATGTGCGGTCGAACCTGCGCCTTGTAAAGTTGCAGGCGGTGTGCCGGCATGAAATACTGCCCCGCTCTGCTGAGCACGCCAAGCTTTTTAGAGGCCAATTTGGCCTTCCCTTCCAAGTGACCACGAAACTGCACGTCACTCGATATGTCGACGCCGAGGATTCCGATACTGGCTGAGGCAACAAGGGGAGTGCCTTGAAACTGAGGGGATACGACAAAGGGGTTCTTTTTAGCGGTTAACGCGCAAACTTGTGTCTTCTGGGGGTTAAACTGGACTAGATTTAGTCGTCCCCAATCCGAGACTCTGTTCAGCAAAGACTCGACTTCAGACACAAGTTTGTCCCGGCACTCGGAGACGTTTTCCCGAGAAATATTGGCTCGGCCGGTGTAAAGAGCATCACCAGTGCTGTCATCTGCATAGCAATGAATGTTACGGGTATGCAACATATCATTGATATGCAGAAGAAACAGCGTTGGCGATAGCACGCAGCCCTGTGGAACACCAGCATTAATAGGCTTGCAATCGGAGCTTGCACCGTCTAAAACGACCTTGATGCTCCGATCTGCAAGAAAGCTGGTGATCCAATCGCACAATTTCTCGGGAAGCCCATAGGAAGGGAGCTTCGAAAGAAGCGCTTTGTGCCAAACCCGATCGAAGGCCTTCGCAATGTCCAAACTAACGGCCAATGCCTCCCCCTTGAACTCTACTGCCTCCGCCCATCTGTGAGTGAGGTAGACCAGAAGATCACCAGCTGACCGACCACGGCGAAAACCGTATTGGCGGTCACTAATCAGCTGGTGATCCTCAAGGTACCTCATGAGCTGGCAGTTTACAATGGACTCCATTGTTTTGGAGAACAAGGAGGTGATGGCGATTGGCCGGTAGTTGGACGGGTCTGAGCGGTCGCCTTTTTTAGGGATCGGGTGGACGAAAGCAGTCTTCCATGATTTTGGGACTACGCCTAGGGAGTAGGAGTACCGGAAAAGACGCGTTAAAACCGGTGCCAACTCTGGAGCACACGTCCTCAGCACAATTGGGGGGATTCCGTCAGGCCCACTCGACTTATGGATGTCCAGGGAGAGGAGTGCTTTGCGAACCGAGCGCTGTGTGAACTGCACTTCCGGCATGGAGCACTCACACCGCGGGATGGTCGGCGGCGTACTCCCCCCGTCATCGAGAGTCGAGTTAGACGCAAAGAAGGAGCCTAGAAGATCGGCTTTCTCCTTTGCAGTATGGGCCAGTGAGTCGTCCTCCCTGTGCAGAGATGGAAGAGATGGCTGACAGAAATTCCCCTGGACAGCCTTGGCGAGAGACCAGAATGCACGGGTTCCAGAAGGAAGGCGAACTAGTCTCTCGCCAATTCTGCCTATGTGCTCTGACTTTGCCTTGGCAATGACTCTTTTGAAGGACCTAGAGGCGGAATTATACTTCTTTTTTAGAGCGCTGGTGTTTACATCCCGGGACGCTGATGCATCAACCCAGGCTTGGTAGCACTCCTGCTTATAGCATGATGCTATTTTACAGGAGCGACCAAACCATGGCTGAGATTTGCCTCCAATGGGCACCACAGAGGAAGGAATAAAAAGTTCCATACCCTGAAGTACCACATCAGTAACAGAATCCGCAACAACGTTGGGATCATCCGGCGAGAAGCAAACCCGCCCCCAAGGGTAGGATGCAAAGAAAGACCGCATCCCATCCCAATCGGCTGACCTATAGTGCCAAACACGGCGGCAGCCTGCAGAATGCAACCGCGATTTCAGCGTGAGTGGCACAACACTCCGGACCAGACAATGGTCCGAGGAGCCTAAAGGGGCGTCGACGGAAATCTGATATCCGTCCGGGTGAGAGGTCAGCAGAAGGTCCAACAGGGAAGGTGCATGATCCTCCACATCTGGAATCCGCGTAGGCGAAGTAACCAGTTGTGTCAGACCATATGCCAAGGCAAAATCATGAACAGATCTCCCCGCATGATCGGTTAAACGTGAACCGAGCCATTCGGCGTGATGGGCGTTAAAGTCGCCGAGGATCACGATCTCTGCAGAGGGGATCTGCTGTAGCAACGAATCTGCAGCCATTTGGACGTGGTCGAAGAGTCGGTCTGTTTCGGCATTACCGCTGTGGGACCTATAGAGGCACCCGTAGACGCGCGGATGGTCGTCGCTGTCTACGCGTAGCCAAAGGATGGACAGGTCCGAACCTTCAAGTCTGCCGAGGCGTCGAGAACAGATGTCCTCTCTGACGTAAACGCAAACTCCAGCCCGGGGCACAAAGGAGTGTTCCAGTTTGTACCCCGGGTAGGAGAGATACGAAACATCAGCCGGAGAGGACACCTGCGTCTCGGTCAGAAAGAGCAGAGCCGGCCTCGCCGTCTCGAGATGGTAGTGGACGGCGTTTAGGTTAGAGTGAAGTCCCCTGATATTGCAGAAATTCACGGACAGCGTGGCAGGGGTCGCCTTGGTCTTGTTGCTCCGTTTGCCCCGAGCAGTTGTAGTCTTGAGCGGAATTTCGCCCCCCCCAGAATACGCGGGGCAGCCTGAGCACCCACGCTCAGAAGTGGAGAAACATGGTCGTGGATGCTCAGCGAGGGATTCTCCAGGGGTGCTGGTACCCTCCTGGGGTAGTCTATCTTTATTTAATTCCGCTACCATGTTGATGGGGGGGGGGGGATTTGGGCCTCCGGCCACCTGCACTCACCGACGAAACGCGGAAGCAGAACTTCCACTTCACGCCGGTATTCTGTGAGGTCGTGGTACCACCCCGGTTTGAGCCGGCCCATACGTGCAACAGCAAAGCTGCCGCATGGCTCTACCACTGTTAAAGATCTCTCTGCTTAGCCTGGAGGTAGATTGGCAGAGAATGCCTTGTTGTATTAAGTCCGCCTTTTTGTACTCGGTGTGCAAATAAAGCATAAATAAATAAATAAATAATGCTTATTGTTAGCAGGGCTTTTTGAAAAATTCACGCCTATCACATACAAATCACGACACATGCCATTAGAACAAAACTCATGCATATGGTGGTAACGGAAGTAAGCGGTCAATCCAATGAAGTTAGTGGTGCATTCGCAAGCGATACGCAGAAATGGCAACATACAGAGCCAACGCGCAGAGTCACCAACCGAACTGTTATCCAGTATTTGTCAGCCTTGGTACTGCACTGCCTCTTAATAACGTTGACTTGGCCTTGAGGTTCAGTGAGTATTGCAGTGGAGCAGTTCGACACATCACAACATTTGCATCTGGATCACTGAAATGTTCCGAAACACTAATATGTTTCATTTGGCTCATTTGGATCATCGACTCAAATCGGTGTTCTTTCATGAGGATTTGTGGTCTATCAAATCTGATGTAATGGTTGGGGCCGTCTAGTATATGATCACAAACTGCAGACTTCCCGGAACGTTGATGCTTCACATCAGCTATATGTTCTTTTACGCGGGTTCTAATTGATCTTTTTGTTTGTCCTATTGTTCTTTAACGCGGGTTCTAATTGATCTTTTTGTTTGTCCTATGTTCTTTTACGCGGGTTCTAATTGATCTTTTTGTTTATCCTATTGTTCTTATACGCGGGTTCTAATTGATCTTTTTGTTTGTCCTGTACATAAAGCTGATGTGAAGCATCAACGTTCCGGGAAGTCTGCAGTTTACGATCATATACTAGACGACCCAACCTTTACATCAGATTTGATAGACCACAAATCCTCGCGAAAAAACACCGATTCCTACCAAGGATGATACGTGAGGTTATTGAAATTAAAAAACATCCTAATTTTAATAGAGAAGGAGGGTGGGTACTACCACCTGCTTGGGATCCTATAATCCATAAAATTAAAATTAAACCCAAGCATACCAATGCAAGACCTCAAGACATAGTCAGTTCATTTTATATAGATCGGACCATAAACAATAATTAAAAAAGCTGAAGGTACTCCGGGTTTAACAATGACATCGGGACGTCAGTCATCTCAGTCCCCCGTGACCATGGGTGCTGGAAAGCGCCCGAAACGTCGGGAATTAAAAATAAAAGTAATTAAAAGTAAAATAAATGCGATAAAATCCGTTAAAGTAGTTTTAATCAATGTGTAGTGTACGCGTAAATATAAGAAATCATCAGATATTAATATTGGTAATAATGATTGCATATTTGAACGATTTCAAGTGCTGATTTTTAATGTTAATCTATAGTGATGTATTTTGGTTAAGTGCTAAGGGCAGGATATGCTACATCCAGGACTTGCTTTTAATTGAACGAAGCGATGGAGGGGCTCTAGTTGCGTTCTAAACGGGAATCCCGGGAATCCTCGTAAACGATGATAGTGAACACTGTGGGGTCTTAGCCAGTAAGAATCCTTTCTATCGCCACCACAGCAGAAAGTATGCATGAGGATTTTCCCACGAAAAAAAGGTGCTTTATTGATTGAAACGTCCAATGTCGAGCACATTTGACGCTTTTGTCTATCACAGTTCTAAGTATTTACGTCTGGTTGTAAGCATTACCTTCAAACACCATTTATCGGGAACTATACGATTTTTGTTGAATTTCCTACTACGTAATAATTTATTTAATATCTACGAACTTTTTTACAAAATTTGGTAGAAATTTACTTCACTATCCAAGTATCTACTTACGTACATGTACTTGCCTTTGTATTAAAATATTTTTAACTGTTATTTTAGCTTAAAATATTTACGCTAATTAAGCTAAAATAACACAATACACTAAAATCAAAACTTTGTTTACTAACAAAATTTTTAACTAAGTAGAATACGATTTCATTTCTGTTAGGAATCGTATTTCAAGTTTATTCGTTGTTTACACTATCTACCTTTTCCTTACGAGCCAAGCGTCACGATTCCCGACGAATGGCCTTGCAAGTTGCATGCATTAGGCATCGCAGAACTCACGTAGGTGCGAAAATATGGTGTGTCGATCACAGTCAGAATAGATATTTCACCTAAGTAAACCTAATTAATATTTCGCAATTTATTTTGTTACTCTTTATTGACATCCCTCCATAACAACGGAAAGTCTACCGTAACGTTGGAAGAGGAAAATTTGCAAAGTAATGCGGACACTCTCGCGCAGCGATAAAGTTTTATTTAGCTTGCGAGCGCGATTTATCTAATAAATAATATTTATGTAGGCTATTAAATGTCGGTAAGCAGTCAACATTAAAAGAGTTTATTCTGTGGTTATGTGTTGTAGCACTAAGGGCCGCATGTTCGAATCCCGCATCGATATCATTCCAGGTCTAGATGTTTGCTCTTCTTAAATTTATATATGTAAACTACTCCCACGATACAGCAGAAAATCCTAGTGTTGAAATAGTTTTTATACAAAAAAAAAACAAGAACCTATTATACGTATAGCTGCTAATGTCATAAATATTGTAAGAAAGTATAAAAGAAAAACTTAAAAAAACTGTTACTATTCTCCTGTTAAACTCAGGTGAAATGTTCATCGTGCCTCTGTCGGATCTACAAAATTGGCCATACTGAGGATATCATCTACCTTCAGATTCAATTTCGTCAATAAAACGTATCCCGTACCGAAAAACCTTACGTTTTTAACCCCCGACGAAAACAGAGGGGTGTTATAAGTTTGTAGTGTGTATCTGTGTGTCTGTCTGTGACGTCATGGTTGTTGAGCGGATGAACTAATTTTGAATAAGTTTTTTTTTGTTTGAAAGGTTTTCAGTCTCTAATTTTTTTTAATTTAAGTTATTTTATTTTAGTGATGACGAACTATACCGAAGGAAGCCTGGTAAGACGGCAGGACAAGTTTCCTGCCTAGGAGTCTGCCGGGTCAGGTCCAGCCTCTTACCTACGCGATCGCCAAATAGCAGCGTTTGCATTATTGTGCTCCAGTCCGAGGGGTATAGCAGACTCAGTATAATTACAGGCTGTCAGGGATCTCGTCGTGGTCCTCAGGGTGACAGCGCGTTTGTAGTTTTGTTTGTATGCTGTTGGCTGCTGGTATCCATGGACAGCAGTACTCACTTGCCATCAGGTGGACTGTAGATTCATTTTTAACTTCAGGTTTTTAAAAAAGGAGTGGATGCTGTAGCTCACAGATCACGTTTTAAAGCCTCATTTAAATTATTGGTAATAATAATGTCTTTTTAATTTCATTGAAGTAGATATTTTGTTATTATAATAACACTGTAGCGGCGCTGTCGTCGCACCGCAAGTGAAATACACTGAAGCCTAAATCACGCTATCAACATTCCGAATCATAAACAGTATATATATAGAACATCTCCGAACTATCACACGGAGTGTTGGCCGCTCCCCGGGCAAAACACCTTGCCCCGCGGGAGATCTCCCCTTTTCCTACCACGGCCACAGTGGTGACCCCGACGTGATCTGAACATGCAACCAGCAACCTTCGGAAACTTCAGGCTTCATCATCGTCATAGAGTACCCCACCCATTCGCTCCCGAGCAGATATCGTCTGCAGTCTTCGTATCCTGCAAGCCATCTAGCTTCACAAGGTTCATCGCAGCACTGGAATAATAATGCTTCATGTTCCTTCAAGCTACTCTCTGCGCTACAGTGTTCGGCAAGGCTCTGAGCCTCACTGCTCGTCTCTGCTTCACGGCACTCTCGCAGATTACTTGCTTTCTTCTCGACTCACCGCAGACTACAAGGCAATCCCCTGGCAGTTGCACATTCGTCGGCAACCAGGCTGCACTATTGACCTCCGGTCAGAGCAGGGGGGTGATGTAGCGGCGCTGTCGTCCCGCCACAAGTGAAATACACCGAAGCCTAAATCACGCTATCAACATTCCGAATCATAAACAGTATATATATAACATCTCCGAACTATCACACAAAATGTTGGCCGCTCCCCAGGCAGAACACCTTGCCCGGCGGGAGATCTCCCCTTTTCCTACCACGGCCACAACACTTTATGTGCAATCTCCGAATAATGGCGAACAGTATAGTTCGCCATTATTCGGAGACTGGTATATTATAATGTTATTTTTACGTGATAGAGGCATGTGTCAGCTATATTATGGTTGTCTCATTGAATACTATCGTAAAAGAGTAGCTTGATACTGCGGTGTATCCTATGAGAGTGTAGAGAATCGGAGACTCCTGCTTGGCGTAGGCTGAGGACGATTTAGATAGAAATAGAACTTTTTATTCAATATAGTTTATAAATAATACGTCTTGAAGGTCAAAGTGACATTCAATAATATATTTAATTTACCACTGATTCGGAAAATCTGTCCCGGGAAGAATCAGCAATAAACCCAACGAAATTTTTTAAACCAGGAAGAAATTCAGCAGGATTTTTTTATATTTTTTCTCACGATATTTTTTTACATTTATCCGCCCATAATATATAAAGCCAACCAGCACGCACTGGGATAGCGCGGTGGACATTTTCTTACCCTAAAACCCTCTCAGTAATGAAAAGGGGACCGTACACTTGAAACGACTAAAAATTAAAATTTAATTTTTAGTCGTTCCAAGTATACGGTAGTTAAATTGACTAACATTTAAACAAATACATTTAAAAATGTTCTGTTATTATTTTTTGTGAAATATAAAGAACATGATCCCATTCTGTTTGTATATTCAGAACATCACTCTCACATTCTTATAATGCCTATATGCAAAGCCAGGGAACGGGAGTGAAATAATACTTGAATTTATTATTTCACTTAGGTACACGAGAATTTTTATGACTTCTTTCTTTATTTCGAATTTATATTTTTATAACATAATATTAACACCTATTTCACGATATAAATTCCTTCCGAGGATATCCACAGCAGAACAGTTATATCCCATATAGCTCGAAGAATCAATAGACTGAACTGACAATGGCCGACAAATCATAGAGCTAGAGGAATTGAAAATTAAATGTGGTAGAATGGTTCTCGAATGGTAGCCTCGTACTGACAAGCGCGGTGTCAGGAGTCTGTACAATAAATAAAATTAAGTCCTGATGAATCTTGCAGGAAGTGGAACTGAAATTAAGTCCTGATGAAGTTTGGCCGTGGAAGGAAGTACGAGATCTCCCACTGGGTAAGGTATTCAGCCCGTGGAGCGGCCGACACCCGTGATACGACACCGTGTTAGTACTATATGACGCAGTACTTATAGTTAGTATAACTGTTCTATATAGCGCAGTATTGGGAGCTTTGCAAAGCATGATTGCGGCTTCAGTGCGTTTCGATTGTGGCGCGATGATAGCGCCGCCGCAGATTCAGGATCTTGCATTGTGGATTTGTGATGTAAGCATGAAAAGTATTATCTTTTACTATTATTAACTGATGCTTGGTACAATACCCCCTGATATTATGTGTAAAAAATGCAATGTAAATGTTTGTAGTGAATCCATTTCTTTTTAATAAAACTGAGGTCACAAACGGACTTTCCACCTGATGCTAAGTGAATGCTGCAGTGCATGGACACCCACTGCCAACTTCAAACATATGAGGCTACAGATTCGCTGTCATTTCTGAGGATTAAGATTAATGCCTCAAAGCTAGTATGTGTACTCCATTTTGGCGCGGAGAACTAGCAACCGGGCTTATGCACCATCCCACACAAACGCATAAGTAAAATTTAAAACCGGTAGATTTGTTTCTCGTCTATATGCGCGTAGCTTTAGGAAGTGTATGTATTTTTTTTAGTTGCAATACCGCGATCAGTGTACCCAACTAAGTAAAAACAAAATAAAATATTTTGTTTGTCGAAGTTACATTCCTTTTCATGGCAATACTCTTACATTTTGATCGTGTGGTCAAAGCTGTACTGATTTAGACTAAATTTTAAAGCAGTATCATTTTTACATAACATGTTTTTCTTACTAGATTAAAAAAAATCTTATGGCGAGCAATGCTTAGTCGCCTTTGTACCGTGGTCCTTGGTCCACCTTGTAGAACATGCTATTCATAAAAAATTATGTTTTTTTTTTGTTGACAAAAAGATTTCACTCCAAGTCCATAATCGCTTTGACATATGCAAAATAACACCGAATTCGACCGAAGAGCGTGAAAAACGGTGCGCTGAATCATGCATAATTCAACTCTGAACTGAAGCATCCGCATAACTTACGCGGAACATTTTTACGTCCCGTTAGAAGTGAATTTATTAATATGTTTACGTGCGTGTGTGTATTTGTGTGTGTGTGTGTGTGTGTGTGTGTGTGCGTGCGTGCGTGCGTGCGTGCGTGCGTGCGTGCGTGCGTGCGTGTGTGTGTGTGTGTGTGTGTGTGTGTGTGTGTGTGTGCGCATGCGTGCGTGCGTGCGTGCGTGCGTGTGTGTGTGTGTGGGTGTGTGTGTGTGTGTGTGTGTGTGTGTGTGTGTGTGTGTGTGTGTGTGTGTCTTTTTATGCTGTTATCATGTTATTTTGGATTTAGATTTAATTCTATTTTAATGTCAACCATCTCAGAAATGAGAGTAGGCTTCTGCTTAAGAATAAAACATATATTATATAACTTGCAATATAGCTATAACTTTACTTGATATAAATCCTTCATATTATGTATTTGAATATCTAATCTTATGGTCCAGTTACGACATTTTAATATATTCTCGAATAAGAATATCAGAAATAATGTATGCTATCATAAACTTAAAGATAAAGTTATAGTTATTTGTAAGCTACGTAGCCACTGCTGGGCACAGGCCTCCTCTCATATGTAAAAGCGTATTAGGGCAAGAAAATTTCCGCCGCACTGTCCCAATACATGTTAGCGAAGTGAACATAGATATATTTTGTTGTACTCTGGGTGGGTTCATAGTAAGAGCTCTATTTGAAATTAGTTATGGCCCTGCTGTGATATAGGTACGTGTTTGAAATAGCAATAAGTACATATCTATAATCGAAAATTATTAGCTTGTAACTGTGTAGTTGGAGTTGGTAAAATAGTTGTCTATATTATCGCATTAGGTGATAAACCTGTAAAGATAATTGTATAGTGGAAAATAAATAAATAAATAAATATGTCTTTGAAATCATTTTTTTCTTATTTTTTAGACATGCCAGCAGTTAAAATTGCAGTTAACAATTTAATTGATGCTGGCGGGGATCGAACCCAGGTTTTTCGCGTACTATGAAATTTACAGCGAGCGTTTTGCCCCTGAGCTACTATATTTATCGCCTCTATCTGCCATCAGGGACAATATAAAATAGAAAATCCTCAAATTCACTATGAATTACATTTTACGTAAATTCTTAAATAAAATGCGTATTGCAACTACGGAGACGGCTACTGTTGCTACGTATTCCTGACTCGCGGCACGTTTTTCCTAATACTTTCCGGCCTACTGTACGCTACATGGATATGTGGCCGTGAAAGGAAAAGGGGAGATCTCCCGCCGGGCAATGTATTGTGCCCGGGGAGCGGCCAACGCTCCGTGTGAAAGTTCGGAGATGTTCTATATACACTGTTTATGATTTGGAATTTTTGATAGCGTGATTTAGGCTTCGGTGTGTTTCGCTTACGGTGCGACGACAGCGCCGCTACATCACCCCCCTGCTCAGACCGGAGTTCGATAGTGCAGCCTCATTGTCGACGAATGTGCAGGTGCCAGGAGATTGCCTTTGTAGTCTGCGGTGAGTCGAGAAGAAGGCAAGTAATCTGCGAGAGTACCGTGATGCAGAGGCGAGCAGTAAGGCTCAGAGCCGTGCCGAACAATGTTATAGCGCAGAGAGTAGCTTGAAGGAACAGGAAGCATTATTATTCCAGTGCTGCGATGAACTTTGTGAAGCTAGCTGGCTTGCAGGATATGAAGACTTCAGACGATATCTGCTCGGGAGCGAATGGGTGGGGTATTCTATGACGATGATGAAGCTTGAAGTTTCCGAAGGTTGTTGGTTGCGTGTTCAAATCACGTCGAGTGGTCACCACTGTAGCCGTGGTAGGAAAAGGGGAGATCTCCCGCCGGGCAAGGTGTTCTTCCCGGGGAGCGGCCGACACTCCGTGTGATAGTTCGGAGATGTTCTATATATACTGTTTATGATTCGCAATTTTTGATAGTGTGATTTAGGCTTCGGTGTGTTCTTTTTCGGTGTGCGCGACGACAGCGCCGCCACAGAGAAAACGACAAACCTCTACGGATCCTCACTTGTGATTAAACTGTACTGTTTTCTCTACGGACTGTGTGATATGTGCACAAATTTGTATTTTTATATAAGACGGAAATGACAAGCAAACTAACAGCCCATTTGTTTGTACGTGGCCACTGCAACCGGTGCACACCTGCAACCGATTTCAAATAAGGAATGCTACAGGTGAGTTGTCACTTCCGACAGCTAAAATGGAACTCTACACAGCCTGTATTTATATTGTCTTTGCCTTGTTTTTATTTGGTGCACTGCTGTGTGCGCACTGTGACTTGTTGGCAGAAACACGTGGCACCTACACAAATGTGCTGTTACGTAGAACAGAGGTCCTACCTCCTAGCAAAATATTATTCCACAGAATATCACTGAGATTGGATCACACAACTAAAAAAATAATGTTAGTAAATACGATTATACCTTATGTTTTTGAATGTTGTGTGCTTGTCAAATAAATCCGTTTATATTTCTCTTTAGTTTAGTTTTTTTATGTAAGGTGGTCGTAATATTTTATACGTAGTAGAGCCATGCTACAGCTATATTATGGTTTCTAGAGTATGGTCTACTAATGGGTCCACTCGATCGGGGTAGGAAAATGCTCTCACAGAATATCAGCGTAAAATAGCAGCTTAATGCTGCTGTATTTCGTATAACTATAATATGTGTAGAGATCCGGAGACTCTTTTTACTGGAACGTGATATTCCAACTTAGTTCTCAGTTCTCTAATAATAATATTCAGACTTAGTCGATATAGAAGGTAGTATAACAATAATAACTACTTAAAATAGTGTTAGTATTCAATTTATGTTTTAACTTAACAAATTCAATATACTGAGTACATTACATATATCTTATTTGTTTACATTTACTTAATTTTAGATGTATGCTTAACCAGTGCCTGATAACAGCAGAATCTCACCTATCAGAAAGCTTATTCAAGATACTGTTGGTTACGTACCTACGTGGTACGTAGGTACGTAGTAAACGCAGTAACGAAGACCCTTTACGTGAAAGCCATCGGTGTGTACCTCAGCGAACATGGCAGAGGTACTACAGTAACGCGGCGATCCCAACAGCACCCTGAACGCACTATTGTATTTGTCACGGAGAACGCTGTAAGCCCGCTGCGTATATCTAACCCACAAGTTGCAAGATTATAAGCACTGACAATACGCTTTAAAAAGCGTTACTTTAACTTTCTTTAATATGCAGGCGTTCCGTTTCTATATCAAAGTCATCCTCTAAATCTTCTGTTACCCAGTGGCCTAGGTACTTAAATTTGACGACTATCTTCAAAGGAGTATCACAGAACTTAACAGAAGGAATGGTGATTTTTGTGCCCTTTTGGTGCCTGAATTAAAAGCCATAAGCTTGCTCTTCCTTACACTGTACTTGAGCCCACGGGTCTTTGAGAAGGATTCATAGATCCATAGCAACCTTCTGAGTGCACCTGTCGTGGGGCTCAACAACAACATGCCATCTGCATAGCTTATATTATTTATACAAACTCCGTCTATAGAACAATTGACCTTAGTGCTGCTGAGCTCCACGATCAACTGGTTTATGTATAGGTTAAAAAAACCCGAATTTCAGCCCATACCTCTTAGAAAATATACGCCCGAAATGAAGAAAATGTGCAGAATTAGCAATTAGGCGAATGGTAAAAAAAATTAATTTAAATCTCAAACATTTTGTCCCTTTCATCTTTTAATTTCAGAATGCGTGGTAATTGCATTTTTTGACTAATTGTCATTCATAAATAACTAACGCTACATCCAATATTTTGTGGGGGTTTGGACAGACTGGGGTATTTAACATCCTGATGTAATAGTTCATGAAGGCTAACTTCAACTTTTAAAATTAAATATTTAATATTTCAACTACTCTTTGTCAAAACATAAAATAATATTTTTCAGGGCTATACTGTGTGAATGCGCCGGTCCGTTGATTAGGTTAGAAATTATTTGGAAATCATACCTGGCCACTGCCTTCAAAGTCGTATACATAATTTTTATTTTTATTCATAGTTATACGTAAGGCAAATTAAAACTATAGACTAATTATTAGTTGCCTTTAAAAACAGTCTTAAAAGGTGCCTTCTTTCCTTTTGTTGGGTGTTGAGATTTTCTTAAACCTGAACTTTAATCAACACATTGAGCCCAGGGCCTACGGGCAGTTACAAGGAAGTTAAGTGTCCTCGCCAAGGTATGACGGGACTTTACGCCGTGACAACTGTATTTCCCTATAGAATAAGGATGAAAAGCGAGTATAAGAAGAGTATAAGTGTATAAGAATGAATATTTTCCATTAAAACTACCAGACGCTCGACCTAAATTCATTAATTTTTTAAGTTTATATCAAGTGAGCTGTATTTTACTTTCAACTGTCAATGTATGTATGTATTGTCGGTCTGTGCTTTCAACTGTCAATTAACAAGACACAATTATTAAATTATTTTTTTTTTAAATACTTCCCAGCACGTACTATTGAAAACGGAACATTAAAAATCAGACAAAGCTTCACAAAATTCACAGCTCATACTAGTGTAGCCAATCTGTCGTTTATTATTTTGTTGGCAACATATTACAATTATTTAGCTACAATCTATTTTTTGCGGCTATTTTAGATTTAATCACTTTATTAAGACGGTTTTATATTGATTAACAGTGTTATATAAAATGATAATAAGGAAAATAAGAAAAAAAAAGAAAATAAAAAAGAAATGCGGTTGCGAACCCGCCTGCCAAATTTATAGGCTGTTATGTATGGTCATATGGGTGGATAATGAGAAAGAAAACTCAGTCACACTTATTCACCGTTTGGTGGGTTGTGTTCAGCATTTGTGATTCGGATATTCCATTTATCAGAAGTAGATAATGAAATTTTCATTTCATTTGTTTGAACGGTACATTTCTATTTTTTTATCTCGCGACAATAGTGCTATCTAGCGGTATAAACTTAGTTATGGATCTACCATCCACCCACTCAAACAGACACAAAAAATTCATCAAATTGATTCAGCCACGTCACAAAGTACAGTAGAATTATAATACATAATATTTAAATATTGTATTCAAAAATTCAACGTAATGCATTATTAAAGAGCAATACTCCAGGCAGATTTTGGCAGAAACATACACAAATAACTATTAACTTTTGGAAAAAAGTAAAAAATCAGAGGTGATATCCGTGAAATTGATTTATTCAATGTGTATTTTTCGCGTAAATATAAGATATCTCATATATACGCAAACGAATACACAAATTTAAGTAGATCGCCCTTTATCTATTATCTTTCTCACAAAGTCAGCTGGGAAGCAATTAGCCAGGAATCGTTTCACAAGCGTCGCGTTAGCTAACGGAATAAAGTAATATAAAGTTCTTAACTACATTTAAAACTGTCTGAAGCAAAGATTAACGGCTTCCACTACTAGATTCGGCTTTGAAACTTCTAAAAACTTAGAACGCGTAGGTCATTTTGTTTTTATTTATTGTCTATCTAGCCAAAATATTAAATTTGATTTGATATTTTGGCTAGATAGATAGAGAAGATTTTTTAATTTGATTTATAAAATTGACTGGCCTGTTGGTCTAGTGGTTAGTGACCCTGACTGCTATGCCAGAGGTCGTGGGTTCGATTCCCACGCAGGACAAATGTTTGTGTGATGAGCACGATCATTTGTTCTGTGTCTGGGTGTAATTTATCTATAATATTTATGTATTTAGAAATATATAAGTATGTTTATCAGTTGTCTAGTACCCATAACACAAGCTCTGCTTAGCTTGGGACTAGATGGCGTTGTGTGATAGTTGTGGAATATTATTATTATTATGTTGGGTATCTATATAGTTTTCTCATCTGGTTGGGATGTATAAATATATAATTATAAACGAAAATGAAAAGATAAATATACATAAATATCAATAAAATAAAATAAATACAAAAATACATAAATAAATAAAAGCCCAACCAGATGGAAGCCCTCGGCAGGGGAGACCAAACGGCCAAGGGTTAGAGGGAAAGGGAAAGAAACAGGCGGACGATGCGGGCAGTGTCGAGGAGGAGGGTTATTATTATTATTATTATAAATCTGTAAATAAGCAAAATGATGAAAATTCTAAAAATATGTATTTTTGTTAGATTTTAGTTTCTACCCGAGACTTCGGCCGCGTAAGGCCTTTACCAAAAAACTCAGCAAATCTACATTTCTTTGGTTTGCTTGGACAGTGTTTGGAAATATAATTATTCAGTAGTTTCCATGAAACTGAAGCTGTTCATCGGTGACACTACATTTTAATTAATATTAACTTCATTTATTTATTCATAGGACACCAGCAGTGTACATATTATTACTTTTTAGTTGAAAAAAGGGCTTAATCTAGGGGCTGCTGTGTGAACCCTTATAGGTCACACAACATTACAAAATGCTATAAAAATTAAGACTAATAGCTTATGTGTTACAAAAGTCATATCTTAAGATAATGTATGACTGATACAATAAAAATAATGTTTAAGCATTATTTTTATTGTATCAGTCAAGCGGCAGCTGTAAGGAATGGTTGTTAGATAATAATTAAATCATTTAATGGTTATTAGATAATAATTAAATCATTTAAAAATCATTTATAATAGTGATATACCTTTAAACGAGCAATTCTTGTATATATATAAAAAGTAAAGTAAAGTTACAGCCTATATACGTCCCACTGCTGGGCACAGGAGGCTTTCAGGGCAAGGAAGTGTCCGCCCCGTTGCCCCAATGCGTGTTGGTGAACTTCACATGTGTTCGAAATGTTTTTTTTCCTATTCCTTAGACATGCAGATTTCCTCACGATGTTTTCCTTCACCGCCGAGAACGTGGTAAATCAGCTTAAGATTGCAATTAACAATTTCATTGGTGCCGGCGGGGATCGAACCCGGGTTACTCGCGTTCTGTTATATTTACAGCGAGCGTCAACCATCTGAGCTACCACGGCTTATATATTCCGATTATATATATATATATATATATATATATATATATATATATATATATATATATATATATATATATATAATCGGAAACGGCTCTAAATCGATCTAGCTAGGATTTATTTTTAGCAAATGTCTTTTTGTCCGTGTTTTCGGGCAATAAAAAAACTGCTACAATATAAGAAGGTAAATTTTGACAGATCACTAACAATCGTAATAGCTCAGGTGGGATGTCGGTCGGGCGTGATATCGGAGTTCCGTGGTTCGCTTCCTGTCTCTGGTCCGGCCTTTTTCCTTTATTTTCAAGTTCCCTTCTTTTGTGAGAAAATCTATTATTTAAAGCCCTTTTTTAATATTTTTAAAAATACGAAAATTTTAATAAAACTAATTGCACTCATAATGTCTTATTCAAATAACCAGTTCAGTTTTTTATATTCTGTCAATAAGATAAAAAAATATTATTTATGTTTTATCAGTATGTAATTTGTAAATATAATTTAAAAAAAACGAGCAAAGCTCGGTCATCCGGCTACTAATAGTGACTTATTACATTTTCTCCTATATTTAGTGAAATTATCATGAAAAATATCGACAGTACGCAACACTCTACACAGTGAATTACAAGTGTCACACATTCGCGGTTCTGGGGCATATGAGCCCATGTTAGTCCTGGATTAAGGAGTGTGTAAAAGTTTTGTTGTTGGACGACGAGGGATATTGTATGGTACATTTAGGGACAAATATTGTAGTAGTTTACAGCAGGTTAACTAGGTCTAATTTTATTAACGGTTTGGGTACTCGGTAGGACGCCATTTCTGCCCAAGAGTCTAACTTGTCCATAAGTACCTACATATTTCATCCGCCTATTAGCAGTGCTTACATTGACGTGATCCAGTCTCAAAGGTATAGAGAACGGTATAGTCGCAGGCTGGGAGGAATTCTATCATAGTCCTCAGTAACAACGCATCTGTCGCGTTCTTTGCATGAGTTAGTTCCAGATATTGACGGGCTGCAGGAGTCATTTAACATCCAGTGGACTCTAATTCACTCGTCACTTTATTTTTTGTTAAAGTACTGAAAGGCAGTAAAAACCGTTCTCCGGAGAAAACGGTTTCCTATGCTAATAGCCATCTTAACACGTTATGCTTTAATATATATATATATATATATATATATATATATATATATATATATATATATATATATATATATATATATATATATATATATATAATTTACAGTTTCCTGAAAAATGGCATAAAAGTAAGATAATGGTAACTATATTTTACCAATGTCAGTCATGTAATGTAAAATTAAGTATGCTTTTATTTTTGTTAACAAAATTCATCACAATGCATATCATTGCAAATTTCTGAAAAACTTTGATGGTAGCTAAACTTAGCAGACAGGACTGTGTTTAATACCATTGCAGCATTTTCGTTTTCGCTAACAGTTAACGAATGTTCACATTAAATATATAAAATCGCACTACTTTTACGAATCGGTATCCACTTTCAATTATTATTAATAAAATATACGAGCAGAAATCCACGTGCTGGTAACTTCCCGCCAAAACAACATTATACAAACAATACGCAATAGTATACGAAATACTATTGTTATTTACCGCGCGTAATGCTACGTGACATGATAACGGATAGTGATATCAAACTTGGGTTGTCAATTCCATTTTTACACATGGTGTACCTTTGTGTCGCAATTTTCAGTGTGATAAATTTTTCGTGCATTTTATGAATTTTTAAAATATAATAAAGAATCTGATTGAATCCATCACTGACATACGAATTTGTTCGAAATTTAATTTAATTTTTCAACAACATACAAAATATTTTGATTAATGACATTCACAGCTGCTTAATTTTATTTCAATAGCACAGCATTTTTTTATTACAGCAAGAGTAGACATTGCTATGTAATCAGGCCGTCTTAACTAAAAAGAAACATTAAAATATGTCTACACGAACGATTTCAATTAAGGGTTTTAATTTTTTGCGTGGAACTCTAATTATTTTTCGAAATTAAAAATAGCCTCAGTTACTCCTTATAACATCAGCTATCTGCCAATGAAATTCCCGCCATTTCGGAGTTTAACCGAAACATTTTTTTTAAATGTGCTTTTGTTACAAGTACCATAATATATGCATTTATAACAAAGCTGTTATTTTTACATTACAAATAGACACTTTAATTTTATTTATTTGTATATAGGAGTTTTCGGTACGAAAAGAAATCTAGAAATATACTACATCATGTTAAGATTTCGCTACTTTTTTTTCTTTGTAAACAAATGGAAATAAATGAGCAAGCGGCATACCTGATACTAAGTGTTGACTGCCGCCAACGAACAACTACAACCATGGAAAATGCAGATGTGTATGATGTAATTTTTATCGGTGTTTTTCTAGACTTTTAAAATATACTTCGTAAAAGTCTTTTAACACGTTAATTGCCAATCACGCGACGTCGCGTGTTCGCAGTACTCTTCAATCCGGCCCTTCACGCGACGTCGCGTGATGTGTCCGACAAGTTTTGTATAAAGCGTATTGCCTGGGTCGGAGCGTTATCGCAACGGCGTTTTTTATGGGCCTCTAGAGAAAGGACTGAGCTATTGTAAAGTGGGCGTGGCCATCCGAATCATGCGATAGTTTTAGTGCTACGTAATTGGTTAGTTCGCTTAGCGTCGCCGCTCGAACCTGACGGCTTTCTTGTTTGTTTTCAGTTAGTTGTGAACAAATAATACGTATTTTTTGTAGTATAAGGTGATAATAATAATAATAAAACAAAATTTATAATGAGTCATCATCAACCTGGTACCTCTAGGGGTACGAAACGATCAAACGAGATACCTTTACGAGCGCAATCAAAACGTGTTTTGTTGCACGGATCGGATATTCTTGAAGCTTCAGGAAACTCTTATGAGGATGATTTTGTGGGAAGTGATGAAGACGAAGATTTTTGATTGGGTGATGATGATGGAGACAGCCCAACCCTGGAGTCGGGAGAAGATGAAGAAGGAGTTATATCACCGCTACCGCCTAGTGAAATTCGATTTTCATCTGCAGAAAGGGAGGAGTTGAATGAAACGATTGAAGAGTCAGCTGTTCATTATAATTGTAGACTTCGGTGTCTAAAATATTTAAATTTTTTTATGTTGCATGTTTCTTTGATATTTTGTTATTTTTTGTTTTATATAATTCAAATAAAAATTATTGATACTAAAAATATTTAATTTTATTACATTTGAACTCATAATTGCACAAAAGTGCTAAGGTATCCCAAAACTCGACGTCGCGTGATGGGGCCCCTAAGGATAAATGTACACTCCACATGGCCCATCACGCGACGTCGAGTGATAAATAACTATATTATGTAAGATATCAAATATATATACTAAAACCATAAACACACCCGTAAATAGTATTTGCTGTACTTAAGAGTTATTTCATAAAAAAAAAAGTTTTGGGCCACCAGCAGAAAACTCCAATTTTAGCTTTGGCAATGAACGTGTTAAAATGTTATATGAATTAAAATGAGCAACAAGTGTGCTAAAACGATTTTTTAAATATTTTGCTTAGGCTGTGAATACGCAAATTTTATTTTTCGCCATTGGTTCACGTAGTGTATATATTCTTTGCTATTGGTTGTTTTTGTTTACTGCCTGATTTAAATATATGAACGATCTCACTATGACTCATTTGATTTCAAAGTTTTCTTTTTGCTAAGGTTCCTTAAATGCTTCAGTTGAAATCTTTACATATAATTAATATTAAAACTTGTAAAAAGTTTGTTAGTGTAAAAAAAACTTTTCTGGCGTTCGCTCTATCAATTTGAAATTATTGAATCTAATTTCGTGAGGGGGAATTTCATTAACAAAGCTAAGTCGCGGCGGCAATATAATGTTGATTTCCGTTTCGCGAGAAATTTAGTGAAATGTATCTTAAAATATGTTACAATATTGTTACATTTATTGCATATTGACATAGCATTTGAAAAAATGTCTAAAACTGTGAATCTAGAAAGCGCAATTTATCATACCACTGCTTAAGCTGTTTTTCACTAAGCAGGAGTAGTGCACCCACTGTAGTGTTCTGATTTGTAATGTTCTGAGATGTGACGAAAGGAGAGCTGCTAAGGTTACAAAAGGTGTGGAGCATTCCATTCCTTTTGTAGAGTACAAGAGCCATCATATAATTAAAAACTGCCATGCATTGCATCTTTGTCCTCAGGAGATCACTGGAAATAAGACATTCTTCAGGTTTAACAACGAATTTGCATTTTATTCTTAATTGATTAGAAATGTAGATGTCTCTGGGCCACAGCATATCACTTACCATCAATTAGACTGCGTGCTTGTTTGTCATCTTTATTCTATAAAAAAGGTATAACCACGCATGTCTGGCCTTATTGGTTTAAAGTTCGTTGTCACGTGGACTGTTATCATCAAGTTTAATAGATAGAAGTTTATCACTTTTATATAAATAGTGTATATCATATTTAACTCTCAAAATTTATTATAATCTTCAAGAGCCTACTCCTTTATAAAAGGCACGCAACGCATCTGGGATTCCCCTGCAGTAATCATTTACCATCAGGTGAGCGCATGGTCCTTTGCCTCCTCTCCTATAAAAAGGCTCATATTACCCTAGTACTGTGTGATATACCTTGTACTTTATCACTGCTTACAACTAGATGGAATTGCAGTTAAACACTAGCTTTAATTTATTTACATACATTATCTCTATAATAAATTATTTATAAGATACATAATTCCATCTCTAGATACTAAGTTTATATTAATTGTAACAAGTCTAAACTTCCGCTTCAATTCATATATAAATACTCTTCGTTCGCTACGACAAGATCGAAATTAAATATTATTTAACTTAACGTGTACGCAAAAGAATTGTACCCACTACCATTGTACCTGAAATATATTTGTAACAGTTCCAAGGAGCTTTATTTTATCTCCCTGGTTCTATTGTGAACTCTTACAATTAGTAAAAAATGAACTTTACATAATTGGACAAGGAACACCGTTTTCAAAAACGTAACTTAAACACAAATGTATAATTGCCTCGTAGATGGAAGCTACGTAGCATATGCAGGCAGCAATAAAATTTAAGGATTAAATTTCTTGTTTCACGTATTTCCTTGAATTTAACGTAAGCAAGCTTATACCATGAATTACTTATGTAGATTTTCAGGAGTTAATTTAATTGTCTTTATTTTAATTTTATGCTCGATAAAATTTAAATATTAACACCTAACATTAAATAATGTAATGTACTGAACACAACATAACTAAACGTAATTATCTAAAAGTTTTAAAACAATAAAACCGGCCAAGAGCGTGTCGGGCCACGCTCAGTGTAGGGTTCCGTAGTTTCCCGTCCGTCACAATAATTGTTCCCACTTGAGTTTAAAGGTGGGTATCCATTATGTTCGCGCTCTAGCAGCGCTCCGCGCTCCTGCAACTGCTCCCGGTAGTGGGTACTGTTGTTTCCATCCAAGTTCAAAATGATTTTCCTAGAAAGTCCTTATAAAGTTCTACTTATCAGATTTTTTTCATATTTTCTAAACTTATGATTCAAAAGTTAGAGGGGGGGGACACATTGTTTTTTACTTTTGGAGCGATTATTTCCGAAATTATTGACATTATCAAAAAATGATTTTAGTAAACATCTATTCATTTTTAAATACCTTTCCTTCCTTTTCCAACAATATATCACACGTAAGGGTTGAAAATTAAAAAAAAATCACTTCCCACTTTACATATACGGGGGCTACTCTAATAAAACATTTTTTTTCAATTATTATTTTACCACTTTGTCGGCGTGATTGATACACATATTGGTACCAAATTTCGGCTTTCTAGTGCTAACGGTCACAGAGATTAAGCGAGGACGGACAGACGGACAGACAGAAATTACGAAACTATAAGGGTTCCTAGTTGACTACGGAACCCTAAAAACGACACGCTTTGACTATAAGCTATGATGATCTTTGTAAAGCTCGTACTAGGTCGTAGTCATAAAACTATTAATCAAATAGATAAGTTTTTATACAATATACTTAGCTAACAAGTTTTTTTTTTTTTATTTAAATTACTTATTATAAGTTATTTATGCTTTTACCACTGGTTTGTAAAAAATTTCTGCCCTGGGAAAGACCAGCAAGAAACTAAGCGGTTGTTTTTTATATAACCATTTATAATATTATAATATGTCGTTCAATTAAGTATGAAGATATTTAGAAACAGCACGGTAGCAATCACCTCATTCTCAGAGGACACTTTATGCTTCAATAAAATTTTAAGATTTTTGATAGATAAGATCTGCATAATTTTGGGACTGTTAAAAAAGCGTACACACTTATTCATGAATGAATTCCTAATTCTTTAGGATCGAGGAACTGGTATAACTTGCTTGTGCTTGTTCTTAGTATTGTACGTCTGCAAAACTTTAAATTATTCCGAAGATCCAGAGGTGGTTCAAAACCGAATCAAAAATGTAACTACATTACCTACACAGGTACATACATATAATATATTAGGCCATTGATAAAAACTTGATTTTTTTAAATTGATTTATATACACACAATACAGAAACAACAATACAGTGAGTTCGTACAAAGGTTCTTGATATTACATAATTTACTGAAATATCTTCCAGTTGACCCATTCAGAAAAATATATTAAAAACTGCTGACTTAATTCGAAATGAGCACGTGGCTCACTTGATAGTGAATGTCGACTGCCGACAGTGAACAACTGCAATACAAGGGAAATCGTAGGTGCGTTGTCGTCCGTTTAAAAGGGAGTAAGCTCGTTTCGTGAAGGTCACTAATTCGGATCGGTCCGGAAAAATCGACAGTTGTAAACAAATCAACAATAATGTCGTGGGAGGAAGAAAACTCCAAATAATCCGGATGGATAGTGGTAGTATAGAAAATAGATTTTGTAAAGGCAGAAGTGACAAACGATTTAACATCAACTATTGGCAAGTGACTATGCAGCCCATGGATACTCGCTGCTACCATCACACACATATGCTTATAGTATATAGCGTCTTCAGCACAGATGAGATAAAATGTCTCTTCCCCTGTGATTTATGTAAGCAAGAGTGGCCAAAAGAAAGAAATCAAATATTTATTTCGCCCCATAATCGCAACGCCATATTTTACATATCACATTTCCCATTTTAAACGTTATTAATAGTTTAGTATTAGACATTGCCGTACGTAACACAAAGGAGCCGCACTCAGTATTTGGCGTGGCCACCACAGCCGCTGTTTTTCAGTGTGAGCCATTTTGTCAGTTTCGTCTGGTCTCGTCTCGTTACGAATGAAACACAACAAATATTATATTATTATCCATCATATTTTAGTCTTCACTACTTTAGGTTTATGATGTCAGATACAAAATAAGTTTTTATATAGACACAAAACAAATAGGAGACTGCATAAAAAGGTAACTGGATCCTTCTATTCAGTGCCGGTGCTAAGTTTAGTCATGTCCGCACTTTCTTATGACACTTGCATCTGACAGCCATTAAAGGCAAGTCGAAAATCTTGCACGTTAAGACCTTACATTATAGATACAACGTCTGCCTTATTGAGGTGTTACATACGTTGACACCGCTTTTATATCTGGTTTCGTCGAGATTTTTATACGTAGTTGAGTGAAACTACAGCTATATAATAGTTTCAGTACGAATGGGTCAGCCCAATCGGGGTAGGACTACGCTCTCACAGAATACCAGCGGAAATTTACAGCTTAGAGCTGCTGTGTTTCGCACAATAGCTCTAAGCTGCGAATCGCTCGTATGGTAAGTGTAGAAAACTTAAGACTCTTTTTTTACTGGCAACGAGGCACTCCATCTTAGTCCTCAGGGGTGACAAGAACCTTCGATTCTTGATTATGATACATGAGGATGTCTATGGGCCACAGTATACACTTTCCATCAGGTGAACTGTGTGTTTTCATTTGTCAACTTAATTCCATAACAAAATGGTGTGACATACAATACAAGTAACTTAACATACCAGTGAAGTCCTAGCTTTTTTATACTAGGTTATTCGTCCGAGAAATTAATAACTCACTCCTGCCTGTCCTTTTGGTACCCAACTTTCCAGAAAGTATCTAGTTTTTTGTATTCAGCTCTCCATGACATATCGAGGTAGCATCTAAGGATTGTCACGGGAGTGAAGAGAGATAAAGAAGATGAATGGAGGGGATTTTAAATTTCTCAATTGTCAAATAAAGCGTGTCTTTCTTAGTGTAGTGTTGTTAGGAGTAGTGGTGACGGGGATAGTCCACGCAATTGAGGGAGGGCGGGAGATGTTATTCAAGGAACCTAATTAATTTTAACGTCTTTAATTTAATTGGTGTCGTTGAGTATCGAACCTGTAGTGATACCGAAATTTATTGTTGCACACTGTACATTTGCACCGAGCACTTATTCCTCGAGCTACAAACCACATTTGTTTCATTCTGTTTGAGTTAACAAAAAAGAAAAAAGCCGTTACAGCCTATTAAAGCCCCACGGCTTAACATATGCCACCCCATAAATTGCCTCGTAGGGGGGAGGGGTGATAGGATGTGATAATTTCTTGACAGAAAAATCCATTAAATGTTTTTGTCCTGACCTTTAACCTTTACAAAAATTAGTCCTCATAAATTTTGATCTTTAATTGAGGATAAGCCGTATGCTAGTTTGTCACCAATAAATTCAATGAAAAACTTTTTTCATAATGGAGAAATAGAGGTTCTTTTAGACGTATTTCTTCATATGTTTTCAATAACTCCTTTTACTTTATTACAAAACTTCTTAGAAAGTTTCAGCATCTTCTCATTAAAGTAACGTTCGTACTTTGTCGCCTTATAGCTAAAATGGAACGTTTATTTACAAGATGTAAATAATAATTTCTTTTTCATAGCGCAGCGCATATACAGTTTACGTACTAAAATCTTATTTTATGGATTATATAGCGTTTAATTTAACTTATAAAGCAATAATTACAAAAATAAAAACCAGCCAAGTACGTGTCTTGCTACGCTACTAAACGTCTACTACAACATAGTAAATATTTTAAAGGCAATGTTGTGTAGAAATAGCTCATACTCTGCTATTAAGATAGTGACATTTTTTTAATCGTTGGATTTTGAAATTGTATTCAGATTATTTTATGAATCATAAACAAAATTTTGAAATCGCTATAAAGAAAGTAAGTAATGCAGTGAATATCCGTTTCTTATCTCAGGTCAAACCATGCTGACACAGACACAAACTAACAGTACTATATTATTAAAAAATTTAAAGTACAACGATATTGATCAAAACTTCAAATGAAAATAGGGAAACATATAAAAATCATAATAACATAAACGCAGTAGAGTTACTAAGTCTAAGTTTTGCTAACCGATGTATATTTTGACGTCCATAAGAGCTATAAGCAAGCTTTCATTTATATTCTATGATAATTATCATTCAATTTCATTCCCTTAATATGACAGTGTATCTGAGACCCTGAGTTGTTAGAGAACAACGCTGCATTGACAGAGATGATACTTTACTCCCACATTGTGCACGTCGTGGGCTATAGTATAGAATAGAAAATAATAATTTAATTCAACGTAGATAACAAAGAATACTAATTGGAAGTCATTTAAGTTTTAGCACTGGTTTCGAAATAAACCTCCGTCCTGGAACGAACCAGCAAGAAACCCAGTGGGACTTTTTTAAACATTATTTTACAAGATAATATTTTTTACAATCACCTCATTCATTGGGGTTATTATCAATCATATTATACTGTTCAGTAGTACAACAAACCTTATTAAACAAATTATGCTGATGGGTCCTGCATATTTTCTACTACGTTGTTGTTAAAGCGTATACATGGCTCAACGAAGGAATTTCTGACTCTTTGGAGTCGATATCCGGATGTTTTGTTAATGCTTTCCGTGCAACGGACTACCGTAAGAAAATGAAGTCAGGATAGATTACTGAACAGGCTTTATACTCCTACTTACGAGTATAAAATTGCATTTTTATGCGTTTCTTTTTATATTGAGTGACTGCCGAGGGAAATATCTAATAAATAAATGGATATTGCAACTAGGGAAATAAAATTTTAATATATCGGTGATCACCACGTCCGTAGTATTCCTGCGTAGAGACGTTGCATGCGCTTGCATTCTATTGCACATACTATGAGAAGTGCTTTGAGTTAGTAGATAGTAGATAGTTTAGATTATTTCCAGCTGCCAAATTTCTCCAACGCACATCGCGACAAAATTTCACGATACCATCCATCCCATCTGGATGCTTGCCGATTCACAGCTTTATTTACTAGGAGTTGTATTTGTCATACGACTTCTTTGTGGAATTATTTACAACTGGTGATTTATCCAGATCGACTTAGAATTCGACTTAGGGACCTTTCAAAACGAGCTTACTCATTTTTAAAAGATACCTGCAATTCTTCCGGTTTTGCAGTTGTTCATGGGCGGTGGTCTACACTTACCATCAGGTGAGCCGCATGCGCGTATACCCCTTTTTCTATAGAAAAAGATTCTAAATTTCACGTCTAGTTTGTTTCTAAACAGCTAATCATCAGCTTCTTCTTACAAACTGTTAACTTTAAATTTTTTAAATATTTATCGAATAACAACATATCTTGTGAATAAATTTATTTATTTATTTATCGCAGCCAGTATCATCATTTAAATGACGGCTTTTGTGTTAATGTGAACCTAACACTTCAGGATAAGTGATCTCTTTACTTACGGTTTGTTTGTTTTTTTTTAATTTATAAAAAGTGCATACTCTGCGCAAACACAAACATCTAGACCATCCAGCTGGAACAATGATCTGTAGGCCATACAAATACTTGTTCTGTGTGGGATCCGAAGGAGCTATAGGAGACTTCTTCTCCTTCTTTGGCCCTAGCTTAAGGCGTAAGAACTCGCTATGAATTTCACAGTAAGCGAGTAACCCGAGTTCGATCCTCGTCGGCATCAATGAAATTGTTAGTTGCAAATTTAAGTGTTGACTTACTACGTCCTCAGTGGCGAAGACATCGTGAAGAAACCTGCATATCTGAAAGTTTACAAAAATAAACATTTCTTAAAAATGCCAACACACATTGTGGCATCATGTTGGCTCAGGTGTGAGAGAAAACCTGTACCCAGCAGCGGGACTTTACTTTACTTTTGCTTTTTATTACAATTATTCGATAAAACTATTGTTACCATTGAGTTCTTATGTACTACGTACTGGAGGCGACACTGCATTCAGCTACTGTGTTCCATTCAACTGCGGTACTTACACCGCACTTTAATCAGTCACTCGCTAGTCGCTTGTAGAGTTGCCACGTGTTGTGTTAATTTAAAAAAAAATCTCTTGATAAAAATATGCCGTCGTTTGTAGTTAAATATTGCACAAATAATTCAAAAAATGTCAGTAAAAACCAAGGAATTAGTTTTCATCGCTTAATAGAATATTTAATCAAGAAGAAAGTATTATAGATTAATAATAAAACAAATTATTCCTAAGACGCCATCTCGTGTCATGGAATATAGATTACGAAATTAATTTATACGTACGTACGTACGTAAATATGGTACTTAAGTATAGAACGAATATAATATTATACACATTTTTTTTTGTAGAAACATATATAAGTTATCATAATTAGGAAATTTTTTTATATTTAAATCTGCTCATTATTCTTTTATTTTATTTTTATGTTTCCACATCAAAGTCAAAGTGGAATAAACTTGTCCATTTTTAACTCTCGCGTCTAATCCTTATTCTAATTTAAATAAATATATTTGTAATTTAAATGTTATATTAATAAGTTTTGTTAAACACACATTTAGTACGTTTTTTTTTTTATGTTTGACATAGATACCTTATAAAATATTCTGATAAAATTATCATTGAAATGTAATTGTGATATAATATTATGTAATGTTATATTAAATAAGCAAATATGATATACAAAATAAATAACAAAATTTGAAAAATTGTACTCGATATAATTTACCTGTTTAACAATACTTTCTATTATTACCTACTGATCATTCTACCTATGTTTGTTCTATGATAAAAAATCAACTGCGCGAACACAGAATAGCGCATTTTTTGTTTGAAATAGCTGTTCTAGTACGTAAGTACATATTACTTCAATGGTTGTAACCAATTTTTCGCGTTTAATTTTACTTATTTTTAATTCTTGACGTTTCGGGTATTTTGCAGCGCCAATGGTTACGAAGAGGACTGAGTTGTTAGATGTCTCGAGTAAACCGGACTACCTTCAGCTTTTATTTACTAATCTTGGTCCGATCTATGCAGAATTCAGTGGATTTTGTTTAGTTTTCATTTTATTACTTACAGGATTCCAAGCAGGTTATAGCACCCAGCCTCCTTCTTTATAGAAATTGGGATGTTTCATTTATCTTGAATAACATCACGTATCACCTTTTAAAGGAATCGATGTTCTTTTGCGAGGATTTTTGATCTATGAAATCTGATGTAACGCTGCAGAATTCCCCGAGCATTAGTGTTTCATGTCAGCTAATATGTTGATAGATATCGCGATACAACGCGAACAGATATTGCGTGATGCAGCTAGTGGCTTATTCCAAAAGTAAAAGTTGGTCGTCCATATTTGAAAACTGTGGCCAGTAATCTGACAGTTATTACATTTTTGCTATAGTGTTTGTCAGCTATATAGTCATTGTTTATCACAAAGTAGTGACCAATGTTCGACATGCCTCAATTTAGTTGCGCAATAAAGTTTAGTGGCTGTAGTGAACTGTCTGCGTGGCAGTTATAGAACCGCACACATCGTATTTGCAAAGCTTGTGGTTTGGATTAGAGTAGAATGGAAATGTAACGAAGTTAAATTAATTTAGTTTCATGCACTGCTGCATGATACGATTGTTGGATGAAACAAAATATTAGAAGCATAATAATAAAAACATTTCATTAATTATCACTACAGCCATCAAGAGTCCAGTGATGAACATAGGCCCCCCGCAGATTGTCTCGTAGAGGGGATATCTACCCTTTATATTATATGTGGTTGGTATATATATATTTTATATGTGTTGGTATGTGTTGGTATATATATTACTTATAGTATATTTTATTTAAAGTTGCTGCCCTTGGACAGAACAAATAGTATTTATTTGCCCCTATCCAAGGGCTTATATTATTAGAATAAAGCGTTAGTTTGTGGAAATAAATTAGGTACCTTAAAGATTTTAAAAATTAAATAGCAGTTTGTCCTCAACCTGGGACACGTTGTTATATTTATTACGGAGATCTTATGTATATTTTATTAGTTTTGTTGAGGCATCAAAATAAATATTTTACAAATGTTCAATGAGTTGTAAATATCTTACTTTCTTGAGGGCCGGAGTGCGGGGGTGGAGCACTTGGCGGCTTCAAGCTGCGAAAGGCCTTGTTGCACAACTCTCATTATATTTGCTTCTCACGATAACCACAGGATAATATATGTAGTGGATATTCTGTCTGCCGCGGCTACACAGTAAAATAAAATATTTCTTGAATGCTACAGATACGTTAACACTTATGACAAAAATGTATTGCCTAACATGCTGTTATTTCACTAGGTCTATGTATCTTTACTTTTTACTTTCCCAGAACACAGTAGTGATCACTGCTATTTAGCCTCAGAAATAGCTAAGAGGGTGAAATCTACGCAAATAGACTCAAAACAGAAAAGGTGGGACCCACCTTCTATTATAAATTGGATAAAATGTCTATATGTGCTGTATGTATGTATAGGTGATACTGTATGAATCCTTATATGTTTTTTTATTATTAAAATGTATTATATCAAATTATATAATTTTTTAAGATTAATATTATGTACGATTTAGAAATTTCTTCAACCATTTTAGTAGAACCACCGTCAAGTGATGCCAAATGTCGCTTTAAGCTAAAAACAACTGGCAAGAGCTGATACAGGACAGGGAGCAGTGGCGTGTTCTCGTGTCGGAAGCAAATACCCACTTCGGCGTCACAGAGCCACAAAAGAGAATGTGATAGTGGTGTATACCTAATTAAAGATGGAGTAAGTAGGAACGCCTCATCGTCTGCAATTAAACTGGCTCTCGATACCCTTCACAGCTGAACACTCACTGCAACAGGAGAGAAGGTGGCACCTTCACATACGGATTATACTGGCTCTCGATACCCTTCACAGCTGAACACTCACTGCAATAGGAATCCTTGCACCTATAACTTATTAGTATATAACTTATTAGTATATAACTTATTAGTATATGATTAGATAATTTAAAACAAATTAAGCCGACTTCAAATTGTCATTAGATAAGATTTTTTAACAAACCTTCGGTTGCACTGGCAGATACTTCGTAGTTGCTTACCTGAAAATGTAACAAAAATATTATGTATATTTTTTTATAGAAATAAGATACTGTTGAGATGATGCTGTGGCCCGTCAAAATATGTATCCAATTTCACCCGATGAGACTAAAACGTAATGTTCAGTTATATGATCTACAATTCTCACCACTTAATGTACTAATCAGTGCAGTATTATTTATTTAAACACCATTGCCATTAAATCAGATATCAGACCGTAAGTCATTGCCAATCGCGAAAATACATCGATTTCTACGAAGGATAACACTCAAGACATAATGGAATTAAAAACGTCCTTATTTCAATGGAGAAGATGGATGGATGCTACCTCTGCTTGGGATCCAATAATTAATAAAATTAATTCCAAACCCAAGCATACTACTGCAGGACTTCAAAATACTGTAGCGAGCCTACTTTTGCGTCGATCGGACCAAAATTAATAATTAAAAGCTGAAAATACTCCTGTTTAACTATGACATCATTTCTTGAGGTAAAATTAAGTTTAGTAATTTTATTTTAGTAGTGTTCTTGAATTTATAAAAAATTATTTTATTTATTTTTATTTATTTAGGATAGTCAACATATTTTGTAATATACATAGATTACATATTAAACATGTCTTTTAGTATATTAATGTATAAAACAGACCATCACAGCATAAAACACGTAATTATACGTGGTAGAGTCATGCTGCAGTTGTATTAGTAGTATAATTCTAGCACGAATGGGTAGGCTCGACCGGGGAAGGACCACGCTCTCACAAAATACTAGCATAAAATAGTAGCTTAATGCTGTGAAGGTTATGTTTCGTATGGTGAGTGTAGAGAACCGGAGACCCTTTTAACTGGAAACGAGGCATTCCATCTTTGTCCTCACGGGTGACAACGCATCTGCATTTTGATTTGCAATCGAGGATAGATGTAGATGTCTCTGGGCCGCAACAAGCACTTACCATCAGGTGGACTGTATGCTCGTTGCCACCCTATCCTATATAAAAAAAATACACTGAACTACATTTTCATTATTTTTTATGAATCTATAGTTAGAAATGAGCTAACTATTTGCATAGCACTAAGTGGGTACTGCAAGCTCCTGGATATTTTCAACGCCATTTCTACAGATACGTCATCATATTTGAGGCCTAAGATTACATTACAGCTTTTAATTATAACGGTTCTCTCACCTTTCAACCACAACAACCACATTAGAATGTGATTAAACTGCTGCATGACTGCAGGAATAATTTAAAGCATTAATCCAGAGAGTCATTCATCATCATCATCATCATGTCAGAACTAGAGACTAGAACTAGAAACTAAACACGATCTTGTTTAAACCACCTGAATCCTACGGCTATATAAATCTCTTACCAGGTCGTCACTTCATTAAGTAGGCCTTACACTTTACTTACCTGTAGAAATCTTTCTTTACCAGAGAAAAAAAATATAATTTAATCACCGGAAAAACTTTTATTCTTAAGTTATATAAACGATAGCCACATAATACATTTAGATAAAATGATAGGCTAAATTTATTTCCTGATAATAAGCAAAAACAATTAACCCGATAGTAAGTCTCAAACTAAGTCACTTTTGCCCACAAAATGTCACACGCTTGCTTCGTGCTGATCAAATATTTATGCAGCATAAAAAGGAGTACAAAACGCCTTTTAACGGATAGCCTCGCCTTAATTAGTCCGCGAGCTTGTGTAAGCCCGTCTTTTTAGATAGAATTTGGATTAGCTAGTTTCTTAGTAGAATCAGACGTTACTTTCGGAAATCAATTTTATTAAAGATGTCGAAAATTTATGGGGTACTCCCAGTATCCTTAGCAAGTAATCTTACAAGTAAAAAAGTAAGAGCCTAACGTTTTACTGCTGGGCACAGGCCCCCCCCCCCTTGTTTTAGAGAGGGGTTTAGTGCAGGAAAGTGTCCGCCGCGCTACCTCAACGTTTGTTGGCGAACACCACATTTCTTCGAAATATTTATTTCTTATTTCTCAGACATGGAGGTTTCCTGACGATGTTTTCCTTCACCGCCAAGAATGTCGTAAATCAGCACTTAAAATAATTAACAATGCCATTTGTGCCAGTGGGGATCGAGCGAGCACTAACTATTTCAGCTACCACGGCTCTTTTTGAGCTACCACAGCTTTTACAAGTAAGAAAGAATACTGGGAAATTTCCTACCAAGTGGGCCATACTGGTAAAAACACTGTGGAAAAAATTCTGAGTAGTAATTGTAAAAGTATACTCCATAAAATTACATGGAAGTTGATGTTTACCCTTTTACGATTAGTAGGAATGATACTGAACAAGCATACACGTAAAAGATGCAGTGGAATAGTTTCCCACACCGAATTTCTGTTCTGACGGCCAGTTTTATCGAAGACTAGCCGTTTGGCCAGAACAGAATTTTTTTTAAATATATACATACTAAGACTATCCCTCTACTTCCTGCAACTTTATGCTTGCTTAGTATTTACTATTTCTAAAATAAATATTGCGGTGCATTGTTTTATACATTATTTAGCAAAAATAAGGACTCTTTAAAATAACATACACTCGGTAAGGAAAATAATATATAGTATTGGCGATCAACCCCGGCTTTACACGAGTGAATTTTAGATTTCAACAACAGCACCACTTACCGGGTCCAATTGCGAGTCTAAACCATTCTCGAATCGAATTAATCACACACAAAATTGCATCAAAATTTGTCCAAGCGTTTAGGACTTCAGTCATACACACGGACAGAATTTTTGATATCTATACATATAATGCTCAAGGGCAAAAAATAAGAAAAATAATGTATCATTCACTTTGGTCCCTCAAAACATTTGTGAAAACGTAAAGTATGTACAGAAAAATATACGTATAGTTTTGAAAAAAATTGTGATATTCACAATGTAAATACTAAGAACAGACACATTAAGCTAGTAGTACTAGTTACTCGACTCCACCGAACCAGTAATTCATTATTGGGGCAATGTATACGTTTTCACAAAACAAATACTGGATGTTTTCAAGATGGCATAAAAAGGGTTATTATAATGTTATGGAATTAATGGTGATAATTACCTTGGAGAATGAGGTGATCGCTATCAAGTTACTTCTAATTTATTTTGTGTTGTTAAGTATGGAAAATAAATGCGAATTAAATGACCTTTTTTAAATACCGCTGGTATTCTTGCTGGTCCTTCTCAGGACACAATTATTTTCCCAACCAAAGTAAAGATAAAACTGACTTTTAATAAGTATTATTCATAATCTTTTTTCATTGAATAAAAAAGTTACTGTACCTGGAATAAGACTCATTTTATGGATTTTATCGCGTTTAATTTTAACTTTTTTCATTCCCAACATATGCATATCATGGAGGGGGAAATAAGATGTTTGATGTCCTGATGTCATAGAAAACAAATCATGGGACATAAAATTAAACACGATAAAATTAATTGGTAATTAAAAAAATTATGTGGTAAACCCACACTGCAGCTATTATTTTTGTAGCATAAATGGGTCGGTCCGTACGGGAAAGGACCACGCTCTCACACAATATCAGCGTGAAATAGCAGCTTAATGCTGCTGTGTTTCATAAGGATAATGTTGAGAACCGGAGACCTGTTTTACTGGAATCGAGGTATTCCATCTTTTTCCTCAAGGGTGACAACGCATCTGCATTTTGATACTTAGGAGAGGATAAATGTAAATGTCTATGAGCTACAGCATCCACTTATCTTCAGATGGATTGTGTGTTCGTTCGTCACACAATCCATCTGTTAATGACGAAAAAAAATATGTAGTAGTATGAACAACAAGGGGTTCGACGAAGGTTCACTAGTGTGGTTGCACAATCCAGTCCGCAGCAAAGGGAAATCTTCTAAGCTTCAAGCTAAATGGGACGGCCCGTACCCCATTGTGACCAGGATCGACGATGTAACCTACCGGATACAGAAAGGCGCAAGAGGGACTCCTAAGATCGTGAATGTGGATCGCTTGGCGCGTTATTATGGGGCCGATAATGCTCGGGACGAGCATGTCTTAGGAGGGGGCAGTGTTGCGCGCCTAATTTGACGTCATGTACCCGGCGCCATCTAGTGACGGGGACGTGAGCGAGGGGAGCTTTCCAGAAAATGACATCACTAATCTTTCAACCAACAGCGCCATCTAGTATCAAAACTAAGTTTCTAGAAGCCCGACACTCGAACTTTCGGCACCTAGTCGATTGGCGCACGTATTTACTTGAATATTCTGGATGTTTAGGTGATAATGTGTACCTATTTAAAGGCGCTGCGAGATGCCATCGAGGAAGTATTGAATTTGGCGAGACAAGCGAAGCTTCGGAGCAAAATAAAGTGAATCAGTGTGATTAATTATTAGTGTCTTTTAAGTTTTCATTAGTGTAAAGTGAATTAAAGTATTAATTTTGGTAATTCAATCGGCAGTTTTTATTGTCACGAACCCTCAAACTCGTAACAATACTCTCACCGCTCAGGGGACAAAAGAGCACACATAAAGGATTCCTACCATTTTTGCAGCGAGATTAAAGACCTACATCTGGCAGACAATGAGACTATGGTCAGTTTTAATGTGCAGTCATTGTTTTACATGCTTACCTGTTGAAGACTGCATCTCAATTGTAACTAGAAGGCTGGAAGAAAACAACATGCCATTAGAATATACAGCATTACTCAGACACTGCCTTACATCTGGCTACTTATTGTGGAAGGAGGAGTTCTACAAGCAAGTAGATTGTGTGGTGATGGGCTCACCTGTATCTCCCATTGTCGCCGACATATCCCTGGAAGACTTTGAGAAAGCCCTGCTTACTTCTCCCATAAATCCAAGATTCTACAAGCGATACGTAGACGAAACAATTTCACAATTCTACCTTTAGATAAAGTAACTGCATTTTTAGACCATTTTAACTCTATAAATACTAAAATTCAGTTCACAATGGAGTTAGAGGCAAGCAATTCTTTACCTTTTCTAGATCTGTTCGTAATTCGGAATCCTGATAACACCTTGAGCCATATTGTGTATAAAAAAGACCCATACAGATAGATATTTAAACGGTGATTCTCACCACCATCCTTCACAGTTAGCTACCGTGGGTAAATCTTTTCAGAAAGCAGGAGGTGTGACAGTGAACACCTGGCTGCCGAGCTTCACGTCAAGCAAGTTTTGCATGACAACCAGCTTCGGGTCCCGCACCTACGTCACAGTGAAGCAGTGAAGCCGGCCACAGTCGAGCGTGTACCTGCTGTACTGCCATATGTTAGAGGAGTCACTGACAAGATTGCTTACATCTTAAAGCGCGCTTCCATCAAAACATACTTCAAGCCACCGAAGAAGATTGGTCATTTTTTACCATCGGTCAATTGTGACGTCGCTCTGCAAGATGCAGGAGTGTACAAGCTTCATTGTGAATGTGGTCTCTCCTACATAGGACAAACTAAAAGATCAATTAAAACCCGCGTTAAAGAACATATAGCTAATGTGAAGAATCGACGCTCCGGGAAATCTGCAGTATGTGAACACGTACAAGATCACCCCCGTCACTACATCAGATTTGATAGACCAAAAATCCTCGCTAAAGAACACCGATTCTTTCCAAGGATAATTCGCGAGGCTATTGAAATCAAAACATCCTAATTTCAATAGAGAGAATTGGCTGGGTGCTACCATCTGCTTGAGATCCTATAATAAGTAAAATTAAATCTCAACCCAAGCATACAACTGCAAGACTTTAAGATTCCATAAGTTTATACTGTGTAGATCGGAACAAAAATTAAATTGTAATCTATGGTAACCGCGGTTAACTATGACATCTGAACGTTGAACATCTCAGTCCCCCCGTAATTTAAAAAGTTAAATATACTCGATAAAATCCGTAAAAACTAGTATTATTTCAATGTGTAGTGTTCGCGTAAATATAAGAAATCATTACGTCGCCTTTAGGTTTGCTACACCTGTGCGTACAATATTAAAGGAAACGGTTGTGCATGCAAATCAGTGTTCTCAAATATAATCAATTCGATAAAAATTTGTTTGATGTATTTATACAAACGCACACACGTACACGCACACCAGTACCAGTGCGAGCATGTATACTCTCATTTGCACCGTTTTGGTTCGTAGTTTTTAACACTAGGATTTTCTCCTGTGTCGTGGGGCAATTTGTATACATAAATTTCACAAGGACAAACATTAAGACCGAAAATTTTTTTTGAAGGCTATACAAATACGTGTTTCATGCGAGATTCGATCCTGCAGCCATTTTTAGCGCTGCATTTCGTTGTTTAGCCACTACACCACGGTGCCGAAATTCTTTAAAAAAATGTGACATCTTCTTCTAGGTTCACTAAACGTGAATAGACGTTGAAATTAGGACTTTTAGATACCGATACCGTACCGTCATTTGTTTCCACATACATGGCATAAAATTTTACAAATTATACCTATCGCCTTGCAAACAGCACTAAAATTTTAGCTCGATCAGATTAACATATCAGCAATGTAAAGCTAATTTCACACCGGGAATTATCCAAGCGGACGACGTGAATAGACTCCGAAGGAGTAACTGGGGCGGGTTGTGTTGGCGAATTCATTTTGAAGTTTACTGACGTCCTGTACATTTTACCTAGTGTCCGTGCATTTAGGTCAATGGTTTTGCAACTAATTTATATTAAGATTATAGATTAGATGACGTTTCTGTACAAGCCACACACATACGCTTTTTATATAAATAAGGTAACAAACAAACACACAGTCCACCTGTTGGTAAGTGGCTACTGTATTGCAGAACATATATTTATATTTTTGTTTTCTTTGGAATCACCTCACCGAATGAATGGAATAGACGTTCAAAGAGACTTACAAAAGAAACGTTTATTCGAATACAGTCTTTGATATTTCCCTCATATGAGTCTTACAAGAGCTCAAAGTACGTTCACTTTCACGTCCTGATTTTATACTTTTCTAGTCATTGAATTGTAAAAAATAATAACAGCGTGAAAATCTATTGAAAACGATACGATGACACAATGTTATAGATTCATATGTTAATTGATTTTTATTAAATTATTTTTAAATTTTCTTTGTCCCTCTTTCCTCATTAATTATTTCCTTGTAACCAAACCACTGAAGCGTTCCTTTCTTAATTCTGGTCACAACTTCATCTTGCAAACCACTCTTATCTCTCACCATGTCGTTCAGATTCAGCCCTAGGATATATTTAATGACAACACGCAGACGGAAGTTATAAAGCAGTATTCATTACTATTGCAGCAAAATAAGATCAAAATCAAGAAAAAAAACCTAATGTGGAGTTAAGTTTTGCTTTAAAAAAACAGCGAATCAAAATAATAAGAAAATGCGGTTAGTAACCTACATAGCCTGACAAACATATGTTATATTAAATCTCGTCTATGAGGCAATCCACGGAGAAGACCTAAGATTAAAAGGGATTTTCATAGGCTGGAATGGATGGATGAAGATTAATAAAATTTTGAAGATTTTTTATCCTTATATTTATCTAATTACCAAAAATGTCAAATGCTCGGTGTGTGGAGCCTACAAAGTGGGAGGTGCTCTTCCACTAACTAATAATCATAATATGTAATGAGATGTTATGATTATTTATTTAATTTCCTAATACTGCAAGCTAACTGCAAGCTACTGCTTATAGTTAGCTTGCAGTTAGTTGTAGGAAATTAAATAAATAACCGCAAAGTAACGCCTGATTCTATTAATTATCTGTAAACAAAATTATTCGATCCCAATTACTATATACTGCCAGGGAGTCGTAGGCTATATTAAATGTGTCTCTACTCACTACTCCGAGTACCACAATGGAATTGCCAGCAATCTACTCAATTATTTTATTGCCGAGGTTTACGTTGGTATCTTTGCAGATAGGAGCAGTACCGTTAAATGTTTTTGAGGTTACAGCTCTGTTAAAAACTAAGCAATAACGTGTAGCATTGAATATAAATTTAATATTTTAAAATATACATAGATATTAAATAGAATCAGGCGTTACTTTGTGGAAATCTATTATATTTAAGATGTTGGATATTAATTAGCTAAGATCCGTGCAATAAAATAAAATGATGTGTCTTACTTTTTGAAGAGCACCTCCCGCCCTCCGTCAATTTTGTGCAACCCTTACCTTCCTTGGACTACTAGTCCTAACACCACTGTGACTGGGATAGTGCACACAGTATCAAGAACACAGATACCTTGTCCTTACTGAATGGATTTACTTTGATCTTGGCTGACAAAATTACAAGCTCTATATGGTGATATAAGGGCTGGGATGATCAGAGGCAAAGAAAGTCCTTTAGAAATTTTTACTGAATAATAATTGATGACGGTTCAAAACACCTGGCACACATATATTAGATAGTCATCTTTTAAGACTCATATTTACGGCAATTGTCCAATTCAGCTGTCGATGACGCAGTGGTGGTCCGTAACGAGATGCGTAAGCGTGACAAATACGGAAAATCCTTGTAGACTTTTATGATCTAAGGAAGAAAAAAAAAGAACAACAAAGAATACGTAATTTTTCCTAACATATTCATTCAGTGAGGGCAGCCACCTGGGAGTTACCACTAAGTAATACGGTCTAACATTTGACAGATTTCATAGCGGAGGAAATTAATTGGTGAGAAAAGTGGAGATATTGATGTGTCTTTAAAATATTGTATAATATATAATATTCATTACATAAGAAATGGATAAACTAAATTATGAATATTTCTATAAGTAGTAGGATTAACCTCTCAATCCCCTAGCGGTCTCATGAGAACGCGGCCGTATTCCGTCAAATCCCTAGCGGTTTCATAAGTTCGCAACCACCCACAGCACTTTAACCTATAATAACTTATATATATATAGACTACTTTTCTATGAAGAAGTTTGGCATTATATAATCAATGTAAATATATAATAATATCCTCTAGTCTAGTCTCTAGTCTAGTCTAGTGCAATAAAAAAACTGTTATCCTATGAATATTTATAATCTACACTATTTATTCGTACGCCATTTTCACGTGAATGTTAATGTGTTGATTTTTAGATTTTTCTAGTGTTTTATTAGTATTTTAGTATAGTGTTTTATTACAAAATTGTAATGAAAGTTTTTGTGTGATTATAATTTATCTTTTTATGTAAATAATTTCGAGTAGTATATATTGAAATAATTGTGATTTTCACGTTCCCGACATTCGCTTCTTATGTTTTTTTTAGTCAAAATACCATTAAATTTTGTAATGAAGTAAAACCCGATTTGTTTACACCACAAGGTAGAGAATTTCGTATAGATTTTATAATGCTTAACTTCTTCTTAAAAAAGTAGTCTCTAAATATAAGTTTTAATGGTTTCAAGTGCTGTCGATGGGTGCGGTCCTGAGGTGCGACCGCTCGGGATTTGACGGGCGCATGCGACTGCATGGGACTTTTATGGCGCTTGAATGGTTAAAAAAATTAAAATATATAAAAATTAAATAATACAGCACTGAGGCTTTTTATATTAATTAGAAACCAACGGAACATATAATTAAATCGCAACTTATCAATGATAGTGACACTGCGTCACAAAGAAGTACACCTTGGTAACAAGTAGCGACATCTGTTGAGCGAAGTATTGTTATCCCTCAGTACTGCAGCGTATCAAAAGTCAACAGACGGACATAGGCCTCCCCCATGGATTTTTATACATTTTCCACAGTTGCTACGCGTGGCGACAGTTTGACAACCACTGTTGTATATTATTTTGAGTTGTTATCACGATTATAACTGCCGCCACGAGTCGTGAGCACACTTTTTATTGGTCGATATGACGTTGACCACGCTGACGCTCAACGTGATTGGTTCGTCAGCCGATTCTAGTCGTCTATTGGGTTTGCACGTATCATTCGACTACCGTACACTTGAGAGCAATTTTAGTAACAACTTTTTAATTAGTTTATTTTTATTAATTGTAGTGTTACCTCGTTGTTAATTGTTATTTGTGTATTGCTTGATTTTAACTCTTTTTCATATTTCTTGTTGTTAATAATTTTTTGTTATAACTTAAGCATTCGGATTTTGGGCTAAATATGCATAGAAGAAAGAATTCTGTGTTAAATAGACAATCCCGACAAATGGTCTATTCAATGGTTTGTTATGTTACATAAAATAGGTAATTAGGTATTGCGAAAAACATGATATAGGCACAGTATAATAAAAACATATTTAAAGACTGTGATATAGGTTTATAAACGGACTGCTGAGGCGACTAATGTCTACGTAGCTACTGTACGGCGTATAGTCAAAGGAGTTAACGACTCAGAATTTCGAAAAAAAGTCAGCAATAATATTCAATTATGAATTGAAATAACAACAGTACCTAATAATTTCGGCTGACAGTGTACCTACGCTGGCTCAACCCCCACCATAGTTCATCTGTGCTCACCTTTCGTGCCGGCAACTATATATTATTTCCCATCTCCTGCTTCATTTATCTCTGTCGCCTATCGCGACACACTCGGGACGATATGACGTAGTGGATTCCTTTTGGCACTACACGACGACAGTGAATTGTTTTTGATCGAAAGGCTTAATTGAAAACAATATTGTTGACATCACACAGCTGAATTGGGTTTTGCATACCTACATGAAATTGATACCCTGGAGCTTGTTACCCGTATATATCCCATTTCTGTAATCCGCTTCGTGTGTGGCTTCATTTGTGCTTAGAATCACATCGGGCTATACAGTTAAGTTCTGTTTACATACATAATGTACCTGTACTTTAAATATTAATAAATTACAGTGTAGAGGCGGTGTAGGAATATCCAGCAGCACCATCTTATCATCTTAAGTAGAAAACAAAAGACTTAAAAATAAAAAAATGCGTTTGTAAGCCTTATTAAGCGGGTGACAACTATGTCAAAGGGGAATACCTCTTATGAGGCAATCTATGGGGGAGGCCTATGTTCAGCAGTTGACTTCTATAGGAAATCTTCATTTCTTACGTCGATAAATAAAGAGTTTTTATTAAATTTATTTTTATAGGCTGTAACGATTACGGTAACATAATATATTTATTGTGACACTTATACATTAACGCTTCGACGGCTTGGTATAGTACTGGCTTAAATTACGTAAAATCACTTGATTTTGACTAGGTCGAGCAATCAACATTCATACTCTTATCCTATAACTGTACCTTTGTCTAAGCCCAGAGTCACTGATATGTATGTATGTACATACTTTATTCTACGTCATAAAACACGGAAAAATTCAGATTACAGTAAAAACACTTACGAGATAGGGCAATAAGGCGGTTATTTCGCTAAACATTAGCATTAGTATTCTTTGAAAAAGTAAAAAAAAAAAACAAAAAATGTAAAATATATCTACAGCACTCAAAAGTCTATAATTTAGTATAAATTTAAATCTTGAGAATAAAAAATAACCTATATCTCGAGCTTTGTGTATCGTCTTGAAGCAATCTAATATTAATATTGTGTACGATAATTACAGTTGACGGTTTCAAAGTTTCTTTTGGTGACAAACTCAGATATGAAACGCTAAGCATCCCAATAAAAACGCCACATTAGTTGTTTTCTCGGGATCAAAAGAAGTGTAGTGAACATTGTTTTCGTTATTTTGACGTTGTTCTATTTTCTCAATTAATATTCTGCAGTATTTGTAAACACAACCAAGATTTAAAGTTTGGAAGACAGAGTAATAGTTTTCATAAATTAATTCACAATCTATACAAAAATAATGTACGCCAGCAGTACTCTTTATAGTTCTCCCAGGCTTGCAAAATACAATTTTTCTTGATGTATTCGGTCGTAAACAATATATCATTATTGCGTGTCATCACTTCAGGCAAACAAACTTATAAATATATTATTAGATTTTCATTAAAATTGTTATCCGCACTCCTATTAAGGCACTGCTATTACCGCATTTGTTATTTTTGAGAAGAATGACGTCTGCTCTTAATGGTAGTGAAGAAGAATGAAGGAAGGAGAAAGGAAATATATATTATAAAAATAGTTATTATAATTCATTGAGCTATTACTACGTACTAGAGGCGACACCGCATTCAGCTACTATGTTCCACTCAACTGCGGTGCATACACCGCAGTTTAATCAGTCACTCGCTAGGCGCTTGTAGAGTTGACACGTGTTGTGTTGATTTAAAAAAAAATCTCGTGATAAAAATATGTCGTCGTGCGTACTTAGATAATGCACAAATAATTCAAGAAATATCAGTAAAAACCAAGGAATTACTTTTCATTCGTTAATATGATACTTAGTCAATAAAAAAGCATTACAAACTAGTAATAAAACAAATTTTTCCTAAGACGCCATCTCGTGTCACGTAATATAGATCATGAAATTAATTTGTTCAGATGCGACATTTCTGTGGGTACTTAAGTATAGGACGAATATATTATTATATACATTTTTTTGTGGAAACGTATGAGTTATCTTAAATATGCCAAATTTTTTATATTTAAATCTGCTAGTTATTCTTATATTTTATTTTTAGGTTTCCACATCAAAGTCAAAGTGGAATAAATTCATTAATTTTTAACTCTCGCGTACCCAGTATTTATAAACGACTCTTATTCCAATTTAAATAAATATATTTGTAATTTAAATGTCATATTAACAAGGTTTGTTAAACATACATTTAGTATGTTTTTTTGATATTTTAGATAGATAACTTTTAAAATATTGAGATAAAAATATCATTAAAATGTAGTTGTGATATAATATTATGTAATATTATATTAAATAAGCAAATGTAATATACAAAATAAATGACAAAATTTATAAAATTGTTCTCGATATAATTTACCTATTTAACAGTGCAATCGATTATTACCTACTGATCGTTCTACCTATGTTTATCATCTTAAGTAGAAAACAAAAGACTTAAAAATAAAAAAATGCGTTTGTAAGCCTTATTAAGCGGGTGACAACTATGTCAAAGGGGAATACCTCTTATGAGGCAATCTATGGGGGAGGCCTATGTTCAGCAGTTGACTTCTGTAGGAAATCTTCATTTCTTACGTCGATAAATAAAGAGTTTTTATTAAATTTATTTTTATAGGCTGTAACGATTACGGTAACATAATATACTTATTGTGACACTTAAACATTAACGCTTCGACGGCTTGGTATAGTACTGGCTTAAATTACGTAAAATCACTTGATTTTGACTAGGTCGAGCAATCAACATTCATACTCTTATCCTATAACTGTACCTTTGTCTAAGCCTGGAGTCACAGATATGTATGTATGTACATACTTTATTCTACGTCATAAAACACGGAAAAATTCCGATTACAGTAAAAACACTTACGAGATAGGGCAATAAGGCGGTTATTTCGCTAAACAGCTCTCTCTTCCAGATATTAAGCAAAAATTTATTTTACTTAATCTGGTTATTTGGCAATTATTTTTTACAATTTTAAATAATAATGAATATTAATTATACACAATATAAAAAAACTATAATATAGAAAAACTAACACTAAAAATTTAAATTGTCAAAAAGTCCTGCTCCCCGTGGTATAGTGCCAAGAACGCTGGCTGCGTTTCCTCGCTGAATAACTATACTAAGCTTTTGAGCGAAGAAAGAACGAACCCTCTTGTCACCAGCAGCGACGACAAGCCGTGGATACAGTTCTTTTAGGAACTTCACTGCACGTGGACCCCACGGACCGATAGTCTCTACAGCAAATGGCACAAATATGTAGTCATTTCTCAAAGACTCATATTTGCGCCATTTACTAAATTCGGCTGCCTCTAATGCCGCCCCGGCTCTAAAAGAGGTACCCTTGAGATGAGAGGCCGCCAAAGTGTCAACGCAAGTAGCATCCCACACTAGCGCTTTACCTCTCTCCCAAGGGACCAAAGTCATACCATCGGGTCTCTTGCCATCATACATACATACATACATACATAAACACTCACGCCTGTCACCCAGAGGGGTAGGCAGAGACTACGGACTTCCATTTAGCATGATACTCTTGCCATCATCTCTAAATATCCCGCAAGGCTCTAAAACCGAGGGGATATTTATGGAGACAAGAGCCCTTCGGATGACTTCGTTCAAAGAACCATAACGGGAAAACCTACCTGCACTTTTCTTGCATGAAAGTCCGTGGACCCCAAACTCATTGACGCTGCTACCACAGGGGCACTGGTGAAGTTGACAAATTGCTGCTCCAAGCCGGATTCCTACGGCGATGCGCAAGCTCTCCCCATCAAGCAATGTGCCGAGATTACTTGATGGTAGAGCGTGTTACCAGTGGTTAGATTCCTTAGTCGAAACCGCTAGAAGGCGAGCATGATCTTGTTGAATGTATAAATTTTGAAATAAACTTTTCTGGACACTCCGTACCAACGGAATATCCCACTGTTTTTGTTGCTTAACTTCCAGTGGGACATTTTCGCCGGAATAGAGCGTAAGCTATGTTTGCCTTGCCTCCGCAGCAAAACACAGGTCTACTTTATTTTTTTAAATTGTGTTATAGAAATCATTGATACTATGTACGGAAGCAAGGAAAGCAGGCAATGCGGTAAAGTGGCTTGATTCCATGCTGTTGTATTTAATCTCAAATTTAGAAAGAATATTTTCCAAAGCAATTTTAAGACTACTATCAATATCTTTTAAAATATCCGAACATTTTCAGACTGGACTTGAGCGTAATAGGTATGTAAATTTAGGTACAAGAATACAATATTTTAAAATAGTAAGGGCAATATGGGGGTTTAAGATATATAATTTATCAACGTGATTTAAAAATTGATCAAATTTTGTTTTTAAAACAGATTTAATACTATCGAAAAACAACGGAGCACCGAGCAGGTAAAGCGATTCCGTATTGACAGTTTTTATTCCTGGAGAAATCTGATTGCAATTTGAATTAAGGTGTCTCTGTTAGAAGTAGGTAAATTATTGGAAATAAATATTTGACATTTATTGGTATTTGGTTCAAGACCAATATTTTTAAAATTTTGAAAAATATGAGTAAGATCACTGAGGACGTCTGCTTTACCTCCCAGTGTAACGTCGTTCAGATACCATACATTCAGCTTTGATTTTAAATTTGAAATAATAGGTTGAATTCTAAAACTGAAAAGAGCTGCACCTAACGGATCACCCTGTTGAACACCTGCAGCATACTTAATAATATTGTTTTGATTCAAATTTTGACTGTAACATTGGCAAACGTAATGATAAATTTCGGGGATATTGTTAGCCACTTCTTTCAGCAGGGTTATCCTATCAATAGAGTTAAAAGCATTTCTAAGTCAACCTTCAGAAGAACATCAACATTAGAACTTGATAAGAAGGTACGCACCGAATGTACCGCCGCCTCTCAGCCACCTTTGGTGCCAAAGCCTAGTTGAGTAGGTTGAAATTTTGTCTTAAGGTTTGAGATTATGTGCCTGCAAGCTAATTTTGAAGTTAAGCGTCGAAATGTGAAACCAACAGCAATAGGACGGGTACCATTATCCTTTTTTTTTTTGGAATCTTGCCCCATATAAGTAGGGAGTTAAATTGGGATTGACATTACCAGAAAGTATAAATATACATAATTTTGTAATGTTATTAAGAAGTACTCTACCGGCGTCACCGGCAGACATTCTTACAAGATCTTTGAGATGTTGAGGCGTAATCCCGTCAATGCCGCCGGCAGAGCCATTCGAAAATGACAATATTGCGTCTAAAGTGTATTTTTCGGAAATTTGTAAAGGTTGTATAGAAGTATTAGGAAGCAGCGGTAAATCCTGGGAAGGATTGACCGAAGGATGTTTCTGACGAAGGCCTTTAAGAGTTTCGACATTACGAGGAGCGAGGATATCGTCTGAGAATAGAATACGGGATGCGTTTTTTAATTCGCCATCATTACATTCGATTCAACTATTTTTTAAGTCAAATTTAGGACACGGTCGAGATAAATGAGTATTAATCGGGTAATCTAAATTTTGAAAAGAATTCTCTTTTAGTTGAGATGTAATTGATTTATTTATTGTTTTGTTAAAATGAAAGTGGAATACGCGAATGTAAATAATGTTTGCCAACTCTTTTTACAATTTTTAAGACAATTTTGAATAATGCATGATAATGCTTTAGCAAGGTGCATCCTCGCACCTCTGGGAATTCTTTTAACCACTGGTACGTTACTATAAAATTGTATACTTAATTGATCCGAAAAATTGAAAAATTTGTGTCATTAGGGATATTACTATAAGAGTCAGAAATTTCTACGGTAGGCTGTGAAGCCAAAATAATTTTACTATGGCTTCGTTCAATGTATATATTTAATCCCTTTTTACCTTTAAACAGCCTACCGTCGGTACAATTTTGACACCGAAGGAAATCCGGCTGTGAATGTATCGGAGCATTAGTATTCTTTGAAAAAGTAAAAATAAAGAAAAAATGTAAAATATATCTACAGCACTCAAAAGTCTATAATTTAGTATAAATTTAAATCTTGAGAATAAAAAATAAAATAACCTATATCACGAGCTTTGTTTATCGTCTTGAAGCAATCTAATATTAATATTGTGTACGATAATTACAGTTGACGGTTTCAAAGTTTCTTTTGGTGACAAACTCAGATATGAAACGCTAAGCATCCCAATAAAAACGCGACATTAGTTGTTTTCTCGGGATCAAAAGAAGTGTAGTGAACATTGTTTTCGTTATTTTGACGTTGTTCTATTTTCTCAATTAATATTCTGCAGTATTTGTAAACACAACCAAGATTTAAAGTTTGGAAGACAGAGTAATAGTTTTCATAAATTAATTCACAATCTATACAAAAATAATGTACGCCAGCAGTACTCTTTATAGTTCTCCCAGGCTTGCAAAATACAATTTTTCTTGATGTATTCGGTCGTAAACAATATATCATTATTGCGTGTCATCACTTCAGGCAAACAAACTTATAAATATATTATTAGATTTTCATTAAAATTGTTATCCGCACTCCTATTAAGGCACTGCTATTACCGCATTTGTTATTTTTGAGAAGAATCACGTCTGCCCTTAATGGTAGTGAAGAAGAATGAAGGAAGGAGAAAGGAAATACATATTATAAAAATAGTTATTATAATTCATTGAGCTATTATATACTACGTACTTGAGGCGACACCGCATTCAGCTACTATGTTCCACTCAACTGCGGTGCATACACCGCAGTTTAATCAGTCACTCGCTAGGCGCTTGTAGAGTTGACACGTGTTGTGTTGATTTAAAAAAAAATCTCGTGATAAAAATATGTCGTCGTGCGTACTTAGATAATGCACAAATAATTCAAGAAATATCAGTAAAAACCAAGGAATTACTTTTCATTCGTTAATATGATACTTAGTCAATAAAAAAGCATTACAAACTAGTAATAAAACAAATTTTTCCTAATACGCCATCTCGTGTCACGTAATATAGATCATGAAATTAATTTGTTCAGATGCGACATTTCTGTGGGTACTTAAGTATAGGATGAATATATTATTATATACATTTTTTTGTAGAAACGTATGAGTTATCTTATATAGGCCAAATTTTTTATATTTAAATCTGCTAGTTATTCTTATATTTTATTTTTAGGTTTCCACATCAAAGTCAAAGTGGAATAAATTCGTTAATTTTTAACTCTCGCGTACCCAGTATTTATAAACGACTCTTATTCTAATTTAAATAAATATATTTGTAATTTAAATGTCATATTAACAAGGTTTGTTAAACATACATTTAGTATGTTTTTTTGATATTTTAGATAGATAACTTTTAAAATATTGAGATAAAAATATCATTAAAATGTAGTTGTGATATAATATTATGTAATATTATATTAAATAAGCAAATGTAATATACAAAATAAATGACAAAATTTATAAAATTGTTCTCGATATAATTTACCTATTTAACAGTGCAATCGATTATTACCTACTGATCGTTCTACCTATGTTTATTCTATGATAAAAAAACCAACCGCGGTAACGCAGAGTAACGCACATTTTTTATTTGAAATAGCCGTTCTAGTACGTAGTACATATTACTTCAATGTTATAATTAATATTTAGTCGAAATAAAGACAGTTGTCACCTGTCACCTTTATTTTTTAATCTAAATTTTTAATGTTTCTTTTTTATATTTTGTATAATTAACATTAATAGTAAATATTATAATTTTAATTACTATTTTTTTATTGAATGTTACGTTATTTAAGCTTCTTTTAAAGTTCAAATTTGATTTATGTTTTGTTCGTGTTGAGTGTTATACTTTTCGCTAGCATTTTGTTAAATTATAATTATAATTTTAAATTAGCAATTACACAGTGTGAAGTGTTCCATGTATATTTATACCTAAATAATTAAAAATAAACTTAACCAATATAATAAATTAAGATAACACTAATAACAGAATAATACCCTAATATATTATGATAAATATGAAGACTACCTTGGCTAAAAAAATCGTTTATGTACAATATGCAAAGTATTGCGGGGAGACAGTGTCCTGAGGAATTTTGTAATTAAAATATTCATTAATCATCGTCTGCTATAATATACCTACTGTTAATATCGTCAACACATCTATACATCTCTATTGGATAAGTCATTGTATAGTAACAACGCGAATGTCTCCTTACGCTTTGTACCTGATAATGCTAACGCAGTAGAAAAAATAGTACGCAATCTAAGCAGTAATAAAGCGCCAGGTATTGATGGGATACGACCTATAGACATAAAAAATGTATACACCTTAGTCAGTGATGTGATTGCAAATATTATTAATGCCTGTAAAAAGTGGAAAGTATCCCCATATTTTTAAAAACTGGCACAGTTAGACCTATCCATAAGAAGGGTAGCAATATGGTGCATGACAACTATAGCCTAATTACTATTTTACCCGTAATAGATAAAATTGCTGAAAAATACATTTGCAGACAGGTTTATGACTTCTAACCTAAAAATAATATAATAACCGAAAAACGGTATGGCTTTCAACCGCAGAAAAATACCACCCAACTGTTATCGACCTTCACTAACAGCGTTTACAAGCATTTATATAAGAAGAGGCACGTCTTGGTAGTCTTTGTAGACTAATAATAGTAGTAGTAGTAATACTAAAGCATTTGATACACTTAATCATAATAAGCTAATAGACAATCTTAATGATAGTGGTATCAGAGAGCCATGATTATTGTCATGGTGCAGAGATTACCTTAACGACAGAAAATACGTGGTAAAAGTGGGGTATGCCATTAGTTATTATGTTAACTCTTCGGTAGGCACAGCACAAGGCTCTGTAATATCAGTATGCCGACGATACGTGCCTCGTTGCAGCAGGCGAAAATATTAACGAAACTGGCCGCATTCTGCAAGAAGAACTTAATATATTAACACAATGATCTCATGATAAAGGATTAGTTATCAATGCTAGCAAGACCAAGCTAATGTATATAAGTTCAAGTCACAATAGGAATAAAGTAATACCTAGCATTATTGTGCATGACCACCGATGCCTTCACAAAGGACAATTGACTCTCAATTGTGATTGTGCAGAATTAGAGCCGGTAGAAACTCATACTTACTTAGAACTTATAATAGATAGTTGACTCAAATGGAAACATCACATTGAGGGTGTGTGTAACGGACTTCGAAGCATATTAGCAAAATTCTCCATAATTAAGTATAAAGTCCCCTATAGAATTCTGTAACAATGATATAAATCACTGGCCGAATCCAAAATTTCATATGGCTTGTCTAGTTATGGGCGAACTTACAAATCACATTTAGATAACATTTATTCACTGCACTTACGCATCTTAAAAACTATAGTTCCAGACCAAGTTAAAAACTTACACAGAGGTTCTGATTACCATAACCTATTCGATCACTGCAAAATTACACCGGTGAATAAAAAAGTAGAATATACTCTCTCAAATGAAGAACTTTTTAACAAAGATTTTAAAAAATATGGCCCTTCTAACTATTCTAAAACCCGCAGTGCGGCCAAACCAAAATTAGCTAAACCAAATTATAATAATTTATACGGAAAACGTACTTTAGAATATATGGTTCCGAATTTAATTAATCAGTTACCAACCTCTTTTCAAAATGAAATCAATCATAAAAATAGTAAATATAAATTAAAAAACTGTTATACGAACTGTCTATATCAGTCTTCAAACTAAAAAAATAATAATAAAACAAAACTATAATCCCCACTAACTATATTTCCTAAATTTACCTATATGACATACAATCTCAGAATAATCATTATATTTTCGTCTCACTGACCTCTATATATACAAGTACGCTGGACTGGCTATACAACGTGACATGATAAGGCAATTTGATTTTCGCCATTTTGGCGCTGACAGCAGAAGTGCACGTCCTCGGAACTAATAATAGGGATAAGACAGTGTGTCAAAATATATCGATAAAAGTTCTATACCCTACCTATACCTATATAAATAGAATGGACTCTATGGATAGATGGACTCTACCCGTAACGACCATTCTATTTATGTATCATATTAATATAATGCCACTATCATTCATCATCATTAAAGCCCCACAACACACACTCACAAGTCCACTGCTGATTATAGGCCTCCCACAAGGAATGCCACAAAGCACGGTCCTGAGCCACCTGCATCCATCAACTTCCTGTATGACTTACCAGGTTTTTACTCCATCTAGTGGGGGAACTTCCGACACTTCACCTGTCGGTACGACGCTGCCACTCGAGATTATTTTTTCCCCATCGGTTATAGGTTCTTCGAGCTATATGATCGGTCAATTGCCACTTCCGCTTACTAATCCATTGGGCGATGTCGGTCACTCTGATTTTACTGCCGATATCCTCATTCATAAGTTTATCCTAAGATTTCCAGCTTCGCCAATGCCACGTATTCCAGGGGGCTTGACATATCGCAATTCATGGGGTCTTGATCGAATACTTAATTCCCTCTGTCGGTGGATGCTGCAGAAGAGGAAGCTGACAAAAACCGTGAATGTAAACGATGGCCAGAATTTGTAAATAAGAAATAAACTAAAGTAGAGCCACTACGAAGTTAAAGCCCTAATTCAATCTTGAGAATCGAGAGAGAATTAAATCTCTATTACCGCACTTACTAAAACCCCATGGTGTTCTACCTCCGTCCGAAGTTGACAGGGCCACGGAAACCTTTCATGCACATCCGCGGCCCCTCCGATGTCAGCCGCCCAATGGCAGCCCCTCCTTAGTTGCTGACTTCTACCCCCCCCCCCCCCGTTTTTCTTCTCAGATAAGTCGCACCAGAAACACAAGGGACACTGCCCTTCGCGGCCTCTAATTCCACCTGCACTACGGACTCCCCGAGCCCGATATGTGAATGGAGCCAGGAAAAAACAACAAACAAACACAAGCATCAAGTGGTGCAGCCACACCAAAGTCGCGAAGGATAGTCGAGTGGCATCGCATCACCAATCGCCATACCAACACTCCTCTTCCCTGACGACTCCACCTCGACTACAGCGGTACAGGGAGAGGAATCTCCTCTAGCCGTAGCCCATTAACTCACACCCAACGTGGCTCGACATCATCAGGCGACCTTTCGACACTTGGCTATTGCCCTTGAGTATGGGGAAAACTGAGGAAAGAAGAAATAAAAAACATTCGAAATAATAGTCTAATACTTACTGATACTGGTACTACCAGAAAATATTGTCGAAATACTGCACTTTTTCCAAAGTGGTGCGGTTCTCATGTCTAATAAATAATAAAACAGTCGTCTGTGAAATGTTCAGAACAAATATGATCATTTTGCCAATTCACAATATTTATGCTTTTAAGCCATAATTTTAGTCTAGGTTCAGTTGGAAACCTGTTAATTAATAAACATTTTATAATCATCTGTTGTTGGCGACTTTGTTTTTTAACAGATATGGGCAGCAAAGAACATCGATAAGTATTATAGACAAGGAATTCTACAACCCTATTGAATTTTATTGTTTATCAAAACTCAGTAATATACAGTCAAACACGTTGGTATATATGATATTAAGATTAGTAACAAATTTTTAAGTACTTATATTATGAAATAGTTTTAATATATTTAATATTAGCTGCAAATTCACTTACTTGTGAAATGTTATATCACTTCGCTTTTGGTAACGAGTTTTACAGATAACGCACACTCTCATTGTTATTAAAAATAATTTTTATTATGTAACTAATGTTATACACTATCAAACAAAATAAAATATTTTCGTTTTTTATTTTAAAAGTTCAATATGCAGATTTTTAAAATATGACAATATAAATAAGACAACACACTTTGGCATAATATGTCAAAGTTTCCAAGACGACCGTTAGGGGTGCTTCAAATTGGCACAGACATTTTGTATGGTATAGCCAGTCCAGCGTACTTGTATATATAGAGGTCAGTGATGCGCCTACTATTAAATATTAAGTAACTAACTAATTGATAGAACCAAAACCCAAAGTTTAATCACCCCCTGTATACGCAACGCAGAAACGACCGGTTTTTTACGCGGTGAAATGGGCGGTAGCAAGACTCACACCCATAGAGTAGAGTACTATATACAGAAACTCACACCTTTCTTATGCACTATTACATAATTACGTATGTTTTGCTGATTTACCGCGTGTCGACCGTGCCAATTACTGTTTAGTAGGGTTGCGTTATAAATATTTTGTAGATTTTGGTGTAGCTCATATGTCAAATTTTTAGTGTGGCGGCTTGTGGTACACGGTAAAGTTTTCATTAAGCTTATGTTGTACCATATTATATCCTCTGCATTATTTATATTTTGTTAAATAAATAACTAAATAAAATGGCTTCTATTAAGCTAAGACGGGACGGTTAAACTTTTCGTCTGTCTGTCTGTTCGGTATAATCTCCGTAATGTCTAAACCGATTGTAATGAAGCATCACCAAGAGATAGAGAGCAATGCCAGGAGTGGTCTACTCTGTATTTTATTCCAAAAACTTGAAGATTTTTAAATAATCAAAAAATTTATAAAATTAAGTGTTTGATACCGCCAGATAAATAGATCTAAGCAAGACGAAACCGTGGCGGGTCACTAGTTTAAAATAAAAATACATGTGAGGCTTTTGCATTTCGTCTTATCTTGTAGCCTTAAGTTCTTTACTGACTTTTTATTTTTAGTAGAGTCAAAGTGCATTTTATGGCCCGAATGCTTTGGCTGGATTGAAGAAGGACCACACACTCACAGAATACCAGGGTAATACTGCTGTGTTTCTTATGGTAAGTGTAAAGAATCGAAGATATTTTCTATAAAAAATAACCTTCGCAAAACGAGTACTAAATTTGTACAGCTGTTACAATGCAGCTATAGAACTTATAAATATATATTAGAATATCGTTAAGTGGTGGTTGTGATAGCGAGTATGTAAATGCAACTTAAAGATCAAGAAAGGATCCTACTTTTTATAAAAGGCCAGCAACGTACCTTCATTGCCAATACGTGGTTGCCGGTCAAGAACCTTCCTACTTCATACGTTGCCGATTCTTTGAGCTGTCTGGCCGGCCCATGGCCACTTCGGCTTACTGATCCGCTGGGACTGTTCATGAAGGCAGCCAAGACGGTCTATTATGATGCATGTCTCCTATACGCCACCGGTCTCGAATCCATTGTGTGTGCGTGCGCGTATACTATACACTACGTTGCTTCTCTGAGTCTGCTGTGCATTGCGTGTGCCTTTCTATTCGAATATAGAATACTTGACGCGTTTACTGTATACACACTTAGTTTTTTGTATATATTGTTTTATTAATTTTGCTCTGTACTATATATTTACTGGTTTTCATTAATTATAAATTCAACCCTCAACTATGTTTCACGTCTACCTGGCGTTCCGTTACGGTAATTTTTTTTCTTTGCATCTACTTGCTTCCTTGTAAATAATTAAAACTAATTCATAATAAACACGCCAAAGATATTTCTACTTCCTTGTAAATGATTACGTTTATATTGAATATTTTTTTAATTATTAAATTAAAAGAATATAAAAAAGTTCCAAGTCAATAGACAAGAAGAAGACAAAGCAAGTGCACAATGTGATTTTATTAAAAACGTCGACTACGATTTCAGGAACAGTAAATTACGCTCACGCTCGTCACAGCATTTTAAATTACCTAGATCTCTGTGTTATCTTTTGTTAATATTTCAGTATAATAGTCCATTCACTTGTTTCTTCAGACTTCGAAAAAGGAGTAGAATTTCAACTCGACCATATTTTACCCGACTGCACCAGAAGAAGGATAAGGTTTTTGGAGTGTATGAGTGTGTATGTGTTTATATATTTATGTATGATTAGTAAACACAATTGACGTTTGACGAATGAAATTTATTCTTTCTTTTGTCGAAAAATAAAGTTTTCATTGCATCTCATTTTTAACTGACTTCGAAAAGGAGGAGGTACTCAATTTGACAGTATTTTTATGTTTGATTACCTCAGAACTTTTTTCTAGGTGAACCGATTTTGATGATTCTTCTTTTATTTGAAAGATAATATTTTTAATGTGGTCCCATATAAATTTAATCAAGATCTGATTAGTATATTTGAGTTATCTTTAATAACGCTTATTTAATTGTCTTTGAATACATTGATGGTGTTCTCATTTTATTTGTATTGAAGTCGGTTGTACAAACTTTTCAATTTTACCACTTTTATATGTTCATTTGTTAGGCACGCTTTAAGCCTAAACGGCGCGATTGATTTTAATATAGGGATGTCTTAAGAGTCGTCCGAGTTGTGGAAGTTGCATACGGTATAAAAATCTCCTAATACCAATTTTCTTTTTTGTTGGATTTTTTTTAAATTACTGTTTTAACTATTAGATTTGATCAATTTAACAAACGCAATATGAAAAAAAATATACTTCTCATCAAAAAAATTGAAACACCTTGCAAGTTTATATTTTGTAAGGATTATTAGTTTTTTTTATTATTTACGAATAAATATCAAATGTCGCTTAATAATGAGTTTTATGAGGTTTTCAAATTCTAATTTTATTGTTCTAAATTCAAATTAAATTTTCATCGGTTTCATGTTTTCTTTTATGAGGCATTTTGATTTTGTATGGAGAACGAAGGCAAATGAGTGAAACAACACACGCAGGTGAAAAAAAAAACTGAAAAACCTTGTATTAAATGACGTTTAATAACTAGTGTTCCCTCCTCGAGCTCTTATCACCGCTTCCATCCGGTTTTTAATCGATCGGATTAGAGTTACGATGACATGCTGTGGGATGTTGTCCCATTCTTCCTGAATGGCACTTTTCAGCTGGTCAAGTGAATCTGGGGCAGGATCTCTCGCTCGGATTTGCCTCTTTAGTTGATCCCAGAGATATTCAATCGAATTCATGTCCGGGCTTTTGCTGGCCATTCCATTATAGAGATACCGACTTCGCTAAGATAATCACGTACGACGCTGGCGGTGTGACGTTATCGTGCATAAATGTGAACCCGTTGCCGTTAAAGTGTGCATAGGGTATCACGTGAGGCTCTAGGCATTGTTCCACATACCGATGATACTTCAAAGCAGGTAGACGTGGCCCAGATACGAAGGCAAGCTCTGTCTTACCGTCGGCGCTGATTTCTCCCCAAACCGTCCACGAACCACCACCATAACTGACCCTTTCTTCAATGTAGCATTGTGCAAAGCATTCTCCATCTCTTCTTTAGACCTTGTTCCTTCCGTTGTTACAATAGAACATGATTTTACATTTATCAGAGAAGAGAACTTTACTCCATTGGAGGTATGACCAATTTAGGTGCTCGCGTGCAAACTCAAGGCGCGCTCTCCGATAGTCTGCAGTTAATTTCGTTCCATTTGCTGGCTTGTGTGGTATCAGTCCACGTTTCTTCAGCCTTCTTCTAATTGTAGAGTCACTTACAGCGACCCTTCGTACAACTTGAAGCTGCTGCTGCAGTTGAAATGCATTAAGGCGCCGCTTTCGTAAAGAAGTTGATACAATAAATCGATCATCTCTCTCAGAAGTGACCCGATTCCTGCCAATTCCAGAACGGCGCGTGAACATACCAGCCTCTTGATAGCGGTTGTAGACTCTATGGCCAGCGCCATACTTGACGGAAATTCCGTCGCAGATCTTCCGCGGGAGTAAATCCGTTACCATAAGTTGCAGCCACACTGAATATTCAGTGGCAGATTATCAGTTGACTGCCAACGCTTATACGATGTGTTCGACTAGAAATTGGGCAATTTCATACTTTGTATAAGCAACTAAGACATAATCCGGATAAATCACTCGAATATTATCGAAAGTCCGTACAATCATTTGATGTATTGTTGAATTTAACGGAGGACTATATTATCAAGCAAATTTATAAAATAAAATAAAATTTAACGAAGGAATATATATAAGGACTATATTACCAAGCAAAGTACAAAACTTAGAACGGCTATATCCCCTGAAAAAAGGCTGACCGTTACATTTAAGTAAGATAGAAATTAATAGTGTAAATGAGACAAATTATTTCACTTTAGGTTTTCTTTTTGTTTGAGAGGTCCCTGGAACTTCATCAGTTTGAGTTGGACTCAAATTCTCAATTACAGTTAGTTGTGAGTTTGCATTACTTGATAATTCATTACAAGAATTTTCATTTTGCCGTTCTGTCTGGCTTTTCTCCATAGTCCCACTCTAAGGCAAACTCTATTTTGCACTTCGATAATAAATCGTTCAGTATCGAACATCCTGTGCGTGCGCCGTCACCGCGAGTTATCCGCCAAATGTGGCGCGATGCATACAAATATCTGGAACGCGACGTTGCCGATCTTACGCCGACGGAAGATCGGTGTGCGGAGGACGGAGCAGACGCGATAGAAGCAGTCCGCCACGGAGCGACTGATCGTCCGCGACGGAACGACCGATCTTCCGCGTAGTGTGCCCGCTATTTGTAATTTATATGCAATAATATCTGCGACGGAATTTCTGTCAAGTATGGCGCTGGCTTATGAACACATGACAGGCTTAGATGCAATGTTCGAGTCACAACACGTTGACGAAATCCAGAATCCAGCAATGCCACCACTTGGGCGGCTTCTGTGGGCAAAGTATCCATATATTTTAGGAAATAAAACTTTTTTCAGACGTCTCAAAGCCACAGTAAACAAATAAAAAAACAAAAACGTTAAAGATGAACGTTTTTAAACGTGAAATGGTCTCCAAATGTAGACGCACATTTGTCTCAAATAGTGATTCATTTCATTTAGAGGATAAGCAACTGGTACCCGCAAACAGTACATCAAAAATAAGCCTCGAAGATGGGGTGTTAAAATATTCGTTAGAGCAGGAATATCTGGAATGGTGTATGATTTATTGCTTTATGGGGGAGAAGATACTTTTCGATTTCATCAATTCAATGAAGAAGAAAACAGTATGGGATTGGGAGCTAAAGTTGTCATAGCTTTGAGCAAGACAATCAAAGAGCCTGCTTGTAAAGTGATTTATTTCGATAATTTTTTTACGTCTATAGAATTAGTTTATCACCTGAGAAATGAGTACGGTATATTTTCCTTGGGAACAATGAGACCAAATCGTTTGCGTGGAGGAGAAGAAAAACTTCCTTCTGATAAAATTTTGAAACAAAGAGGCCGCGGAGCTTTTTCGCAAATTAGTTCCAATGAAAGAAAAGTAGCTGTGGTCAAATGGTTTGATAATAAATGTTTTACTGTGGCTAGTTCGTATGTTGATGCTCATCCCGTTGTCCATGTATTAAGGTACAATAAAGATAAGAAGCGCAAAGAGACAGTGCCCTGTCCAAATATAGTTCGGCAATACAATGCCCACATGGGAGGTGTGGACCTTGCGGACATGGTGATCGCGCTTTATCGCACTGAAATGAGAGCGCATAGATGGTACGTACCTCTATTCTCACAAATGCTTGACATGTGTATCAACAACGCTTGGCTCATGTATCGACGTGAAACTAAATGTTCAAAACCTATGAAGCTCAAGGAATTCAGATGCGCGATAGCTTACAGCCTCACTACTATGGACCGATTTGTTCTTGGTACGATAACAGAGATAAAAAAATTCGTGACTTCTGAAACTCAGATGGGCATGTGTTACGATCAAGTGGGTCACATGCCGTTATTTACATCCAAAGGTCTATGTAAGCTTTGTGTTTAAGGTCAAACTAAATTTATATGTAATAAATGACGAGTGAGGCTTTGTTTAGTGGAAGATCGTAATTGTTTTTATAATTACCACCATAAATCATGTAATTATCTAAAATAGTAATTTGGTGGTACTTACGACCAACTTATCAGTTTTAGTCACTTGCTTTTTTTATTTTCATGTTTTTTTATATTTAAATTTATTGATAAATCTCATAGATTATAAGATTGCGTTACATAATAATGTTGTTATATTATTGTGCCTTATTATTTTTATTTTGTAATTAGCTATATGTATGTGATAACTGTGTGACTGTGGTGGTCAAAAAGTCAATTATAGTAAAGAAGTTGAAGTTATGTTCCTACTATAAGTTGAATACTGCGATTTAAAATATTTTGATATAGATGTTACATGCTGAAAACAGTAAATACATAAAATATTCTAAAAACAAAAAAAAAATATTTTTATTTACTATCTACTCAGCAATGTAGGATACATCGTGCACATGGATTTTAAAGATGAATGTCTGGCTACTTGGCAGTGTGCATTATTAGATACACGGTATAAAAACAAAACTAAATACAGCAGATTTTTTTATTTATTTTTTAGTGGTCCATTTAGCACCTATCAACCCAAATATATGACAAAAATATAAAAATAATAACATCACAATGTTTGAAGTTATAGAGCAAGCAATACACATTTACGAAATTTCATTAAAATCGGTAGATTTTACGAAATTTAATTAAAATCGGTAGAGTGGTTTTGGGGTTCATCGCAAATAAACAATGTGTTATAAAAATGATTGAGAGGAACTAAAAAGAAGTAATTATTAATTAAATACATTTAAATAATTTTTATTTGATCATATTTACAGCAGTGAACTTTTCTAGACTGATTACAGCCTTTTTTCTTCTTTCGATCAAGGATGGAAGGAAAACGCGTCATTAGTAAACTGTGTCTTAGCAGCGAACTTAGAAGCTATTAAGTGGAAATTCCTTTATTGTTAGTTTTGTGAAGTCAGCATTTACTTTTACTATAGGTTAAATTTCTAATATCACTGACACTCGCTAAAAGCACCCTCAAAATTTGAGTACTAAAGGTCAGAAAAAAAACCACCACCAGACCGAGAAATTTTAACGTCCTGTTTTTATCGTTCCGCGGGAGTCTTCGCGGTAGATGACGGACGTAAATAAAAGAGAAGTATGGCAGCGGCAATCAACTTTTTATTTGAAAATAGAAAAACTAACACGACCATACAGCGAATATTTTTCTTAATGATTTCTTATATTTACGCGAACACTACACAGTGAAATAATACTAGTTTTTACGGATTTTATCGCGTATATTTAACTATAAATACCTGACGTTTTGAGTGCCTTACAGCACCCATGGTCACGGGGGGACTGAGATTTTCAACGTCCAGATGGCATAGTTAACCGCGGTTACCATAGATCAAAATTTAACTTTTTTCCGATCTACACAGTATGAACTTATGGTATCTTGAAGTCTTGGAGTTATATGCTTGGGTTGGGATTTAATTTTATTTATTATAGGATCCCAAGCAGATGGTAGCACCTAGCCATCTTCAATATTGAAATTAGGATGTTTTTTGATTTCAATAGCCTCGCGAATCATCCTTGGAAGGAATTGGTGTTATTTAGCGAGGATTTGTGGTCTATCAAATATGTTGTAGTGACGGGGACGATCCTGTACGTGTTCACAGACTGCAGACTTCCCTGAGCGTCGATTCTTCACATCAGCTATGTTCTTCTGAACTATGAATGAACTATGAATTAAAAATAAAGTTACTTAAGAACATTGCATTAGAACTAAGGACGGAAAAATTATGTGAATTTATATAATACATAAAAATCAATGTTTGTTTGTTCGTATTTTATGCGCAGCTATACCGTTTATCAGATTGCAGTAAAACTTTGACAACTTATTGCTTGAACTTCTGCAAGGGTTATAGCACAACTTACGGAAGGTGGTATGCGTATTGTAATGACTTATTTATTTGAAAGTTATAATATATCTTTCAATTTCATATCCTTCCCAATTTAACAATACAACTCTTAAAAATTTAAGACTATAATTGATCGAAGTTATATTGCCTCAATTATTTCTTTTGCCGAAGCAACACGCCCGGTACCAGCTAGTTAATTATAAAATGTTTGTAACTAATTATAATAATGTCTTCCAGACCGAATTAATATAACGGTAGTCTCATCGGAGATCACCCATCTGCGTCGGACTTGATTACAGTGTCCGAATGTACGCGCAATCACACGTGCACTCTCTATTAGCTCACGCTTATAGTCCAATGGAACAGTTATCCGACATGATCAGAGAGAGTAGTCAGGCGCAGGACCGATGACCGCATTTCGACCACTAGACCAGCGCGGCAGTCTACCATGATAAAGCTACAGCGCCAACCACCCTTTGTTCTTATTAATTAATTGTTATCGTTAATATTATTGCTCGCTAAACAATATCCTAATTACTTTTACAAAGTATAACAATTACTTTACACGTAATTGCAGTTCAATTACGTCATAAGTACACAGTAATATTGGAAGCGAGTCAAGAGCTGATAGTAAACAATCAATGAATTCGAGTAAACAGTTTGAGAATCTATTGTTTGTTTTCAACTTTTAGTATTTGAACAAAATTTAAAATATTTTATTTCTTTGAAGTCCGCTTTTACCTTGTATTAAAAAAACATTTTTAAATAACATTTATAGTAATAATGCTACCGTTATATTGTCAAGGCTTGTCGTAAATTTCACAGTACTCGTACATAAGCAGCCCGGGTTCGATACCCGTCAGCACCGATGAAATTGTTAAATTGCAATTTTAGGAGTTGAATTACAAAAGTGATTTCCTTACGATTTGTGATTATTTCAAACCACTATGAAGTTCGTAAGCACCCACGGTGAGGCGTATATACCGTTACGTTGCAGCCTATTGCGGTACATTACAGAACATAGATCTCCGGCGAGAAGAAAACCCGCCCCGGGTTCGATCCCAAGGGTAGGATGCAAAGAAAGACAGCATCCCATCCCAATCAGCTGACCTATAGTGCTAAACACGGCGGCAGACTGCAGAATTCAACTGCAATTTCAGCGTGAGTGGCACCACACTCCGGATAAGACAATGTTCCGAGGAGACTAAAGTGGCGTCGACGGAAATCTAATATCCGTCCGGGTGAGAGGACAGCCGAAGGTCCAACAGGGAATGCATGATCTTCAACATCTGGAATCCGCGTAGGCGAAGTAACCAGTTGTGTCAGACCATATGCCAAGGCAAAATCATGAACAGATCTCCCCGCATGATCGGTTAAACGTGAACCAAGCCATTCGGCGTGATGGGCGTTAAAGTCGCTGAGGATCACGATCTCTGCGGAGGGGATCTCCTGTAGCAACGAATCTGTAGCTATTTGGACGTGGTCGAAGAGTCGGTCTGTTTCGGCATTACCCTTCTTCGAACTACGTGAGAATTTTTTTTAATAGAAATTATTTCATTATTTTATTTTATTACGCGGATCTCAACTTCTTAATTTTTATCATCTTTAATATAATGGATTTCGGCAAAGTAACGCCTGATTTTATTGATTATTTAAGTAGAATGCAAGTATACATTTGAACCTCAAACTACATAGTAATTCAAAAGAATGGTACACACTGACATTTTGTATGATTTATATCTAAATACTAGTGTAATAAAAACTTAAATGTAAAGGAAACAGTACGGCAATAAATTACAAGGACGATGCAAAAACTCGTTTTTATATTTCCGTTAGTCTCATTGTTAGCAATATATATTAGCTCGCTGTGAGACTGTATCATGACTTTCAAAGATACATTTATTTTGTTCGTACAGAAATATTTCAAAATTTATCTTAATACCCGAGTTAGTTAACTGAGTTTTACTGGCAAGCGACGCACAAATTCAATAAATGTGCACACATATTACACAAACGTATCAGTTTCCTTGACATTACGGAATATGAGTTGTCATATCTCAAGAGCTTTATTTGATTTATCTTTAGTATATATTTAATAATAAATGATATAAAACGCAGACTTACGGCATTTCCTATCAGTCAATCTTGGACGACTTGAAAAACTGTGGCAGGTGTCAACATTTCACTTAAAAATAATAAATAAGTAACAGAGATAAAAGGTATAAAAAATGCAAATAAATTGAATAAATAAACTGTAGTAAGTAAAATATACATCATACATATGAACATAAAATAATAAACATATAAACAAGTATACTTATGAACAAAATCTTTGAGTAAATATAATAATTTAATTCAAAAGTAAAATCACACGGGGTATATAATTAATACGTATATAAAGTATCAATTATAAAGCGAAAGATAAATTTTATGTACGTATTAACTTGCCACGTGCTTGGCTATATAGGAAAACAACGCAGGGATACATGCATGTTTGAAGAGTAAAATGTTGTGAGGATATGTGAACATATTAATGTAACGCCGAGGCTTAGTTGCTTCAAAATAATTGTACCCAGCATTTTGACAAATATATAGGCTGTAACTTGACTTAGTTACCGTGGTGGCGATCCAGTACACCATATCGTCCCGAGGATGTGTTAAGAGACGACGTAGGATAACTGAAACAACACGTATTTAGAAACTCAAAATAATTAAAAAAAATATGTGCGTTTCACATGCGGTGAAGGTACCTTAAAATGAAATAAAATATAAAATAAAAATAATTCACGGCAAATGTTTTATTTAATATGAACATTTTCTACCACAAGTGCACCATAAAATATAAGATAAAAGTTTAATTTTATATAAAAAATATTATAATCCTTATTTTTAGACTTAATTTTAGTATAATAAATCAAAGAATTTTTTCTAATAAAATTGCTTTGTAATGAATAAATTGTTTGTGTTTTTGTTTGTTGTTTGCAAACCATTCTATAGGTTAAGTCTATTAATAAATTGACCGTCAAGGTGGTTCGTACAAAAGACGCTAAATGGCATAAATTTATGTAATTTTGGATTTGTATAAATGGCTTGGTATATGAAGATAGTTTTTTTTTATAAATGGTTAATTTTATTTATTTAATAAATTTGTTATTTTTTAGCCTTGATAACGCCTATGTTAATACTTTTTCAATAAAAGTTATAGAATACTTCTGAGAGTCTGTACATCTAATTGCCTGTACACTTTTTTATCCAATACACAAACAATAGAGCTTTTGAGGTTTTTATGCGAAGGATCTACCAGAAGTTAGCATTGGCCGCCCGTAAGTTTTCACTAGAATTGCCCACTTATACAGAATGAATGTATAATAACCTTCTGGAGATTGAAATCAAATTCTGTAGTTCTTGCTAAAAATTAATACAATATAATATTTTTCAATATCAGAAAATAATTTCTAAAAATATTTTATATTTATTTTTAACAATGTAGTTTTTTTAATTTATTAAAGTTATTAACTTTATAACCAGAAAGAAATTAAATTAAATTAATTAAATGATTCAGTGAATATGCCCCTGTCCGAAACCAAACTGCAAGTGAAGGAGGTTCATATGTAGGTTGAGCTGCGCTTCAAGAAGATCTCTTTCAGTCAGACTGTGGTGGTCTATATTTAAATTTTACACATGCAATGATCCTTTAAATATAAGCTGCAGCTGTTATTTACTTAGTCTCCGAGGCCAAGTATCTGGGAGTCATAGTTGTTGGCGACGCGCCTATAAGAATATTTCAATTTATTAAGTTAACCGATTACGAATAGCTTCTAAAAAGCAAATTATCAAGCAACAATATTCTAATAAGAAAATGCTTAGTTGAATCTTAAAGAAATATCGAATTAATGATATGAAGGTCTTGGGTTCGACTCCCAGGCCGGAATAGTTTATCGTTTTCTTAATAAATTCATATAGGGAATTTTTAAGATATAAATTATGTTACCGGATTTGTTCCCCGGTTGAAATCATCTTTCCAATAATGTTAATTTAAAGAAATATTAAAATAAAGTTAGAGACCGGATTTATTCCCCGGTCGAGATGATCACTTTGTGAGTAAAAAGAATTAATGGAAGTTAATTGCATAAGCATTGTCTTATATGAGGTTGATATGTTTTGTATGAAAACAAATGCCTATTTTCTATGATTGATTTATGAAAGCATTCACTTAAATTGTTATATGATAAGAGACATGATAACTGATAAGAATCTGATTAGAAATGGTTTCCTACAGTTTGAGAATTGTGTAGAAGCATTTATTCACCTAGTAATAGTATTTGATATTGGTGTATATTAGACTTTCCATTTTTATTGATAGTCGATAGCTGTGCAAAAGTTAGTTGTTCAAATAGTGTGAGTTCATAAACGCACGCTAGCCACGTACTTAGGAGGCCAAATATGTGGAAATTTAAATATTTGCAATTACAGCAATTTATGTAAAAATGACTTGTGAAACATTTCAGATTGATTGTACGTGCAAAAGAGGTGGAAGTTCGGGAATCGTCCAGGAGTCAATAAGAAGAAGAAAGAAAAGTGTAGGGAAGTGATAGGGAAAAGTAATTACTCTCTCACGGAACGGTTTGAAGATAATTGCTGTTTTATTCCCAAGGGATTCATCCCTCAAAATTATACAGTCCACATCGAAGAATTAAGGCGCTCGGACCGGGACGACTTCGGAAGACCCGTAATCCCCGCCTGAACCTATTTTCTGAAAAGGAAGAGGTTATCGCCCTTGTGTGTTACTCCGTTGCGGAGATCACATACGTTGTTCCCGAACCCAACGTAGGCGTTATAGGAGGCCGGATCGAGAGAAGCCTCGATTCCCCCCTTCTGCTTCTTAGTTTAACCTTTGAGCACGCCTGGGTTCCTTTTCAATAGTTGACCAACGTTTGATTGAATAAACTTTTTTTCCTGTCATAAAATAAGTTATTAGATATTATTTAGCTGTATTTATGGTATAATGTAAATATGTGTGATAAGTTAAAAACAGTGTATATATATACATATATATATATATATATATATATATATATATATATATATATATATATATATATATATATATATATATATATATATATATATATATATATGTATGTATATAATCGGAATTTCGGAAACGGCTCCAACGATTTTCATAAAATTTTGTGTGCAGGAAGTTTTGGGGTCAATAAATCGATCTAGCTAGGATTTAGAAAGAAAATGTCTTTTTGTCCGTGTTTTTAGGCAATAAAAAACTGCTACAATATCGTTAGAATAAGAAGGTAAATTTTGACAGTTTATTAATGATTACAAATAGCTTAATTGGTATATTGGGCGGTCACAAAATCGTAATACCACGGTTCGAGCCCAGACCGACCGACCCAATTTTTTAAATTTTTTTTCCTTTTTTTTGATAAAATCTATTTTTTCGAGCCCCTTTTTAAGTATTTTTTAAAAACACGAAAATTTAAATTAAAGTAATTGCACTCATGATTTTTTTATTCAAATAACCAGTTCAGTTTTTTCTATTATGTCACTAAGATCAAAAAATATTATTCGTATTTCATCGTATGTAATTTGTATCTAAATATAATTTCCAAAACACACGAATTAAAAAAATCCGAGCGAAAAATACCGAGCAAAGCTCGGTCAACCGGGTACTATATATATATATATATATATACATATATATATATATATATATATATATATATATATATATATATATATATATATATATATATATACTGGATGACCTTTTTACCGCTGTAAAAAAGGGTGTAACATGTGAACGGAGTAGAAGCCTATGACACTGATATTTTACAAAACAGAAAAATAAAATTTTGGAATGAAATAAATAAACAAATTAAAATCTATCGAAATTCAAATCATATTCCGTAGATTGCCTCAAAGTGTTGGCAACTGCAATTTTTTAGTCCTGTTGTTAATCTAATAAAAATCTCCCTATGAGCCAATTTATGGGAGGCCTATGTTCAGCAGTAGACTGAGCTAATTTTTAAAACAACAAGAATATCAAACAAGATGTTATAGACCTCTCCTGTTTCATTTCCCTCTGTTACCTCTTAAGACATCCACGGCATGATATAATCCGACTAAATTAAGTGATATAATCAATGATATTTATATATAAAAAGGTATCTACGTTACTAACACACCAAAACTAAAGCATCGTGAAGTGTTTAATTAGCCACTCCAGCCCTTGACTAACAAGCCTAAAGAAAATATAACGTACGTGGTAGAGCCTTGCTGAAATAATATCAGTAGTGTAGTTGTAGCACGAATGGGTCGGCTCGACTGGAGAAGGACCACGCTCTCCCAGAATACCAGCGTAAAATAGTAGCCCTTTCAGAACGGCTCGTACTAATCGTACGTTGATGTTTAAAAAATTGTACTGATTACTGAATTTTATTTTACCGTGTTGAAACGACTTCGATCGTTTGTGCGTTGATTCCGCCGTATAATACGGACGGTTGTGTAGGAGTAGAGCATAATAGTGGCGCGTCGTGACGTGTTCAAGATGGACGTTCACTTTGTGGATCGTGACGATTTTCGTAAGTAAATTATTTTTCATTATAACTTATCATATTTAATATTTTTCGTATCAAAATAGTTAATATTAATGTTCACGTACAATAATGTTAAATAATCCTAGCAACTTTATAAATTTTAACTATGGTAACCCGCCCGCGAAATTTTAACCCACGATCGTGCGTTGTCGTTTTTAATTGTTTTCCTTAAGTTATATGTTCATACCGATAGCCTCGCATTTTTTTTCTCTGGACAACCTCTAAAATACGAGTTGTTACAAGATGTGCTTGGAGATAGGTGTTAGTCAGACCTGGACAAATCGGATGAGGAGACAGAATCGACCGTCAATGTACCTTGACTACTAAATGAAGGTGATATACCCTCAGAGATTCCACCAGATAACCATAACAGCGAGAGTGACTCAGATCAAAATATGACTTTGACAGAGCTACAGCACAGAAATCAGGAGAACTTAGCCCCACCTGCAAACTTCTGCCACCTCGAAATGCCTAATAGTCCTCAGGCATAAAAAAGACCTAGAATCTTGAAAGCTATTACTTATACTGATGTGGAGCATAATTTTCCTTCTCAACCGGAAGACACTGAAATGCTGCAATATTTTTCTACATATTTCAATGAAGATTTTGTTCAAAAACTTCGCACACTGCACAATTTTGTACTACCCGCGTAAAACTGGTTCAGTCTTAAGCACAACCTCTCAAGAGATGCGCAAATTATTTGGTATACTTTTATTGGTGGGCTATATACCATACCCATGAAATAATATTATTTACTGGCGTACAGGTATGTGACTGGAAATAATCGCTAGTCAAATGCCAAGAGACCGGTATTTCTTATTAAGGAATAACATGCATGTAATACTCACAGATGAACCACCTTCGGAAAATTCTTATTAAGGAATAACATGCATGTAATACTCACAGATGAACCACCTTCAGGAAATTCTTATTAAGGAATAACATGCATGTAATACTCACAGATGAACCACATTCAGGAAATTCTTATTAAGGAATAACATGCATGTAATACTCACAGATGAACCACCTTCAGGAAATTCTTATTAAGGAATAACATGCATGTAATACTCACAGATGAACCACCTTCAGGAAATTCTTATTAAGGAATAACATGCATGTAATACTCACAGATGAACCACCTTCAGGAAATTCAAATCCGCTGGGGAAGGTACAGCCCATTCTCGACGCTGTTAAAAAGGCTTGCTTATCACTCAAAAGGGTGGCAGGTGAATACTCAATCGATGAACATATTATACCTTTTATAGGGAAACGTAAATCGTGAGTCTTAGTAAAGAATATAAACCGAGACCACACGGATTAAAAAAACTACAACATTACAACAAGTGACGGGTTAATTTTAGTTCGGTTCGGTTTTATTTACTATACTACCATTAAGTATTGATTTTGTGTTGTGTAGAATGACTTTTTATTTTAAAGAGTACTTTCGATAATAATTAAAAAAATAAAAAAGGTAGACTTAGCAGTAATTTGTGTGTAAAAAGACCAAAAATTTATTAAAATAGAAGTTAATATGAAAAAACTGTGTTATAAAAAGTAATACTTTCTTTAATAATAATTGAATAAATTTATTAAAAAACATTTTTTTACAGTTATGCACGATCGTGCGTTAACACACTTAAAAACGAGAGCGCACGTACTTGGGGGGGGGGGGGGGGGTGGCGCTACAGCGGAATTTAAAGAGGGGAGATTTTTTCTCCTATTTTTTCTAAATACTTTATCTATTGTATATCTAGAATTTTATGTAAAATTTTTGAGAAGCGGGAAAATTTTTCGTTGTTCTGAAAGGGGTAGTCTAATGCGGCTGTGTTTCACATGGTGAGTGTAGAAAACCGGAGACCCTTTTTACTGGATACATTCCATCTTAGTCCTCACGGGTAACAATGCATCTGCATTTTATTTTGTAATCGAGGATAGATGTAGCCGTCTATGGGCCACAGCAACCACTTACCATCAGGTGAACTGTGTGCTTGTTGTTCACTCCATCATATAATAAAAACAATAGACGTTCCATAACTGGTGCGAAAAAGTCACTTTGAGCGAGATAGTATGTAGTGAAATGTACGTATAGCATTGAAATGCCTGTGCGCTACCGCTGGAACGGCACATTGTTTCGGTGGTATTGTGAGCACATAACGTATATATAAAAATATCATTGGATATAAAAAAGTAAAGTAAAGTATATGCGTCCCACTGCTGGGCACAGGCCCCCACTCATTTCTGAGAGGATTTTAGGGCAAGGAAGTGTCCGTTGCGCTGCCCCAATGCGTGTTGGCGAACTTCACATGTCTTCGAAATATTTTTTTTTTATTCCTCAGACATGCAGGTTTCCTCACGATGTTTTCCTTCATCGCCGAGCACGTGATAAATCAGCACTTAAAATTGCAATTAACATTTTCATTGGTGCCGGCGGGGATCGAACCCAGATTACTCGCGTTCTGTTATATTTACAGCGACCGTTAACCATCCGTATAAATTCATAATATAATCCGTATATAAATTAGTTTCATCTAATGCTCATTTCCGTTGGGAAGTAAATTATTTTCAGTACAATTCGTATCAACAGTAATAAATCATTAGAGATGCCGTTTGCGAAATCATCAAGTATATTGATAATATAATTATGTCCTCCAGACTGAATTTCAGTAACGGTGGTCAGTCTCAACAGAGACTAGCCGTCTGCGCTGGAAAGGATTATGGACCTCATTCTAAGTTGGGATAGCAATTCTACACGAGCGAAGAGAGATCAGGCGCAAGACCAAAGGTTTTACGTGTATGAAGACCGCCAACTTTCTGATACCGGAATTTCACTAAGAATTTCTTGACAGTAAAACTCAATTTTTACTTATTTTTGCTTTTGTCTTTGTTTTTGTCTTGAATTCAATCCCGGGACCTAGCGATCAGCAGCCGCGTCAACGACCACTAGACAAACGAGGCAGTCAAAGTTGTCTAAAATGAGAAATTTCACGGATACTTTTGGCTAATTTGGTTGCTAATGACCCGTAGTAATTAGTCTAAACAGTCGCTCTAAATTTACATAAAGGTGATATTGGGACCTTTTTTAGCCTGAGTCAGTTCGGGTTGGTACCATATTCTGCTATTTCGGTTTGAAGGAAAATGTGACCCATTTAATCTTAGTTCTCAGAATATGCGTTATCACCTCTAAGATATAACAACACTCTATGCAATGTCACCTCTGAGAACTGCAGAAGAAATTTTATGATAAATAGAATTTCAAATACTTGTAGAAATGGCGCAAATACGAGTCTTTGAGAAATGACTACATATTTGTGCCATTTGCTGTAGAGACTATCGGTCCGTGGGGTCCACGTGCAGTGAAGTTTCTAAAGAAACTGTATCCACGACTGGTCGTCGCTGGTGATAAGAGGGCTGATTCTTTCCTCGCTCAAAAGCTAAGTATAGCTATTCAGCGAGGAAACGTAGCCAGCGTTCTTGGCACTACACCACCATCTTTTATATTGTATATAATTGGTTTTAATCCTAAATATTATAATTTTAATTATTATTTTAGTTAAGTTCTTTATTATCATTTATGTAACATAAATTGTAAATAATTTTACAAATCTTAATAAAATAAATTTAGACACTTGTAGAAATAAACGTGACATTTATTTAATTAACTTATCAATTGTGGACGCAAAACCGACAGGCGAAATGCTGTAGATATTAACGGCGATACCTAAATATTAATTATCTCTATACAGGTTTCTTTCTAACATTATTTAGTGAAAAGAGAGAGAGAGAGAGCCTGAGAAATGCTTAAAAGTTATGCATTTCTTTAATCGATGTCGAAGAAGGCCACAAATAATTATAAATATCGAACTGATTCTGAGCTCTGACGAAAATTGTTTGTTTCATAAATGAAACATCTTTTGTTGTTTATATTTCAAATAATTGTATTTGCAATCGAAATTTTGATGCTATTTAATATAAGTAACCAATAATGGAAAAGGTTATTCTTCAAGAATTCTTTCTGAAATTACACAACAGAATTATTACCAATATTTGTAATTTTTACTACGAATTTCTATGTTTCTTAATGTTATGTGTTTGTCAAATGAATCTTTCTGACTTTATCTCTTTTTTTACTGTACAACGTTTCCGCACCGAAATTATGATCATGTGACCCCACTCCATATACTCAAAAAAGTTTGAATTCGATCGTGTACCAGTTATGTAATGGTTCCCAAATTTTCTTATTAGGTTTTTGTTTTTGGTTCTGGTTTTCCATCTTTTCCTTTTTGTTTTTTTTTTATTTTATCTAGGACGGATGCAGATATCAATGAGCCACGTCAACCACTTACCATCTGACATACTCATCTTGAAAAAACTAATTTTTAATTTGCAAGCAAGTTTAAATTTTTCTATCGGAACACATATTCCAACGCTAAGCAGATTTTATTTCGTTTTTCAGTTAAGCAGGTCGATGTAGATGCAGACGATACTATCTCTTCCTTTATAAAAAAGGCAATTTCCCACATGCGAGATATGTTTCCACTCGTGTTCAGAGTTAATAGAATTGTATATTTTATCTTTTTTAATATATATTATCAATTATTCTTGTTTAAGAAACATTAGATTTTTCTCGGTAATCATATGAAACACAGCAGTATCATACTAGTACTGCTATTTTAATATATTGTACTGTTCCGTGCTGGAACAGAATACCAGCACCAGTGTTTTGTATGGTGAGTGTAGAGAACCGGAGACCCTTTTAACGGAAATTAGGCATTCCATATTAGTACTCAGGGGTGACAAGTATCTTTGATTCTTGATTATGATACATGAATATGTCTATGGGCCACAGTATACACTTACCATCAGGTGAACTGTGTGTTCATTTTTCACCTTAATTCCATAAAAAAATTGGTGCGACATGCAATATAAGCAACTTTACAGTGAAGTCCTATCATAATTATACTAGGTTATTGGTCCGGTTGCATTTTGATTCGTAATCGAGGATAGATGTAGTAGTGTAATTCCTTCTATTCATTGAAGACACAGGGCTTAGCAGTGAACTATAGCCATAGTTCACTGCTAAGCCCTGTGTCAGCGAACCCTTGTGCCAGCAAACACTACCTCAATAATATCTTCGAAATATATTTTTGAAAAGGAAAACTTCTTGAGAATCTTTGTAATTTGAAAAATCAATAATAAAAAAGAGACAAAATTATACAATTAAAGGTAAATCCTTTAATTGTACAATTTTATATCTTTTATATTGCCTGCGAGAGAATGAGACAGAATACAGTACACAGTGTTTCCTATTATGTATGGAGATTATGCATGAGATCTATGAGCACTAAGGTATAATGGCGAAATTCGATTATAATGTTATAATAAATTAAAATTAATACCGATTAGACTTTATTATCTTACTCCTGATACTCTGCATTAGTCTTATTCTATCTTCATATCTATGGGCCACAGCAACCACTTACCATCAGGGTGACTGTTTGTTCGTTTTTCATCCTATCCAATAAAAAAAGAACAATTTATTTCCGTTACAATTTATTTTCGAACATAAATATAAGGAAACACAATTTTAAATATAGTGTTTTGTTTTGTATTTTATAAAATTAATGAGCTGACCATCCACCACATTAGCGCCATATTGATTGGCAGTAATTCTGATCATCATATTTTTTAAGCTGGATGTGTTGTGCTTAAGTCATATGAAACCTTGTTGTTAGTGCAGAAGTTTTATAGTTTCACTGTGCCATCTTTCTCAAGTACATTTAACCAGCCCCTGCATACATTGTTGTAGAGAGATTATATCAAAGGGGCTCTAAGCTCAGTAAAATATTTTAATATTTTATCTTTAGCGGCTAATTGCAACACTTTCATGATGTAAAATAATAATAGTTATGTATGAAATAATGTCTGACAATTCAAATATCAGATACGATGACCAGTGCTATTTAGCTGGATCGGACAGGATTATAATGCAAGGGTATATGAGCAAGTACAGGTGCACGCTCTAATTCTCCAGAAAAAAAAACCCAAGAGCTAATTAATGGCGCAATCGCAATCAAAAACAGTAATGACACTACAAATATTTTTTTCTGGATGTGTGTCCCTGTGCAATATATGTACGTAAATAGCCTCCACGATACAGGAAATTATCTTACTTTGGGGGTAACGGTTTAAAAAAGTTGTGCGGTCGATGGACCCCGGTCAGGTTTGAAGTTCGCGAGAGCGACAAAGGCAAAGGTCACCTAGAAGGGTATAACGCTTTTTTCTTACGTGATGATTTCTGCCAGTTCGCTCTAATGTAAATCGCATAAAAAAAACTTCGTTACAATAGAATAATACACAAGCCATAATACAGCTGCAGTGTAGCTTTACCACGTGAATGCCTTTTAATGATTACATTTAAATGACATGATGTCTACAGGCCTGTTGGTCTAGTGGTTAGTGACCCTGACTGCTATGCCGGAGGTCGTGGGTTCGATTCCCACCCAGGACAAATGTTTGTGTGATGAGCACGATCATTTGTTCTGTGTCTGGGTGTAATTTGTCTATAATATTTATGTATTTAAAAATATATAAGTATGTTTATCAGTTGTCTAGTACCCATAACACAAGCTCTGCTTAGCTTGGGACTAGATGGCGTTGTGTGGTAGCTGTGGAATATTATTATTATTATTATGTTATTGCTGCTGCTGCTGTTATGATCATGTATTTTAAAAACAAAGACTAAAACTGATAATCTATCATAAACAGATCAGTGTGTGAAGTAGCAGTCACCATGTGGTAGCGTCGTAAGAGAGAATCCACCATCCCATATCATCTCGTGGGTGTCGTAAAAGGCGACAGAGGTAATCTGAATGAGAAGATAGACCGCCAGCTTTACCTGGTAACATCTCAAAAGAATAAAAAACTGCAGTTGAGACGGGCCTGCCACGCGTGGCAACGATGGCATGAGTTCCCCCCATGAGAGTAAATTAAAACTTTCTCTTTCAGACTTTGATAGGTTTTAATGATGACGATGATAAACAGATAAGCTTTTTTTTAAATAAGGTTGGCAAACCACAAACATTACACTAGCTGGTAGTGGATGCTGCGGCCAATTTATTCTCAATTAAGAATCAAAATGAAGATGAGCTGTCACGCCTGAGGACTAAGTGCAGTGCCTCGTTTTCAGTAAAAAGGGTCTTCGATTCTCCAAATACGAAATACAGCAGCATCAAGCCGTTATTTCTCCCTGGAATTCTAAGAGAGGATCTTCTCCGGTCAAGTCGATCCATTCGTGCTACAACCATATATATTTGTAGTGTCTTTACGTGGTAGGGTAATACTGCAGCTATATTATAGTTGTAGTAAAAATGGGTCGGGACAACCGGGAAGGGACCATGTTCTCACAGAATACCAGCGTAAAATAGTAGCTTAATGCTGTTGTATTTCGTACGGTGAGTGCATAGAACTGGAGACCCTTTTTACTGGATACGAAACATTTCATCCCAGTGCTCAGGGGTTTCAACGCACCTGTGTATTGATTCGTAATTGAGGTTAAATGTGGATGTCTCTGGACCACAGCATCCACTTACAATCTGGTGGAATGTGTGTTCGTTTGTCACTCAATTTGTATAAAATATATAAAATGTGATGTGTACCGATAATAACGTAAGGAGTGACCTAAATATAAATATATATTTTCTAGAATATTCTCTTATAACATTTATCAGTAAAATGTAAACAAGATTTCCCGCTCGGAATAAGTTTATATAAAATTCCGTACAAGCAAAGGTTCTAGCTTATAGCGTCAGAACTCGATAATACGTCGGAGAATCCACACCGCCTCCTGTAAGGAGATGCGGATATAGGTGATTCTTTATACGATTATTTCTTTGAAAACATAGTTCTTAGAAAACATTCTGTACTCTTCCCACATAAATCGCAAAGTGATTTAATTCGCTAGGATTTAGAAACGTATAAAAATATCCAAGAGTAAGTTGGGTGTAGTTCTATGAGATAATAAATTATGATCTGGTTGATGAATGATATACGAGTAGACTATAGTACTTATAGGTTTATTCGATTTCGATTAATATAATATGTAGAAATTAAGTTCGTTTGACGTCGGTGTTCAATATTGAGTGTCGCCCTCGGAGCTCACGCGGATCTCGCCAGCGGGCAAAAGGACGTTCAACGCATAAGACGTCTCAAATGCGCAGGCGCAGACACAGTGCGAGGTCTTCCTATGTTCATAACAAGACGTCGCGAACAATCTATTTCTATTGATATATTATATTGGTCATGAACGCGATTGCTAATAATGACGTCCAGGTTTGAGTCCCGGGTTGATCCTGAAGAATCAGTTATTGGCTTTTTATGTAAAAAAACCTCAGTAGCAACTTAAAGTCAGGTTGTTGGCGGTGTTTCACCCCGTTCCTCGGAAAGCACGTAAAGCCGTTGTTCCTGCACCTTTCTCCAGTGATGCAAAATTACCGGCCCATCGGACTATAAGAGTGAGAGAATAAAGAGTGCACATGCAGTTGCGCGAACATTATATATTATAATCCTGTCCTGCGCGGATTCGGTCTGGAGGACATTATATAGCTTATTATTTATTATCGTTCTATTAGGCTTTTCTACTTATTGTCAACGAACTGTTTTTAAACTAGACGTCACAGCAACTCGTGGAAGAAAACATACTAAAAAATTTATCTGGAATATAAAATTAATAATATACGCGATAAAATCTGAAAAATCTAGTTTTATTTAAATATGTAGTGTTCGCGTTAGTAAGAGCCGTGGTAGCTCAGTGGTTAAAGCTGTAAATGTAATAGAACGCGAGTAACCCGGGTTCGATCCCCGCCGGCACCAATGAAATTGTTAATTGCAATTTTAAGTGCTGATTTACCACGTGCTCGGCGGTGAAGGAAAACATCGTGAGGAAACCTGCATGTCTAAGGAATATGAAAAAAAAATATTTCGAAGACATGTGAAGTTCGTCAACACGCATTTGGGCAGCGCGGCGGACACTTCCTTGCCCTAAACCCTCTCAGAAATGAGGGGAGGCCTGAGCCCAGCAGTGGGACGTATATAGGCTGTAACTTTACTTTACTTTTATGTAGTGTTCACGTTAATATAAGAAGTCATTATAAATTATTTTAGGCACTGCTGCATTATGAATCGATAGTTCCAGTATTTGATATTTAAACACAGTTCATTACTGCAAAATAAAGTTGATTGCTGAATATACGCCTTCCATACTACTTTCTTTAAAGGGACATTTGCCATAGTTGGCACGCTTCACAGACGCTGCTGCCAATCTCCACGTGTGTCTTGCACACCCGCGGGAAGGCTTAAACCACGGGACATATTATGGGACATTAGATATTTTTACACCGCCGCTATTTGTATCTTACAAGGGTTTCAATACAGTATTTGATTTATAATATACAAAAATTTCAATTCTTCAAAAATTCGTATGTGATAGACAAACTACATAACTCCTTTGCCGACTCTCATTTCTTTGTCTTGTTGTTATAAAGAAATAAAAGTAATTGCATCATTTTTCTTTTTATACCATTATGGAATTAGATACTCGTACAGCCTATCAAAGGAGTATACTTTCTCCATAGATTGCTTCATGGGGCAACCCATTCAATTTTTATTACCACTTTTTATTATATAGCTTTTGTGTATGTCTGTTTGAGTAGAATTTAGTAATTGATTTAAAGTAACATTCCGAAAAGCTTGACTTTGAAATTTAAACATAGCTCAGAATGGGACAACAAATATTTGTGGTAAATTAAGAAACAAATAATTTGCTTGTTATCATTGTCATCACAATCACAGCTCTTTCGATATCCATATAATTTATGTATTATGGTAATATATAACTATTAAACACTTCTAATGTATAAAAATAAAATGTCAATATAAATCAAAACTAGTTTTACTTACTGCATACTTCTGCAAGATGCACTATCAGAAATTGCATGTCGTCAACATGACAGTACGTGACAGGTGGAAACAAATAAGGTATTTGTGTCTGTATTCATGAGTCATGTGGTGCAGCGGAAAGGAAATTATGCTCTTCCTTTCTCGCGAAATACAAACTTGTCACAAATAAGCGCATGACGGAATTAAAATACATATTTTGATATTAATACGCTCGCAAAAAAATTTAAGGTTCTGTTGTAATTGTTGACTTAAACTTGAACGTTGAATATATAATAAAATGATTACTATTTATTATGTATTATTAAATATTAATAGCCAAGAACACTAGCTACGTTTCTTCGCCGAATAGCTATACTAATCCTTTGAGCGAGAAAAGGACCAGCCCTCTATTATACATTCATCTCTCAGAGACTCATATTTGGTACTATACTGCGGGGAGAGGACCGTATGATAATTTAAGTTTTTGGATTCAGTTATTTATTACGGTATTAATTATTGCATATTTAAACGATTTTGAGTGCTCATTTTCAACGTTCAACTATAGTGGTGTAAGAATATACCCACTACCCCATATCGTCCCTATTATATATGGAATATGGATACCACCATCACATGGGTGTCGTAAGCGGCGACAGAAGAAACTGAAGTAGGAGATAGGCAGCGGCATCTCATAAAAATTCAAAACTCTAGAATTTAAAAATTAACACGTAATTGAGGGAGGGCAGGAGATGCTCTTTAAACTAGGTAAGACTCGTAATATTATTTTATTACGCGGATGTAAGTAAATAAATTTTTGAAATCCATAATAAAATGGATTTCCGCAAAGCAACGCCGGATTCTATTAAATACAATTCAAAATAATAAAAATGCTGCAGTCATCCCGCCCTCTATCCATAGGGCGATATACTAGCCTTTAATAGGTTGTAGAAGTAATTTGTAGAAGTTAAATCGTTTAAAAAATTATAAAAACATCATATGTATCGTGCAAGATAACCACATTATATTCGTTAAAGCGTTGCCAGGTCCTGGCTTTTCACTTCTAGATATACTGGCGGACATGGATGGCGGACGTGACGAGCTCGTCTCTAAGAGGAGCGTTATGCATGAAAATACGTTGTGGAAACAATCATGTTGCACTGCTAGGCCTGGATATATCAACGAGCAAGAAGACTCGCCTACAGTCTTACACAGTAATGGGCTTTGTCAGATCAGAAGCGAACCACCGAGTAATGCGGTGGGCAGTACCAAGACCTGCGTCCGATACAATCGCGGTAAACCAAGCGTGAGAACAGGAGCCTACGATCCTAGTGAGCCGAATTGGTTAAAACCTCTCGCTGCCAGCAGTTGTGTCTACCGTGTAGGCTATGCTTGATGATAATTCTAAGTTAAAGGCCGTAGCTACCGTTTGTGAAACCGTAACAGTCCTGAAGAATGGTGCTGAGCAGAAGTGAGAGAGAACAATCAAGGCGTTCGTACGTCGTTCATACAGCCATCTTTTTAATGATAGTATTCCCCTACAGATACGGGGCCACTGTGCAGGCGCTCAGGGCCCCTCCGAGGAGGACGATGATTTGAAAATGATCTTAAGGCATCGTGAAGATACCCCTAGGATTCTAATGGCAGTAAAAGCTGATCTCGGTACGTGTTTGCATTTAAAAAAGGGATTCTGCAACTTCTTGATTATGCTGACAGTAACCACCATAAGGTTTTAGCCGATAAGAGTCCGGCGTAACGTTTCCGTTACCACTGCAGCGAAAGGTATCCATGAGGATTTTTCGATGAAAAAAAGAGAAGTTTAAGGATTGCAATGTCCGATGCCGCGCACATTTGTTCATAGCAGTTCTAAGTATTTACGTCTGGTTTTAAGTGTTATGGTCATACCACCACTTATCGGGAAATATACGGTTTTTGTGGAATATCCTATAGACGCCTCTATTGACACCCACGGGACGAAAGGGATGCTGGAGTCGCGTACGCCGCCACTACACAGCAGGTGTTTGTGTAATGGCTATTAATTCAATAGTTGGTTGATTTCAAATACTCATATTCAAACCCAGAACAGGATTTGAGGTGTAGACGCCAGGTAATCTGAGCGTTTGTCTACGCGGTCACTAGGCGACTGTAACAGCTTAGCAAGAATATTCTACTGAATAAATAAAATGGATGAAATAAATCTCACAAAATGAATACTCTGGCATATAAATATAAATAAAAAATGCCTTTCTACTACTTTATTTTAATATTCCTATAGGTATAAGACCATTAACATAAATAGACAGACATTTGCTTAGATGAGCACCAAGTCTATAAATGTAGTAACAGATCTAGCCAACATTACGTTATGGAGTCCATTGTGTGTTAGCTGACTTCACATGTTCATTGTATGTTAGCAATTTATGGTATGTAAGCAGACTTCACATGTCTTAAAACATATTTTTCTCAAACATTTGGGTTTTCTTAGGACGTTTTCTCAGCAACCTCAAAATTCATAGACGCCGGTGGTGATCAATACGTGTTGCTGCGTACTGTGAAGTTTACGACGTGTGCTTTAAATAGCCGCAAATCTGATGTATCAAGTAATATGGATGGCACATTGCCATTTCAACTTACTGTTCCGTTGAGCTATGCCGATTGCTAAGTTTCTACTGCGAATAATCCTTTTATGTAAACTATCATACAGAAAATAGTCAAGCGCTACCATCGGCTACGCTTGACAAGCATAACTTATAATTAACAGAAACAAAAAAAATACAGCTCTTTTCATCTCTCTCTCCTTTTCCTTTTTAATCTCTTCATCCTTAAAAATGTGTGCCACTAGTTTTATAAACAATGTTTTACAAGACAGAGCTAAGCTACAGCTATATTAGTAGTCTATACTGCTAATATAGTTGCAGCATAGTCCTACAATCCCAAATCCCAATCCCAATGCAGCAGAACCCTTTCGTGCTACAATTATTCATAGCAGGAATGGGGTCGACTCCATTGGGGACCGGCACCATGCTCTCACAGAATACCAATATAAAACAGCAGATTAACGCTGCTGTGTTTTGTATGGTGAGTGTACAGAACCGGAGACCCTTTTCAATGGAAATGTGGCATTCTGTCTTAGTCCTCACGAGTGATAATGCGTCAGCATTTTGATTCGTAATCGAGGATATACTATCTGTAGGCCGCAGTAACCACTCATCATCAGGTGGACTGTGTGCTCGTTTGTCATCATTACTCTTTAAAAACCGCATATGTCGTGGATGTTCCTTTTTTGAAACCTAATTACTAGTCCTTTAAAATTTAATTTGAATTAAAATGAGCTATATAGTAGTATATAGATAATATATATATATATATATATATATATATATATATATATATATATATATATATATATATATATATATATATATATATATATATATATATATACATATATATATATATATATATATATATAAAAATATATATATGATTCATTTGTTTTGAAAACACCAGAATCAACCTTGAGCCTTGAGGTTGTATCAATCATCAGTATTTATAACCTCCATAGATATTTAGTTTTCTTTTTGCTTAGTTTCCTGAATGCTTTAATTGAAACCTTTATATGAAATAAATATTAATACAAAACTTTCCTGGTGTTCGCTCAATGAATTTGAAATTATTAAATCTAATTTCGTCAGAGGGAATTTGATTAACAAAGTTAAGTCGCTGCGACAATCTTACTACATTATTATGTTAATTTCCGTTTTACGAGAGCCTTGTGAAATATATCTTAAAATGTATATAATATTGTTACATTTATTGTACATGACATGACATGACATTTGACACGGATGTGCAAAACTCTGTACCTAGAAATCGCAATTTTTGCATTAAAAATACTTTTACGTACCGAACCACATCCGCGTAAGCTGTCTTTGCACTAAGCAAGAGTAGTATACCTACTGTTATATTCTGAACCTCTACTCTATTCATTAATAGTCACTCTAATTTTAAATCAAAAACTGGAAAAAAACTTATGTCCTAAGAACTAGCAAGAAACACAGCGAGCATATAATTATTTATGTCTTCCTCATTGCTTTTTATTTGGTTATTATACATTATATTCATTATAAACATTGGTTATTATTATCCATAAGGATATACAATATACATCTGAGTATATTAAAATATAATACATGTAGATGTATGGGTGTCTTCAAGGTAACATTGTATAGGCTCTAATACTGTGCAATTCACCTTGTATGGCTTCATCGCTGCTCACCACTAGATGAAATTGCAGTTAAACATTGGCTTACTGCCGGTGCTGCAGGCAATCAATATAAACTATAATATATTTACATATGCTAACTGTATAATAAATAATATATATTATATTATAATCAACGGCGAGATCGAAATTAAATATCTTAACGTGCACACAATTGTACCTACTGTGATTGTACCAGAAATATATTTGTAACAGTTATAAGGACCTTTATTTTATCTCCTTTGTTCTATATTCGAAAGAATATATATTTAAAAATCTTACAATTAGTAAAAATGAACTTTACATAATTGGACAAAGAACACCGTTCTCATACCCGTAACTTAAACACAAAACGCGCGTCTACGGGTGCCTCTATAGGTCACATAGCGATAAAGCCGAAACAGACCGAATCTTCGACTACGTCCAAATGGCTACAGATTCGTTGCTACAGCAACGTTTCCCAGCGTTGTTGTGGATTCTGTCGCTGATGTGGTACTTCAGGGTATGAAACTTTTTATACCTTCCTCTGTGGTGCCCATTGGAGGCAAATCTCAGCCATGGTTTGGTCGCTCCTGTAAAATAGCATCATGCTATAAGCAGGAGTACTACCAAGCCTGGGCTGACGCATCAGCGTCCCGGGATGTAAACACCAGCGCTCTAAAAGAGAAGTAAAATTCCGCTTCTAGGTCCTTCAAAAGAGTCATTGCCAAAGCAAAGTCAGAGCACATAGGCAGAATTGGCGAGAAACTAGTTCGCCTTCCTTCTGGAACCCACGCATTCTGGTCTCTCGCCAAGGCTGTCCAGAGGAATTTCTGTTAGCCATCTCTCCCATCTTTGCACAGGGAGGACGACTCACTGGCACATACCGCAAAGGAGAAAGCCGATCTTCTAGGCTCTTTCTTTGCGTCCAACTCGACTCTCGATTACGGGGGGAGTACGCCACCGACCATCCCGCGGTGTGCGTGCTCCATGCCGGAAGTGCAGTTCACACAGCGCTCGGTTCGCAAAGCACTCCTCTCCCTGGACATCCACAAGTCGAGTGGGCCTGACGGAATCCCCCAATTGTGCTGAGGACGTGTGCTCCAGAGTTGGCACCGGTTTTAACGCGTCTTTTCCGATACTCCTACTCCCTAGGCGTAGTCTCAAAATCATGGAAGACGGCTTTCGTCTACCCGATCCCTAAAAAAGGCAACCGCTCAGACCTGTCCAACTACCGGCCTATCGCCATCACCTCCTTGTTCTCCAAAACAATGGAGTCCATTGTAAACTGCCAGCTCATGAGGTACCTTGAGGATCACTAGCTGATTAGTGACTGCCAATACGGTTTTCGCCGTGGTCGGTCAGCTGGTGATCTTATGGTCTACCTAACTCACAGATGGGCGGAGGCAGTAGAGTCCAAGGGGGAAGCATTAGCCGTTAGTTTGGACATTGCGAAGGCCTTCGATCGGGTTTGGCACAAAGCGCTTCATTCGAAGCTCCCTTCCTATGGGCTTCTCAAGAAATTGTGCGATTGGATCACCAGCTCCCTTGCAGATCGGAGCTTCAAGGTCGTCGTAGACGGTGCAAGCTCCGATTGCAATCCTATTAATGCTGGTGTTCCACAAGGCTGCGTGCTATCGCCAACGCTGTTTCTTCTGCATATCAATGATATGTTGCAAACCCGTAACATTCATTGCTATGCAGATGACAGCACTGGTGATGCTCTTTACACCGGCCGAGCCAATATATCTCGGGAAAACGTCTCCGAGTGCCGGGACAAACTTGTGTCTGAAGTCGAGTCTTTGCTGAACAGAGTCTCGGATTGGGGGCGACTAAATCTAGTCCAGTTTGACCCCCAGAAGACACAAGTAAAATGTAGATGCGCTGTCACCCTTGAGGACTAAGATGGAATGCCTCGTTTCCAGTAAAAAGGGTCTCCAGTTCTCTGCACTCACCATACGAAACACAACAGCATCAAGCTACTATTTCACGCTGGTATTCTGTGAGAGCGTGGTCCTTCCCCGGTCGAGCCGACCCATTCGTGCTACAACTATACTACTAATATAACTGCAGCATGGCTCTACCACGTAAAAAAAACTTCCTGGACATATCGGGTGCATTTTATAATGCATGGTGGCCAATGATACTGTTGAAAGCAAAACAGAGGGGGATTTCGCCTAACATCTACCGCATGTTGGTGCACTATTTCACCAACCGACGGGTGGGTATATTCGTAGGTGAGTGTGTCGAATGGAAACGCTCGACCATGGGCTGCCCGCAGGGATCAGTTCTTGGACCGACTCTGTGGAATCTATTGCTGGATGATTTGTTGAGGCTGCCATTCACCTTAGGGACGAAAATGTTGGCGTATGCAGACGACGTGACACTTTTGATTGAGGCAAACTCTAGAGCTGAAATAGAAAAATCGGCCAAATCTGCACTGGAGCTGGTATCATCGTGGGGAGAGCGGAACAGGTTATCCTTCTCCTCTGCGAAGTCATGCCCTATGACCATCAAAGTGAAGTTCCAGCGACCACCTGTCATAAAGATGGGGACGGAGTCTATAAGAAGCGAAATGTCGACTAAGGTATTAGGTGTCACGCTAAACTCAAGTCTATTTTTCATCCAGCACGCCAAGGACATGGGAGAGAGGGCTGGGAGATGTTTTGGGAAGATATCGCGAGTTTCGGCATCTTATTGGAGCATGCGCTACCCGGCCCTCCGTGTTCTATATAAGGGAACGTATGTTCCGATAGTGACTTATGCTGCAGCTGTTTGGGTTGATCGTGTGGGGAATTATACAGTGCGCACGGCACTGCTGAGATCGCAGAGATCCTCGCTCGTGTTGTTGACGAAGGGCTATAGGACGATAAGTACTGCGGCGCTTCCGGTATTGGCCGGCGTCCTTCAGGCCGATCTGAAGATAACTCGTTTTGGTAGAATTGACCGGATGCGCAGAAACGCTGAGAATGGGGAGTTGAGCAGGCGTAAGCGTGAAATTTGGGCTGAAGTTGTGAATTTATGGCAGGAACGATGGAAGAACGAGACGAATGGCAGGGAATTATTCTGCTTTTTCCCGGACGTGGCGGCGCGACTTAATGCAAATTGGGTCGTACCGGACTACCAAGTCTCACAGATTCTCAGTAGGCATGGATGCTTTAGGAAGAGACTGCATGATATGAAACTGGCTGAATCGAGTATGTGTGAGTGTTGAGCTGCCTACGAGGATAGGCACCACCTTCTGTGGGAGTGCATGCTCTATGACGACCTGCGGTGTAAGATGATGGACGAAATAGTACGCAGAAGGATTGGCCCGGTTTACTACCCGGAACTCGTTGACGGGCGGGAGAACTTCGGTCGGCAGCGCGAGTTTGCGCACGGATGGCACGTAAGGAGGCTTGCCTTGGTGAAGCCCCATTCAGGTGAAGAACAGCCCGGAACCGAAGGCGTGGTGTGTTTGTCCAGCCCAGAAAGGGAGATTGGAAAAATGGGACAAGGAGTAGAGTAAATAACATGTAGAGCGTCAAGAAAGTGCGCGTGGGAAAGAGCCCTGAGCAAGTACCCCGTGCACCTCTCGTGATTCGGCCCGTATAACCGCAACGTTGGTGGGGCCATGGGAGGTGGAGGGTTGTTTCCATCCTTGAGCTGGGGCTCCCCAGTACTAGCTCCTTCCACTCGACCACATCCAGCGCAGAGCAGCTCGAATCGTCGACGATCAAGTGCTTTCCGATCGGCTTGATTCACTGGCACTGCGAAGAGATGTTGCATTTCTTTGCATTTTCTTTCGAATATACAATGGAGAGTGCTCTGAAAAATTGTTCGGATTAATCTCAGCCTCCAGATTTCGTGAACGTACTACGCCGCAAACGTCCCGTTACCATCCACACCATCTGGATGCTTGGCGGTCCACCACTGTAAGTTTCAAAAGGAGTTTTCTTCCGCGTACAACCTCTCTGTGGTATAGTTTACCACCGGCGATTTTTCCGGACCGATAAGACCTGGGGGCCTTCAAGAAAAGAGCTTACTCCTTTCTAAAGGGCCGGCAACTGACCTGCAATTCCCCTGGTGTTGCCTTGATCATGGGCGGCGGTAGTCACTTAACATCAGGTGAGCCGCATGCTCGTTTGCCCCCTCTTCTATAAAAAAAAGTATAACTGAATCGTAAACGGAAGCTACGTAGCATAATATGCAGGCAGCAATAAACTTTAAGGAATAAATTTCTCGTTTCACGTATTTCCTAGAATTTAACGTAAGCACGTTTATACTATAAAGTATTTCCGTAGATTTTAAGGAGTTAATTTAATTGCTTTTATTTTAATTTTATGCTAGATAAAATTTAAATATTAAAAAACCTAACATTAAAGAATTTAATATACTGAACAAAACCAAACTAAATGTAATAATCTAAAATTTTAAAACAAAAACGACACGCTTTAACCATGAGCTAAGATGATCCTTGTAAAGCTACCACCTCGTAGTCATAAAATTATTAATAGGATAGAATTATAGTATTTACACAATATACATTACAAGATTACTTATTATAAGTCATTTATGCTTTTGACACTGGTTCGCAAAAAATCTCTATCCTGGGAAAGACCAGCAACAAGCTAAGCGGTACTATTTTTTTACATAACCATTTATAATAATATAATATGTCGTACAATTAAATATGAAAATATATAGAAACGGCACGGTAGCGATCACCGCATTCTTAGCGGTTATTATCAATAATTTACTCTTTAGTAGTATAATTACCCTTATTGAACAATTTTTCTTTATTTACATCTGCATATTTTCAGGGGCTCTTGTAAAATGCTACATGACGGAATTCCTAATTATTCTTTAGAGTCAACGAACTGGTATAACTTGCTTGTACTTGGTGCTTGTACTGTACGTCTGTAAAACTTAAAATTATTCGTAAGATCCAGTAGTGGTTGAAAAGGGGATCAAAAGATACCTATATTACCTACATAGGTACATACATATAATATGTGAGGAAAGCTAATAAAAGTTTGTTAAAATTTGATTGTTTTATTTACAAGTCAGAAATAACAATACAGTGGGTTCGTACAAATGTTCTACATATTACAAAATTTATTTAAATATATTCCAGTAGACTTATATAGAAAAATATATTGAAAAGGCTGACTTAATTCCAAACGAGCATGCGGCTCATGGTAAATGTCGACCGCCGACAGTGAACAACTACAATACCAGGGAAAACGCAGGTGCGTTGATGTCGTTTTTCTTTTCTATCGTATTCGTATCGGTCCGGAAAAATCGTCAGTTGTAAACCATTCCACAATAAGGTCATGCGAGAAAGAAAACTCTAAATATACTGGATAGTGGTAGCATATAAGATAATTTTTGTAAAGGCAGAAGTGACAAACGAGTTAACATCGTCTGTTGGGAAGTGGCTCTGCATCCGAATGAATACTCGCTCCTAACGTCACACACATATGTTTATAGATGCGTCTTCAGTACAGATGAAATAAAATGTCCATTTATCTGTGATATATGTTAGCTAGGGTGGCGAAAAGAAAGAAAACAAGTATTTATTTCGTCCCATAATCACAACGCAACAATTAATAGTTGAAGGTCATCTTGCAATCCTACCATGCTGCGAATCTCTTTGTTTCGCTTTCGGTCGGCTATGGTAACGCCGCACATTTTACGAAGAGATCGCATCTCCACTGCATTCAACTTGCTTTTATGCTTCTTCTGGCATACCCAGGTTTCGCTGCCATATAACAAAGTCACAATATGGCAGGATTGAAAGATGATCTTATCACATAAATTGATAGGGGCGTACTCCGATGGTTTGGGCACGTTGAGCGAATGAGTGAAGACCGAATGGTGAAGAAAATATATAGCGCGAAAGTAAATATTAAAAGGTGTCGAGGTAGACCGAGAATAACTTTCGAAGACCATGTGAGCAAATTACTCGAAGAGGGGAAGGTCAAGAGTACTCGGATACCTAGACGTGCATGTATGAAGAAGATAATGAACATCAAAGAAGCGAAAGAGGTATGTAAGGATCGTGACACTTGGCGATCTGTTCACTGTGGCTACCCCGTTAGGGATTGTGCGTGAAGATAAGTAATTAATAGTTTAGTATTAGACGTTGCCGAACGTAACGAAAAGGAGCCACACTCAGCATTTACCCCGGTGACCACTGCTGCTGTTTTCAGTGTGACCCATTTTTGTCAATTTTTGTCTCGTTTCGAATGAAACACAATCAATATTAATTTATCTATCTTATTTTTAGTTTTTACGACCCTAGGTTTATGATCTCAGATATAAAAGAAGTGTTTGTATAGACACAAAACAAATAGGTGGCTGCTTAAAAAATGTAACTCGATCCATCTTTTCAGTGTACTAAACTTAGCACTGGCTAAGTTTAGTCATGTCTGCGCTTTCTTATGGCACTTGCATCTGACAGCCATTATAGGCAAGTTGACAAGCTCGCATGTTAAGGACTTTTCCTCTTAGAGATTTTACATAGGTACGTTATTTTATATACGTTATAGAGATATTACATACGTTGACACCGCAATTATATCTGGATTCGTTGACATTTTTATACGTAGTAGAGCCACGCTACATCTATATAATAGTTGCAGCACGAATGAGTCGGTTCAAATGGAAACGGACCACGCTCTCACAGATTACTAGCGTAAATTGGCAGCTTAGAGCTCCTGTGTTACGTATGTTGAGTGTAGAAAACCTGAAACTCTTTTACTGGAAACGAGGCACTCCATCTTAGTCCTCAGGGGTGATAAAAAAAAAAAAACCAACCCCCCCGATCGGGTTCCCGCCTTGTCGTGGCGGGGGGGCTTAGTAGCCGTGGCTTGGTCTCCCGCGGTGAACAAAGAGGAACCCAAATGGCTGGTCCGAGGTGGAGGGCCGGCCCGAGTTGGCCACTCCGAGTGGGCTTGGGAAGCCCGCTTCGGATGTGTGTTGGTGGACTGCGGTGACAGGTGTGTCCTCCCCACCTACCGCTGCAGCCGAGGTGGAGTCGCGGAGGAAGAGGAGTGTTGGTATGGCGATGCGCCACTCGCCCTATCCTCCGCGACTCAAACGGGGCCGCACCGTTGATGCGGTGGTGGTGGGGCTGCGGGGGGAGAGGATTGTCGGTATTGCGAGGCGCCGCTCTCCCTACCCTCCGCAGCCGAATCTTGGTTGGCGGCGGAGCCATAGACCAGATCCGCCGCTGGGGTCGGGAAGGCTAGTACTTCTAAGTGCTCGTTTTTCCTGGCCCCATGGCCTTCGCGCATCGAACGCGGGGGCGTCTGATGCGCATGTTTAATTGGAGGCCGTGGAGGAAGACGCGCCATGTGTTCTGGTGCGCCTTACCTGTGAAGGAGAACGGGGAGGAATATTCCTCTCCCGAGGAGGTGCTGCCGTGGGGCGGCAGGCGCTGGTGGGGCTGCGGATGTGTGCGAAAGCGTTCCCGTGGCCCTGCCAATAAGCGACAAAGGTGGAACACCATGGGGTTTTAGTCGGTGCGAGTCCGACATAACCCGTCCTTGCCCCCGCGAGGCGGGTATGCGTAGGCATTTCCCCATGCTAAAAAAAAAAAAAAAAAGGGGTGATAAAAACCTTCGATTCTTGATTATGATACATGAAGATGTCTATGGGCCACAGGTGAACTGTGTTTATTGGTTACGTTAGTTACATAAAATAATTAGTATAACATGCAATATAAGTAACTTAACTTACCAGTGAAGTCCTATCTTTTTATACTAGGTTATTCGTCCAAGAAATTAATAACTCACTCCTGACTGTCCTTCTGTAAACCGATTTTCCAGAAAGTATCTAGTTTTTTGTGTTCAGCTCTCAATGAAACATCGTGGTAGAATCTATGGATTGTCACGAGAGTGAAGAGAGACGAAGTAGATGAAATGAGGGGATTTTAAATTTCTCAATTGTCAACTAAAGCGTGTCTTTCCTAGTGTAGTTTTGTTAGGAGTAGTGGTGATGAGGATAGTTCACGCAGTTCAGGGTGGGGGGGGGGGGGGTAGGTGCTCTTAAAAGTTGTTAATTAATTTTAACTTCTTTAATTTCATTGGTGCCGGCGAGGATAAAATCTATAGCGATACAGAATTTGTTGTTGCACAATATATATATTTGCAGCGAGTACTCATTGCTTGAGCTACAGAGCACATTCATCTCATTCTGTTTGCGTTAGCAAAAAGGGAAAATATTTTAGAGGTTACCATTACCGTTACAACCTATTGATAGCCCACTGCTGAACAAAGGCCTCGCCATACATTACCTCATAGGGGAAATATGAAAAGATAATTTTTTGACAGAAAACTCAATAACTTATTGTAGCCCGACCTTATCCTCCAAAAATCTTAATCCTCAATACATCTGCATTTTGATTCTTAATAGAGGATAGAGAGGCCATATGCTCGTTTGTCACCAATAAATTTAATAAAAAACTTTTTTCTAAGTGGGGAAATACAGGTAGTTCTTTTAGACGTATTTATTCGTTTGTTTTCAATAGCGAATTTTTCTTTATTGCAAAACTCCTTAGAAAGTTTCGATGTCTTCTCATTAAATTAACTTCAGTACTTTGTCGTCTCATAGCTAAAATTAAACGTTTATTTACAAGATATTAATAATATGTTCTTGTTTATCAGCATATACAACTCACAGTACTAATTAAAACTTACTTTTATGGATTATATAGCGTTTAATTTAACTTATCAATCCATAATTACAAAAATAAGAACCAGCCAAGTACGTGTCGGACTACGCACAATGTAGGGTTCCGCTTTAAGTTGAAAACAACAAAAGGGCACAATGTAGGGAAGGGCTACTACAATACGTGAACTTAAAAGAGCCGTTCTTGATACTATGAACATATGAGCTCGCGGTTTGACCGCTATAACGACGAAAAATGGGCCGTAATGGGACTATGGTAACCGAAAGAACTTATTTTGCCAGTATATTCATAGGAAATGGTATTCAAGAAATATTTAAAAGTTCGATTTTGAAAACAATAAATTCTACATCAAATCATTCACATGCTAAGTCTGTACAAAAATGTCATCATAGTTCCGCTAGTTCTGTCTGTTCTTAGCATTTGTTAGTTCCCGGCATTGGACCTTAAGATATACTTGACTGTAATGAACCTTGTCCTAAGCTACCACTGCCCTTAAATTATCCTGTAGGTCGTGCTTGTAAAACAAGAGTACCACGAATGAAACTGTAAAGCTACAGTGACTAGGTACTGACTAAAAAATAAGCGAAAGTGGTATTGCAGCACCGGTTTCTCAACGATCTCTCCTCTCTGTCCGCCCCGCAAAGGAAACGTAATAATGTCATTTTCTTAAAAAAATCATATGTTTTACAGTTTATAATAACATTATAAAGTTATAATGCAGCTATCCTTAGGTCATTTTCAATGGAATTGTAAAAAAAGTTTTACTAATCGAAGTGCATTTTATAAGGTAAATTAACTTGTAAAGCCTACTTAGCTATGATAATTTTTCTTTTAACTGCATTATACGTATATATTTCAACATCTTATACCGCAACATATACACTTCACATTTTCTAAAACAGCGGTTCGTGTATTGTGGGGTGGGGCACTTGACTCTAATAAAAATACCACTTTAAAACTAAGTATTTTGTAAACGAATCCCTGAATCGAAAAAATGTTGTTTCGTATCCAATTTTTTTAATATTTTAAAAGACCTATCCAACGATACACGATGGAATAGACAGGTAAAGAAATTACCTGTATGAGAGGTACTCAAAATAAAAATGTGTTTAAAACTCATGTTTCACCACTCTAAAGTCCGTTCGCGTTAAGAAAATAGTAAGTATTCATTGCAACTACAAGGTAAAGCTGTATTCACACATTCAGTGGATTAAAAATTCTCTTTTTTTTTCAAACATTTAATTAAGTTTAATGGAAACAAATATTCTTAAAAATACTTAAATCGCTAATCAGTATCGCTAGATTCTCCAGTTACATTAATTATGAAAGAATTTTGTTCTGCAAGTTCCATGATGTCATCCAAATTCCACAAGGTATTTTCTTCGCGTATCACGTGGTCGCAGCACTTCTTCCAACGATTATCGATTTTCGATTTACGATTTTTTTATGTCACTCATTTTGAACGTGGAGTTATTGCACCAACATAATTTTTTAAAGTTTAAAGTGTCTGTAAACATTGTAAATTACGCGTCTCTCTCCGCTATGGATTATTGATCCACTTTTATTCTTTCGAATAGGTGAGGTATTCATTTTCAAAATTTAATGTTGAACGAGTAACACGCAAAATACACAACCGTTTTGTTCGAAGGCCTGACTTCAACTGGTCACTGTGAACTCGACTTTCTAATTTCTTGCATTTTAAATAGCTGGGGAGCATGGCCAGGCCGGCGAACAACGATGACTCTATTTTCTTAACGCGAACGGACTGTAATGACGTGATTAAGATTTATTTATAACCACGCAAAATTACAGCTTTGTAGCACATAGAGTCTCTAAGTACAACCGCGGACGTACATGGCGAAACTATAAGGGCTCCTTGTTGTTTAATCCAAGAACTCATTAAACCAATTTAATAATAAAGGCATACTAATTTATAGATCAATATTTTGAAGACAATGTTTTGTAGAAATACGAGTAGCTCATACTCAGCTAGTTACTAATAGTGACATTTAAAAAAAATTGTAGACCTCTGATATTGTATTCATTTTATTTTATGTTGTAATAATAAATGAAATTTTAAAATGGCATTAAGAAAAGTAACGCAAAGTTTTTGCCGGTTCTACTATGAAATCACAGTTGTTTTTTTACTAAATAAGCTGCGCAAAGTGAAGGAATAATGGTGTTGTTTTATACTACAATTCAAGAGTGTACACATCATAATAACATAACTTCAGTAAAGATTAAGCCGTAATCCACGTCTTAGTCTAAGTTTTGCTAATCTGTGTATATTTTACGTTCATAAGAACTATAAGCAGGCTTTCATTAATATTCTATTGTAATTATCATTTAATATCATCCCCTTATTATGACAGTGTATCGGAGACTCTGAGTAATTAGAGAACATCGCTGCATTGACAGGGATGATACATTACGCTCACATTGCGCACATATCGTGAGCTATAGTATAAAATAAAAGAAACTCGTTTTTAAGTGTGATACCCCGCGTATATGTGCTATTAAAATCATTTCAAAAGAAAGGTCATTTTTAGTAATGTGCGTGTACATGCCAACAGACGAGGCAGTCAACATGGTGGAGTTTACGGATTTACTTAGTTCGGTGAGTGCCATTGTAGACAGCTGTAGTATAGACTGTGTGTATGTACTGGGGGACTTTAATGCTCATCCCTATGAACGATTTTATAACGAATTATCGAGCTTTTGTATTGATCAATAATGGTCTTGCATTCATATTGATATATTAGGTATATCATCTAATACGTATACATTTGTTAGTGATGTCCATGGGTCGAAGAGGTGGCTCGATCACTGTCTGGTGACTAAAGCGACGATAAAGTCCATACAAAAGGTCTATGTTATTAATGATGTGTTTTGGTCAGACCACAACCCACTTGTAATAGAATGTAATTTAAATATCGTTTCGCCTGTAAAATTACCTAACTGTATTAGTCAGAATCTAGTTTTTTGGGGGGAGAGGACGCCTGAACAAATAAACATATATCGGAATGAATGTCACAAAAAGTTACGGCTCATTGACTACCCAAATGAATTGCATAAATGTAGTGATAACATGTGTTCTGATATTAGTCATAGAATTGTTATTGATAATTTGTATAAAAATATTGTAATGGCTCTAAAGGCGTCCTCCGTAGTAGGACGTAACTGTAAAAAATCGAAAAATAAGGTAGTTGTGGGCTGGAACAGGCATGTTGCGGAAGCACATCGAAGGGCCAGGTTAAAGTTCCACCTATGGGAGTGGCATGGTAAACCTACTTCCGGTACCATATACGAGGAAATATGTGAAGCTAGAAAAATATTTAAATCTCGCTTGAAGTGGTGTCATTATCACGAAAATAAAGTTAAGATGGATATTCTTGCTTCACATCATTCGAAAAATGATTTTCGCTCTTTTTGGAAACATACCAATAGGTTACAATGTAAACCGGGCCTGCCCGTGAGCATTAGTGGTGTAAGTGAACCTGAGAAAATTGCCAACTTATTCGTAGATCATTTTGCAGTTAAATCTCCTCTTGGGGCTTCACGTTCGTTACTAAATACGGTGCATAACAAAGAAAGGAAAATAACCTTTACAATTAAAGAAATAGATCAGGTAGTTAAATCTTTGTCTAGAGGTAAATCCCCTGGCCATGATGGGCTCAGTATCGAACATCTCAAGTTTGCTGGCCCGCACCTACCTAGGGTACTATATTTATTATTTAATCTCTGCGTAGGACATGGATACATGCCACCTAACATGATACGTAAGGTTGTAGTGCATATAGTGAATAAGAAAACATGCGATCTCGCGGATAAAAACAACTATAGACCTATATCGTTAGCAACTGTCATTTCAAAAGTGTTTGATAGTGTGCTTAATTCGCAATTAAACAAATACATAAAATCATACGACAGTCAATTTGGGTTCAGACCGAAATTGTCTACAGAAAGCGTGGTGTTATGTCTTAAACACACAACAACAATTACTGTGGGATAAACTGGAGAAGATCCAACTACCTTTGGAAATCATAAGTATTTTCAAGTATTGGTACGGGAACCAGGTCAATAATGTGAGATGAGAAGGTGCCCTATCTAAATAATACAGTTTGGAGTGCGGGTTGAGACAGGGGGGTTTGAGTTCACCCACGCTCTTCAACCTGTATGTGAATTAGCTAATAGGTAAACTCAACAGCATCAGAGTCGGCTGTCACATAGACGATGTCTGCGTCGATAACATCAGTTATGCAGATGATATGGTGTTTTTGAGTGCATCTATATGCGGCCTACGAAGACTGGTGAAGATTTGTGAAGCTCACACATGGTTTGACTTATAATGTAAAAAAGAGCCAGTCATGGTCTTTGAGACCGGGAGCAAGAGAAATGACTTAGTAACATCTATTTCAATTAATGGTAATATTTTACAAAGAGCGTTTAGGTATAAATATCTTGGCCATGTTCTGAGTCCTCGTCTCAGGGATGATGATGACATTGAGAGGGAACGGAGGGCGTTGTCAGTAAGAGCGAACATGATAGCTCACAGGTTTACACGCTGTTCAAGGGAAGTTAAAATAGCCCTATTTAGAGCTTACTGCACGTCATTTTACACGTGCAGCCTGTGCGCTAGATATACTCAAAAGCCTTACAACGCCCTCCGAGTACAATACAACAAGGCATTTAGGGTGCTGCTGGGACTGCCTCGCTTCTGTAGTGCATCGGGGATGTTCGTGGAAGCGCGAGTGGACTGCTTTTACGCGACCATGCGCAACAGGTGCGCATCTATGGTGCGCAGGGTGCGGGGGAGTAACAATAGTATCCTGAAAGTGATTGCTAGCAGGCTGGATTGCCTATAAATATGCCCTTGTAGCACCATATCGGGTGGATTGGTGAGAAAATGGCACATATAAATATAAATGTATTTTTTTTGTACTTCACATAATTATGTATAATAATAATATTATGCTTACTAACATAGGTATAAGTTTAGTTATAAGTAATACTAACAAAATATGAGCCTTGGTTGCTTCAATAAATGAAATTCTTTTTCTTTATTTAACGTAGATAACAAGAATACTTATTGAAAATCATTTAAATTTTAGCACTGGTTCGGAAAAAACCTCTGCCTTGTAGAACCAGCAAGAAACCCAACGGGACTATTTTAAAAGTTATTTTACAACATAATATTTTATAAAATTAAGTACGAAAACATTTAGAAACAGTGTGGTAGCGATCACCTCATTCTCAGAGGTTATTATCATGTGTCATGTACTCATTATCTCTATAGTGGAATAGTAACCCTTGTTAAACAAATTTTGTTGATAGGTCCTGCATATTTTCTGGAAAGTTGAAAAAGCGTTTACATTGCCCCATGAAGGAGTCGATATCTGGATGTTTTAGTAACGCTTTCCACGGTCATGACAGCAACGTGGCGGCAGCAGCAACAGATTACCGGAAATGAGGTCGGTAGAGAATACTCTGCAAGCTTAATAATAATAAAATGCCATTGTCACGCGTTTATTCGTAAATTGAGTGAGCTTCGAGAAGCATAACTGATTAGCGAATGAAAATTGCAAATAGTAAAATACAAATTTTAATTTCTTGGTGACTGACCATGTCCGACGTTTTCGTTCTACGGACGATTAAATTCTTTCTGATCGGCTTGATTCTCTGGTAAAATACATCTTCTTCGTGGAATTATTTACCACAGGTGATTTATCCGGACCGATTCGACTTAAGAACCTTCAAGATTCGAGCTTACTCACTTTTAAAAGGCATCTGCAATTCTTCTGCAGTTGCAGTTATCCATGGATGGCGGTCGATTCTTATCATCATGCTCATTTGCCCTGTCTTCTATAAAAACAAATTTCTCTTGTTCACGCCTAGTTTGTTCCTAAACCGCTTATAATCCTACAAACCGTAAAACTTATAAATTACATACATATCACTGCCAGTATAATCATTTAAATGACTGTTATCTACACTGCAGGAGAGGTGATCTCTTTACTTACGTTTTGGTTAAAACAATACATAAATTTCACAAGGACAAACATCTAGAGTCCAGAATATCCACCTGGGAAAATTATTTGTAGGCCATACAAATGCTTGTTTCATGTGGGATCCAAATGGAGCTATAGGAGAACCATCTTTCTTTGGCGCTAACCCTAGGGTTAAGTGCACCATGGGTGCGATACCTCGCTGACACTAATGCAATTGATAGTTGCAATTTTAAGTGCTGCTTTACTACGTCCTAGATGGAAAACACTTCGTGAGGAAACCTGCATATCTAAAAATTTACAAAAATAAGTATTTCTAAAAAATGCCAAAACAAATTAACCCTCTCAGGTATGATAGGAGGCCTGTGGTATTTTTCCTTTCTCTTAAACCCTGTAAGATTATAGAGGAGGTTTGTGCTCAAGGATGAGACGCTAGGCTGAAACTTTACTTTTGCTTTGAAATAATACTAGTTTTTACGGAATTTATCGCGTATATTTAACTTTTTTACCCGGCGTTTCGAGAGCTTTACAGCACCCATGGTCACGGGAAGGACTGAGGTCTCTCAGTTAAGTTAAATATACGCGATAAATTCCGTAAAAACTAGTATTATTTCAATGTGTAGTGTTCGCGTAAATATAAGAAATCATTTACTTTTGCTTTCTACCATAATTATTGAATAAAACTATTTTTACCAATCTTTAGCATTTAATCCTACTTTTTTAATTCTTGACCATTCGATTATTTTGCAGCACCCATGGTTGCAAGGGGGAATGAGGTGTCAGATGTCCCGATGTCAAAATTAACCCGGATTACCTTCAAATTTTTTATTAATATTAATCTTGGTCCGATCTACGCAGAATGAACTCATGAAGTCTTGTAGACACTGCATGCTTGTGTTTAGTTTTGATTTTATTATTAACAGGATATCAAACAGGTTATAATACCCAGCCTCGTTCTTTATACTACAAATTAAGATGTTTCTTTAATTTTGATAGCCTCACGTAACACCCTTTGAAGGAATCGCTGTTCTTTTACGAGGATTTGTGGTCTATCAAATCTGATGTAATGCCAAGATTCATCTGGGATATGATCACATACTGCAGAATTCCCTGACCGTTGGTGTTTCATGTCAGTTATATGTTGATAGATATTGCGATACAACGCGAAGAGATATCGCGTGATGCAGCAAGTGGCCTATTAAACGTCAGTTTCTATAAGTAAAAGTAGGTCGTCCACATTTGAATACTATGCCCAGTAATCTGCCAGTTATTACTATTTGCTATAGTGTTTGTCAGCTATATAGACAATGTTTACTACAAAGTAGTGACCAGTTCGAGATGTCTCAATTTAGTTGTGCAATAAAGTTTTGTGACTAGTGAACTGTTGGCGAGATACAAGTCACAGTTACAGTTAAAGAACCGCACACAGCGCATTTGCAAAGTTTGTGGTTTGGATTAGAGTAAAATGAAAATGTTACGAAGTCTACTAATACGTTGTCACTTGTGACAAAAATGTATTGCCTTACAGCCTGTAATTTTACTAGGTCTCTGTATCTTTCAGACCAGAACACGGTAGTAACAACTGCTATTTAGTCGCAGAAAGAGCTAAGAGGGTGATATCTAGGCTATGAGGATTAAAGAGTGAAATTTCTATGTGTGACATATGTATAGATGGTACCGTATGAGTCCTTACATGACTTTTTAGGGTTCCGTAGTCAACTAGGAACCCTTATAGTTTCGCCATGTCTGTCTGTCCGTCTGTCCGTCCTCGCTTAATCTCTGTGACCGTTAGCACTAGAAAGCTGAAATTTGGTACCAATATGTGTATCAATCACGCCGACAAAGTAGTAAAATAAAAATTGTAAAAAAATGTTTTATTAGGGTAGCCCCCGTATATGTAAAGTGGGAAGTGATTTTTTTTTTAATTTCAACCCTTACGTGTTATATATTGTTGAAAAGGTATTTAAAAATGAATAGGGGTTTACTAAAATCATTTTTGATAATGTCAATAATTTCAGAAATAATCGCTCCAAAAGTAAAAAACAATGTGTCCCCCCCCCCTCTAACTTTTGAACCATAGGTTTAGAAAATTTGAAAAAAATCTGAAAGGTAGAGCTTTATAAAGACTTTCTAGGAAAATTATTTTGAACCTGGATGGAAACAGTTTTTGTACAAAAAAGACAAAAAGTTGTACAAAATAATTTCTGGACTAAGTTTGTAGTATAATCGTTTAAGCAGGCATTTTTTTAACTTTGTTTACATATTTTATTATCCTGAACGTATCTTTTTTCAAACAAAAAAATAATTTAATGATTTCTTATATTTACGCGAACACTACACATGATTAAAACTACTTTTACGGATTTTATCGCGTTTATTTTTACTTTTTATTTTTAATTCCCGACGTTTCGGGCGCTTTCCAGCACCCATGGTCACGGGGGACTGAGATGACTGATGTCCCGATGTCATTGTTAAACCCGGAGTACCTTCAGCTTTTTTAATTATTGTTTATGGTCCGATCTATGCAAAATGAACTAACTCTGTCTTGAGGTCTTGCAGTGGTATGCTTGGGTTTAGTTTTAATTTTATTGATTATAGGATCCCAAGCAGGTGGTAGTACCCAGCCTCCTTCTCTATTGAAATTAGGATGTTTTTTAATTTCAATAGCCTCACGTATCATCCTTGGTAGGAATCGGTGTTCTTTCGCGAGGATTTGTGGTCTATCAAATCTGATGTAATGGTTGGGGCCGTCTAGGATATGATCACAAACTGCAGACTTCCCGGAACGTTGATGCTTCACATCAGCTATATGTTCTTTTACGCGGGTCCTAATTGATCTTTTGGTTTGTCCTATATAAGAGAGACCACATTCACAATCAAGCTTGTACACTCCTGCATCTTGTAGAGGAATATGACACTTGATGGATGGTAGGAACTGACTAATCTTCTTCGGCGGCTTGTAGAATGTTCTAATAGAAGCTCGCTTCAAGATATAGCCAATCTTGTCTGTGACACCTCTGACATATGGTAGTACAGCAGGCACACGCTCGACTGTGGCCGGCTTCACTCGGTCACTGTGACGTAGGCGCGGGACCCGAAGCTTGTTGTCGTGCAGAACATCAGACAAAGTAACTGCATTTTTAGAACATCTTAATTCCATAAACTCTAAAATTCAATTTACTATGGAGTTAGAGGCAAATAATTCCTTACCTTTCCTAGATGTGTTAGTCATCAGAAATCCTAATAACACCATTGGTCACACTGTGTATAGAAAAAAGACCCATACAAACCGATATTTAAACGGTGAATCTCACCACCATCCTTCACAGTTAGCTACCGTGGGTAAATCTTTGTTACAGAGAGCACGAGGGATCTGTGACAGCAAACACCTGGCCGCCGAGCTTCAGCACGTCAAGCAAGTTCTGCACGACAACAAGCTTCGGGTCCCGCGCCTACGTCACAGTGACCGAGTGAAGCCGGCCACAGTCGAGCGTGTGCCTGCTGTACTACCATATGTCAGAGGTGTCACAGACAAGATTGGCTATATCTTGAAGCGAGCTTCTATTAGAACATTCTACAAGCCGCCGAAGAAGATTAGTCAGTTCCTACCATCCATCAAGTGTCATATTCCTCTACAAGATGCAGGAGTGTACAAGCTTGATTGTGAATGTGGTCTCTCTTATATAGGACAAACCAAAAGATCAATTAGGACCCGCGTAAAAGAACATATAGCTGATGTGTAGCATCAACGTTCCGGGAAGTCTGCAGTTTGTGTTCATATCCTAGACGGCCCCAACCAGTACATCAGATTTGATAGACCACAAATCCTCGCGAAAGAACACCGATTCCTACCAAGGATGATACGTGAGGCTATTGAAATTAAAAAACATCCTAATTTCAATAGAGAAGGAGGCTGGGTACTACCACCTGCTTGGGATCCTATAATCAATAAAATTAAAACTAAACCCAAGCATACCACTGCAAGACCTCAAGACAGAGTTAGTTCATTTTGCATAGATCGGACCATAAACAATAATTAAAAAAGCTGAAGGTACTCCGAGTTTAACAATGACATCGGGACGTCAGTCATCTCAGTCCCCCGTGACCATGGGTGCTGGAAAGCGCCCGAAACGTCGGGAATTAAAAATAAAAAGTAAAAATAAACGCGATAAAATCCGTAAAAGTAGTTTTAATCAAAAAAATAATTATTAAAATCGGTTCTCGCAATCCAAAATTACCACAGAAAACTTCTGGCACGTCTATGTATTAATTATTAACCCAATTCCCCGAAAGATGGCGCTGTAGGTACTTATTACATTGGGTCGGGTATTATCGAATTGTTCGGTTGGTCACTCCTTGGCATCGCCTGCCGCGGAGCGTGCAATGTTGCACGCTCCATGTTCGCGCACGTACCCACTACCGGGAGCAGTTGCAGGAGCGCGGAGCGCTGCTGGAGTGCGAACATAATGGATACCCACCTTTAAACTCATAAGTGGGAACACTTATTGTGACGGACGGGAAACTACGGAACCCTACACTGAGCGTGGCCCGACACGCTCTTGGCCGGTTTTTGATAATTAAAATGTATTGGTCCCTATCAAAATGTTTGCCTCCTTAATGATTAAAGCCGTTTCCCCTAACTGTGAAGTATGTGGGTCTATTGATAATATTCATCATTAATAAATGAAAAATGTTAAGTTCAAGATAGAAAGTTTGATGGAATTTTTCAAAAATATATGTACGATTTAGGCATTTGTTCAACTATCTTTGCGGAACCATTGTCATATTGCCAAATATAGCTGGATCGACTGGGTGGAAGCTGATATGCGCGCGCTTCAAGCTAAAAACAATTAGCGAGAGCTTGCATAGGACAGGGAGAAGTGGCGTGTTCTCGTGTCGGGGCTTAGACTCTCTTCGGGGTCACAGAGCCATAAAAGAGTGTGTGTTAGTGGTGTATACCTAATTAAAGCTGCACAAGTGCCACTGGTTTTTGGTGGACATAGTTCAATTGATGGTCAGTGGATTTTATGGCTTATTTCATCTATGCTTGATTAAAATTGAGCGTCACTCCTTAGGACTAAGATCGAAAGCCTCGTTCAAGGCTACAGATGCGTTGTCACCACAGAGGACTAAGTAGGAACGCTTCATAGTTAGACTCGATACCTTTAGCACCTGAACACTCACTACAATAGGAGAGAAGGTTGCGCATACACATACGTATTCATAGCCAGAAAGAGAGCCCTTGCACCTAGAACTTATTAGCATGTGATTAGATAATTAAAAAAAAATTAAGCCGACTTCAAATTGTCATTAGATCTGATTTTTTAACAAACCTTCGGTTGCATTGGTAGATACTTCGTAGTTGCTTACCTGAAAATATAACAAAAAATATTATATATACTTTTTATAGAAATAAGAGTAACGTAACGTAACGTAATAAGCAAATTGTCCACTTAATGGTGAGTGGATGTTGTGGCCCGCCAAATACAGATTCAGTGTCACTTACTGAGATTTAAATGAAATACGATGTTACCAGTTATATGATCTACCGTTCTCCCCACTCAACGTACTAGTCAGTGCGGTATTATTTATTTAAAACGGCACCACCATTACCTCAGATTTCAGACCGTAAATCTGGACTTTAAATCAGGATTTTTGGTCGTGATTTAACCACTTAACAATTAAAAACTGAAAGTACTCTATTATAATATTAAGGAATTAATGGATGATAATTACCGCTGAGAATGTGGTGATCATTATCAAGCTACTTCTAATTTATTTTGTGTAATTTAATTGAGTAAAATAAATGTTAATAAACTGCCCTTTTTTTAAATATTCCGCTGGGTTTCTTGCTGGTCCTTTCCAGGACAGAGGCATTTTCCCAACCAAAGGTTAACTAAACACAAAACTTACTTTTAATGAGTACGAGTATTATTCATAATCTTTTTTGAATAAAAAGACGCTGATCTGAATTTTTCGCGGTTTAATTTTAATTTATTTAATTCCCAACGTTTCGGTCACTTTACAGCGTCCATGATCACGAAGGAACTGAAATGTTTGACGTGTTGATATCATAGTTAACAAATTAAGGAAAAAAAATTAAAATTAAACGTGATAAGATCCTTAAAATTAGCTTTATTTCATGTGTAGTATTCGCGTAAATGTAAAAAATCATTATGATACTATTTCTGGAACAAAATAAACAACCCTTAACTAAAAAACTTAAAATTCCGTGCTCTCGAACCGTCATTCGACTATTGTTGTAAAACACACAGCACTGGTATCTCAGACTTACTTGGATGTTTATAACGGGAAAAGAAATATTAATAGAATTAATCGTATTCCAAAAAAAATTAAAATGTAGCTCAAAAAACAAGAAACGTCATTTTGGAATCCCAGAACTCAAGATATGAATATGGAACGTAAAAATGATTTGTTAGAAAGGTAATTAAAGTTTTTATCGTCTACGTCAATTTATCACTGTCGTTCTAAAAGATATCGAAAATGCGGGGGCGTACGAGATTTTGTCAAAGATTTATAGCTGAATTTGTCTAAAAAAACGGAAACATTTCCCGCAATTGTCTTTACGCGCTTTTACACTGTCTTAAGTAGCAACTAGATAATACCCGTGGAGTAATTACTTACTAAGAAACTGGACTTAATCTTCATCAAGATTTAATAGCATTTTATTTTACATCTGGGGTGTTTTTGACTAAATTACTCTAAATATTCGAATTTAAATTCGTAACTCAGGGATCTCGAACATGTAATTTATAGTATCATAGTGTACATTTTACATAAAATCCGTAATGAAGGTAACCGTAAAAGAAATATGGTAACCGACATAGCCCAACGGACAGAATGTCGAGGAAGAATAATGAAGAAGCGAATTTACCCTTAATTAGGCGTATGGCGTAAAGACAATTTCAAATTGAAAAAGTAATGTGTTAGCATATTTGGAGCGCACTCGCGCTCTTTCTAGCTTCCTAACTACCTGCAGGGTACGCAAATTAGTCGCAGCCAGAACATCAACGCGCACGTACATCTCTATATTCTCTTGGGTGCTGACCCCATGCGAGCACTTACGTAAGATTTTTGGTGGAGGTAGGTTTTAACTTTTGCGTTTTTACTAAGTTTCTATTATAAGTGATGTATGCTGACAAGAGTAACGAATACATAGGGCAGACTTTTTTTAAAGAAATAAGCGGTAGCACTTGTAGAATGTCACCATAAACGTCGCATTCATCAGAACACTGTTCCTATTTCAACAAAAAAAAATTGGCAAATGCAATAAATGTAGAAAATTTGTTAGAACAATAGTTTAGTAGAAAATTTGTTAGAACAATAGTTTCGGGAATATTGCTTCAGATTCAGACTAGAAGAACCTGCTGATAATAGATGATCCTGATGAGTTACATAAATTGTGTTTGTGCGTTAATGACATTTCAGATGATTTAAAAGCCTTTTTAAAGCATTTTTAAAAGGCCGGCAACGCTTCTGCGATTCCCTGGTGTTGCAGTTGCTCATAAACGGCAGTAATCAGTTACCATCAGGTAAAGCGTATGCACGTTTGCCCCCTCTCCTCTAAAAAAGTGTGTTTGATAAAAGTAAAATAGTTCTAAGACGTCGCCTTTAGGTTTGCACAACTGTGCGTACAATATTAAAAGTAGCGGTTGTAGATGCTGCGATCAATTCGATAAATTTTTTTTTTTGAAGTTGAATATCATACGAGTACGTTCTCAAGTTCTCAATACTATTGAGCCATTAAAGTTTTGTAACGTGCAGACTTATACAAACGCACACACACGAGTACCAGTGCGAGCATGCATACGCTTATTTGCGTCGTTTTGTATATTTTTTTAACATTAGGATGTTCGCTTAGATCCTGGGTAGAAGTTTACATACATAAATTTCATAGGGCAAATATCAAGACCCGGAACAATTATTTGTAGGCCATAAAAATACATGTTCCATGCGGGATTCGAACCCGCGATCATTTTTAGCGCTGCTACTCATTGTTAAGCCACTGCACCACGGAGCCGTCATTCTTTAAAAATCAGTAACATCGGATTCTAAGTATAACAAAACGTGACTAGACGCTGAAATTAGGACTTTTAGATATGGGACCTTCATATGTTTCCACATACACGGAATAAAGTTAGGCAAATTCAGCAAACAGCAATAAAAATTTCAGGTTGATCAGATTAACATATATCAATGTATGTAAAAGCAATGTAAGCCGAAATTCACACTGAGAATTATCCAAGCGGACGACGTGAACGGACTCCGTCAGAGTAACTGGGGCGGATTATGTTGGCCGAATTCGTTTTCAAGTTTACTGACGTCGTGTACATTTTACCGAATGTCCGTACATTTAGGCTAATGGTTTTGTAACTAAACTACACTTTAGAGATGATTATAGATCAGATTACGTTGCTATATTAGTTATACACACACGTTTTTTATATATAAAGTGACGAACAAACTGCAGTTCACCTGATGGTAAGTGGTTACTTCAGCCCATGGACTCTTGCAACCGACCTCGAACAAAGATGGCTACCGATGTGTTTAACCTCCGAGGACTAAGATGAAATATTTCACAGCCTTTAATTATACTGGCTCTCTATACCCTTCAGAGTGGAAAACAGTAGTGGACGTGTTGCTGCTTAGCAGGAAGAAATAAGGGGTTTGTACGTAGATGGACAGAAGGGGATGCTTACCTAGTAAACACACATTTTTAGGCAGTTACACGCCTAAAGACTGTATGTCGTTTAAGTTATTTCGTAATATAAGTGACAAATATGGTCGGCTAGACCGAGCTATGACCTCCCTCGTACAAAATATTTGCGTGAAGTAACAGCTTAATGATGCTACGTTTCGCATGTTGAATGTAGAGAACTCAAGACCTATTCTTACTTGGAACGAGTCCTCAAGGGCGATAATGCATCTGCATTTTGAGCCATAATCGTGAATAAATACAGATTGGCACCAGCATCCACTTACCGTCAGGTGGACTGTATGCTAGTTTGTTACACTTATTGTATAATAAAGACAAATAAGGAGCGTGGGCATGGCCTTCCTAGATGTATCAAACCTTTAAAGCTGCTGCCTGTCGCCAGTCTGAGTGATTGGAGTATTTAATAAACGAGATCTTTATACTGATATCTATCTGAAGCCTTGAGCACAGAATAATATATATATATATATATATATATATATATATATATATATATATATATATATATATATATATATATATATATATATATATATATAAAATAGATAGATTGTAGAGTATGTAACGGAAATTTTAGTGTAGATTTCACCAACTTGTAAACGGCCGATTGAAATGAAATTTTGCATTCGTATTAAGGACCGATAACAATAACGTAGTAAAATAACCATATCCTAATATCCAGATTAGGATCTCCAAGATTAAACAATATCTGGATCATCACACCTCATGATCAATGCGTGTTGCTTAAGTTTTTTTACACTCTTATATCATTATTTTTCTTTTTTTATAGGAGAGTCAAACGATCATGAGCACACCTACAGGTGAGTAATTACCGCCGCCCGTGAACAACATCGCCCATCGCAACACGAGGAGGGAGTTGCAGAAGCGTTGCCAGTCTTTTAAAAAGAAGTAGGCTCTTTTCTTGAAGGTTTCTAAGTCGTTTCGGTCCGGTAAAACCTCTGATGGTGGTCGATCTCACAAGAAATTTGTGTGAGGAAGTATACTTCTTTGAAATCGCATAGTGGTGGACTGCCGGTCATCCAGATAGTATGGCTGGTACTTAGGGATCGGGTGCACGAAACGAACTGTTATGTCCAACCCTAGTTAGATAAAAGCGCTGACTCGATTATTATATTTACTATAAAAGCCTAGAGTTTGAGGTAATCGAGGCAGTGCAGTTCCAACCCATATTAAGTGCATATCGCACACGCCGTTCGCGGTTTTTGTACATTTCTTGTATTAATTTAATATTGGGGAAATAAACCAAAAGAACTTCTGGGATTGGGTGTAAAAGTTTTTTTTTTTTAAAAAACACCTTCAGAGCGGCCCTCCTAACAAATTTGGTGTCAGAAGTGGGATGTCGCAAGGTCTACCGGTACATCAGTAGCGTGGCATCCGAATCCTGGGAAACTCTGAAGTGAAAGATCGACAGTAAGTCTCCACCCCACGAGTGTGAGCCTGCATCATCAAAGCACCAACGAGGTCTCAGCCCCACGAGCTTGGGACACCATCGTCAACCCGAAGTTCATCAAGGCTGTTAGTCTACACCACCAGCGTGTAAGCCTGCCCTGAGCTGCTGCACTCCCATCGCACAACCACGTGGACGCCGCCGTCAAACGACTCCCTGGGTCTCACGGCAACGCGACTCCGCTGCACGTCATCGCAACACGACACCGGCATAGCAACCAATGTACACCGTAGTGATCGTGATATTGTAAGTTAGGTAACTTTAATTTAGCTATAAATTTATACTATTTCTCTTCTATTTCCTTACATTCTTTTGTCATTTGTCGTGTACAATAATATTCTCATTTTACCAATTTTGTATTTACTAACTCCTAAATCTTTCTAATTCCATATGCATAAGGTTAAAACTTTAAAGGACAAACCAGAAGAAATAGAAATGTCCGACAAAATTCCCTTATCCGTCCTTGTAAAATTCATCAAACCTTACAATGGTGATAGAGAATCACTTCCGGCTTTTCTCACAAATTGTGATAACGCCATAGCACTCGCGAACTCGGAACAGCAAGTAGTTTTATATCGTTATATCATATCCCAGTTAGAAGGAAAAGCTCAAATCGCGTGCTCTCTAAAAACGTTTAATAATTGGGATGAATTAAAACTATTTCTAAAAACTACCTTTGGCGAGAAGAAGCACTCCACACACCTTTTAATTGAACTCCAAAATTGTAGGCAAGGAAATTCGGAAACAGTAATGCAATATTCACTTAGAATCGAATCTTGTTTAACGCGATTACAATCCGACATACATTACAGTTGCGAGAATAAGTCCGAGCTAATAGGAAGAATTGCCGCTATGGAGGATTTAGCCCTCAACACATTTATATTAGGTCTAAATTCTAATTACGGATATATTGTTAGATGTCGAAACCCGAAAAATTTAAGCGAGGCAATTACGCATGCCATAGAAGAAGAAAAACTATTTATTCTGAGCAAAATATCTTCCAAATCTTATAAACAGTGTCCTATATGTCAAAAATTTGGTCATGATTCTTCTAACTGCTATAATCATAAGAAAAAACAATCTCATCGAGCTTATTACGTTAATCCACAAAATAATAACCCTCATTCTAATTTTCATAATATTTCAAGCAAAAATCCTATTAAAATATGCAGTTATTGTAAAAGTCCGGGACATATGATAAACGAATGTCGAAAGCGACAATATAACAATAGCCTTCGTCATAATATGCAACCAGACACTCGCACGACGAATACGTTACCAAGTCCCAGTGCGCATGCACCTAATAGAAATAATATGCATTTATGTGACGCACAACCTTCTACCTCTAATGCCGATATTAGTAACGAAGATTTAAACTAAATCTGATTTCGGAAAAGTGCCTACCGAAATCGAAAGCATTTAAAGGCACAAATAATTATTACTATTCTACTAATTCTTATACTAAATCTTATACTTAGCCTATATATAATGATAACGAATTTAGTTATAATTATCGTACAAAATATTCTTACAATACATCTCAGCGACGTCAAATGCCGCCGAGTCCTACTAAATCATGTAATTTAAAAAATACTATTTCTTATTCTAATTCTACACCTCGGGAACAGCATCCGAGTCCATCTTTGACACAAAGTCAAAGTCATAGTACCAATTATTTATTACCTCGGGAAAATTATCCCAGGACACCTCTGAATCAACATCAGAGTCTTAGAAATAATTTTAATGCTAATTCTTGTACTAATTCTTATACTAATTCTGTCTCTCATAATGATACTATCTCTTATCCAAAATATACATCTCAAAAAGGAATTTCGAGTCATGCTAATCCCACTGATAATTCAATTAATAATAAAGGTGAAATACCAACATATAGCATGAACACATCGAACAAGAAAACATCACTACCTCATGTTTATTTTAGGTCGAATTTTTCGGTTCAACCCCTACGATTGTTACTCGACACAGGCGCAAGTGTCTCTATTATAAAAAAATCGAGTTTAAATGGAAACTTTAAGCTTTCTGATGAAATCGTAAAACTCAAGGGTATAAACAGCACTCAATCTTGCAACGAAACATTAGGAACATTACTGTTAGATTTTATTTTAGATAATTTTTCCATAAAATATAAATTTCATGTCACATCCGACGATATTAATATTGATTATGACGGAATATTAGGAAGCAACTTTCTCAGTTATTTTAAAGTAAACATTGATTATCATACTTATTCACTTTGTTTCAAAAATTCTATATCTGTGCCTATCCACTTTTCGGAACCTACATACATTATACCAGCGCGTAGCGAAACTGTTATCGAATGCTCCGTGTCAAATGACCCGTCCGAGTTGCGTCACCTTAAGGATGCACTCATACTAGATCAAACCGTTTGTAATGGTGTTTATTTAGCGAACTGCCTAGTAACTTTAAAAGCGAATAAAAGAGTTAATGTTTCGGTTTTAAACACAACTGAATCGCAAATTAAAATAAAAGATTTCAAAGTTAACTTAATACCAATTGACTTTAAAGAATATTCCAAATCTTTTAAATCTTGTAATAATATAAATACTATTTCTACAACTTATTCTAATCGTGTCCAACGCGTCTGCGAACAAATTCGTCATTCTCATTTGAACTCAGAGGAGAAAAAACTCTTATTAGATTGTTGCTCACAATACTCAGACATATTTTATCTTGAAGGAGATGACCTCACATGTACAAACGCGATCCAACACTCAATCAATACAGGAAACACCCCTCCTATTCATGTTAAGTCATATCGTTTTCCCGAATGTCATAAAGACGAAGTAGACGCACAATTAAAAAAGATGTTAAAACAAAATATAATTAAGCCGTCAATATCTCCGTGGAGCGCCCCAGTATGGGTCGTGCCTAAGAAAATGGACGCATCGGGCAAAAAGAAATGGCGCATTGTTATAGATTACAGGCGACTTAATGATGCGACCATAAACGAAGTTTACCCCATTCCTTTAATTAGCGATATATTAGATCAATTAGGGCATTCCAAATATTTTTCGACACTCGATTTAGTTTCCGGCTTCCATCAAATTCCTCTCAATCCTAAGGATGCTGAAAAGACTGGTTTTACTGTAACCAATATAAATGGCATTTCCGGTCATTTTGAATTCACTCGCATGCCTTTTGGATTAAAAAGTGCTGCAAATTCGTTCCAACGTCTCATGAATACCGTCCTTTCTGGTCTCCAAGGTCTCCACTGTTTCGTCTACCTAGATGACTGCATCATTTACAGCCACGATCTTCAAAGTCATATGGAAAAATTACGTCTTGTTTTTGATAGGTTTCGAGACTTCAATTTAAAGCTACAACCAGACAAATGCGAATTCCTTCGACACGAAGTCACTTATTTAGGTCATGTAATAATCGACAAAGGTGTCACACCTAACCCTGACAAGGTGAAGGCAGTATCCGACTACCCTATTCCCAAAAATCCCAAGGAAATTAAATCATTTCTAGGTCTAGTAGGTTACTACCGCCGATTCATAGATAACTTCTCAACAATTACAAAATCCCTTACGTCATTGTTAAAAAAAATGTTAATTTTAATTGGACACAAGAACAAACCCAAGCTTTTAATTTGTTAAAGGAAAAACTAACTTCAGCCCCGTTACTTCAATACCCCGATTTTTCTCAACCATTCGTTGTCACCACAGACGCCAGTAATTATGCTGTCGGCGCAGTATTATCGCAAGGCCCTATCGGAAAGGACAAACCGATCGCATATGCCTCAAGAACATTAAATAAACAGGAAGGCAATTACTCAACAACAGAAAAAGAATGTTTAGCTATACTCTTCGCCGTAAAAACATTCCGACCCTATATTTATGGTAATAAGTTTAAAATAGTCACTGATCACAGACCTTTAGTCTGGCTTTTTAATGTCAAGGATCCAGGAAGTAGATTAATTCGTTGGCGCCTCAAGTTAGAGGAATATGACTATGAAATTTTTTATAAGCAAGGAAAACAAAATTCAAACGCCGATGCTCTTTCACGCATACCCATTCACGCCTTAAATTCAAATGTAGTCCTTAACAAACTCAAATACGAATCTTATTTTAAAAAACAATTTACTAGATCCATTTCTACAAATACTGTAATCGAAGAACATCAAGAAGCGTTACACCTCTCTAAATTAAATAATATTGTTTGCCCCGTATCTCTCGACTTTGATGAATCTATTCCATATTGTAAAAATATTCTATCTCAGCTACAAAATCCTGAAGGTATAATAAACTCAGAACGAGAACCGTACACTATCTCTTGCGTTAAGCAAAATGATAAAATATACTATTTCTTATATACGAAAATTCACCATTTCGAAGAGTTAACATACCGAAATATATACAATTTACTAATTCAACTACGCGATAATATATTAACAGAAAATAGTCAAATCACTGACTTAGCCATTTCCGATTTTGCTGACCCGTTCTCTAAACTATTCTATATGAAAATATACAACATAATTGCTTACATATTTCATAATACTAACATTAAAATTCATATATACCGAAATCAAATTATTTACCCTACTCCTGCCGAAGTTCCACAAATTCTCAAAGAAAATCACGACTCAACAATTGCTGGTCACCCCGGAATTAAAAGAATGTTAAATCGTTTAAAGGATCTATATTTTTGGAAAAACATGCGTTCTGATATAGAAAATTACGTAAAAAATTGTAAATTGTGTCAAGTAAATAAACCACTGAGATCATGTAATAAGGCTCCAATGGTGATAACCTCCACAAGTACAAAACCATTCGAAAGATTAGCTTTAGATATAGTCGGTCCGCTACCCGAAGCCGGCTTGCAAAACTTTAAATTTATATTAACTCTACAAGATGACCTAACCAAGTTTTTATGTGTATACCCAATGATAACTTCCAGCAGTGATGAAGTAGCTCGTACACTAGTTCATTTTATCTCATTATTTGGAATTCCTAAAACAATATTAACGGATCTCGGCACATGTTTCACATCGGAATTATTTAAACAGGTAACTCAAATATTTAGAATAAAACCCTTATATAACCCTACACTCAAGGAATACCTGAAATCTTTCGTTAATGAAAATCAGAATGATTGGCATTGTTACTTAGCAACCGCAGTATTCTCTTACAACACTACCCCTCATACCACTACTACATATACACCCTATGAATTGCTATATGGGCATAAACCCACAATACCAAATTCTTTATATAATACGAGCAATGACACTACTTATCATGAATATATCCGCGCATTACAATACCGCATGAACTTTAGTCGACAAAAAGCATTAGAACACATAATTAAAAATAAAGAAACATCGAAAAATTATTATGACAAAAATAGTACAGATATATCCTACAAAACAGGCGATATGGTTTACTTAAAATGCCACCACAGACTTCGCAAAGCCTTATCTCCTATCTGGAAAGGTCCTTATAAAATTATTAAATTAAATGGCAAACATAACGTAACCCTTCTCATAGGTCGTAAGCACATGAAATACCATGTTAATGAAATTAAACCAGCTCATCCTTAATTTCACTCTATTTCAGGGCCATAAGCCACCAATTCAACGCTGAAACTCAAATTCTACCTATTTATAATAGTCCAGGTATTTATTTCGATCAAATAACTACAATTAATTTTTATAATGATTTTTGGAATGTTGTAACTCATATAGACGTAGTATCAGTTAAGCCACATCTAGAGAATATACATTCGCTTATAATTAAAACTGCAACGCTCTGCGAAAACTTCCAACTCCATGGTTTCGTTGAATGTAATGATATCATAAGTCCTATTGAAGTATTATTAAATTCTAATTTTGCTAAATTCGAATCTCTTTCGCATATAGTCCCTACCGAGGAACAAACAAGGCATAAACGAGCTTTAGAATTCGGTGGAGAAATTTTGAAATTCTTTTTTGGAACTTTAGATGCTGATGATGCACGAAAATACGATGCAGCCATTAGCGCTTGTCAAAATAGCGAATCCGAACTTTTAAAATTAATGAAGGATAATATTCACATAATTAAATCTTCTATTAATGTTGATTAAAACTACTTTTACGGATTTCTTTCGCGTTTTATTTATTTTATTTTTAACCCGACGTTTCGGGTGCTTTCCAGCACCCATGGTCACGGGGGACTGAGGTGACTGACGTCCCGATGTCAAAGTTAACCCGGAGTACCTTCAGCTTTTTTAATTATTGTCTTTGGTCCGATCTACGCAGAATGAACTAACTGTGGTTTGAAGTCTTGCAGTGGTATGCTTGGGTTTAGTTTTAATTTTATTAATTATAGGATCCCAAGCAGGTGGTAATACCAAGCCTCCCTCTCTATTGAAATTAGGATGTTTTTTAATTTCAATAGCCTCACGTATCATCCTTGGTAGGAATCGGTGTTCTTTCGCGAGGATTTGTGGTCTATCAAATCTGATGTAATGGTTGGGGCCATCGAGGATATGTACAGTGTTCGCGTAAATATAAGAAATCATTCTATTAATGTATTTAACTCAACGATATATAAATTAAATATGAATGAAAATAAATTAAATTCTCAAATAAATTCTTTAAATATTGTATTATCCCAAATTGTCAGAAATAATAATCAATTATCACATATTTCTAAAATATATGCTTTACTTAATACAATAGAAAGCTCTTTAGCCACTATTTCTAATTTCTTGGATAATGTACTAAACTCTATCTTATTTTCTAAGGCAAACATTCTACATCCTAGTGTAATAGCTCCTACGAACTTATTTCGCCAACTTTTAAAACAGAGTAATTATATAAATAAGCGATTAGAGTTTCCAGTACCATTAACGATTGAAAATATACACACTTTGATAGATATTTCAAAACTCACATCTTTTTATTATAATAGAAGAATAATTTTCATATTACGCATACCACTGATTTCTTCTTTAAAGTTCACCTTATACAAATGCATACCTTTACCAACCCCTCATAATCCTAATAATCCTAACTCTTTTGCTCTAATCCAACCTACCAAGCCTTATCTTGGAATAACAGAAGATAGACTTAGTTATAGTTTGCTAGATAATTTAAACGATTGTAATATTATTAATAATGATTATTCTATATGTCCTTTAATTTCTATATTTTCTACAATAAAGAATCCATGTTGTGAAACAAAATTGTTAACCGAAGTAACGTTATCTTTACCACCTCAATGTAACTCCAAACTTTTATATGGACAAATTGATGTATGGTATAAAATAAATAATAATAAGTTTATCTATGTACAGTCTGAGAAATGTAAATTAACTATAAAATGTAATAATATAATACAAGATTTCACTATTTTAGGAACAGGTATCCTAAGTTTAAACGAAAGCTGTATTGGTTTCTCTAAGACAATTCAATTAATGCCATCTACAACTAAATCTATTAAAATCGAAAATAAAATGAATTTAAACTTTAATATTACAGAAGACGATTGTTGTAATAAAGAAATTTTAAATAAATCAATTCCATACTTATATACTGTATCTTTAACTAGCCTAGACATGGAAACTCTGAAATATTCTTACCATTCCTTAAATAACTTAGAAAATGAGATCAATAGAGTTCAAGAACAATCTCACATAATAAAATATGGTAAATACTATTCATCATTTACATACTTTTTGATTATTTGCATAATTTTATATATTTCCTATAAAATATTTTGTTGCTCTATTAAGAGAAATAATGATTCTTGCCGTTGCATACAAATATTTAATCAGTGCAATACACGACGGATTGTTAAACACGAATCGAAGGTTAGTAATTCTATTGAGTTAACTGAAGTTTCATCATCAGACGATGATAGAAAAGATTCTATATCCTTACCCAATATGCCAGTGAAAAACCAAATGAAAAGAACATTTGGTAAACTTCACTTATCAAATCGAAACTTATGTAATAACTAAAAACTATATTACTTTACTATACTTATTTCATAAAGCTTCATGTTACATTAGAATATAAGCTTATATTTTGTTTTATACACGGTGTCTTAAATATTAATATTACTAAATGTTTGTATTTGAAATAAAAATTAAATCTTAGCATTAATACACTGAATCTTCTACTATTTCATTATTCACTGAATCTTATAAAAAATACTATATTACTAGTTCATAATGTTAATAAATAATTTCTTATAATTTTGTGAAGATATTGTTTAAGAATAGTTTAATTTTACTATGCTTTTGTATCAATTCAATTTGATTTTATAATAATAACAAATAATTGAAACAATTCTATTTTACTATTTTTTAATTATTTTTGTATTCAAATAATTTTTTTTTCACTGTATCGTTTGTAAGACTCTGCTCATCCCTTATTAAAAAGAAGGATACGCTCCGTCAAAAGGGAGGAGATGTTATGTCCAACCCTAGTTAGATAAAAGCGCTGACTCGATTATTATATTTACTATAAAAGCCTAGAGTTTGAGGTAATCGAGGCAGTGCAGTTCCAACCCATATTAAGTGCATATCGCACACGCCGTTCGCGGTTTTTGTACATTTCTTGTATTAATTTAATATTGGGGAAATAAACCAAAAGAACTTCTGGGATTGGGTGTAAAAGTTTTTTTTTTTTAAAAACACCTTCAGAGCGGCCCTCCTAACAGAACGAATTGGAGTAGGAGTACTGGAAAAGACGCTTACCTTGGGTTAAAACGAATCACTCGTACATATGTATGTATAACTTATATTTGTGTAGATAACTTATTAATAAAATGTGTATTATATTAAGTATGTAATTATCATGTTTATTTTGTTTTTAATCTTTATGCTACGCCAACGTCAATTTTTCACCACTCCGTGGGTTGACTTAGCAGAATGCCTCAAGGCATTAAGTCCGACCTTTGTATTACGGTTTTGTTGTAAGGAATACAAAAAATAATGAATACATGGGTATATAAATAAATAAATAAATCATTTTAAAATGACATTTATTCGTTATATTTTTTCGGCGACAGCTTTCATTGTTCTTCTTCCAGTTCTCTTCTACCAGTTTTCGAATTTTGCATATAACAAAACATATTTTTATATTTTTTTCCGTGAAATTACCTCTCAGAATGAATGGTATAGATGTTCAAAGAGACTTTCAAAAGAGACGTTTATACGAATATAGCCTTTGACATTTCCCCGACACGAGTCTTACAAGAGATCAAGCAACAAAGTACATTCACCTTCACGTTCTGATTTTATATTTTTCTAGTCATTGAATTACATAAAAAAATAAAAGCGTGAAGATCTGTAGCAAATTAGTAGTATTTACGCGACTACCGCATATTGATTATAGATTGATATGTTGATTGTTTTTTACTAAATTATTATTAAATTTGCTTTGTCTTTCTTTCTTTATTAGTGCTTTATACATGTCCTAATCACCAAAGCATTCCTTTCTTAATCCTGGTCACATCATCATCTTCCGAACCACTTTTTTCTCTTATCATACATTTTCTTACTTGTTATTCATATTCAGCGCTAACATACTTCATAATTAACGTACGTAGACAGAAATTATAACGCGGTATTCGTTACTATATAAGATTAACTAAAAAAGGAAACAGTCGCCACCATTCTCATGATAACTACTCAATTTTTAAAAAAAACTCCGGTTGCCTGGCGTGACGATTGAAATGTTCTCCTATGAATCAGTCTATGGAGGAGGCCTATGTTAAGCAGTGGTCCTTTATAGGCTGTAGTGGGTGGAGAGGATGGATGTACATTAATAAACATGAGAGAATTAATTATCTATAAATTTAACTCATAACCGAAAATGTCAATGGTAGGCGTGTATAACCAAAGTGGGAGGTGTTCTTCAAGCTAGCTAATACACATAAAATCTTATTTCTGCTTGCGGGTCGTAGCAAATTAATTTCCCCTTCTTTGATATAATAAACAACTGCAAAGTAACGCCTGATTCTATTTATTATCAGAAAACAAGATGTATATGTTCTTTTTTTATTTTGAGTCGTAGGTGATATCAAAAATAAAAAGTAAAGTTACAGCCTATATACGTCCCACTGCTGGGCTCAGGCCTCCCCTCATTTCTGAGAGGGTTTAGGGCAAGGAAGCGTCCACCGCGCTGCCCAAATGCGTGTTGACGAACTTCACATGTCTTCGAAATATTTTTTCTCTTATTCCTCAAACATGCAGGTTTCCTCACGATGTTTTCCTTCACCGCTGAGCACGTGGTAAATGAGCACTTAAAATTGCAATTAACAATTTCATTGGTGCCGGCGGGGATCGAACCCGGGTTACTCGCGTTCTGTTATATTTACAGCGAGCGTTAACCACTGAGCTACCACTCAAATGTATACTTAATTATATAATATCAAATGTATACGTAATACTTAAAGTACCACAATGGAAATTCCAGTAATCTACTAAGTTATTTTATTGCTGAGGTCCCCGTTGTTATCTTTGCAGATAGGAGCAGTACCTTGGTTAAATGTTTGAGATTATAGCTCTGTTGAAAATTAGGAAATAGCTTAAATTTGTAGCATTGAATATAAATTTAATATTTTGAAATTTACAAAGTTAATAAATAAAATCAAGCGTTACTGATATGGTGATATAAGATCTGGGATACCGAAAGCGAATAAAGTTGTTTACATGAATGTCACAGACTAATAACGGCCTAAAGCAAATGCCGCAAACAAATGTATCAGATCGTCATTTGTCAAGACGTATATTTTCGGCAATTGCCCAATTTAGCTGCCGATAATAAGGAAGTGCTCGTCATCCGTTGAGCGAAGTATTGTTAGCCGTCATCACTGCAGCTTATCAAAAGTCAACAGATGCACAGCAATGAAGCTCCAAGGCCACCACCATGGATTGCCTTATAAATTGCCCCATAAATTGGCGTATATTTTCACGCCACGCGAAGCGACAATTTAACAACCGCAGTTGTTTATTATTTTGAGTTGACATCATTTTCCATCTCCTTTCTTTCTCTCCTCCTCTCTTTCTTTCACCTACCACGACACACTTGACGCGATACGATGCAGTAGATTCTCTTCGGCATACACGGCGACACGCACTTGTAATTGATCAAAATACTTAACTGTAAACAATATTGTTGACAACACTAATGTATGGGGTTTTGCATACCTACATGAAATTGATACCCCGGAGCTTGTTACCTATATTGATCTCATTTCTGTAATCCACTTTATGTGCGGCTACATACGATGTGATTTTTATTTTTATAACTCTTGCGACACCCATGAGATGATATTATAAGGTATTGGATATTCTTAAACGGTAATTTATTGGGGTTTATACTTTGATTATATACCTGTCTAGATAGAGTGTTGCGCTACAATCGCAACAAAAACAAAGGGTCCGATTTCGAAAGGTTGTGTGCTTATTACGCACACAAGTATACGTAACTACTGTTACAAGCTTGAGGTTCGTGACAATTAAAAATTGCCGATAAAATTACCTAAATTAACACTTTAATTTACTTTACACAAATTAAAACTAAAAACACTAATAATTAAACACATTAATTCACTTAATTCCGCTCCGAAGATTCGCTTGTGTCGCTGAGTTCAACTCTGTCTCGATCGCATCTTGCGCCACCTATTTATTTAAATTAGCAAAATATCCGGAATGTTCAAGTAAACACGCGTAAGGTACCGAGAGTTCGAGTATAGATTTTCTAGAAACTTAGTTCTTCGGGTGGCGCTGTCGGTCGAGAGATCGGTGATGTCATTCTCTGCAAAGCTCCCATCGCTCTCGTTCCTGACACTAGATGGCGCTAGTTGACTTATTCACACAACACTGCCCCCTCCTAAGACATGCTCGTCCCGAGCATTATCGGTCCCATAATAACGCGCCAAGCGATCCACACGGACGATCTTAGGAGTCCCTCTTGCGCCTTTCTGTATCCGGTAGGTCACATCGTTGATCCTGGTTACAATGTTTGCAATCTTCAGGACAAGGTCTTCTTGACAATGCATCTGCGTTGCCATGAGATTTCCCGCTGCGATGTTCGATCTCAAAGTCGTATTCCTGCAGTAGTTCAATCCACCTCGCAACTTGTCCTTCTGGGTTTTTAAACTGCAATAGCCATTTTAGTGCAGCATGGTCAGTTCGTAAGTGAAACTTTCGTCCCAGAAGATATTTGCTAAAATGCTGCAACGACTTTACCACAGCGAGCAATTCGCGTCTTGTGACACAATAGTTCCTTTCCGGTTTTGACAACGACTTGCTGAAGTACGCTATCACGACCTCTTGGTCACCACTCCGTTGAGACAGCACACCGCCAAGTCCTATATCACTTGCGTCTGTGTCAACTATAAATTCTTTGCTTGCATCAGGGTATCCCGAAATAGGTGTTTTGCACAGACGGTACTTGAGCTCCTGGAATGCGATATTTCAACTTTCATCCCAGCAGAACTGTCGCTTCTCCTCGGTTAGCTTGTGCAGAGGTTTGGCTATATCTGCAAAGTTCTTCACAAATCGCCGGTAATAGGAGCACAAACCCAAAAATGCTCTAACCTGCGTCTTGTCTTTTGGAACCGGCCAATCCTTGACAGCGGCGATTTTCTCTGGATCTGTGCGGATACCTTCTTCCGATACTACAAACCCCAAAAAGTTAACTTGCCGTTGGAATAGTGAACATTTCTTCGGGTTCAACTTGAGGTTGGCACTCTGAATCTTCATAAGCACGCGTTCCAGGTTTTGAAGGTGTTCCTCAAACGTACGGCCCACGATGATGATGTCATCCAAGTAGACCAGACAGGCATCGCCAATTGGCCCGGTAAGTACAAGTTCCATCAGCCTTTCAAACGTTGCTGGAGCATTGCACAACCCAAACGGCATTACTTTGAATTGCCACAGACCCTTTCCCGTCGAGAACGCAGTTTTCTCCTTGTCCTTAGGGTCAATTTCAACTTGCCAGTAGCCACTTTTTAGATCCAGCGTGCTAAACCATTTTACTCCTGTAAGCATGTCCAGCGTGTCATCAATTCTTGGCAAGGGATAGCTGTCCTTCTTTGTAACGTCGTTCAGACGGCGGTAATCAACACAGAACCGCATGCTGCCATCCTTCTTTTTCACCTGCACTACTGGCGAACACCATGGACTAGAGGAAGGTTCAACAACACCATCCTTCACCATTCTTTCAATCATGGTTTCCACTTCCTTTTCACGTGCTACCGGCAATCGTCTTGGCCGCTGACGGATAGGTAACTCTTCACCTGTGTTTATTTTGTGTTGAACTAAACCAGTCTTTCCTATGTCGGCATCGTTTGATGAGAATACATCGGCGTACTCGAGTAACAACTTCTTCGCCTTGACCAATTCGTTCGGGGACAGAACACTGCGAGAGTCTTCCAAAAGTGTGGTCACTCTCGTTTCTGCATCCTTGCTGGGGGTCCCACTCGATATATATTGGCACCGACGTAACCAATCCACTTCCTCACAAGTACCAATTAATGTGCCTTTTTCTATAATCTGGTCCCGGTCGCAAAGGTTCAGCACACGTACTCCTGAGATGTTAGTGGTCCTGACCAAGGTTCGAGCTACTTTCCATGGAAGGTCATTGTTTACCCTTTCCACAAGTACACAACGGTGAGCTTGCCCAGCGTTTCGGGGAAGACTAACCGGAACAATCGTTTCCGATCTCGGCAGAAGAACAATCTTCTTAATGCTGTACACGTTCCCTGGTAACGCACCTTCCATAAAAAGTTCCTCCTGTCCACATTTCAAAACACCTTGCTTAACGTCGATCTCACAACAATTATTCCTCATAAAGTCTAGGCCTAGGATGCAGTCGTCCATTATATCGGCCACGATGACATTATGCAGGTAGATCACGTTGCCAAGCTTCAACTCCATCTCCTTCTCTCCACGGACGGGTATACGCTGACCGGTGGCTGTTACCAAATTAATGCGTTCTCGGTTGTATGCGGAGTCCCCAAGGAACTGACTTATAAGTTGGGAACTAACAACCGTACGAGAGGCTCCAGTGTCTATGGTCAGTTTACACGGCATTCCGTTGACCTCGCCCTTGATGATTAGACTGTTCCCATCATGGGTTTGTGAGATCGAGATCCTTGGGGCTCTTTTAACATCAGCCAGCACCCGCCCCGCAGTTCTGGGTTTTACTCGTTTCCCTGCTGCTGCTGGGCGGTGCTGTTGGCCGCACTGCCCTCCTGGGATCGTTCACCTTCCCTTTCTAGGGTTCGCTTAGGGCAGCTGGATCGAAGATGGCCCTTTTCCCCACAGCCATAGCACCTAGGGCTGTATCCTCTGTTGTGGTCGCGAACTGTAACTGCTGCAACCTCCCTGACGCGATGGGAACGATGAACCTGCCGCACGGCTTCTACCTCCAGTGCATGGGCCAAGGCGTCCTTAAGCGTCTCGTGGTGCCCGAGCCTCACAGCAGCTCTGACTTCCAGGTCACGGATGCCGTCGATGAATGTCTGCACCAGGTTCCCTTCAATGAGCGCAGGTACAGACCGGTATGCTTTTCGCACCAGCTTCTCCACCTCTAGAGCCCACTGCTGCAGGTTTTCGTTGATGCGCTGCACGCGATCTTTGAGCTGCGCACGAAAGACGTGCTCCAGGTGAGCGTCGCCATATCTCGCCTCCAATGCCTCGAGGAGTTGCTCATAAGTCACTTCCTCACCGAGAGCTTCCAGAACTGTTAAGGCCTGGTCGCGCAGGCCTAGTGTGAGAGCAGTCATGGCCTGATTTTTATTCCAGCCGTTCGCCTTCATAACAGCTTCGAACTGGATTTTGTAGGCTGACCAGGAAGAAGTCCCGTCGAATGGTGGCACCTTGAACCCACGTAGCGAAGGTGTAGTAGCTACTACGGGAGCTGTTGTTCTATCCCCCAGTTTGAGGTCGTCCAGCGTTTTCTTCACGTCAGCCATTACGTTGTCAACCCGATTGTTTACTTGGTCGATTCGGGTTTCGGCCTCCGACAGGCGGTTGTCATGTTGAGCAACCTTATCCTTCACCTCCCGTATCTCTTTTCCGAAGATAGCGTGAAGGTCCTTCATGAGGAGCATCTGCTCTTCCTTATCGAGTAGTAGTTGCTCTTCTAACCCGCGGGCCTGTTCCTCCTGCCGGCGGGCCTGTTCCTCCTGCCGGCGGGCCTGTTCCTCTTGTCCGTTCTGCAGCTGCTCTTTCAACTGACGGGCCTGCTCCTCCTGTCGGCGAGCCTGCTCCTGCAGCATCACCATCAGAGCACCTAAGTCAGGTGCCACAGACGTAGAAGCTACTGACGGGCCAGCTTCCGTGGCCGGCGGCTGGCCCTCAGACATCTGCGGCGTTGCACCACCAAATCTCCTCTGGTCCGTCTCCTGCTGGCGTTGACTTCGGGTACGGACACCCTCCGTTTCCTCCTTAGGTAAAATCGGCATTATTTTATCCCACTTCTGACACCAATTGTTACGAGCTTGAGGTTCGTGACAATTAAAAATTGCCGATAAAATTACCTAAATTAACACTTTAATTTACTTTACACAAATTAAAACTAAAAACACTAATAATTAAACACACTAATTCACTTAATTCCGCTCCGAAGCTTCGCTTGTGTCGCTGAGTTCAACTCTGTCTCGATCGCATCTTGCGCCACCTATTTATTTAAATTAGCAAAATATCCGGAATGTTTAAGTAAACACGCGTAAGGTACCGAGAGTTCGAGTATAGGTTTTCTAGAAACTTAGTTCTTCGGGTGGCGCTGTCGGTCGAGAGATCGGTGATGTCATTCTCCCCTCGCTCTCGTTCCTGACACTAGATGGCGCTAGTTGACTTATTCACACAACACTACTATGGTTTAACAGGCGCGCTGCATCACTCGGGGCGAGCTGAGTGATACCAGCTCCTGAATATTTCCTATTAGATTAAGTACTCATTTGACATTTTAACTTTTTTTATATATACTACTTTGATTTGCCTAGTTATAAAATAATAACGATCGAAAGGACAATTGTACTTTTAATTAATTTAATTTAATTTAATATAAATTATTTTTACACTGACTTGCTTACTTATAAAAATAATAATTTGATATATTATGTTAAATAACTTTCACATGTCAGATATGGTAAACATATGGAATATGTAAAACTATTTGTCATCTTTAATGTACCATGTTTATCGAATAAAATAATATCATTAATTTTTTTTGGTATTTATATAGTTAGTTTTGGTATTTATTGGTTTTAGTTATAGTTTTATAAATATATAATTGAAAATTATAAATATACATACATATCAATAAAATAAAATAAATAAATAAAACCCAACCAAATGGGAGACCTCGCTAGTCGAGACCAAACGGCCAAGGCTTTGTTTATATGCTTGTTTATTTAGATCAAAGTTAAACAAAATAGGTTTAATAAACTAATTATTATGTTAATTAGTTTTATTTATTTTATTTAAAAATACTTGAAAGAACTAACAAAAATACTATTTAGTGCATGACGTCATGGGTTTCATTTATTTTGTGTAGATAAGTTATCATTTACTGATCAAATAACTAAAATAATTTTTTAAATAATAATGTTCTCCTGATCGAAAGATGATGTAATAACATTTGTATTTTGTCTCCCATAGTTTCGCCAAAACTCCCTAGTAATAAACTGACAACACCGGCTAATCAGACTAACCTACGCAGTAACGAATTAAAAAAATGTGTTTTCATGCAATAATAGTGGTTTAATAAGAAAACTTATTGATGAAAAGTGATCTTGGTATCATTACACGGGGTTCTCACATAATTACGACACAATTTAACATCACAAACTGGCATAATTAATTATTTTTCGTGAGCACGTTATCCCTAAGTGATTCAAATTACATTGACCTAGGCATAGAAATAAGAGCGTATATACGAAAATAGATAAGAATCTCTAACGTAAAAATTGGCCGCGACAACAGCGCCGCCTGAAAGCTAGTTTGTTAACTACTACTTCAACTATACATAACTAAAATATTATAATATATATACTATATACATAAAGTACGTGTCACGTTGTTTGTCTGCGATGGACTCCTAAACTACTTAACCGATTTTGATCAAATTTGCACAACGTGTGCAGTTTGGTCCAACTTGAGAGATAGGATAGCTTACATTTCAATTCATATTCGCAATATTATTTTTTTCCAAATTATATTTGTATATAATTTGACAGTCACAATACATACGCTTTCAAGCGCTTTGACGCATGCGCAGTACGTACCCGTACTGCGCATGCGTCAATGCTACGTTTGGAACGGTTCCTTTAAAAAACAAAAAAGTCTCAATAAAGCAATACGTTAGTGATGCAATACGTTTTTGCAATACGTTAGCGATGACATGTTTTGTCAAAATTACTGGAATAATATTTTGATTACTTATTTGTGACATATGTCTTTTTTATTCTTTACAATTATTTAAAAAATTTAAATAAAAACAAAACATATAAAAACTCCACGGACATTCTCCTTCTCTCTAACCACCATGGTTGCTACTTAAGTGAGATATGCGAAAATATGCCGTTTTGTGGATTATCTTCTTAATATATATAAATTGTGTGTCACGTTGTTTGTCCGCGATAGGCTCCTAAACTACTTAACCGATTTTAATGAAATTTGCACACCGTGTGCAGTTTGGTCCAACTTGAGAGATAGGATAGTTTTTTTGCCCATGAGTAACCCACAATTTATTTTTTGCGAATTTAAGGATTCTTAATAGGACATGACAGGGTCGTAGAAAAGAGCAGAACAATATACTATGTATATAACTATATATACCTCTATACTACTTTTTTCATATTGTTATTTTTAAGTACTTTGTCGATTTCGACATAACAATAAAAACTTTGTTTGTTACTTAGAAATCAGTATAAATACTCTCGATTAATTGTAGGACTTAGGCAAAAAGAAAGATTTTCAGCATTGTTAACATATTTATTTCACAATTTGAAACAAGATATTTTGAAAAATAATACCAAAACGTGAAATGTTATAAAATTTCATGTTGTCTGCGCATAATGTAGAAAGTAACTTACTACAAACCATCATAAATATTTGATTTGGTTGAAGTCTTTTATTATATAATAACAGTGACAAATATTTGTCACTGCACCAAATACAAAATTTACCTTAAAGCACATTCTTGAGTCCTATGTTTTGTCCTATACTAAAGCAATTACGATAAAACACTCAAAATATGAAATAACAAGAAATAAGCACATGCACATTCCGGCGGACACATTTTTTAAATAATTTTTCACTTTGATTCAGTGTTGCCTAATGAAACAAATTTTAAACTTCTATTTGTTATTATTATATTTACTATTACTCCTTATAATATAAACCTCACGTATGTAGCAAATATTATAAACTAACTTGAGTTTAGAACTATGAAGGGATTTTTTATTATTTATTATTTTGGAAGACAAAATTAATTAATTTAGTAACACCGATATGGCTTTTCTTCACCACTGCATTGGAACACGTTTACAAGCTACTGGACTGGGAAAGATACGGTTTTTTTTTATTTAAATTGGTTTACCAACAACTTATGCACTTACATCTATCCGTATAAATTAAGCGATATAGTAAAAAAAAAACTAAGTACACAGTCAATTACAGGTAAACACCACATGCATAACTTCTATCGCGACAATTACAAGACGAATTTATACTTATTGAATAGAAACACTGTAGTATTGCTATTATAAAATGCACACTAAAACAAACTGACCAAAAACAGAGCGGCAAGGTATGGATTTACAATATTTAAAAAAAATTACAAAAATTAAAAAAAGGAAAAAAGTGTTTAACAAGGCAAATGTTTATAATCCGAGGTACCTATCATATAGACAGCCTTTCGAAACTTTCCCAATGAAACATGGTTAATGTCGACGAGATCGCTAATTTGGTTAAAAAGTCTGATCATCCTACAAATTGGCGAATGTGATCCCAAAACAGTTCGTCGTAATGGAGGACTGAGTGGTGTAATAGGCAATGATACATCACTCGCCTTCGATTTGCCGACGATATAGTCCTTATGGCAGAATCGCTGGAGGACCTTAGCACTATCCTCAATTACCTCAATAATGTTTCCCAACGGATAGATCTTAAAATCTACATGGACAAAACAAAGATCATGTGTAACATCCATATCACACCTATGACGGGAGTTGTTAGGGAGCACTACATAGAAAACAGAATGTCTTATTCCGTGTTCTGTGGAGCACTAAGCTCAAAGTTGTTGATGAGTATGTTTACCTGGGACAAATAATCTCACTAGGTAAGTCCAACTTCAGCTGAGAGGTCACTCGACGGATATTTTCTTTTATGGGAGAGGGTGACAAACGAGCACACAGTCCACCTGGTAGTAAGTGGTTGCTGTGGCCCATAGATATCTACATCTATCTTCGACTATCGAATCAAAATACAGATGCTTGTCACCCGTGAGGACTAAGATGGAATGCCTCATTTCCAGTAAAAAGGATCTCTGGTTCTCTACACTCACCATACGAGACACAGCAGCGTTAAGCCACTATTTCACGCTTGTATTCTGTGAGAGCATGGTCCTTCCCCGGTCGAGCCGACCCATTCGAGCTGCAACTATACTACTAATATAACTGCAGCATGGCACTACCACGTATAAAATTCAAACTTCAAAATTCAACTCGGCTGGGCAGCGTTCGGGAAATTACGACGTGTCTTCTCATCAGGTATACCTCAAAACCTGAAAACGAGACTACAACCAGTGCGTTTGCCAGTGATGACCTACGGAACTGAGACGTGGTCCTTCAGTGCTGACCGTATGAGGACGCTGAAATTCACTCAGCGAGCCACGGAAAGGGCTATGCTCGGGGTTTCTCTGCGTGATAAACTTAGAATTGAGGATGTCCGCAGTAGAACCAGAGTTAACGACATAAAACAACGGATTAGTAAGCTGAAGTGGCAATGTGCCGGCCATATATCTCGAAGAATCGACAACCGATGGAGGGAAAAGGTTCTCGAGTGGCAGCCTTGTACCGGTAGGTAAAGTGTAGGGCGACCCCCCACTAGATGGAGTGAAGACCTGGTAATACATGCAGGAAGTCGATGGACGCAGGCGGCTCAGGACCGTGCTTTGTGGCACACCTTGGGAAGGCCTATGTTCAGCAGGAGTCTTGGGAAAGACTGTGTAATGATGATGATGAAACGTAGTTAATTAATACAATAACATATTACAATAACTTGCTTAATAGAATATGATTTCCTTTTTTGAATTTCCTTTATACCTATCATTAGAATAATTCTAATAATTATTATTATTAATAATATTTAATTTTTTGTGGCGGCCACAGTATCTTGATTGATTTACATAAAGTAGCTAAAAATGCAAGATTTCAGAGTAGCTATAAATTAAAAAGCATAATGTGTTTCATAAAGCAATGACTAGATGACGATACCAACAGTGAAATTTCTTAGAAGATACAATAGCATGGACGTAGGTGAAAAGCGAGTCTATATATTTTAGTAGACTTTATTTGGGCCGTTCTGTACAGAGAATGTGGCATCTAGACAGGTATATAATCAAGGAGTTTATAGTACAGGTAAATTATGTATATAAAATGAACTAAACTACAATTTAGTTCATAATAATAGAATATTATACCTTATAATATCGTCCGTATCGGGTGTTACAAGAGGGCTTATCATCTTAAACTTAAGAAAATATCTTAAAATAAAAATAAAACTGCGTTTGTCAACCTCTCGACCATATCCCTGACCATTAGTCTAAAAAATATAAATTGCGTTAAAAAGGCATAAATTTAATGAAATAAAATACTTCTTCGACGTAAGAAAATAAAATTTCATTTATAAAATATCTTCTTTTTTTAAATCTATTAATTCTAATATACTCATCATTTCGAAATAAAATTCGAACCGGACCAGCAGGTATCCTCTTTTTCAATTTTTTTTAAAATTTAAAAATAAGGGCAGGCTTATGACTGTTTAACCATCATCTGTAAGAAGCCATGAGATCTTCCTGGTATTAAACATTGTAGCCTCAGACGACACCAATATAGTTAGATAAGATGGAGATAATTGTTCATCTTACGGGATTACAGGTGTCTGATTTTTCTTTGCGCAATAATTGTTTAAAAAGTCCGTTCTCATATGGTCAGACATAAATCGAAAACAATATGCAATCTTTCGTCCACATGTACTCAATTAAACATGGCCGGAATTACCTTTCAACTGGACTGACTCGCTTTGAGTCCTATCGGACACTGACTGGAGTGCCTGATCAATAAAATTGAGTTTCAAAATCAGTGTAAATAGTTTCGTAGTTTGTAAGATAATTTAAAACAACTCAAATAGTGGCTTTATCTTTACATATAAATAAAATTGAGGCTCTGTCTGTAATATCAAAAGAAATGGCTTCTACTAAGTGAATACGACATGGTAAACATTTTTGTCTCTCTGTCTGTTCGGTATAATCTCCGTAACGTCTGAACCGATTGTAATGAAACGTCACCAAGAGATAGAGAGCAATGCCAGGAGTGGTCTGCTCTGTATTTTATTCCAAAAACTTGAAGATTTTCGTCTGTCTGTCTGTCTGTTCGGTATAATCTCCGTAACGTCTAAACCGATTGTAATGAAACGTCACCAAGAGATAGAGAGCAATGCCAGGAGTGGTCTGCTCTGTATTTTATTCCAAAAACTTGAAGATTTTCGTCTGTCTGTCTGTTCGGGATAATCTCCGTGATGTCTAAACCGATTGTAATGAAACGTCACCAAGAGATAGAGAGCAATGCCAGGAGTGGAATACTCTGTATTTTATTCCAAAACTTGAAGATATTCGTCTGTCTGTGTGTCTGTTCGGGATAATCTCCGTAATGTCTAAACCGATTGTAATGAAACGTCACCAAGAGATAGAGAGCAATGCCAGGAGTGGTCTACTCTGTATTTTATTCCAAAAACTTGAAGATTTATTAATGAATCGAAAATGATAAAATTAAGTCTTTGATACCGCCAGACTTTAAATAAAAATCAAGTTTAAATAAAAATACATGTGAGGTTTTTACATTTCGTCTTATTATATTGCCTTAAGTTCTTACCCAACTTTTTATTCTCAGTAGAGTCAAGGTGCTGCTAAATTATGGTTAGAGCACGAATACGTTGGCTCGACCGGAGAAGGACCACGCACTCACGGATTACCAGCCTTAAATAGTAACTTAATACTGCTGTGTATCGTACGGTATGTGTACAGAACAGGAGACTTATTCTATAAAAAATAAACTTCAAAAAATCAGTACTGAATTTGTACTGCTGTTACAATGCAGCTATAGAACTTAGAAGGATGTATTAGAATTTCGTTTAGTGGTTGAAGATATTGCGAGATTGTGGGTGGTAGGGAAATTAAAACAAATATAACTTTAAGACCAAGAAAAAATCCTACTTTTTTATAAATCTCCAACGTACCTGCATTGCCAATAAGAGGCTTCCGCTCGAGAACCTTCCCACCTCACACGTTGCCGATTCTTCGAGCTGGTTGGCCAGCCCTTGGCCACTTCGCTTTACTGGTCCGCTGTGTCCATGAAGGTATCCAAGACGCTATTTTATGCTGCCTCTACTCCACCGCACTCGAATCCATTGTGAGTGGGTGCGAGTACACAATACACTATACGGCAACTTGTTCCATCACGTAGAGGGTGACCATCTGTTCCACGGTGAAGTGCTAAAGATTTTTCACTATCGGGCTATGATGGCTCTCCGATACAAAAGAGTACGAAACCTATCCAAATGCAGAGAGGTATAAGATAGGGTGACGTTATATCCCCGAATGCTCATATACATACATACATAAACACTCACGCCTGTCACCCAGAGGGGTAGGCAGAGACTACAGACTTCCATTTGGCATGATCCTGACACACCTCTCTCGCCTCCTTCACATCCATACACCTCCGCATACATGCTCATCGGTTAAGGGTACTCCTAATTTGGCCCGTTTTCAATAAATCGCCAATTTGGTCGATAAATTTTCGCCTAGGACGTCCCTTTCCGACTCTGCCATTCACTTCTGCAACATAAATTTTCTTTGTCACTGTTTCCTCATTCATTCTTTCCACATGACCAAACCACTGAAGCATTCCTTTCTCCCCTAAGATACCGTGGACATGTTGACAGGTCCAAGTTTTGTGACCGCTAAGTACAGAGGACATGTATACATGTCCGCATTACGTGCTGCTATTTTCGTCATTAATTGATATAAAAATACAATATATTTTCGATTGAACACTATTTCATTCGATTCTGAACGAACTAAAGAATATTCTGTAGCATTATATTCACTCGGGTACATAGACATCATCAAATATAACAGCCATTCGCTTTTGCGTGCCCGTGCGGTTGGTTGCGTAATCGTTGAAGTTTTGTGATTGTGATTTTAGTTGGATTTTCTTTCAAAAAAAACTGTAAGTAATGTTATTTATCTTTACTACGTAATGTTTTTGAATGATTTAAGTTACAACAACAGTAACTTTTTATGTTTCAATTGATAAAAAAGTAGAAATAAAAAACCTCTACGCGAACAATTCGTAACGGTCAAGATTTCTAATAAGATTCTAATAAGATAATAATAGTATATTTCTTATTCGAATATCATAGTAAATACTTTTACTAGTAATTGCTAAATGTTATATCTATATGATTGTATAAGAAAAATAAAGGAAGACGATATAAAATATATACACAAAAAGGTTTTGAAAATGAGTTTAGTAAGCGCGCGCAAACTGTCTATTGTCGAATTTTTAGCAAATGTTTGCAAGTGAAAAAGTAGAATTATTATAATTATTACATGCATAATTTCGGTTCATTTAGGAAGAATATGTTGTATTGATTGTAAGGACATAAAAATAAAATAAAAACTTACGATATTTCATTCATAAAATAAAATTTATCGTCAGTAAGTACACTTTATCAAGATCCGTTAGAAACAAAGAGCTGTACAAAATAAAATAAACATTTTTATGTTATGGTTATTGTTTCTACTTATCGAAAATCTTATCGGCTTTAAATAACTGTAACTAATACCTCTTTAAGCATAAATGAAAGGGCGTGAGAAACATAAATATTTAAAACAAGTGCCGCCAGCTGAGGTGACGACGGACGCCTCGGTACAAAGCTGTTTTTTGTTATGGCGGGCGCAGTGAGTGATAGGTAAAAGTGTCGATTTTGGTAATTCAAACGGCAGTTATTGTCACGAACCTTAAGCTCGTACAATACTAAGGATCCACCGCGAAAGGGTAATTTCTAGATCTCGACAACAGCGCCATCTACCGGATTCTCCACCACCGTCACCGCCACCGGTTACAAGTCGTGTTATCAGTTAATCCTGATCACAACATCATCTTGCAAACCACACTCTTCTCTTATCACACAATTTCTTACCCTGTCATTAAGATTCAGCCCTAACATACTCCATAACGACCGCATTTCTACTGCGTTCATTCTACTCTCGTGCTTCTTCTGCCACACCCAACTTTCACTACCATACGTTAAAGTAGGGACCAACACAGCATTGTGAATTGCCATATGTGCCTTTTTCGACACATTTTGACTCTTCACAATAGAGTGCAGGGCCCCATTTACTCTATTTCCCGCATTCACTCGTCGTTCTATATCCTTATCATATCTCCCATCCCTGCTAAATACGCAGCCCAAATATACAAACTCATCTACTTGCTCGATTCACTCCCCTTCTATTCTTATTTCACAAATCGTTTTACTTTCTTGTCTTTCAAAAACCATAACCTTCGTCTTACTTGCGTTCACTTTCATACCCCTTTCTTTTAATGATCTGTTCATTAATGTAACCATCATTTGCAACTCGGCCGCCGACGACGCAAGGATAACTTGATCATCGACGTACAAAAGGCATTTGACGGTTAACTCGCCCATTCTTAATCCGCATTCTTCAACTTTCAAATTTTGCAAACAACTGTCCTTAAATAGGTTGAACAGCCACGGGGAAGCCACACAGCCCTGTCTGACACCTTTATGGATGTCAAACCAGTCCGAGTAGACCCCGTTGATCCTAACACAAGCACTAGAGTCCCTATAAAGGGACTCCAATGCCTGTATCAAGCCAGCGCTCAACCCAAATGAGTTCAGTGTTTGCCATAGCATATCCCTATTCACTCTGTCATTACTGCACTATGCTCAATGACTTCAATAGTGTCACCTAACGGATAGGTCTTAATATGAACATGGACAAAACAAAGATCATGTGTAACGTCCATGTCAAACCTATGCCGCTAGTTTTTGGAAGCACTAAGCTCGAAGTTGTTGACGAGTAAGTTTACCTGGATTAAACGTTCCGACTAGTTAAGGTCAACTTCAGCCGAGAGATCAATCGACAGATTCAACTTGGTTGGATAGCGTTAGGGAAATTACGACACAACTTCTCGTCAGCTATACCTTCAAAACTGAAAACGAGACTGTACAATCAGTGCTTGTTATCTTAGTGATGACTTATGCAACTGAGACGTCGTCCTTCACTGCTGGCCGTATGAAGACGCTCAAAGTCACTCAGCGAGCTATGGAGAGAGCTATGCTTGTAGTTTCACTGCGTGATAAATTTAGAAATGAGGTTATCCACAGTAGAACCAGAGTGAACGTAATAGCTTAACGGGTTACTAGGCTAATGGGCGTGATGGGGAAATAAGGTTCTCGAGTGGCAGCCTCATACCGGTAGGCGCAGTGTAGGGCGACCATCCACTAGATGGAGTGACGACCTGGTAAGACATGCAAGAATTCAATGGATGCAGGTGGCTCAAAAACGTGCTTTGTGGCGTTCCTTGGGGAGACCTATGTTCAGCAGTGGACTTGTGAAGGGCTGTAATGATGATGATGATGATTGACTTCAATACATTGATGGTATTCTCATTTTCTTTATATTAAAGTCGGTTCCAAAAAAATGTTAAATTTCACCACTTGAATATGTCTATTTCTTTGGCATGCGTTTAAGCCTAAACTGCCCGAATAACTTTACGATAGAAATGTAGTTAATCTTTCCTGGCTGTGTAAGTAACAAAATTTTAAAAAAATCTCTCTTTTTAGGATTTTTTTAAATGGGCTTTTTTCAATTACTGTTTTAACCATTAGACTTGATAAATGTATCCACCCCAATATGAGCAAAGAAATAATATATTAACCTTATTACTAAGTAATAGACACTTTTTAGCCATGGAGTGCGTTAACGGTCGCTGTAAATATAACAGAACGCGATTAACCCGGGTTCAATCCCCGCCGGCACCAATAAAATTGTTAATGGCAATTTTAAGTGCTGATTTACCACGCGCCCGGCAGTAAAGGAAAACATCGTGAGGAAACCTGCATGTCTGAGGAATAAGAAAAATTTTTTTTTCGAAGACGTGAAGTTTGCCAACACGCATTGGGACAGCGCGGTGGACACTTCCTTGCCCTAAAACCCTCTCAGAAATGAGGGGAGGCCTGTGCAGTTGGACGTATATAGGTTGTAACTGAACTTTTACTAGCAAAAAATAGCCAAATAACGCTGATGTGTTCCGGCTTAAAGGGTATAGGGAACCAGTACAATTCCAGGCTGTGAGACATTAAGGTCTTGTTCTAAGTTTGAATTTAGTTGCGGGTGGCCATGGACTGCAATACCACCTACCATCACGTGGATTGTTAATTGGTTTGTGACTTCATTTTTTTAAAAAAAGCCTTTTGAATTACGCAACCACAAGATTTCTTCATTAACTCTTGAAATGTGTAATATCTCCCCAAATTACACAAAGTTGTGAATACTTTGCAAGTTTCAACCTTGATTAAAACACTTTGAATTCCTGGTAGCAAACTTATTAGGTAACTTATTGTTTATATACGACGGATACGCTTGTTAAGTTAAATACTGTTCAGACGAATGTCATAACTAATAACAAATTGTAAGCTGAAACAATATTTCCTGTCACTAAAGTGAACCTTTTTATATGAAACGTGGGTATACGTACTTACAGTCTACTAGATGGTAAATTACTATTTCAATGTCTCGGATGTCTGTGCTGGTAATGCTACTTTTATATAAAAAAAATATATAGGAAACAAACTTGTTATAGAATAATAGATAACTTCTATTTTACTTAATTAAATCAGACGGTACTTTGCGAAAATACATTATATTATGAGAGAGATGAGAGAAGTTAGTTTTCGAACTACTTTTAGTTTACGTAAGTTGGAGCCGTTAACGATAACAGATTTTTTAACTTCATTTCTCTTTCTCGGGATATGTTCACTTATCAGTTCACTTATCAGATATATTTTACATTTGCGTAATATTGTTTATCACTCGGCGCAATAGAAAGCTGAAGTTTGTCTTGTCAGTTTACACCGATTATTTTTGCAATTGCAAAGAGTTATGATTTTTAAACGGGACATTATATCATTTGGTGAAATGCTAATAAAGAGGTCGTATGACTTTTTACGATAATGTTAACATATTTGGAGTAATGAATTTTTAAATTTTTAAAATATCTCAATTTCTTATACTTTTGACTCATAATTTTCTCCTCAACTAATATAACTTATGTTACACAGTTCACTTCCTGATCTGAGATGTGCGAGTGTGTTGCGCTGATGAAAACCATAACGCCTTCACTTTTTGTTAACGCATGATTGTAGTGAACATCTATTTTTATACTTTGCGCTATATATAAAACGATTCTTAAAAAGTAAACTCCAATAAACTCCAAAAGTTTATGTATTATTCTAAAGATATCGATATTTTAAAAACTTTGTTTTACATTTCGGTATTCACTATTTCAATATGAATAGCTTACTTGAAATAGAAATAAATATTGACACATCTATTTCATGTCATAAAATTAAAATTACAAAGTTAAAGTTACAGCCTCTATACGTGCCACCGCTTGACACGGGACTACCCTCATTTCTGAGAGCTGCCCAAATGCGTGTTGGTGTACTTCACGTGTGTTCGAAATGCAATTTTTCTTATTTCTCAGACATGCAGGTTTCCTCCATGTGTTTTATTTCACCGCCGAGCACATGATAAATGAGTACATAAAATTGAATTTAACAATTTCATCGGTGCCGGCGGGGATCGATCCCGGGTTACTTGCGTACTGTGAAATTTCCAGTGAGCGCTAACCATCTGAGCTACCATGGTTTTCATACCATAACAATGAAAGACAATATTAGAAGTATCTTAATAATGGTCTTCTACTGCGTTCACTTCCACCCAAGTATTTTCCTCGCTGAAAAAGTAAGCTGGTAAACTCACTGTGGACTGAAATGACCTACCTAAATCAAAAATATCTGACAATAGTGCTTTCATGAATAAAAACACAGCCGCATTAGTAACAATAGAGCTTTAACAAAAATGCATTTGTCAAAAAGCGTATTAAAATTGAGTTCCTCAATAGCAGAAGAGCTTTTGTTAACGCCTGTTGGGAGTCAGTATTGTTGAACTCTAACAAAAAACTGTATTTAATCAAAGTCAATATCATATCATATCTAAGAACAATATTTTGTCTTTTATTTCCACTACTCCATAGCGTCACGTGGGAGTCGTAAGAGACGACTGACGGAAACTGACGCAGAGCCGTCAGTATTCTCCTGATAACATCTCAAAATAATAAAAAACTGTCAACCCGCCTGCCAAGCGTGTGAACTATGGCAAAATCCCCCCTACAAAATAATATATGGGATTGGCCTTGGTTCAGCAGTGAACTTTTATACGCTGATTACAGCCTTTTTTCTTCTTCCATCTAGGATGAAAGGAAAACGCGACATTAGTAAGCTGTGTCCTAGCAGTGACCTTAGAAGCTATTAACCAAACAAAAACACCGTAGCGTACAAAATTTATGAGTTCACTGCTGAAAAAGGGAGAAACTTATTTTCAGCAGTGGACATTTTCGGGCAATCGAAGAAGAAGCTAAGATAGGTAGGTACGGTGTTAAAAGCATGTTTTTTAAATTATAAATCAATAATATCATATTTTTCTTTTAGGTAAAACATTCTCTTAATTTTTTTAATCTGATACTTAAAAAAGTTGGAACTAAGTACAGAAGAAAATTATGTTAATTTATCTAATATTTTGTATATTAGATAAATTAAGATAAGTAAAGTTTATTTGTACATGTTTTAGCCATACCGTTAATCAGATTGCAGTAAATCTTTGTCAACTTCGGGCGAGGGTTTTAGGTATATTACAACTACACACAGTACAGTACAGTAGGTGGTGCGGGTACTGTACCGACAAATTTATTTGAAAATGATAGTATATCTTTCAATTTTATACCATTACTAATTTACTAATAATAACTTTTCAAAATTAAAGATTATATTTTCTCAATTATTTCTTTTGCGGCAGCAACGCGCCGGGTATCAGCCAGTTAATTATAAATGTTTTGTAACTGATTATAATAATGTCCTCCATACCGAATTAGGATCATGGCAGTCTCAATGGAGATTAGCCATCTACGTAGGACATGAATATAGTGCCGGAGTATATGCGCAATCAAATATACACTCTGTATTCCCTCACGCCCATAGTCCCATGCAACACTTATCCGAAATGATTAGAATGAGATTCAATACAAATGCTTTCGGAAGCAAAGGGGTGAAATACCACCGACTTCGTGACTCCAGGCTACTACTGAGAATTTCATGACTGAAAACCCAATTACCGATTTTGGCCCGACCCGGCATCTCATGCTTAGCAACCACGTCTTCGTCCGCTAGACCAACGAGTCAGTCTGCAATAATAAAGCTACGGCGTGGCTCAACTATATAAAAAAACCTTCTTAATCATGTTTTAAACTTTGTTCTTTTCAATTAATTGTTATCGTTAATTGAAAAGAACGAAGTTTAAAACATGATTGCTATTTACCTTTACACAGTAAAATGCTAACCAATCCTTCATATCCGAGTAACTGTAATTGCAGTTCAATAACGTCGTAAGTACACAGTAAGTATTGGAAACGAATCAAGAGCTGGAAGTAAACAATTAATAGATTCGAGTAAACAGTTTGAGAATCTATTGTTTGTTTTCAAACATTTATTAATTGAACAAAATTTTATTATTTTATTTCTTTGAAGTCGGCTTTTACTTTTTTAAAGTATTTTTAAATAACATTTATAGTAATAATGCTACCGTTATTTTGTCAAGGGCTAAGGTTGTCTTAAATTTCACAGTATTATATACTGTGCAGCCTGGGTTCGATTCCCGTCAGCACCGATCAAATTATTAAATTGCAATTTAAGGAGTAGAATTACAAGAAGCCGGGATTTTCTCACGATATGTGACTATTTCAAACCACTGTGAAGTTCGTAAGCACGCGCGGTGGGATACGCATACCGTAACGTTGCAGCCTATTGAAGTCCACTGCTGAATATAGGTCTCCCCCACAGATTGACTCATAGGTGGAATTGTTGTCATAGTTGGCACGCTTGGCAAGCAGGTCGGCAACTGCAGTTTTTTTTTTAATTTTAGTCGTAATTATAAAGACGTCGCTGCCCATTTTCTGATTTGTTGCGTTCTGTCTCCTCTTGCGATGACCACAGGATAGTATGGGTTATTTCATACACCGCCTACCGTACTTATACTATTATTTATTATATGGCGGTTTATAGACGTTGGACAACATAATTGTAAATTCCTTTTATAGTTAATACCATTGTGTTACCGATGGTGGTGTGTCTTTCCAAGTATAGTGATGTTTGGATTAGTGGTGCTGGGATAGTGGTGACGGGGATCGTGCACGCAATTGAGGAAGGGCTGGAGATGCTCTGCGTACTAGGTAAGAAACATTATTTTATTTTATTGCGTGGATCTTAACTTCCAAATTTTTTACATCTTTAGATTTCTGCAAAGTATCGCCTGATTTTATTAATTATTTAGACTGCAAGTATAATTTTTTACTTTTAATTATCTAGTAATTCAAAAGAATGATACATACTGCCTTCTTGTATGTTTATATCCAAATACTACTGTAATAAAAACTTAAATGTAAAAGAACTAAGTTTAACTAAAACTAGTTTTTATATTTCCGTTGGTATCACAGTTAGCAATATATTAGCTCGCTGTAAGACTGTATCACTAGTAAAACAAAGATACATTTATTTTATTCGTACAGAAATAGTCTAAACTTACCTTACAGTCCCCGCGTCAGTGAACTGAGTCTTACTGGTAAGCGACGCATAAATTCAATAACCGCACACACACATTAAACAAACGTATTAATGTCTTTGACATTATAGGATACTATGAGCCGTTGAAACTCAAGAGTTTTAGCTATTTTATCTTTTTATACACCCTCTGTCCCGGGAAGAACCAACAAGAAACCCTGCGCGACTTTCTTTTATACATGTTTCACTTTACATTAATTTCTATAGTACAATTTTAAATATTTTTTATAGAACCAGCATGGTGGCTATCACCGCATTCCCGTTTTGATTTATGTATTCAATGATATTATATTATAAATATTTTAAATATTTACACTTTTTGTAAAAAATTTCTACAATAAAACATAAAAACTTTTGACAATTTTTTTAGATTTTCTGGGATTTTGTTGTAAAAGAATATTATACATTTCCCCTTATATTAATGAATTACTAATTCTGTGGAGTCTTGTGACTGGTATTACAAGCTTACGTTTGTTCCTAGTGTTTAAAGTATAAACCTTTTTATTGTTATCTAATCTGTTCATGTTTTATGTACGTAAATGACATTTTCGTAAATATATTGCGATGCCAATGTCAATATATTTATTTCTTTAAATATTTCCCTAAATGAATCTTTACAATTTCAGTTATATATCACTTGTACGGCCCTCTTATGCAAAACAAATATGGCTTCATTCGCATTACCTCAAAGCAAGATTGATTATAATATGTGAGAGAAATGTTCGTAAGCTATATTATATGAATTTTTTAGGTGACATTTCACGTGGTAGAGCCACGCTGCAGCTTATTGTTATATATCTATCTTATTATCTATGTTTTATAATATATAGTCAAACGTACCCATTGATATTCTTCCATATACAAAAAACTTTTGATTTTTCGATCGCAATTTTACATAAAGTACGTGAATTTCTCCTTCGTTTTCTCTTAATTAATTGATTTCATTAATTCCACTTTTCACTTGAAGAATTTGTCATTTAAAATAAGAGCCCTCCGGTAAAAATAAGTCTTCTTCATCCATATTATAGTTTGACAAACACCGATCACGGCAACACTCGCAACGAAGCCGCAAGTCGCCGAAGCGCAACCGCGTTTGCAGTCTGACCAAACACTAAATGTACGGCGGAAATGCATATGTAGACATAAGAGTGAACTTAACTAAAATGAATTCATACGCAAAAAATGCGTCGATTACTGAACCGAGTCGAATATTCAATGATTTTTCACGTAAGTATATTAAATTGACCTAAATTTAATAAAGACAATTATTTAAAAATACAGCAAATTGTATATGCCGAAATTCAGGCTTATAAATAAAATAACAACTTAAGTACCCAATTACTGTGCAAAAGTCACTAAAAGCTTTTGAGCGTGAAAGAATCCGCAATACTCTTTTAGTAAAAAAAAAGGCTAACAAACACGACGAACGACTTTTTCCTTTATCTTTCAATTCAAAACAAATCAAAAATATTTATTGAAGCCTAAGGATAAAATTAAATAAGATCTTAAAAATGTTTTTATGTACGTTCATGTCTTATGGTGTACCTATTTCAGGTGTACAAAATTGAGTGATAATTAGGAGAATTAATTATTAACTACGTAGTACTACACATGCCTCTACCACGTAATCGGCTGTGAAAGTACACATCGTGAAAAAACCTGTATGTATGAGAAATAAAAGGAAATATCTCGAAGACATGTACAGTTCGCCAACATGCATTGGAGCAGCGTGGCGGACATTTCCTTGCCCCTCCCTAAGACCCTCCTAAGAGTGAGAGGAGGCCTGTGCCCAGCAGTGGGACATGTAGCTGTAACTTTACCTTACTTTTACTACCTATGCTTCTACTATATACAAGTTTAAACGAAGCTCCACAGTAAATATATGGTATTATTTATTTGTTACTTCCTTGCTCCGCGCCTATGTTGAATGCGTAAGAATGAAGTGAGTCAGTATGTGACGGTTGATAGAGAATGGAAGAGAAAAACATGCTATGCCTACCCCAAATAACTTTTAATAAGAGCAGAAAAAAAAACACGTCCTCGCTTCATGCCCTCGCAAAAGTTGTTTACAGGAGACATAATCGAAACCGTTAGGGGCTGCTTATTTAAATAAAGCAATTAAATCCAACAAACAACTGCAGTAACCAGTAATTCATGCAAACACTGGCGCTGTAACCACTAATTCAATTTGCGTATTAATCTCTCTCGGATTGTCTAAATTTACACGTTTCAGTATTACATGTAGCTCGGTGTAATTGATTAATGTATGACGGATATGTTACTGTTATATTTATAAGTCATAAATTCAATCGAAATCAAAAAACTAAACTGGAACAACCGTTACAAACTGAAAGAAGTTCACAGCTGAACATAGGCCTACTCCATAGACTGCCTTATTGACACTTGCCATAGTTGCTACGCTTGGCTGGCGCGTTGGTAGACGCAGTTTTACACTTGCCATAGTTGCCACGCATAGCTAGCGCGTTGGTAGCTGTATTTTTACACCTGCCATAGTTGCCACGCTTGGCTGGCGCGTTGGTAGCCGCAGTTTTACACTTGCCATAGTTGCCACGCATAGCTAGCGCGTTGGTAGCTGTATTTTTACACCTGCCATAGTTGCCACGCTTGGCTGGCGCGTTGGTAGCCGCAGTTTTACACTTGCCATAGTTGCCACGCATAGCTAGCGCGTTGGTAGCTGTATTTTTACACCTGCCATAGTTGCCACGCTTGGCTGGCGCGTTGGTAGCCGCAGTTTTACACTTGCCATAGTTGCCACGCATAGCTAGCGCGTTGGTAGCTGTATTTTTACACCTGCCATAGTTGCCACGCTTGGCTGGCGCGTTGGTAGCCGCAGTTTTACACTTGCCATAGTTGCCACGCATAGCTAGCGCGTTGGTAGCCGCAATTTTACACTTGTCATAGTTGCCACGCTTGGATAGTGCGTTGGTAGCCGCAGTTTTACACTTGCCATAGTTGCCACGCATAGCTAGCGCGTTGGTAGCTGTATTTTTACACCTGCCATAGTTGCCACGCTTGGCTGGCGCGTTGGTAGCCGCAGTTTTACACTTGCCATAGTTGCCACGCATAGCTAGCGCGTTGGTAGCTGTATTTTTACACCTGCCATAGTTGCCACGCTTGGCTGGCGCGTTGGTAGCTGCAGTTTTACACTTGCCATAGTTGCCACGCATAGCTAGCGCGTTGGTAGCCGCAATTTTACACTTGTCATAGTTGCCACGCTTGGCTGACGCGTTGGTAGCCGCAGTTTTACACTTGCCATAGTTGCCACGCATAGCTAGCGCGTTGGTAGCTGTATTTTTACACCTGCCATAGTTGCCACGCTTGGCTGACGCGTTGGTAGCCGCAGTTTTACACTTGCCACAGTTGCCACGCTTGGCTGGCGCGTTGGTAGCCGCAATTTTACACTTGTCATAGTTGCCACGCTTGGCTGACGCGTTGGTAGCCGCAATTTTACACTTGCCATAGTTGCCACGCTTGGATAGTGCGTTGGTAGCCGCAGTTTTACACTTGCCATAGTTGCCACGCATAGCTAGCGCGTTGGTAGCTGTATTTTTACACCTGCCGTAGTAGCCACGCTTGGCTGGCGCGTTGGTAACCACAGTTTTAATATTTTTAGCTGGTATCAAATAAATACTGCGACACCCACGGGACGGTTTATTTATATTAACATTAATTTATAATTATTTATTTACATATTTTTTGTTGTTTGCGGCAAATAGTTTACGTAATAATTTTTGATATTTACGCGAACATATTATTATTAATTTATATTATATTATTATAATTTATATATTATACATTAAATGAAACTATTTTACCGTAGTAGTAATAAACGGTTACTATGTTACAGTTCAAAATGGAATTCGACACGTAAATTTGGTGTGATTTCTTGTAATACATTCCAGTACGAGTGAAATTTTATTGGTGATGATAAAATCAATGCTCCAATCGTGCAATAAACTTTATTGTGTGCGATGTGACGCCTTGAGATACTATCCGTCGGCTATCTGCCGATTTGAGAGCTGATATCAATAATTTCCGAAAAAATCTGCTGACCAGTGGCGTGGCCAAAATATTTTTTTTAAATCGTTACCTCCACGTTAGCATTTTCTTCTGTATCTTAGTTTACAGGGAATTCAAGCCCGCGGCCTTTAACCCTGCAACTCATTGCTAAGCCATTTATATTAAAAAAATGGCTGTTTACAATTTATTGATACTAAAAGAATACCAATCGTAAACCAAAAAATACAGAAAATAATATTTTAATTTGGCCTTCTTTTACCCTCATACTCTAATTTTGTTTATAGAACTTTTAGAAATTAAACTTAACCCTTTAAAATGAAGTTGTAGTAAAGTAGTACAAGTACCTCGCTTTTTACTACGTGCCTTCATCAGGTCATTGGGTTAAAAAGAGCCCTCGTAACTTAGAAACTGTAATGAGGCAAGTGGAATATATAATTATATGCTACAGGTTGAAAATTTTAAAGTTAAGGGTTACTTTTTCGCCGTTTTACAGTAATTGAAATGCATAAAAGTTCCTTTTTTTCTTCAAACTAAATACCACTACAATTAACGACTCGTTTAAGTTTCTTTTATTTTCAGTTTCCCTAAGTTGTTAAACAAATAGTGTATAATTAATATGTGGCAGAACCACGCTACAACTATATTACGGCTGTATCACAAAATGGTCGGCTCGACCGGGGATGAACCACGCTCTCATAGAACACCAGCGAAAAATAGCAGCTTGATGCTGCTGTGTTTCGTATGGTGAGTGTAGAGATCTGGAGACCCTTTTTTACTGGTAAACGAGGCATTCCATCTCAGCCCTCAGGGTGACAACGCGTCTGCGTTGATTCTATAAAAAATCTATAAATTGTAGGAATTTAATGGATGGAGGAATATAATGGAACCTACTACTGGAACTAGACCTCTCTCGTTGTAAGGAATATTTGCGTTAATCCCCACGCTTATTAGGCTGATTTTAGATTCTATTGACATATAATTTGGCAGTAGATTATATATATATATATATATATATATATATATATATATATATATATATATATATATATATATATATATATATATATATATATCTACATCTATCCTCAATTACGAATCAAAATGCACATGTAGTTATCACTGAGCAAAAAATTACCTTTTTCTCCAACTTAATTAAAATACTTTTACAAAACGCAATATATGGGGTTCATATTCCAATATATAAAACGGCTTACGTAGGCTGAACGTGTTGTTCAGCCTACGTAAGCCAGTCACAGTCGCCTTTATTAAATTCTAACAAAAGACAATCTGAAAAGATGTCTGTGGCCTCCCTGTAGTTCTTTCTAATAGGGACTCCTTTCGGGAAGGTTTTCGTTTGATAAACGGTATGTGAAAATACCACAGTAAATTCCAGTTTCATTCAAATCCACAGAGGTATGTAAAATTACGAATTATGTGAAGAATTTTTGTCACTATAGAGAAGTACTAAAATTATTTGGCTGAGCCAAGAAAATATTAAGATGAAAAATATTAATATTTTATAAAGTCAATAAATAAGATTTTATTGAAAACTAAAAAGTGAAATCAAAGAACTAAAAATATTAAAATGTATTTCACATAACAGCTTCAGAAATATATATGTGCATATGTTTTATAGAAGAATCAATATCACGACTTCAGAAGCCGGTGTGTGGAAAAACATATGGTATGGCAATAATGTCAACGCCTCCGATCAAAAAGTCGGTAATCGTAAAATTTAAATTTACAGAAAAAATGATTCACTGTTATTGTAGTTTATCGCAGGAACGTAATGGAATATTTAAGTGATTGATATTTCAAAAGAAAGTTATTTTTTATAGAATCTGATCTTAATGTTTGCGTTAAGTTAAATTGAAAATTTAATGTAAGCAATATATGAAAATTAAAATTACAGTATTATTAACTTGTGTTTCAGTATTATTAACTTACGGGATTATTGTGGTACCTTTCTCAAAAGTGATGTTATAGTTACACAATATTGCTGACCTAATGGACCATTTTTTTATTTAGGAAGCAAAATTTTACGTATTTTAAAATTTAGACAAATGCATTACATAAAACCCCGTTTTGCAGATAAAATCAAAATTGTGTTTTCTAAGTAATCATCTAATACTAGCAAATTTTTTGAGGCAACTTAAATTATCAAGGTTTATGAAAATTAAAAACATTAAAAATTATGAAATAATCATATTAATTAATTTTATATTATCAAAATCACACAAAGTCAGCATTGTAGGCGTAAAATATTTAAATTTTAATAAATATCACAAATAGTTATTAGATAATAATAAATAATAATAATAACGTTTATTGCTCACCACAAACAAATTTACATTTAGAGTTATGAGTATAATATAATATAAGTAGCATATAAGTAGTACAAAACAACTTTACCCGTGAATCGCTGGTGCCTATGGTAGGTAAGATACCCGTATTACAGGTCACAAGGTCTCCACCTCTACGAGGAATGCTATTTATATCTAAAACATTAACACATGAAGATTAACTCTATTTCCTTATTTGTTATACCTAATTGAAATAATTGGTTATGGTTAAGAAAACTTAAAAATGTGTGTGTGTGTGTGTGTGTGTGTGTGTGTGTGTATTTGTGTGTGTATGTGTGTGTGTGTGTGTGTGTGTGTGTTTGTGTGTTTGTGTGTGTGTGTGTGTGTGTGTGTGTGTGTGTGTGTGTGTGTTTGTGTGTGTGTGTGTGTGTGTGTGTGTGTGTGTCTGTGTGTGTGAGTGTGTGTATGTGTTTGTATACATACATGTAGGTGTATGTGTATGTAAACCTTTTTCATCATCGCAAAAACAGGGATTGTGGCTATTCAACGTTTTGCAAATATATGGATGGATACACTTTTTTGATCGTATTTCTCTTAATTTAATCTTTCTCTTAATTTAATCTTGATGTTGAATCCTAAAAATTGTACCTCAAAGAGTGTACTTTCTTGTAAACGTGAAACACTGACCTTCACAAGATCAGCCCATTGAATTATTTTACTATCTTTGTCATGTCACCAATTATCAAGATTCACTAGTTTTTGTGTCATAATTTACTATTTTAGTCTTATATGATTCATGATTTATCACAGCCTATCAAAAGACTGGGCATAGATATTTGCCATAGTTGCAGCGCGTGTCAGTCGCAGCTAGTTTTTATTTATCCACGTATTGTATCCACGAGATAGTAATATACGATTGAAATAGAAACAGAAAAAGAAATAGAAACTTTTTTATTTAATATAGATTATAAACAGTAGTTATTGAAAGTAATTTTTTTCATTTACCACTGGATCGCAAAAAAAAAACTCTGTCCTGGAAAGAACCAGTAAGAAACCCAGCGGGACTATTTTTTTTTTTCAAATAATAGCTTACAACCATATATTCGAATATATATTGTGTGGTCGTGGAAGGAAAAGGGGAGATCTGCCGCCGGGCAAGGTGTTCTGCCCGGGGAGCGGCCAACACTCCGGACATGTTCTATATACGAGTATACTGTTTATGATTCGGAATTCTGATAGCGTGATTTAGGCTTCGGTGTGTTTCGCTTGCGGCGCGACGACATGGCCGCTACATCACCCCCCTGCTCAGACCGGAGGTCGATAGTGCAGCCTCGTTGCCGACGAATGTGCGAGTGCCAGGAAATTGCCTTGTAGTCTGCGGTGAGTCAAGAAGAAGGCAAGTAATCTGCGAGAGTGCCGTGAAGCAGAGGCGAGCAGTAAAGCTCAGAGCCATGCCGAACACGGTATAGTGCATAGAGTAGCTTGAAGGAACAGGAAGCATTATTATTCCAGTGCTGCGATGAACCTTGTGAAGCTAGATGGCTTGCAGGATATGAAGACTGCAGACGATATCTGCTCGGGAGCGAATAGGTGGGGTATTTTATGACGATGATGAAGCTTGAAGTTTCCGAAGATACTTCAAGCTTCGGACGAAGCAAGACGTCGGGGTCACCACTGTGGCCGTGGAAGGAAAAGGGGAGATCTCCCGCCGGGCAAGGGGGTGACTGATTCCCTTAAGCCGCCACTATAGGATATACACTGCGTAATATATTTAAATAAGTATATGCTTCATTTTGTGTGTGTAAGTTAATGTGAGTTGAACTAGTCTCCTCTCAGTCTCTCACCTTAATTTGCAGAGTAAGTCCGCTATCTCACCAACGAATCAACAATTTTAACAATTAACACTTCACCTACAGGTAATGGCTATTGCAATCCATATAAACATTGATGATAAACTGCTGCCAAATATGTACTCGATAACCTTCTTATAGAAGAGGTGGCAAACGAGCATGATGATCAATGCTAATATATATGAACAATTAAAACACCAAGGAAATCTTTAAAACTTTTTTTCTGAAGAATTTTTTAAAATAAATTTTAACGTACAAAATAATATATTAAAGTAATATATGTTATTAGACATCATAGAAATTCTAATATTCGCCACTAATTTCACAGTGCACGAGGAACCTAGGCTTAAACCCTACCGGAGCTAATAAACATGTCAATTGCATATTTAAATGATTATTTACTACGTGGTCGGCAACGAAGGAAAACATCGTGAAGACATCTGTATGTTTAAGGAATAAAATCGCCACCATTTAGCCTATTAAAGGTCAGAGTTAAATATAGGCGTCCCCATAGATTAATTTAAAAGAGACTGCATGCCATATTTTGATTGACAACCGCAGTTTATTATCTTTAGGTGGTGGAGGTGTTTTTTTGCGAACCAGTGGTAAATGAAAAAAGTGACTTTCAATAAGTTTTGTTTGCAATCTATATTGAATAAAAAAGTTTCTGTTTCTGTTCAGTAATTAGCTGTTGCCCATCTCCTGGTTTGCTTTACCCTGTCGCCTCCTACGATACCCACGAAACGTTTAATTGAAGTAATACGTACTACAGTAGAACAGACATTGCGATCATCTCAAATCTGTGCGGCTAAGCGGAGCACGTGTTCGGAGGCACGTTCGGAGGGAACGTTATAGAATAACAGAACAAAACAGAATAGAATAGAAAGGCATGATCGCGGAAGTTCGAAGAAGTTTTTGGCCAAAAAGATTTTTGTGCATTCATGTATTTGTATGGACAGAGATTTGTCATTGCAAATACTGAAGTCATGAGGGTTGAGCCCTGGGTTGATACAGAAAGCTAAGGGCGGGTTAAGAATAGGTGAGGTAACCGTCAAATGTCTTTTGTACGCCGATGATCAAGTTATATTTGCATCGTCTGCGGCCGAGTTGCAAATGATGGTTACATTAATGAACAGGTCATTAAAATAAAGGGGAATGAAAGTGAACGCAAGTAAGACGAAAGTTATGGTTTTTGAAAGAGAAGAAAGGAAAACGATATGTGAAACAAGAATAGAAGGGGTCGAGCAAGTAGATAAGTTTGTATATTTGGGATGTGTATTCAGCAGGGATGGGAGATATTATAAAGATATAGCACGACGAGTGAACGCAGGAAATAAAGTAAGTGGGGCTCTACACTCTATTGTGGAAAGTCACAATGTGTCAAAAAAGCACGTATGGCAATTCACAATGCTGTGTTAGTCCCTTCTTTAACGTATGGTAGTGAAAGCTGGGTGCGGCAGAAGAAGCACGAGAGTAAAATAAACATAGTAGAAATACGGTCGAATTACGGTAGAATTACTGCTTAAGCATTTAGCATAAGTATTAGCATAAGAATTAGGAAGTCGATGAATGCAGGTGGCTCAGGACCGTGCTTTGTGGCATACCTTTGGGAGGCCTATTTTCAGAAGTCATGGTGATGATGATGATGATTAGTGTAAAATTTGTTGGTAAACCAAATAAATAAATAAAACAATATAATAGTATAATAAAATAAGAGTACGTAGAAAAACAACCGCCTGCGGTTCCTCAACTTACAGCCTGATGGATTTATCTCAGCCGGTCTAAAATTCCGCCTCTACTTTATCATTTTACAATCTTCCTCTTTTTTCTCTTCTAAAGTCAGCTTCTTCTTTATTACTCAAGAATCAAAAAGGAAAATTATAGTCTTCAGAGGAGTAAAAATAGATATTATGATTATATATCACAAACTCAACTATTTTTTTTTTAGAAATTCTGGTGGACACAGTGATCACTGATAATTTAGAAAATAAAAGTTCTAATCTATTTTCTTTTAGGGCAGAGAGAATATAAATTACTACGTTTATTTTAGGGGTTTTCTATTTTGACACGGTTTTTGACATTTTATTCAGCGTTCTTTAACTTATTTTATAATTTCATTGTTTACCCTGTTTGGTTCGACCCAAAACGTAGTGATGTAGTGACAATCACTCTCAATAATTTTCGACCAAAGAGATTTAAATGATTACTACATACTTAAATGTCTTTGTTTTCGACCATGCGATTTGAGATTTTAATTTAAAATAAAGACCAAAAATAATAGATAATTGTACGATATAGACAAACTATTTTAAATTTTCATAGAGAAATAACAAAACATATGTAAATACTTAAACTTAAAAAATTATAAAACAAACTTCAAAGAACTAAAAAGAATGTAATAGAAAATTATTCGCCCATATGTCATCGTTTGCGTATTTAGGTGATTTTCTCATTGATGCAATCATCAGATATTGATAGCCAATTTATATCCTGAAGTATCTAATAAAAAATTATATAATTTGACCTATTCAAATTATTTTTTCTACTCACACATTCCCATAAACATCTCGTCGAATATGCAACCTTCTTGTCTTTAAATTCGGTTAAAAATAAATTTATATCGAAAGATAATAACTAACGTTTTTTATTTTATTTTACAAAACTAAACTGACAAGCATCAACATCTTCAGCCAATTAAAAACAAAGAAGGCTACAATTGCGTTTTCACCTCCGAAGACTGAGATGTAAGAAGATGATTCTCTATACCCTTTAGGCCGGAACAAAGCAATGCAAACATTACTATTTGGCAACAGAAATAGGTAAGAGTGTGGGCCTACCCAGACCGGCACTAAGCAAAAATTAATCAACGTATTTTAGGATGAAATTCGATCACTACTACTGTCTAGCCATCTGCACAGAACAGAATTATAGCGTCCTGCACTCTTTATTAAATCACTCTTATAGTCCGATGGGACGTTGATCCGACACGATCGAAGAGAGATCAGGCGCAGCGCCATTGGCTTTACGTTCTTTCCAAGACACGGAGTTAAAACACTGCCAACTTGTCTATTATCTTCTTCATTATTAAAAATTTCTTGACAGAAAAGGCCTATAAATGATTTTGGATCTATTTGGGGTATGAAACTTGATCCACCACTAGAACAATGAGGCAGCCCTAGCATAAATGAGTCCAATAACTCTTTGCGTTACTATTAGCAATAAGTGCAAGCAAATCTAAAAATGTTGACCCCACAACCATCCGATGGGTGAAGTCGATGCTCTCAAACAGAAAGGCAAAAATAGCCTGTTTCAAACTTCGATTGAGGTTGCAACTACAAGAGGCCGCCCACAAGGAGGTGTTTTGTCACCCCTTCTTTGGACTCTTGCGGTTGACCAACTATTATACAAAATGGCAGACCTACGCTTTGACACACTTGGTTATACTGGTGACCTTGAGATCATTGCGAAGGGCTTTTGCGAAAGTAATTTATCGTCTATAATACAAAGAGCCCTAAACACCATAAATAACTGGTGTAGGGATAACAGTTTACGAGTATTAGTTAATGCAGATAAAACTGTTAACTGTAACTATTAACCCTTTACTAAAAAGAGAAGGTTGGACAAATTAGTCCAACCAAAACTTAATGGTAAAGAAATACCATTTTCCACGGATGTTAAGTACTTGGGCGTAACAATCAACCAAAAACTATCGTGTAACTCTCGCAATCGCTTGGTCGGGAACAACGGGGGCTTGCATCCCATTACGGTCCTATGGCTGTACAGCAGCATGGTGAGGCCGATTCTCACCTACGCCTCTATTGTTTGGTGTAACAAGGCCAACGAAAAGACAACTGCGGTTAGACTAAACAGTCTACAAAGGACTGCTTGCTTAATGGCAACTGGAGCTATGCGACCATCGCCTGGAGCGGCTCTTAATGCACTTCTATACTTAACGCCTTTTTATCTCTATCTAGACAAGTAGGCGAAGGCTAGTTTGTATAGGATTAACGCCCAGGTTGGTCTGAGCTTGCTCTCCTACCGATTGAAATCCATGCTCGACTCAATTCAGGAATCACCGATCTTATGCATGATCTCAGATATCATGCGTCCACTACACACTTTGATAAAAAGTATATAGTAGAATTATCCTCCAGCGTAAACTGGCTGAAGGGCCAGGTTATCTGTGAGGTCGGTAGCCTCATATGGCATACCGATGGGTCTAAAATGGGCCTTGACGCAGGCTTTGGAATTTACGGGGAACGCTCCAAATTCAAACTTAGCATGATACACCTGTATCTTCCAAGCAGAAATTTTCGCCATACTTCTGCGTGCGGAAACCAATCTGCAAAAACACTACGTCAACCATATAATTTACATAAACTCTGATAGTTAAGCAGCACTGCTAGCACTGAGGTCAAACTTAGTATACTCGAAGCTAGTTGGAGACTGCGTGAACCGTTTAAACGCCCTGGGATGTAACACCAGGGTCGTTTTAAGATGGGTCCCGGATCACGAGGGTATTGTAGGCAACGAATTTGCCGACATACTTGCACGAGAGGGCTCAAAGTGCACACAATTTGGACCTGAGCCGTTTTGTCGAATCTCAAGAAGCCTATCCCGATTGACCCTTGAAACTCTTTATCACAATAAATTACTTAAGATCTGGTCTGACACACCAGGCTTAAAACATTCTAAAACCTTAATCCGGTCTTTTGATCGCAAATTCGCCTCAGAAGCCCTAAGATTAAGTAAAAATAAATTGCGCATTCTGGCAAGACTTTTAACTGGACACTATTGTCTTAAAAAGCACATGTGCATGCTGGGACTAAGCAACTCAAGGATACGTCGGTTCTGTTCCATAACGGAAGAAACGCCTCTACTCTACACATCCTAACTGATTGCGGACCCTTAATGCGCAAACGTAACACTCATCTGGGAAACTATGTACTCCGCCCAGAAGAAGTGAAATTGCTCACGGCTAAGCAACTCCTTCTATTCATTGAAGACATAGGACATAGCCGTGAACTATAACCATATTAGCGAGCACAATAGATCTTCTTGTTCGCAGTGATACTGGTCTCTTTCCCTAGACCTGCATAGCTGCTGGCACATAATAAAAAAGTGCAAGCAAAACTTGCCATCTATTCATTATAGTTACGATATGGAAGCAATACAGGGGTAATTAATAACAATTATGATATTCCAGGGGTTGTAAACAAATTAATAAATTTCGTTAAAACGTCAGGGGGAAATGGTAAACAAAAATGTCATGTAAAGAATAATTACATTTTATTATATCTGGAACCAATCTCTAATTTTTTAATTGATTTTGGCTCAGATACTTTTTTGTTCTTTTACGTCCGTCTTATTATTTTTCTTGCATATTCAAGCATCTAAACCTAAAGGTTTAGATTTGTTTATTTCCTTTAATCACCAAAGTTCTTCATTGCTAGTCAAAACTTCTCCAAAAATGCTAAACTCGACTACAGACTATAGCTTTTTTACATTTCTTTGGACTCGTAAGTATACCAAATATGTTTTCTAAAGTTGCTTTACTTTCATTTTATTTTTCGCCATACTAGTCATTATATTCATAATGCTTGCATGTCTTTACATGAGAATTTTCATAGTAGAGCTTTTGATACACCAACACTTATTCTATTAGGCTCGATTGTCTGCTTTTTATCCTGTGGAATATTGCAGTTCCTTAGTATTGGCTAAGCTCCCGGTATATTTGCCTTACATTTTTTCATTTTGCATCTTCGACAGACTATTGAATATCTGTTAAAGACTACGATGGACTTTCTTTATTTTTCGTTTTAACTACCCATCACCAAGAATACAATTATTTAATTGAAATTAATGTACACATAGTTACATTAATTTTAATTAACCCGATATTTCCATTTACCCATAATAATGTTGACACTTACCCCAGTAGATGATATCACTGGGGTAAAAGTAAACATACAATTTCATACAAAAATATGAAACAATACCTTTAAAATACATGCTTATGCATGTATTTTATAAGTACTACTCATGATTCTTATCATTCCTATAGAACAATCGGTAATGCACATTTACATTGTTACAAGGTCAAATAATATCTCCCTATGGATTTTGTTTCTAGGACAAAATATAAAAATGGCGGTTCCACGATATCAAGTTTTTCATTAAGATGATAGCTGTCATCAAAATGGTGGACTTGTTGTCCATGGACAAAATTTACGTTTAGTTCTGTGCAGAACTCCGAAACATGATAATGAAAAGACTTTTTTTAAGGTTGTTTTCAATCACCTCTATTTACAATTACCCTACCTGACCCTATGAATGAATATGATGGTATTGCACCACACACACTAGAATATAAATACCTTACTTATTTTTTGCGATTGTATTCTCTTGACAATTTTTACGTACTATTATGAGGCACATCTCTACTAACCAAAAAAAATTATCACTAGTACGCACAATATGTAACTGCATACGTAAGTGAAATAAATTAAATTTTTACGATTTTATTAGTAAAATAAAACTATATTAGGTGAGATTTTTCAAGTTAATGTAAATTTAATAGTCATAACAGCACGGGAAAAAATTTATAAAAACAAATTCAGTGTCATTTTCTCATATTTAAAAATGTTGTCGTAATCTTGCAAACGCACGCAATTTACGTTCTAGTGGCATATCAACCGCACCAAGCTATAACGCATGACAAAATAAGACTACAGTAATTATTTATTTTATTTTTATTCGCCAACGCTCCGAGTGCTTTGTAGTCTCAATATCTGGAAAGCGTGTAATCGTTTAATTACAATTTTTCAGAATTTGGCAGAATTGGCTCACAATATCATGTAGTTTTTAAAGATAAAATTTATTTTCATAAAATTGAAATGTAGACTATATTAAAAAAATTAATGAAATTACTGAAACTAAAACCTTCAATTACCATACAGTCCTCGTAATATGCCAAGAACGTTGGCCACGTATCCTCGCTGAATGGTTATACTTAGCCTTTGAACGGGAAAAGAAACACCCCCCAGCGCTCTTACCACCAGCAGCGAGGCTATAATATAGCTTCAGCGTGGCTCTACCACGTATAAAGCTAACTTATATTAAGCTAAGGAGATTATATATATTCCATTAATACATGAAATTTTAAATGTTTTATCTGTTTGTTGTCCGTCTGCCCTTACGAGCAAATTTTCAGTACAGTCGCACCTTCAGGAGCTGTTGAGCAATGTCAGGAGTGATCTGTTATATATTTTATCCGAAAAACTTGAACATTTCCACAAAAATAAATCTTACCTTGGCAATGTCTACTCTAGTTAAGTAGAAATATACAAAATGTGTATATACTTTGAACAAAACTACAACACGCAACTTTATTACGGAATCTCGCCTCCATTTTATCAACTCAGGAAATATCAACTGTATACATTAAAGCTGTCATTTCTCATAAATTGAAAGCTTCTCCCCTTGTATATTGTTCATGTTCTGAGGGGGAGGCGTTTACGTAACAAAGACGAACTTGAGGGTCTCAGACAAGCGCGCAAATGTACGCGCCTCTTGACAATTGTTTCTAGAATGTGGATGCGAGCATTATGCGAAGATTCTGATATTGAATATTGATAGAACTAAACGCTTAATGCTTAATACGGATTGAACGTTTTAATGATGTTAAAAATTATTTAGCTAATAATAAAGCATATAAGATGATATGTCCTACCTAGTCCCTCCCGCCCTGTGACACCAATTGCGTGCACTATCACCGTCACCAATAATCCTAACACTACCACTCCCAATACCACTACCACTACACTGGGATAAACCCTCCATAGTCTGCAATCACCCTGGTGTTATCATGAGCGGTGGTAGTCACTTACTTTCAGGTGAATGCGGCTCATGAATGCGGCATAAAAAATATCGTTTATAATACAACACATGTTTTACCTCTTAACGAGGCATAATTATATGAAATACAATGCGGTGGCAGACCGCTAAGTCGGTCTTAGCGGTTAGACCACGGGGTTAGACCGCAGAGTCCTTATTTTACTATGCAGATCTTAGCTAATTCATGATTGCCATACTCTCACTCAATTTATTAGCAAACTTAAACATGTCAATGTACGTTAAACTGTTGTTCCACAAATCAGCTTTATTTCTTTTTCTTTTTTAATTATTTTTTTAACTTTTTATTTATTATAATTAAAGGAGCAGTTACTTATGTAAAATTAATAATACTGTAATGTAATCAAACAATCATTGCTGTTTATATGTTTGCAAACCAAATAGATAAAAAATCATTTTTAACATCTTTAATAATATAATGATTTTTCTAATTCTGTTATTATATCGTTTTTTAGTTTTTTTAGCTTCACTGAGGTTGTTATTTTCTTTAACAATCGATTAGTTTATCCTTATAAAAACTTCTTTTTTACAGTGTTGTATTGTAGTCTTCTTTTCTCAAATTACATCTCCATTCTTCCGTTTACATCTACAAATTATAGACGAGATACATATATTTGGCTCATATATATATACAATATGTCACGTAATTAACGCGCACCCTCAGACACCCCAAATAGTATATTATGTTATAATCATAATACATACACTGAATTTTTAGTTAAACATTTTTATGCACTGATTATTTATCAAATTAGTTATACTAATTCCGGAAGAATGTCGTGGTCACAGTACAAATCCACGAACGCAAATCTTTAAACGTGCTTGAAATAAAGTTCATTTTTCTTTATTTTTATTGAATGACATAATTAGTAATAATACAAATAAAACTGCACTTTTAAAAGTCTTATTGCCTTAAGTTACGGTCCATTTCAGTTTGTTTTGACTGTACAGATTTAGTGTGACTGTAATTTATACACAGTTTTAATTATTTTTGGGATAAAAATTACCTATATTAAAATGATAGGAATCGATTCGGTAAACGATTCTGAACAAACTACTCTCTCAAAGTGCGTTAATTATGTTACTAACACTAGCGCTGCGTCAGCCAAGCGCTCACTAACAATGCATTTTAGGTGACTCTGAATGAGATATTGATGTGTTTGTTACCAAATTTATATTTTAGTATTTTAATGAATACCACATATTTAAATAATATTAGCTTTTACGGATTTTATGGCGTATATTTAACTTTTTAAATACCCGACGTTTCGAGCACTTTACAGCACCCATGGTCACGGAGGGACTGAGACATAGATTACTGTATATATACTAGAGAGACTGAGATGTTCAACATCCAGTTGTCATCGTTAACCGCGGTTACCATAGATTAAAATTTATTTTTTGTTGTTAGTTTAAGAGCAGTAATTATTTTCTCCTCTAGTTTGTAAAGTTCATTAACTCGTATATTAAAATCAGAATATTAAAACTAGTGTTCTCGCCTAACATGAAACAATAAATACAATTATTTAAGTATTGCAATGTACTTCCAGTTCACGACTAGTTAATGTTCTACGTGGATTTGTACTGTGACCACAACATTTTTCCGGAATTAGTATAACTAATTTGATACAAATCCACGAACGCAAAAACTTTAAACGTTCTGGAAATAAAGTTCATTTTTCCTAATTTTTATTGAATGACAGAATTAGTAATAATACAAATAAAACTGCACTCTTAAAAAGTCTTATTGCCTTATGTTACGGTCCATTTCAGTTTCTTTTGACTTTACAGATTCAGTGTGACTGTAATTTATACGCAGTTTTAATTATTTTTGGGATAAAAATTACCTATATTAAAAATGATAGGAATCGATTCAGTAAACGATTCTGAACAAACTACTTTCTCAAAGTGCGTTAATTATGTTACATTATATATATATATATATATATATATATATATATATATATATATATATATATATATATATATATATATATATATATATATATAATTGTTTTAACTAGCCAAAGAGTTTGACTTCGAGTTGTTTACACTAGCGCTGCGTCAGCCATTGCACAGTTACTATAGTTATTTTACTGTTATAGTTAAAGTTAAAGTCTATATACGTCCCATTGCTGGACACAGACCTTCTTTCACTTTTGAGAAGGTTTTCGGTGAAGGCAGTGTCCGCAGTGCTGCCCCTATGCGTGTTTGCGAACTTCACATACCCTCGAAATATTTCTTATTTCTCAGACATGCAGGTTTCCTTATGATGTTTCCCCTAGCACTTAAAATTACAACCAATAATTCCATTGGTGCCGGCGGGAATCAAACCCGGGTTGCTCTCGTACTGTGAAATTTAGAGCGAGCGCTAACCATCAGAACTCCCATGGCTTTTACAGTTTCTTTTTTATAGGAGAGGGGTAAACGAGCATACGACTCACCTGATGGTAAGTGATTACCGCCGCCATAAATAGCTGCTACACCAGGGGAATCGCAGATCCGTTGCCGGCCTTATAAAAAGGAGTAGGCTCTTTTCTTGAAGGTCGCTAAGTAGTGTCGGTACAAAAAAATCTCAGGTGATCAGTTAAATAAAACTAGTTTTTACAAATTTTATCGCGTAATTTTAATCTGGAGGTAGCCGTGGTTAACTATGACATTGAAACTACAAACACCTCAATCCCCCCCCCCCGTAACTATGGATGCTGTTAAGTGCTTGAAACGTCGGTAATATAAAATAAGTTAAAATACGCGATAAAATCCGTAAAAACTAGTTTTATTTAATGTAAAAATAGAGTACCTTAAGAGTTAGTATATTTTTAATGTAATGTATGTAATGTTAATATATAACAAAATTCCTCAGCATATTAAAGCACTTTCTTTACCAAGATTTAAAAAAAGCCTCAATGATTTTCTTGCAGAAAGTACCTTTTATAGCGTCAAAGAATTTCTAGATTGTAAATTTAACGAATGAACTGCTGTAATTTCACTGAGCATTGATATTTTATTCTATTTAAAAATAATTAATAATTATCCGATATCTTTCTTCTATTACGTCATTAGCTCTTGATAAAAAAAAATTGAAGCCGAAACTTAATATATTTCATAATAAGTAAATTGCAATTTATTTAACTTTTTGCTAATATTTTGATACAGTTTATGACAATATAGTAACATGTTGTACTGTATATGTATTCATCTGAAAATAAAAATCATCTCCTATTTTAATAATGGTGAAATAAAAAAAAAAGAAACTGATCTTTTTGACATTAACATTTATTAATTTTTTAACAATTTTTTTGATTTTTTGATATTTGACATTTATATAAACATTTACCTACATTTTATTAAAAAATTGACTTGTAATATTTATTGTAATCTAAAAACTTGACGCTAAAATATTTTTGGATGGGTACATACCTAATTCATTTTCTTCAATAAGTTACTTAACTAAATTGTATTAATATTTTTTTGTTTACTGTAAAAGATTGCACGCCATTATCATGGTAGAATGTAAGGTCTCGTTAATAACTAATAACATCATATCATTATGTACTACATTCTAGCAATAAATAAATTTGAATTTGAAAAATTTGAATTAGTAGCTATATAAGGTGTAACTCTGAATGATAAGACGGGAAGCTTTAAGATAAAAGAAAAGTGTGGCTTGAAAGATGTTGTGACAAGGCTTAACAAAGGAATGCTTCGGTGGCATAGACGTGTAGAAAGAATTAATGCAGAATGACTGATAAAGCTAATTATATTGTTCTGTAGCATGAGTGAGGACGCCTATATGATAGTTTATCGATCAAATTACCGATGAAATATTGATAGAATAAGGAACAAATTAACAATACTCATAACTGACATGCATAGCTATGCTTCCATTTCTGTGTTTCGAAATATACGAGTTAATGAACTTTACAAACTAGGGGAGAAAATAATTACTGCCCTTTAATTAACAACAAAAAATAAATTTTAATCTATGGTAACCGCGGTTAACGACATCTGGACGTTGAACATCTCAGTCCCTCCGTGACCATGGGTGCTGTAAAGTGTTCGAAACGTCGGGTATTTAAAAAGTTAAATATACGCGATAAAATCCGTAAAAGCTAGTATTATTTAAATATGTGGTATTCGCGTAAATATAAGAAATCATTATGCTCCTTAACGTTTATTCATAATATTATTATTAATATTCAGACTTAATAAGTCTTGCTTCAGACAACATCGACACGTAGCGTATAATTGGCAATATCCTACCGCATTTTACTGTTTGCATTTGAATTTTCTGATTTCCAGCATAAAAATGGCTGTAAAGTGATAACTGCTTGTTTAATTAACTCACTTCAAAGTGAAATATATTCCAAACTGAAGGCAGTAGGGTCGACTTTAGCTGCTGCTGACATCTCGTGATAATTATAAATCCGCGACAAGTTCCGGTTATTAACGCGTCGGCGGGGCATATTTCATTTAATGCGCCGAGTTCCGTTGCAACCGGCACTCGGAGTTCTTTGTGACAGATATAAATATGAAAAAAATTCTGCAATATAACCAACAGTTTTGTTATATTTCTGGTTTGCATAGAAAACTTTTATATTTATATTTTGATGACCATCCTGACTACTTTTACATTTTTATTTTTGGCTTTTTAATGCGCATTTTAGCTTATACTTTCGAACACCTTTTTAGTCACATTACCTCTTTACGCTGAAGTTTGACTAGAAGAGAACATCAATTCAATTCAATTTTATTTATTTCCCAAATGTAATACATAATATAATGATCTAATTTGTTATTTATGAGACCTTATAATCTACCGTGACAATGGCGTACAATATCTTTACTTATATATACTCATTTTTATTATTCTTACAATTTAATGAACTAATCACGTTATAATAAGTTTTTTTTTTATAGAATGCGGAGGACCAACGAGCACACAGTGCACCTATTTATAATAGTAAAAAATACCAAAACTTTTTTATAAAATAAAGGTGACAAAGTAGCACACAATCCACTTGATGGTAAGTGGCATCCACTTACCACCCAGTGGCCACTTGTGACCCCATAGACATGTATATTTATCCTCGATTTGGAATCAAAATGCAGTTGCGTGGTCACTCTTGAGAACAAAGATGGAATGCCTCGTTTCCAGTAAAAAGCGTCTCCGGTTCTCTACAATGACCATACAAAACACAGCAGCATTTAGATGATATTTTACGCTGGTATTCTGTGAGAGCGTGGCTCTACCCCGATCGGGCCGACCCATTCGTGATAGAACTATACTACCAATATAGTCACAGCATGGCTCTACCACGTATTTCAGATGTAACGCTGTGTGTGTAAGATCGAAATATATAATTTAGGGAAACTTGATAAGCAAAATGCTGTTTTTTAATATTTCAGAAGAATCCATCTATTCGGATTCTACAAAATTTTAATTTAATTTTAAAAATTTATTATTATCATTATTATTCTGATTAGTAAAATATAATGTTTCTCTGACTAAGAATTAAAGAATTATGATCAGCAAGTTAATTTTATGTTTTTATTTATTATTTATTTATTGCCAAATACCTATGAAACTATTTGAAAATATATTAGCGTAAAATTTTTTTATAATAAATGGCAAAGACAAAAAATCGTTAAATGGTCAAAAATACAATAAATTTATTCTAAATGTCAAAAAATATAATTTAATGATTGTCAAATACCTAAAAATCAATAAATTATTAAAATAAACTCCAGTAAATAAAAATATAACCAACCAGTTTTTTCATAGTTCCTTATTATTGTAGGATCCGTCTAAGGAATTAAATCCACCCTTAGTTAACCTATTTCATAAAGGTTAATACATTAAAGTGTAAATAAATAGAGTGGCAGTCTGTATTGTTTCAGTTCGAAGAGCAGTCCAGTATAGTTACAGGGCATGAGGCATATTCGTCCCCAGGGGCGATAAAATGTCGGTGACCCTCTGTGTTTGAAATTGGCTAGCTCGTTTGTCTAACTTACATTAAAAAAATTGTTGACCCTTCAGACCTGGAACTTTCCGCTAATTTCAAATGCAAAACACTCCAAATTTCATCAAATTATGACGTTGAATATGAAATAACCGCGTAAATTAAAAAAAAAAACATTTTTTCAATTTTTTTGTTAACGTACGAACTCTCTCTCACGAACGAATCAACCGATTTTGACCGGACTGGCGGTGATCGACGTGGTTTTTTTTAAGGTTAAAACCTGATTAGTTTTGTAATCGATCGGTAAAGCCGTTTAAAAGTAATTCCAAGAATACAGTTTTTCAAAATTTTTATTTTTGGGATTTTTCAAAATTTACCGGACCGAATTACATAAAACTCATAAAAAATCTAAGATTGATAAAACACTTTGGAAATCTGCTTAGTTCATTTCAATCAGTCAAGCCATTCAAAAGTTATAAGAAGTTTACATACGGTGATAAATTAAATACTTTTTCTTTCTTAATTATTTTAATCAATATAATTAAGACAACAGGTTAAAAACAGTTACCAATTGTAATATTTTCTTCATATTATCTTTTAAAACATCTTTTTGCTACTTTTTCATTTTAAAACATCATGGATCAAAGTCAGAATAAAAAGTAATATATATATATATATATATATATATATATATATATATATATATATATATATATATATATATATATATATATATATATATATATATATATTTATATTATGTATAACCATAGGCAATAGCTGCCAGTATTTTCTCTGACTAATAACCTTCTTGAATCTACAACACATACATCCACACACACATACATACAGATACCATCGAGAAATTGTCAGGGTGGCTTTCTGTGGCCTCATAACGTCAAGATTTGATGAAAACTCAATTTTCAAAAAACGGGGTCAAAACTATAACTTCCCGATTTTTGAAAATTTTCAATTTTCTTAGCGGTAAGTTAAAAATGAAAACAGAATTTGTGGTAGGTACTCTTTTATTTTTACGTGGTATGGCAACACTGAAACATGAATAGGTCGGCTTGAGACACAGAGTTAATATTACTAGTGGCCGTCTAGTAGTCAAAATTCGACCGTAATTCATTTAATTAATAGGTTTTATATTAAGCAAATCGTAGTTCATTTCCAACTGCACATTATTATATAAAACACATATATTTAATAAACATTATATAAATAATCATTTTTTGTCTTGACATACACTCCACATCTCATTGAAATAGCATCATTTGATATCACATAAAATTTAAAGCTAATTAGTTAATCTAAGCGTAATATTTTGTTGGCAATATTTCAAAATTATTTAACGATAATCTCTACTCTGTGCGACTATTTGTAATGAGAATATTATTAAAACGTAGTGATACTAATTTTGTTACGTGGTAGTGATTATATTATATAATCTGCGAATATTATATGTTTTACAAGTATCAACATAAATTACTGTGTATATATGAGTATTATCGTCAGAATGAAAGTAAGCAATGAGTGTCTTATTCATGGAGTGTAGAAGTAAGGAGTACAGACTGTGTATTAAAAAGTGTCCATAAAAACCATTAAATAAGGGTGGCGCTACTATAACTACGGAGTAAATTTTAAAGAACACACTGAAAAGTATTAGTGGGATAGACGACTTTTCGAGGTTATATTTACTAAATAAAATTATTTTAAATTTTAGAGCTACTGAGCAGTTTAGCACCACAAAAATTTAAACCGTCGACAAATGCTAAGTTCATTTCATCCCAGTAGCTACTCTAGCGCTGTTGTGGAGAGTTTTTAAGCTGTTATTTACTGCTTACAGATGGACACTTTTCCAACTGTTCTACTATGAGAGTTCGTACTCCTTACTTCTACACTCCATAGTCTTATTTTATTTTATTTTATGTAGGCATAGAGTTATATATACTACGTACTAGAGAAGCTATTCAAAACAAAAAATGTCCACTACTCTGTATCCGCACACGCGCGGAAAACAATAGATACAGGCTCAGAAGGGCTAGAAGCCAGAGCCGTAAAGCCAGTTAATAAAAAAAGGGAAACAATAGTCACGCATGCGCAGTTGATACAAACGCGCGAAAATTGTCGTAAGAAATAATTGTTTATTTAGATTGTATTGTTAATCGAGTGCATTTTTTTAATTTTTCGTTTATTTTGCATATGTGCTAATTTAATATAAAATTATTATTAACGCCGCTCCGCACTGCATAAATATCGAAGCCACAATAACAGGTGTACGGATTGCAGTACAGTTCAGTTGAACATCGTGAGTGTTCGGAATGCCAAATCTAGTGCGTAGACATATACATATATCGATGAATGTAGGTACGTGTATTTGTAAGACATATTTATAAATTTTAGCTTTCTGCATTCCTCTACGTAAATTTTAACTATGCCATATCTCACAGACTTCCCTGCGCGCAATATGCTAAAAAATGGTACAAAGTTTTTCCTAAACGTATTAATATAGATTTTATTTATTTAATGTTTTGGATTATTAATATTAAAGTAAACAATGAATACATATCATGTAATGAATTAATTAAAATATAAAATTAAAGTAAGGGGTAGTCCAATCAAAACGCATGATGTTAATTGTAAATAAAACGATAAGTTTTCAGAGAATTATCTTAATATTTTTTATTATTACACTCACCATACGAAACACAGCAGCATTAAGCTACTATTTGACGCTGGTATTCTGTGTGTGAGCGTGGTCCTTCCCCGGTCGATCCGACCAATCAACCAACAACTATACTACTAATATAACTGCAGCATGGCTCTACCACGTAAATAAACTGTGCACACTTTATCAAATAATTTTAACTATTAAAGCCTTATTTTTTTATTACTTAAGATTTTAAACCGACTAGTTATTTTCTTTTTATACTGAACGGATGTATTTTGATAGACATCAATTATTTTGTTTATGTAAGAATTTAACTAGAGATGCATGTTAACGCCTTCATGTAATCTATTCTCACATATACTCTATTTACATCACGATAACTGAGACAGTGTATCAGCTGCAGACTAGTGTACACAACCCGAAATCCTATGAGCTTACACGGCGTGTACTGCACACTCCCCTGTGTAATCCGATTTCCTTATAAATGATCGCTATTGCGCGCCACATATCATCCATCTTTATATCAAACAAATATATTCTTCACGTTTTTTCTTATATTAGGTTTAAAAATGACTTTTGTACCGCATTTTTATCAAATATTTATGGCTTACTTTTATTGAAGTAAAAATAACAAACGAGTAGAGAGACCACCTGATGGTAAGTGAATGCTGCGGCTTACAGACACCTACATCAATCCTCGTCACTCCTGAGGCTTAAGTGGAATGCCTCGTTACAAGTTAGGGGATCGCGGCTTCTGACCACTCACCATATGAAGCACAGCAGTATTATGCGGCTATTTTATAATGGTATTCTGTGAGAGCTTGGTTCTCCTCTAGATATGTTGATCCATTCGTGCTGCAGCCATAACTAATAAGCCATAACTACATAAGTACCCCATAGCCTGTGGGTCAACTGGTTATCTACCTATGCAGACGGACTATTATGCAGAAAAATAATTCAAACTTAGATGATTTTTTTAAATATTAGAAATACAAGCGAGCAAACAGGCAGACAAAGCGCATATACACCTGCAATCAACAAAAAGGTCACAGCCGCGTTATGATCCCGCTATCGTATTTAATAGCATTAGACTTCTCATGGAATTTTCAGAGTATCTGGTACACAATGGGTTCTGGATTCGAATCCCAATTAAAACATGGATGCTTTTACTAGGTAGTAGGTAGTAGAGCTCGAATAAAGACGAATCTTACAAATAATTACTACGGTAGAGGACCACGTAAAGTTTGAGGACTAATGAAAAAGAACTTTACTCCCCCCTAAAATCTTTGTTACGACCATTGCAATATTAAATTAATTAAATTGCTACATAATTATATATTATACTTAGCAAAACATTCTGAAGTAATTTCACAATGACTAAGCCCATAAGTATCTATTTACATATACCTTTCAAATCTCGTCCCATATAACTGAAAGCTTCAGGTATTTAATTTTGACCTTTTTATAAATGTCACTTTAATTTTATATATAAATGTCACTTTAATATTATATATTTGAATTTAAATTTTATGTATACGAGTTATAAAGCTGAAAATATCTTTTCAAGTAAGTGCTTTAATAGCCGATGGGTTAAATAATGAATATATTTAATTAGGTAGCCGTGGGCTATAAAAAGTTGATAAAGTGCTTAACTGAATACTTTCTCTATAAATGGACTCTATGTTGTTAAATGTTGTGACTGTCGGTATATCGAAGTGCTGAAGTGTTTGTACAGTAGGGCTACGATGGCTTTCCGAGTACAGAACCAGAGCTCGAAACCTATCCAACTGCAGAGAGGTGTAAGACAGGGTGACGTTATATACCCGAAACTCTTCACCGCTGCATTGGAAGACGTTTCCAAGCTACTGGACTGGAAAGGATACGGTATTAACATCAATGGCGAGTACATCACTCACCTTCAATTTGCCGATGATATAGTCCATTGATGAGACACCATTGACCAACGGATAGGTCTTAAGATGAACATGGACAAAACAAAGATCATGTTTAATGTCCATGTCACACCTATGCCGGTAGTTGTTGTGAGCACTATGCTCGAAGTTGTTGACGAGTACGTTTACCTGGGACAAATAGTCCGACTAGGTAAGTCCAACTTCAACCGAGAGGTCAATCAAAGGATTCAAATCGGCTGGGCAGCGTTCAGGAAATTACGACACATCTTCTCGTCAGGTATACCTCAATCTCTGAAAACTAAAGTGTAAAACCCTGCTCGGATTTTCTCTGCGTGATAGACTCAGAAATGAGGATATCCGCAGTAAAGCCAGAGTGACCGACATAGCCCAACGGATTAGTAAGCTGAAGTGGCAATAGGCCGGCCATATAGCTCAAAGAACCGATAACCGATGGGGAAGAAAGGTTCTCGAGTGGCAGCCTCCTGCCGGTAGGCGTAGTGCAGGTTGACCCCCCACTAGATGGAGTGAAGACCTAGTAAGATATGCAGGAAGTCGATGGATGCAGGTGGCTCAGGACCGTGCTTTGTGGCATTACTTGGGGGAGGCCTATGTTCAGCAGTGGACTTGTGAAGGGCTGTAATGATGATGATGATGATGTTGTTAAATTGTTAGTGTATAAATTTATTAATTACAAATTGTGCATTTACATGACTGTACACAAAATTAAACCATCATTTTAATATAAAATAAGGGTGACAAACAGCACACAGTCCACATGAATTAAGGTAAGTGACAAAGGCATATCCAAACATCCAAAGACATTTACATCTATTCTCGAATAAAATATTAAGATTCTTTACCTTGCATATATCAAAAGTGTTTTCTACACTATACGAAACACAGCACCAATAAGCTGCTATTTGACTATGGTACTCTGTGAGAGTGTGGTCCTTCCCCGGTCGAGCCCACACATTCGTGCTACAATTATCAACAGTTTATCATTTCTAATGCAAGAGTAAAACTCCCAAGTATCTATTTTGTATATGTGCAGCATGTTTCTACCAGGTATAAACCTAAATAATGAAGTATATGATATCAAAATACACATTCGTCAGTAGCTGCATATAAAGCTTAATGGTCTAAAAATTCTGACATTAAGTAGCTAGTTTTTCAGTTCGGTAATTCTTGTAGACAATATACGCCAGCGCTACAACTTACCGTTGTAGAGTTGGCAGCTGAAAGCCAAGTACGAGACTTTCCACAGCACAGGTTAGGAACACCGACGCGAGCACGTGCGTTTGCCCCGCACCGAAGTTAAGCGCCGACTGGACGCGTCGATCGATACATCCGCCATAGCTGCGTTGCGTTCCATCAAGCGATTGTTTCCAAAGGACATTTTCCCTCGATTCTTTTTACTTTTAATCGATCACAGTTATGATAATTAAATGAAAACAATTGTCAACTTCTGATAAAGCCTTATGTTCTTTGGAATGGTGTGAATTCGAAATATCTTATTCCTTTTGAATGAATTATTATTGTAATCAATGTTTGTTTGAAGTTTAGTATTATGTTTAATTTCATGTTATATTTTATGTTTAACAAGTAAGGACTTATTTTTTAGTTTTTTTTTTCACTGAAATTTTGACACATGAATATTCCGCCTGATGGTAAAAAGATGCTGTAGCCCATGAAAATATACATCTAGCTTTAACTCCGGTTCGGAGTTTTTAGTTAGTTTTTCCATTTATCATTCATTGTAGATGGGGGATATTGATCTCACCGATCCTTTGTGCGCGTTACACACACATTTTGCTATTTACTCATGTGGCATCATACTAAGGCTTTTAGGAAACACTGTAAGTAAATAAAGCACAGTTAAAAAGTCTCCAATTCTCTTCACTCACCTCACGAAACACAACAATATTACGCTGCTCTTTCACACTAAGAACATAGTCCTTCTCAAACCTTCCCAGGCCTAAACAGATAGTATAGTTGCAAATTGAATCTCATCTAAATAATTTTCAATAAAAATCTTAAAATTTATCAAGCTTTATTTAAAAAAATAACAAAAGCGATACTTTGAATTCTAAAAATGAAAATTTCTGTTAAAGCACGTAGTCAGCGGAGGACTCGAAAAATTATTTTTAGCTTGATGTACAAAATCTCTTGTCCACCGGCTCTCACTAGATAATACAATTAGTTTCTATAGCCGTCGTATATTTTTATGTAACCTTTATTTTTAGCTGACTTCAAAAAAGGACCTTCTCCATTTTATTTCTCAATTAGTCTGTATATTTGCATGTTACGCTATATATTCACCACTTTGTGAACCGGTTTCCTAAAAAAATTACTAGTAAAAGTATAAATCACACGCGAAGGTCGACTGTATATCTACAGCAATTGAATCTCTTAATAGGGACCTAGAGTATATAAAGAACTGGTCTGACAAGTTTGGTCTTAAAGTTAACCCATCCAAATGTCAGGCTATAATAATAGGTAGCCAACGGATGATAAAGAAACTGGATCCCACAGCTTTACCACCGATCATTTTTAACGGTTTTATTTTAAAACTGAGTAATACCGTGAAAGACCTTGGATTGCACATTGACTCCACCTTGAGCTGGCAAACTCAAGTGGCAAATGTTTGTCAGAAAGTGAGAGGTATTTTGCGTTCTCTCTACCGCCTGAAGAACTTTCTCCCGTCCAGGACCAAGACGATTATTGTGCAGACCTTAATTTTTCCCATTGTTGACTATTGTGATGTGTGTTATTTTGACCTGAATGCAGAACTGTTGAAAAATATGACCGTCTTCTTAACAACTGCATTCGATTCATTTTTAATCTTCGAAAGTATGATCATGTGTCTACTTATCGCTTTCAACTCAACTGGTTACCCATTCGTCAGCGCCGTAGTCTACGTGCACTCACTACTCTTTACTCCATCTTGATGTCTCCTAATCCTCCATCTTATTTAACTCCTCATTTTCAATATTTTAGCTCCAACCATGATAGAGTTCTCCGTTCTAGTAATAACCTTTTGCTTCAGTTTCCCCTTTTAGTACTAATTTTGTACAATCATCGTTCTTTGTTCAATCTGTTCTTCCTTGGAACGCTCTTCCTTCCGAAATCAGGAGTGCCGAAAACCGGATTTCGTTCAAATCTAAAGTGCGAGAAATGCTCGTCAATAAAATGGCAGAATCAACTTAGCGTTCGTAGTTAGCCGTGTTTAATATTATATTTAATATATGTGTGTGTATGTATGTATGTATATATATATGTATATGTATATGTATATATATATATATATATATATATATATATATATATATATATATATATATATATATATATATATTGTACATACTTCTTATTACACCTACCTCTTTTATCTCCGCACTACTCTAAGGTAGACTGGTAGATAATGCCTCAGGCATTAAGTCCGCCTATATACATCTAATGTGTACATGAAGTTAAATAAATAAATAAATAAATACTTTTTTAAAGAAAAATTTACTCGTAGGTAGTAAAAAGTAAAAACCGAATTTAAAGAACTAAAAGGAATAAAATAATTATTTATGCTGAAGTCTGCACTAAAAAGCATTGTGTAGACAAATTAAAGCCTCGACATTAGAATGTGAAGTAAATTAAAAAAAATCTTATTTTAAAAAACAAGAGGATTTTTGGAAAACAAGAGATGAATTTATTGATGTAACTATTTAGACGACATTACGATTTTAATATTCCGTAGTCCGCTAAAAGGGTTTTTTTAATAATAGTGAGAACCGATACGCGAGCCCGATACGTTATGTATCATCACTGACTTTAGGGGATATTAATTTATGTGGTAGGTATTTTCTTAATTCCATGAAATTGATCTTCACTTTTTGTAGAGTTTGATTACGCGGCACATTCAGCAAATTGTAACCATTTTTCGCGGCCTGTATATCTCTAAAGATAAATTGAAGTGTACATCCAGTGTGTTGCCATTGATATTTGAAACTGATCAAGCTTATAGTCACATAGCGGGCTACGAAGGGCTATGCTCAGGTTTCAGACTCTAAATTACATAATATTTCTGTAGCAGAACAAAAGTAGCTAAAATAGCTTATTATGAAAAATAAATTGAATTGGAAATAGGCCGATCATGATATAGCTCTAAGAATTGCCAACCGATGCAACCGATAAGGGAAAATGGATGTCGGATAGTACCGATAAGCGGAGTGTACGGCGGCCTCCACTACTGAACTTGAATAGACTTGTGGATACTGTGACCCACAGACAACAACATTTGTCCTCAATTAAGAATCAAAATGCAGACGCTTTGTTACTCCTAAGGACTAAAATTGAATGCCTTATTTGTAGTTAAAAGGGTCTCTTGTTTTCTATATAAACCACACGAAGCACAGCAGTATTAAGCTGCTAATTTAGGCAAATATTGTGTAAGAGCGTGGTCTTTCCACGGTTGAGCCGACACATTCGTTCTACAAGGACAATATGGCTGTAACGTGGCTCATCAACGTATATTGAACGACAATTTTTACCAGGTCGTCATTAGATTCCACATGTAGGGTATCGATAGATACACGTACATTACGTGCGAATAAGATGCAAATAATGATGTTCATTACACAGATGTTTGACTCCAGCGACTCACAAGTTCAGGTTTTACAGACAAGATTATTTTTATACTTGACGACTTAGTGTGATCCAATAAAAAAGAAAGGGCTAAATTTCCTTAATAGAAACGAAAACTACGAATTGTTCTCTTTCGGTTTAAGAAATAAAAGACGCTGAAAATGAATATAGTACACGAGAGCAAGTTACAAATGGACGCAGAATATTGTTTAAAACAATATTTCAAAACATTCCAGGCTTATCGTTTTCAACTTCGCCTCGAGACTAGCAATGAGGAGTCCTCAGGGAAAGTATGCGAGGAAAAATAAGCGGAATGTTAAAATTCATGTTACTTAAAGAACGTTTATTTATTGCACATAAAATTTATAAAGGTCAACTATGTCATTTTATTTAAATTTTCATATTTATCGGGATTTTGTGAAAAATAACCTTGAATTGAGGAATCTGAAATTACGTAAGCTCGTCTAATAGTAAAAGTTCCTTTTTCTTATTACCACATTGCAACGACCTAGTCCCATTGATTGCCTCATAGGAGGGATTTTCGCCAAGCTTGCCGCGCTTTACAAACAGGTTGGCAAACACATTTTTTTAATTCGTAGTTATAACCTAATTTGTTTCCCTTTGTCGTCTCTTATTACGTCCAAGGGGTGATATGGGGCACTAGATATTCTTACACCGCCGCTACGTGGCTTATATATAAGTAAATTGCCGTATAGTGGCGGTTAAGAATATCCACTAGCCCATATATTCCCGTGGGTGTCGTAAAAGGTGACAGAGGGAAACAGGCAGGAGATGGGCAGCAGCATCTTCCTGATAAAAGCAACTGTACAAAAAAAACTGCGGTTGCCAACCCGCTGGCTAAGCGTGGCAACTATGGCAAGTCCCCGGCGGCCCGCTTTTCCTGGCTATGGTGGCGACCATGGTAACGGCGGGGCAGGGGGTGCTAAGAATCTCCGGTGGAGGTTCGGTTGCCACCTACGACGACTCGACCTGGCAACATTTAACACACTTACCCTGAGGACTGACGAGCAGATCCTGGAGCTGAAAGAAGAGATAGACAAGGTGCGCTGGAATATTATAGAATTATCCGAGGTCCGAAGAGAGGGGGAGGACACGGTGATTCTCGAATCCGACAACTTGTTCTATCACCGGGAGGGCAACCATCTGTCCCAAGGAGGTGTCGGATTTATCGTCCAAAAGTCTCTCGTCAACAACGTTGTAAAGATTGGGAGTGTGTCGACGAGGGTCTCGTACCTGATACTCAGAATCACCAAATGGTATTCGCTGAAGGTCATACATGTTTACGCACCAACCGCGGCACGTCCTGATGAAGAGGTGGAGGAAATGTATGAGGATATTTCCGAAGCTATCCATTCCTCCAAAACCCACTACACGGTGTTAATGGGAGACTTCAACGCAAAACTAGGCACAAGAGAAAACGGTGAGCTGAAGTTAGGGAAATTTGGAGTAGGGCAACGGAACCGAAAGGGCCAGCAGCTGGCCGACTTTATAGAAAAAGAGGGACTCTTTATGATGAGCTCTTTCTTACAGAAGCGGCCTCACAGGAAGTGGACCTGGTCGAGCCCCGACGGTTCAACAAAAAATGAGATTGACTTCATTATGACGACTAGACGCCAACTGTTCAGTGATGTCTCAGTGATCGCAAGGGTGAAAACTGGCAGCGATCACCGAATGGTTAGAGGCACACTGAACCTAAACGTTAAGTTGGAGAGGTCTCGTCTAATGAAGTCAACGCTCCGTCCCCCTGGTGCTCTAATCCAGAATCCCGAAACATTTCAGCTCGAGTTACGTAACCGCTTCCAGTGCCTATAAGATTGCAATGCAGTGGACGATATGAATGACAAGCTCGTTGAAACTGTCCATGTGGTCGGAGCTAAGTTCTGCAAGACCCGCCGCAGAAGAACACAAAAATCACACTCTTAATCTCATGGCTGTTAGACGGGAGATGAGGCTGCAATCGTCAACAGATTTGACAGCATACAGGCAACTGAACAGACAGATCTCCAAATGCATGCGGCGCGGCGAGACTTACGCAACATTAATATTGCTCGTATTAAAGAATCGATCAAGCGGAACCAGGGCTCTCAAGTCTTTGCCAGAGATCTATCTGCCAGTAAGAGCCAACTGTCAAAGCTGAAGACTGAGTGTGGCAGAATCGTTTCCGGGTCACCTAAGATTTTGAGTGAGATTGAGAGATTGATGGGCAGCTGTACACATCATCGTTGGAGCCACACGCAAGTGTGAGTAACGATCCAAGAGCAAGTCTTATCCGACACTATTCCGATGATATCCCGGACGTCGGTCTAAGCGAGATTAGAATGGCACTCTAGCACCTTAAAAACGGCAGGGCCCCAGGCGAGAATGGAATTACAGCGAAGCTTCTGAAAGCGGGTGGAACACCGGTACTTCAGAAGCTCTTCAATTCCGTCCTCCATGACGGCACTACTCCAGAGACATGGAGCAGAAGTGCGGTGGTCTTGTTCTTTAAGAAAGGCTACAACGCCCTCTTGAAGAACTACAGACCGATTTCCATTCTGAGACGCGTCTACGTGCTGTTTTCGAGAGTTATTACGAATCGTCTCGCACGTAGACTCGACGACTTCCAGCCTCCCGAACAAGCTGGTTTTCGAAAAGGCTTCAGTACCATAGACCACATACGTATCCCACGGCAGATTGTACAGAAGATCGAAGAGTACAATCTGCCACTTTGCCTGGCGTATGTGGACTATGAGAAACCCTTTGATTCTGTCGAAATTTGGGCGGTGCTACAGTCCCTTCAGCGGTGACAAGTTGACTGTCGGTATATCGAAGTGCTGAAGTGTTTTTACAGTAGGGCTACGATGGCTGTCCGAGTACAAAACCAGAGCTCGAAACCTATCCAACTGCAGAGAGGTGTAAGACAAAGTGACGTTATATACCCGAAACTCTTCACCGCTACATTGGAAGACGTTTCCAAGCTACTGGACTGGAAAGGATACGGTATTAACATCAATGGCGAGTACATCACTCACCTTCGATTTGCTGACGATATAGTCCTTATGGCAGGATCGCTGGAGGACTTAAGCACTATGCTCAATGACCTCAATAGTGCCTCCTAACGGATAGGTCTTAAGATGAACATGGATAAAACAAAGATCATGTTTTATGTCCATGTCACACCTATGCCGGTAGTTGTTGGGAGCACTATGTTCGAAGTTGTTGACGAGTACGTTTACCTGGGACAAATAGTCCGACTAGGTAAGTCCAACTTCGACCGAGAGGTCAATTGACGGATTCAATTCGGCTGGGCAGCGTTCGGGAAATTACGACACATCTTCTCGTCAGGTATACCTCAATCTCTGAAGACTAGATTGTACAACCAGTGCATGTTGCCAGTGATGACTTACGGATCTGAGACGTAGTCCTTCACTGCTGGCCGTATGAGGACGCTCAAGGTCGCTCAGCGAGCTATGGAGAGGGCTATGCTCGGAGTTTCTCTGCGTGATAGACTCAGAAATGAGGATATCCGCAGTAAAACCAGAGTGACCGACATAACCCAACGGATTAGTAAGCTGAAGTGGCAATGGGCCGGCCATATAGCTAGAAGAACCGATAACCGATGGGGAAGAAAGGTTCTCGAGTGGCAGCCCCGCACCGGTAGGCGTAGTGTAGGGCGACCCCCACTAGATGGAGTGACGACCTGGTAAGACATGCAGGAAGTCGATGGATGCAGGTGGCTCAGGACCGTGCTTTGTGGCATTACTTGGGGGAGGCCTATGTGCAGCAGTGGACTTGTAAAGGGCTGTAATGATGATGATGATAATAATAGAGTGTATATACATATTATATATTTATTATTTTGCAATAACCGTTCAAATTTGTAGAGAACGTTTAGAATAAGTAATATAGACAATTGTTAAAAAAAACTGATTAAAAATTCGCAAACATTCTGTCCTTTACACATTCGTAATGGTCGATCAAATTACAAATAAAAGTAGAAGCCTTATTTATTTGTATTTTCAAAAACTGTGTCCTAACGGTATATAATTATTTATATATTTGAACTTAAGTTTAATATTTGTCTATTCTTTGAAAAATAACCCTGTATAGTATGTTATATACTATATAGCTATTTTGTAACGTATTCTGATAACAGTTACACGGTTTTTTTTTACTACACACAAAGAACAGTTTTAAGGAATCATTTTCAATATTAAAAATAAAATTTGAATATGAACGTTTTCTCGCAATAATTTAAGTAATGTCAAAATACACACTTTTAGTCTATCCGGTTCACTTCCTACAAAATGAGTAACATTTTATTTAGTTACTTGTTCCCAACAGACTTTAATGCGTTTATAAGCGCTTGTTGACTATAAACAAAACCCGTCGAAAATATATATATATATATTGTGTAATATAGTAATGCAAATAACAGGTTTCCCTTAAAGTAACAAATGGCACTGCAACAATCAAACTTTGTTAGTGCTCAAGTTAGCTCTATAAATATACCAAGGAATTCAAGGATGCCATCCGTTTAAACCTATCAATATCATAGATAATTAAGGAAATACTCTTAAATATACACGGCACAAAACAAATGAAGTAGACAAATACATTGTACATGCTTTCGAAAGTAATATATAAGTACTACCCATCATAGAATTTTTGCAGAAGCATCGTGTATTTGTAAACATTTTAGCTGTAATAACCTTTTAGAACCAACACTTACAGTTCTGTCACGTGACTTTTGTTACAAAACCATTTGTTTTTTTTTTATCAGAAAGCTGCGAATGCCTTTATGCTGTAGAAACAGCAGTAGATTCGGAGTAATTGGAATAGCCGAACGGATTAGTAAGTTGAAGTGGAAATGGGTCGATTATATAGCTCGAAGAAGCGACAACTCATTGGGAAACAAGATTTTCGAGTGGCAGCCTCGTACCGGTAGGCAAAGTGTAGGGTGACGACCTGGTAACACATGGAGGAAGTCGATGGATGCAAGTGGGTCTGGACCGTGCATTACGGCTTTCTTAGGGGAAGGCATATGTTCAGCGGTGGACTTGTGAAGGGCTGTAACAATAATGATGAATAGCAATTGTAATTATGGTAACGAAACGTACAAAACAGGAAGTTTTGTTTGATGTTCATAAAATATGGCGTTGAAATAAATTTGCGGTGACGTAGCGATTCTGCTACGAACTGCTACGCCATTAATAATACACTGTTCTACTGCGTCACGTACTAATACGTGAATGAAAAACATTCGCTGTACGGTAGTGTTAGTTTTTCTATTGTCATGAAATTATTGTTTAGAAATTGAAATAATATAGTCAAATAATAACTTAATATTGTGTTTGGTAAAAACATATAAAACTTTTATTATCTAATGATACTAACATGATTTATTATTTATATATATTCTCCCACGTAGCATAGGCTTCCCTTATATGGGGGATTTCGCCACAATTGCCACGATTGCCAGGCGGATTGGGAACAATATTCTTTTTTAATTTTAAATTGCTATCAGGAAGACGCCGCTGGCCATCTCCTGTTTCAGTTTGTCGTTTCTGTCGCTTCTTTCCGACACTCACGGGTACGAAATGGGATAGTGGATATTCTTACACCGCCACTACATTGGATTAATATAAGTACATTATTATACATTTTATGTAGGTTGTTATATACTATATTGCTTTGTGGTAAAGTGTTCTCATGACAGCGTCACTCAACAGTAAAACTAAGCGATTATCATCACTGATTGCTGATTTAATTGAAACCAAAGAAAAAAAGTGAAAAGCAAAAGAAATAACAAACAAAACAGTGGTAGAGCTATGCGGCAGCTTTGCTGTTGCACGTATGGGCCGGCTCAAACCGGGGTGGTACCACGACCTCACAGAATACCGGCGTGAAGTGGAAGCTCTGCTTCCGCGTTTCGTCTGGTGAGTGCAGGTGGCCGGAGGCCCAAATCCCCCCCCCCATCAACATGGTAGCGGAATTAAATAAAGATAGACTACCCCAGGAGGGTACCAGCACCCCTGGAGAATCCCTCGCTGAGCATCCACGACCATGTTTCTCCACTTCTGAGCGTGGGTGCTCAGGCTGCCCCGCGTATTCTGGGGGGGGGGGGCGAAATTCCGCTCAAGACTACAACTGCTCGGGGCAAACGGAGCAACAAGACCAAGGCAACCCCTGCCACGCTGTCCGTGAATTTCTGCAATATCAGGGGACTTCACTCTAACCTAAACGCCGTCCACTACCATCTCGAGACGGCGAGGCCGGCTCTGCTCTTTCTGACCGAGACGCAGGTGTCCTCTCCGGCTGATGTCTCGTATCTCTCCTACCCGGGGTACAAACTGGAACACTCCTTTGTGCCTCGGGCTGGAGTTTGCGTTTACGTCAGAGAGGACATCTGTTCTCGACGCCTCGGCAGACTTGAAGGTTCGGACCTGTCCATCCTTTGGCTACGCGTAGACAGCGACGACCATCCGCGCGTCTACGGGTGCCTCTATAGGTCCCATAGCGGTAATGCCGAAACAGACCGACTCTTCGACCACGTCCAAATGGCTGCGGACTCGTTGCTACAGCAGATCCCCTCCGCAGAGATCGTGATCCTCGGCGACTTTAACGCCCATCACGCCGAATGGCTTGGTTCACGTTTAACCGATCATGTGGGGAGATCTGTTCATAATTTTGCCTTGGCATATGGTCTGACACAACTGGTTACTTCGCCTACGCGGATTCCAGATGTGGAGGATCATGCACCTTCCCTGTTGGACCTTCTGCTGACCTCTCACCCGGACGGATATCAGATTTCCGTCGACGCCCCTTTAGGCTCCTCGGACCATTGTCTGGTCCGGAGTGTTGTGCCACTCACGCTGAAATCGCGGTTGCATTCTGCAGGCTGCCGCCGTGTTTGGCACTATAGGTCAGCCGATTGGGATGGGATGCGGTCTTTCTTTGCATCCTACCCTTGGGGGCGGGTTTGCTTCTCGCCGGATGATCCCAACGTTGTTGCGGATTCTGTTACTGATGTGGTACTTCAGGGTATGGAACTTTTTATTCCTTCCTCTGTGGTGCCCATTGGAGGCAAATCTCAGCCATGGTTTGGTCGCTCCTGTAAAATAGCATCATGCTATAAGCAGGAGTGCTATCAAGCCTGGGTTGATGCATCAGCGTCCCGGGATGTAAACACCAGCGCTCTAAAAAAGAAGTATAATTCCGCCTCTAGGTCCTTCAAAAGAGTCATCGCAAAGGCAGTCAGAGCACATAGGCAGAATTGGCGAGAAACTAGTTCGCCTTCCTTCTGGAACCCATGCATTCTATCTCTCGCCAAGGCTGTCCAGGGGAATTTCTGTCAGCCATCTCTTCCATCTCTGCACAGGGAGGACGACTCACTGGCCCATACTGCAAAGGAGAAAGCCGATCTTCTAGGCTCCTTCTTTGCGTCTAACTCGACTCTCGATGACGGGGGGAGTACGCCGCCGACCATCCCGCGGTGTGAGTGCTCCATGCCGGAAGTGCAGTTCACACAGCGCTCGGTTCGCAAAGCACTCCTCTCCCTGGACATCCACAAGTCGAGTGGGCCTGACGGAATCCCCCCAATTGTGCTGAGGACGTGTGCTCCAGAGTTGGCACCGGTTTTAACGCGTCTTTTCCGGTACTCCTACTCCCTAGGCGTAGTCCCAAAATCATGGAAGACGGCTTTCGTCCACCCGATCCCTAAAAAAGGCGACCGCTCAGACCCGTCCAACTACCGGCCAATCGCCATCACCTCCTTGTTCTACAAAACAATGGAGTCCATTGTAAACTGCCAGCTCATGAGGTACCTTGAGGATCACCAGCTGATTAGTGACCGCCAATACGGTTTTCGCCGTGGTCGGTCAGCTGGTGATTTTCTGGTCTACCTCACTCACAGATGGGCGGAGGCAGTAGAGTTCAAGGGGGAGGCATTGGCCGTTAGTTTGGACATTGCGAAGGCCTTCGATCGGGTTTGGCACAAAGCGCTTCTTTCGAAGCTCCCTTCCTATGGGCTTCCCGAGAAATTGTGCGATTGGATCACCAGCTTTCTTGCAGATCGGAGCATCAAGGTCGTTGTAGACGGTGCAAGCTCCGATTGCAAGCCTATTAATGCTGGTGTTCCACAGGGCTGCGTGCTATCGCCAACGCTGTTTTTTCTGCATATCAATGATATGTTGCATACCCGTAACATTCATTGCTATGCAGATGACAGCACTGGTGATGCTCTTTACACCGGCCGAGCCAATATTTCTCGGGAAAACGTCTCCGAGTGCCGGGACAAACTTGTGTCTGAAGTCGAGTCTTTGCTGAACAGAGTCTCGGATTGGGGACGACTAAATCTAGTCCAGTTTAACCCCCAGAAGAAACAAGTTTGCGCGTTAACCGCTAAAAAGAACCCCTTTGTCGTATCCCCTCAGTTTCAAGGCACTCCCCTTGTTGCCTCAGCCAGTATCGGAATCCTCGGCGTCGACATATCGAGTGACGTGCAGTTTCGTGGTCACTTGGAAGGGAAGGCCAAATTGGCCTCTAAAAAGCTTGACGTGCTCAGCAGAGCGGGACAGTATTTCATGCCGGCACACCGCCTGCAACTTTACAAGGCGCAGGTTCGGCCGCACATGGAATACTGTTCCCATCTCTGAGCTGGGGCTCCCCAGTACCAGCTCCTTCCACTTGACCGCATCCAGCGCAGAGCGGCTCGAATCGTCGACGACCGAGTGCTTTCCGATCGGCTCGATTCACTGGCGTTGCGAAGAGATGTTGCATCTCTTTGCGTATTTTATCGCATCTATCACGGGGAGTGCTCTGAGGAATTGTTCAGATTAATCCCAGCCGCCAAATTTCGTGAACGCACGACACGGCAAACGTCCCGATACCATCCACACCATCTGGATGCTTGGCGGTCCACCACTGTACGTTTCACAAGGAGTTTTCTTCCACGTACAACCTCTCTGTGGAATAGTTTATCACCGGCGATTTTTCCGGACCGATACGACCTGGGGACCTTCAAGAAAAGAGCTTACTCCTTTCTAAAGGGCCGGCAACGCACCCGCAATTCTCCTGGTGTTGCGGTTGATCATGGGCGGCGGTAGTCACTTAACATCAGGTGAGCCGCATGCTCGTTTGCCCCCTCTTCTATAAAAAAAAAAAACAAAAATTTGATTGATATGACTTTTATCGTAAACTTTCTAATACATGAAATGAATTATTATATACGTTACGTCACAACTGCCGGAAGATAGACCGTAGTTCATGCAGTGCAATTTAAATAATTTCAAACATTGAATTTCCAATAAAGCATCCGATATGAACTGGCGTCGTGTCATACATCATTGCCAGTCCATTATGCAAATAAGTCAATTAATTTTCCAATTAATAACGCCCTTACGGTTATTTATGGTCTGCGTTAATTGAAAATCAATAGCACACAAGCAAGTCTGCCGATTCTTGTTCAAGGTTTACATGTGAATTCATACGAATATAATACGATTTAGCAACTCACAGGCTTTCTCTAAGCTTCTTTAAGGCAAGCAACTTGCGTGCGATTTCAAAAAATGTCATAATTTTAATTTTTTTATGCAAATATTATTTTATTTTATACGTGGTAGAGTCACGTTGCAGCTGTATTATGTTGTACCATAAATGGGTTGGCTAGACCATGGACCATGCTCTCACAAAATACTCGCGTCAAATAAAAGCTTAATGGTGTTGTGTTTTATATGGTGAGTGTAGAGAACTGGATAGTGTTTTTACTAGAAACGAGTCATTCCATCTTAGTCTTCAGAGGTGACGAAATGTCTGCATTTTGATTCTAAATCGAGGATAAATGTAGATATCTCTGGGCAACAGCATCTACTTATCATCAAGTGCACTGTGTGCTATTTTATCACCCTTATTTAATTAAAATAAAAGATTAACCAAGGTCAGGTCCAATTTACAGCAGGCATTTTTATCCAACACCCCATTTCTTGGTAAATTTCATTTGTCCGCTAGTATGTTCAGGATGATATTGCTGAACGCCCGCATGGCTTCGAACCAAACAACATGTGTTTCAGCAAATACGCCTAAGGCACTGCAATACCTCAGCGACCCTATTAGAATCCTGACCACATTATTATAGAGGATATTTATAATATACAAAGTTGATAGCACGACCTCCTTGTGTGGGAGAGAATTGGGGGAGGGAAGGACCACGCCACTCAATCTTCCTCTTTATTATTATATTCTCCGGCTCCGGCGGGCTCCGACGCTTCCCTCTTTATTATTATATTTTATATCATTATTATATCAATATTATAAATATTATATCTTATATTACTTCTGAGTGGTTTATAAAAAAATAACCACGAAGGAGGAGGAAGGAGGATAACATTATCATGTGATTTTTTTTAAATATTTAATTTTTCTTAAATGTGCGTTTTTGTGTAGATTAACAAAAAATACAAACATCGTTTAATGCTTTGCAAAAAAGTTATGAACGATTATATTCAAAGAAGTGTGTTTATGATTACATCAAGTCATAAAACTATACGAAATCTTCGAGTGAGATATTGTCCATTTTTTTTCATAAATCCACCATAAAAACGAAGAATAAAAAACAACATCAAAATCGGAGGATTTTTCGATTTTCTAGAGCCAGAAAACAAGTGGACCGCGAAAGTATAAAATTACCAAAATATATCATGAAGTTTGATTCTTTATCGAGGATAAATATAGATATCTATGGGCTACAACATCCACTTACCATCAGGTGGACTGTGTATTCTTTTGTCACCCTTATGCCATTAAAAAATTGAAGTGTCTATAATATTGGAATAAGTGGCTTTTATTAAGTTCACGCGATTATTTGCATGCCATTAAGACCTTTATATCTATTTAGAATTTTGCTGTCCAGGTTAATCTTCGGAATTGCTGACCCAATTGTAATGAACTTTACGAATAAAAAGAGAGTACCAGAAGTACCAGGAAATATAATAAAGAAACCAGGAGTGATCTAGGATATTTTACTCCAAATACTTTGAGACTTAAAACTAACTAAATATTGTTAAGATAAATGGTCTTTGGCTATTTTAAATATAAATAACGGTACATTAATACATTCTATCCAGGCAAAGCCGGGGCGGCTGACTAGTGATAAAATTAATCCAACAATAAAATGTTATTATGGTAAAAGTATTATTAGTAAGAAGAAAACGTTTCTCTGACAACCGTGACAAATTCGCTCCAATTTTCTACACGTGATACTTTTAACACAAGCACATATAAATAATGCTTGAAACGAGTCTTCTATTATTTGTCGCTTACATTGATTTTTTATAATGCATAAATCTATTACTAAGTTTTTCTTCTTTATTTTTGATAGTTATGCGGTGGTTTATCTTTCTTAGGATTTTTTCTATGCTCAGTAAGATAAAACGCCACACAAAACAAATTAAGATTGCAGTTTTGTGAATAAAAATTGTTCTATTTTTTCACTTTTGTGCTCGTTTGTCACTTGCTGTCAATGCTATAAAAAATAAGAAATAAAAAATAGTTTGTCTCTTAAATATAATACATACTCCTCCTACTAACTCCCAATGGAATCTCGAAGAGCGTAACAATCAAATTTAAAAATGTAACTTCCACCAAATTATTTTTCAGTGTTTATTAGCTCTCTTCAAAACAAAAGTTTGAAGTTCGTCGGCCTGTTTCCGCACGATCTAGCAATTTTTTCTTGGGACAGTACAATACGAAAATTACACAAAAGAGCTGAGTATGACGGTCTTAACAATCTTTTTGATTTATTTCTACGCTTATACTGACCTGACTTGTATGCATGTATGTGTGCAGTATAAAATAGAGTGGTTAAAGAAGTTTAATATTACGATAATTAATAGAATCAGGCGTTACTTTACGAAAATCCATTATATCAAAGATGGTAAAAATTAATTAGGTAAGATCCTTCTCATCACCACTAGACTCTGTGCTGGCTGACCGCCATTTAACGATCAGCCAAAAGCAGGCAAAAGCTTATTACTGCTGTATTTTGTGTAGAGAGTGTAGAGAACCTGAGACCCTTTTTCCTGGAAACAGGGTATACCATCTTAGTCTTCAGGGGAAAACAATGCAGCTGCATTTTGATTATTAATCGAGGATAAATATAGACGTCTATGAGGTCACAACATCTACTTACAATCAAGTGGATTCTGTGCTCCTTTGTCACCATTATTCTATAAAAATTTTTGTTATTTTTACTATAATAAATATTACATGTTTTATTTTTATTAAGTACAAATTTATTATTGTGTTACGTTTACAGTGGTACATTATGTAACTGTTAAACAAGGTCTGTGTTCAAACAATTTGATCGACTTGAAAAATTGATAAGCTAGAATTTTACGCTCAGCGAAGCACAACGACAAAGAATAAATGGAAAAAGTTGAAAGTGAATATTGTACTGTATTTTACAGTTGAATAAATCAAGTTGGAGCCTTAGCATTGATATTCTGATATTGAGTTCGCTGTCGGAGCTCGCGAGCTATTTGGCCAATTTGCAACTTCTGTTGAACAGTTGGGGAGGGGAGGAGGGTACTCAACGTTACATTGCAGACTTCATACATCTCGTAATTTTAAAATTACACTTTAGTACGAACTAGCTGCTCCCCAAGTTTTAGTTTATCGACCCAATTGGCGATATTTTGAAAATGGGCCACGTTAGAAGTACCCTTAACCGACGAGCATGTATGCGTAGATATATGGATGTAAAAGAGGCGAAAGAGGTATGTCAGGATCGTGCCAAATGGAAGTCCGTAGTCTCTGCCTACCCCTCTGGGTGACAGGCGTGAGTGTTTATAAAAAAAAAATATATAGCTGCTCCCCGCGACTTCGTCCGCGTGGAATTTATTACGATTGGGTTACATGAGTTTCAATTTGTTTGTATTGAACCCTAACTCTTTATCTAAATTAAAAGATGCCTTATAATAATATCAGCTATATGCAAGTGAGTAGCACCCCTAAAATTGGCCCAGCCTTTTAGGAGATTAGCCTGAACAGACAGACAGACAAACATTTTAATAATCGTTTATTTTTTGTTATAAGTATCGCATATACTTTTATCTGTACTTAATAAAAAGGTATTATTTTGACATCACAAACACACACTTCAATTTAAAAAAAATTTTTTTTTACTTTTTATAAGCCAATGCTTGACCACAATCACACCTGGTGGTAAGTGGTGATGCAGCTTTAGATGGCAAATCGCACTGTCTTAGCGTAACAAATGCCTATTCACTCTTGCCTTGAATACGCCCAGATCGTATTCGGATGGAACGCAGGAAAATTATTCCACTCCTTTGTTGTACGCATTAAAAAATGGAAGCAAACCATTTGGTTCTAATGGGTGGAATGTTGACAACAAAGGAGTGAAGACCCGCCGACCACCTGGTCGTCCTATGGTGGAAAAGAGAGGGAGGAATTAAAGCGTGTAATTCCTGCGCACACTCACCAAAATGCGTCCTATAAAATACCGAGAGGCTGACTACTCTGCGCCTGTGCTCGAGGCTCAAAAGGTTGGTTTCAACCAAATCAAGGTCACCAATGGGCCTCTTAGCACGTCTCACCACTGAGTACAACATTGTCAGGTGGCAACTTGCAGCACCAGCCCATATGTAACAGCAGTACTCCATGCATGACCGGGCTTGCGCTTTATATAAGGTAAGAAGCTGCCTCGGCGTGAATTATTGCCGCCCTTTAGCAAGAACACCAAGTTTCCTTGCAGCTGCTTTGGCTCTGGACTAAATAAACCGCCTATAGTTTATGTTCGGAGAAAATTCAAACCCTAACATCTGAAGGCGATCATTGAATTCCAAGGATACATTCCGGAAAGTTGGAGCCAGAGTGAGCGGATTTCTTTTAGCGGTGAAGACACACGCTTGTGTCTTGGAGGTGTTGAAACTCACGAGATTGGCATCGCCCCATTCGCAGACTGCCTGAAGTGTGAGGTTCAGACGCTCAACCATAGCCTCTTTTTCGGACTGAAGTTGGGAACGGTTGGCCCGGACACTTGTTTGGTATTTCGCCACAACTGTGCTATCGTCTGCACACCCATAGGTACCGGGCATAAGCAGATCATTAACATGAAGCAGGAGGAGAGACTTGTACAGATATTATTATTTCCGATTCATTTAATACTTATTTTAAGACCATTTAAACTAGGTATTACAAAGGGCTGATTAAATGCCTTCATTTCGTTTCATTCATTGCAATCAACCCTTTCTTTAAAATCTGTTAGAAATAACTAAAACCGATCATGTTAATAAACTCAAATTATTTAAGTGTACATACTACACTTAAACTCAGACAGGGCTGTGTAGCTTCCCCTTGGCTGTTCAACCTATTTATGGACCGGTGTTTGCAAACTTTGAAAGATGAAGAATGTGGGTTAAGAATGGGCGAGTTAACCGTCAAATGCCTTTTGTATGCCGATGATCAAGTCATATTTGCGTCATCGGCGGCTGAGTTGCAAATGATGGTTACATTAATGAACTGGGAATTAAAAGAAAGGGGAATGAAAGTGAACGCATGTAAGACGAAAGTGATGGTTTTTGAAAGACAAGAAAGCAAAACGGTGTGTGAAATAAGAATAGAAGGAGAGTTAATTGAGCAAGTGGATGAGTTTGTGTATTTGGGATGTGTATTTAGCAGGGATGGTAGATATGATAGGGATATAGAACGACGAGTAAATGCAGGGAATAGAGTGAATGGGGCACTACACTCTATTATGAAGAACCAGAATGTGTCAAAACAGGCACGTATGGTAATTCATAATGCTGTATTAGTCCCTACTTTAATGTATGGTAGTGAAAGCTGGGTGTGGCAGAAGAAGCACGAAAGTAGAATAAATGCTGTAGAAATGCGGTCTTTAAGGAATATGCTAGGGTTGAATGTGAATGACAGGATGAGAAATTGCGTGATAAGAGATAAATGTGGTATGCAAGATGATGTTGTGACCAGGATTAAGAAAGGAATGCTTCGGTGGTTTGGTCATGTGGAAAGAATGAATGAGGAAAGAGTGACAAAGCAAATTTATATGGCAGATGTGAACGGCCGAGTCGGGAAGGGACGCCCTAGGAAAAAGTTTATCGACCAAATTGGCGATATTTTGAAAATGGGGCACGTTAGAAGTACCCTTAACCGACGAGCATGTATGCGTAGATATATGGATGTAAAAGAGGCGAAAGAGGTATGTCAGGATCGTGCCAAATGGAAGTCCGTAGTCTCTGCCTACCCCTCTGGGTGACAGGCGTGAGTGTTTATGTATGTATATGTACATACTACTATAATAATAACATGCATTATATAATGTACAAGTAATTGTAAAAGTACAATGCATTCGCAATTCCGTAATATTATTTTGAGTACTTGTCAGGAGGGTACCGCTGCATATCTATATATCATGTTTCTTCTCTTGCGTCGCTTCTTGCGACACGCTCAGGTTGGAACGGAACATTGGACTCACGCCGCCACGACACCACGTAATACCTACACAGTAAAATCGAATGTGTCAATTAGAGACGTGTTGCTTTGTACTGTCTTTAATTATGCTAACCTTCGACTTGACTACAAGCATAGTTTGGACGTTACATCATAATATTATACACTTGATATTTCTTGACTTATACTTATTTTCTTTCTCACAAAATGTTATGTCCTCCAGATCGAATTTCGATCAAGGCGGCCTGTCTTAACGGAGGCTAGCCACCTGCGCAGCACGGGGTTATAGTGCAGGAATATATGCGGGTGTACTCCCTATTTCCTCACTCATATTCCGACCCGGACGCTAATCCGACACGATCAGAGTGAGATCTCGCGCAGGCCAACGGCTTTTCGTGCTCTCTAAGGCAGGAAGGTAAAACATCTCCAACATCTTGACTCCAGCTGCTACTGAAAATTTCTTTAAAGAAAAACCCAATAACTGATTTTCACTTGACCAGGGATTCCAAACCAAACCAAGGTCCTTACATATGAAATTTAGTTTAGTTAAGAATACAAAATTCAAATTTATTTTGAACTTAGGCTTGTGTATTCGTGTTTCCAACGTGTTAGCGCTAGATATGGCCACTCCTGGCTGCTCTCTTATCTGTTTGTAATTTTTTATTACGACCAGTTCAGCTATATCGACGACTAACCACGACAAACAAACACAGATAAACAAACCAAATTTATTTTATTGGTTATTTAGGTTTTAATGACTTGTAAATAACCCCTCAGCTTAACATAAGGCAGTTATTTTGAAGTTACAAGCAGATACTTGTATAGATGGGCGATGGATGCTACATGCGTCAATACTTGTGAAGTGATGCCACTTATGAGGACTGGTCTGACTTCGCTCTATCAGCCCATAGATAGGTTTCAAATTTTGTAATGATTTTTTATGAGTATATCACAGATTATGATTTAGTTACCGATGAGTCTGTCATTGTTTTTATTTGGTATTTACGTGCTATGCTATTAGTACATTAACGTTATTGTAGCAACTTGTAAAAATGTCAAAAAGAGGATATTTATTTATACCGCAATTTAGTGCGTAATACATTAGTACCGTAGAGGCTGTGAAGTAGTATACGTGGAAGTATTTGCATAAAAATATATAATGTGAGTATATAATTTAAATACAACTTTAATATAGTAAATACCTAAAAATATATAAGAATCAAAAAAATTATCTTTATTTAAAAACTTATTGAAACGCGATGTTTTGGAAAATTTACCAAAAAAATACGGGCTAAAATTAAATCGAAACTAGTTCTGTACCTTTATTTCTGTTTTAGTTGCATTAACTGCTCGGTTCATTACAATTTGTGCGCGGTGTTTAAACGTATGTTTACAGTTCTTTTAATTTTTTACATTTTACCCACATCTATAGTTAACATTCTGTATGCTCGTAATGGATTCCTATAATATTGTTTGTAAATTTTTAATTCCTCTCAATCGATTTGTAATCTTTTCAGAAATAATTAATATTTTAAACCTAAACCAAACTCATATATCACTTTTTAAACAACAAATAAACTTTTTCACAAACTGAAATTAGCAACAGCGTTAACATTACGAAGGTTCGGTAGAAGATGCCCAGCGGTGGATTTAAAAAAGGTTTCATTGTAAATGATGTTTATGTAATAGCATGTACTGGTATCGCCTTTGGTGGAAATTGGACCAAATGTATTAGTAAAGTGTAAAGTAACATAACTCAACTTGTTTTCAGATAATTACTTGGAGTTTGTATGTATACAAATTTCAATTGTAATCTGAACGCTATAAGGAAAGATTGTGATAGAACTAAGAGAGGCATGAGAAAATGAGGAAAATTTTGTAAACATGTATTCACTTGAAAGTGAAGATAATTTAATTTAAATGAAATGGGAACAACACTATGTATTTGTTTGCAAGAAAAGTTTCTTAATTCCTATCATGAACGTAATTAAAATAGTTGCACATAATTAGCTAATCATATAAGTTGAATTTATATTACTTGCCTTAACCACAATTAATCAAAACTTATCAGTTTCTTTTTTCATACGTTTCCTTCCGATCCTTTATGAATACGGTTATTTTTCAAAGACTAAGCAAATATAATAATTAAGTCCAAAATATAAATACTCCTATATACTTCTTGCAGTTTTTAAAAATACGCGTAAATAAGATTTCTATATTTTTGCTCGAAAATATCGGAAATTTAATGTGATTTACGCGCAACAACTACAGTGTAATCGCGCTCGTTTGTGTATAAGTCAATACACGGAGCTTTTGCCTGCTATTTACTTCGTCAACGACACGCTCGCTACTAATTTCATAACTAAAAAAAATCATTACAATTTTCCCATCGTACTTTAAACGGGCTTAAAACTGTCATAATAAATAAAATTAAAAAAATTACACTTCAACAACGTAACAGATGACTTTGATCTTTACAATGGCTTATTTAAAAAAGTGGAATCAAGTATTTACAGCTATTACAGCTACAACAAACTATTTATTATTTTGTGCTCGCGTGGAGGTTTCACTTGAACAACTTGATCACTGCGATTTCGGCAGCCTGGTTTATTGCTGAATGACCACCTCGAACACTTCCATGTGATAAATGGATGAACTTTCCATAATCTAACAGCCTTGTGTTTGATGTCAAAATTGTGTTCAAAATTGTATTGGGTGGTACACGTGCATTATTTCCTTGTTTATGGTAACTATTAGATACCTAAATCAGTAAGCGAGTGCGAGTGCTGAACGCCAACGAATGCTTCCGAATTCAACACTCCCTCACTAATGTGTGTACTAATAGTAGGTAAAATAATGTATTTTCATACATTTTGAATATAAAAATATTTGAACGTCTCGATACCATCCACACCATCTGGATGCTTGGCGGTGCACCACTGTGCGTTTCACAAGGAGTTTTCTTCCGCGTACGACCTCTCTGTGGAATAGTTTTTTCCGGACCGATACAACCTAGGGACCTTCAAGAAAAGAGCTTACTCCATTTTAAAGGGGTGGCAACGCACCTGCAATTCCCCTGGTGTTGCGGTTGATCATGGGCGGCGGTAGTCACTTAACATCAGGAGAGCCGCATGCTCGTTTGCCCCCTCTTCTATAAAAAAATATAAAAGATAAAAAATGTTTGAATTTTTTCTAATTATTTTTCATCATTCGCTTATATTATCTAATCTCAACCTCTTTTGTAAATGTGTCGGTATATTACAAAATAACCCTGTTTTAAACCGGAATATAGCAGTGTAAAATAGAGAAGAGGACGGTACACGTACTCATGTACTAGGATAATCCTTAGAGGTGCCATAGCAGGTATAGACACCTTTATTGAAGTTGGCTGCAGGTGTCTACTAACTACTTACTACCAACAGGTAGACTATAAGTTCATTTGCCACTTGCCACACACAAAAAAAACCTTTTTGAGTAAGGCCGTAGATTTTGCCACTTAGTAACATACAGTAACATAGACACTATGTAACGGTAACATAGAAGTAAACCTCTGCACATCAAATAAAAAAGTACTAAGCGGATTTTTCGTTACTCTACACGATCAAAACTTTTATAAAATGGTTGATATTTTTGATAATATTGCTATGAAAACAAAAAAGTATAGTATATTACAATATGCATAAACCTTTACAACAGTAAAACGTTAAGAAGCATGCCATCAACGTTTTTAGTAACATCAAAGGTACATAAGAAGTAACGTTAAAGCGCGGTTTTTCAAGGTTGTAAATAGACATAACTCGACATCGAGCTGAATGATAAACATAGATACGGTACCATGCATAGTATTAGTTATTCATGCACTATACCTTATAATATATGTACAATAAAAACTGATATTTACCGTTGAAATCGTCAAAATTCACAATTAAAATTCATGCCGCAACTGCCGCACCTTTGACAGACCCCAGAGATGACAAGATAGAGTCTTTTCTTTTTTATTGTGCTGCCTGAATACTTGGTATTGCCTATGCAATTACAAAACTTTCAAACATAGAAGCAAAACATAGAACATAAATTTAAATAGTAATAAATCTACAAAAAATGCGGTTTTAAAGACGTGAAAAACACGATGTAGTAGCTTAACATTGAGACATTTCAGGTAGTCACAAATTAATTAAATATTCATTATAAAAATTAAGTTTTATAGTGTAAGTACCAAAAAGACGTCATGATATTTCGTTAAATTTGGGGTCTAGACCAATTTAACTCGTTGTATTTTTTTATGTACAACTTACATAATTTTAAGAATATGATATAAGAGTTTAAGAGATATAAAACCTAATTAAAATATCTTCATTACAATTTACCCACTATGTTGTTTTTTATAGGCAATCAAAATATGAAAATATTTTTTCTTCAAAAAGTGGCAAAATCTACGGCCTTACCTTTTAATGAACGCTCATTACAATAAGGATAAATTAAATTTCAAACTAACATAAATGTACACAATAATAATCTGAACAAATGAAAAGTAAAAATGAATAAAATTTGGCTGTTTTATCAGTATATTTCTATAACGGTGATACGATTTCTCAATATCCATTAACTGCTACGCCAAATGGTGTTATGTAAGTTATAAATATAAGTGCCACTTGCCGCAGCAATATGCCGCTACACTGAAAGGAGAATACTGTTGTTTAGGAAATGAAATACAATTTACGGAAGCATTAATTGTGTTAAGCTTTTATTATCTACAATCTATCCCCCCGGCTTTGCACAGGTGATTTCTGAATCTCGGTACAATACGCGTGCCACGTAATGCAAGTTAATTGCACTATTTCTATAACCTTCGTGCAACTGCAAGCAATAAGTTGCAGTGCATAAAATACGAACACATAAAATTATTTTCATACGTGGTGGAGCCACGCTGCAGCTATGTTATGGTTGCAGCATGAATAAGTCAGGTCAACCGGGGAGGGACCACGTTCTCACAGAATACCAGCGTGAAATAAGAGCTTAATACTGCCATGTTTCGTATGGTGAATGTAGAGATCCGGAGAGACTTTTTACCGGAAACGAGTCATTCAATCTTAGTCCTCAGGGGTGACAACGCATCTGCGTTTTGATTCTTTATCGAGGATAAACGTAGGTGTTTATGGGCATCCACTTACCACTGGTGTACTGTATACTAATTTGTCATCCTTATTCTATAAAAAATAAATGAAAATAAAATAAATATATTAAATTACTACTGCAAAGTTGCACAGTTGAATTTGTTGCTTAACATGGGAGATGCTTAGTGAACAGAGATAATATATTGCCAACTAAATGCACAACTCTCCGCTTTAACTTTTTACTAAAAGTTATTTTTTAAGCTCTTGAGTGGACTAAGGGTGTGTTTTGTACGGTGAATATAGAGAACTGGAGACCCGTTTTACTGAAAATGAAACATTCCATCTTAGTAATCAGGGACGACAACGCAACGACATTTTTATTCTCAATGGAGGATAAATGTAGATATCTATGAGCTACAGCATCCACTTGCCTGTGTGCTCGATTGTCACTTTAAAAACAAGGAAAATGCAAATACCGACTCGCCTATCAAGCGAGGCAGCTGTGGTGATCCTTCCTACGAGGCAATCTGTGAGGGAGGTCTATGTTTAGCTGCAGACTCCAATTGGCTGTAATTAATGACTGAATGGACTATGTTATACCAGTTACCTGACTCCATCGAAACTGTAATTCATACTTGGGGCAATGTATGCGCTTTTACAACAAATTCTCAAAAAATTTACAAAATTTGACCTACACAAAGTTCAAAATATTTATTAAACTAAGTTTGTTTAAGGAGGGTTGTTATAATATTAAGGAATTTATGGATGACTCTAACTATTGGGAAGGGTGATCGCTACGAAGCTATTTCTAATTTGTTTTGTGTTTTTAATTGTAACATACACGAATATAAGCAGTTATTTAAAAAAAATTGTCCCGTTGAGTTTCTTGCTGGTCTTCCCAGGACAGAGGTTTTTCCTTCCTAACCAGTGGTAAATGAAAAAAGTGACTTTCAATAAGTATTGTTTATTATCTATATTGAATAAAAAATGTCTGTTTCTATTTCAAACTATTTTATAAGCCAGTGCTTGACTACTGTTCCTCCTGATGGCAAGTGGTGATATAGCCGAATACGGTAAAGTGCACTGACTTATCTTAACAAATTATTATCCAATTTGCTCCTGCCTTGAAGACACTACATTGTAATCCGATTAATTGATAGATGTTAGTAAAATATTCCTTTATGTGCAATTCGCCTAGGCTTCGCCTGGGTATGATTTTTTATTTCAATTTTTTGGATAAAATATAGCCAAGATCCCGCCCGGCATTGCCCTCCGTCCGTTCGTAAAGTTTCATCACAATCGGTTCAGCATGCCGAAGATTAGTTCGAACAGACATATATCAATATTACAGACATAACTTCATTTTTTTTAATAACAAACACGTTTAAAATGTTACACAATATTCGACATAGTTAAAGTCGTACATATAGTTAAAGGTTAGAATAGCTTTATTCTCAGAGGCGAAGCAGTATAGCTAAAGAGGCATTAATCAACCTGATACACTTGTAACCCCTTATTATTTTTTTTTTCAATAATAATAAGTTCTTTATTTCCAAGAGGTTGTACATCACGATATTTGCATAACATTATTTAATAAAGCTACATTAGTACATATACTTGAAAACATAGCATCTGCAGTCGAACTAGGAGACCTGTGCATCAGCTGTCAGCGCCATATCCCCACCGTTAATTTATCGAAATATTAGGATGCAAGCAAAAGTTAAATAATCAAATTCTATCTAAAAATTTGTACATTACATTACTAATACCAAGGTACAAACAAAATAATAAATTATACTACTAATGCCGTTCCTCTCTCATAGGATGTGTAATGTATGACTGTAAGAAGTAATTGTGTTATGAGTGTAATGTGTGTGAGCAGTTATGGGAGAGGAGCGAGTAAAATATGTGTCGTGTGTGTGTGTGTGTGTGTGTGTGTGTGTGTGTTTGCACACGTGCGTGTGTGTGTGTGTCTGGTTGTTATGATTTTATACGGGTAGTATTACAGGTGACAGTTATATAAGAATTTATTTTAAGTCTGAATACTAAGCAGGTTTTCAGTTTCATTATAAGTTAATTTTTGTAGGTAATTATGTACAGTTTTTTTACAATTTATTTTATTTAGGTGGTAAATGTCCAATGTTTTATTTAGTTTATTATATAAGTGTGGTCCCAAAAATGCAAAGAATTTTCTTATGAAAGTTGTTTTAAAATTAGTTGTATCTACGGAAAATTTCCTGCGTTTATTTAAGTTCGATCGGTTGTATACTAATAAGTTATGTTGTTTCTGAATGATCGTTAATATAAACAGTTGTCTTACTGTAAGGACCTGACAGTTATCATAAAGCTGTGACGTAGGATAAAGAAAAGGTTTAAATGTTGCAACTTTGAGTATAGCACGTTGAGAGATTTCTATCTTTTGTAACACCGTTTTAGAGGCACCACCCCACGTTGATATGCAGTATGTTATAATAGACTGACATAAAGCTAAGTAAACTCGTTTTAATATATCTGGATCCATTACATGTCTAATAGTTTTAAAAATATATATTAATTTATGAATTCTTTTGCTAAGAGTGTTAATATGTTGTTTAAAATTTAAATTACTATCTATTATAACCCCTAGATATTTAATATATTCAACAGACTCAAGCGAAAGGCAGGAACAGCTGTTATCCCTTGTTAAACAATCATATGAATGAATCACTAAGTTAAAATTTTCAAGGTTGCGAATAGGTTTTCTTAATGAATAAACTATATATTTCGTTTTCGTAATATTGATTGAAAGTTTATTACTGTAAAGCCAATTGGTAACTACATTTAAACCTAATTGTGCAGACGAGAATACATCTTTCCACGTATCCGCAGCAAATATCAAAACAGTGTCATCTGCATATGAAATTATATGTCCCTGAGAGAGATTAAATTTTGTAAAATTATCAATATAAATAAGAAATAAGGTTGGGCCGAGTATACTTCCTTGTGGTACGCCGTGTGTTACTAGCTACTAGGCTGCACTAAAAATATCGGGAATGGAATGTTACCACAGTTTCTGTCATATTAAATTTTTTTTAATTGAAAACTCCTTGGTTTTAACACTCGAATACCATTTATTTATTTAAAAAAAGATTCTCGGTCTTGTCACAAGGTTTTGTCAAACTTGTTTCGTCGTTGAGAAAATGGAATTGACTCAAGAAAATTCAAGAACGATGATTTATTATGACTTTCGAAGTGGTTTAACAGAAAAACAGTGTGTTTACCGGATGATTTCTGCATTTGGTGATAAAGCCTATCCAAAACCACAATTTATCGCTGATTTTCTGAATCAACGTGGACGTGTCAAGCTCAGTGATAATCCCCGTCAAGGTCGTCCAAAAACTGCAGTCACCCAAGAAAACGTTGATGCTGTGCGTAAGCTAATCGAGGAAGATCGACATGTGACATACCGTGAAATTCAGGCAACTTTAGACATTGGCATGAGTCAAATACTAATAATCTTGCATGAACAATTAGGTGAAAAAAGTTGTTTTCCCGATGGATACCGCATTTGCTCTGTGATGAGCAAAAAGCGGCTCGCGTTACTTGGTGCGTCAGAACTCTCGAAAGATTCCACGCAGGATCATCAAATGCTGTATACATTATCGTAACAGGTGACGAATTCTGGATATACGCGTACGAACCCGAAAAAAAACCAGTCACGAGTTCGGGTGTTCGAAAATGAGTTAAAGCCAACAAAAATTGTTTGTTCGCGGAATGTTGTAAAAAAAATGGTGGCCACGTTTGTCTCCAAAACCGGCCATGTTACAACTATTCCTCTTGAGGGACAAAGAACGGTTAATGCAGAATCGTATGCTAGCATTTGTTTGCCACAGGTCGTTTCTGAACTCCGTAAAGAGAATTGCAACCGCCGCATCATCCTCCATCACGAGTTCTCACACCGCACACAGAACAAAAGAGTTTATAGAGCAAGAAAACATAGAATTATTAAACCATCTGCCGTACAGGCCCGACCTAAGCCCTAATAATTTTAATACTTTCCGTAAAATAAAGAATAAATTGCGTGGACAGAGATTTTCATCACCTGAAGTAGCTGTGGACGCATACAAAACGACCATTTTGGAGACCCCAACTTCCGAATGGAATGGTTGCTTCAATGATTGGTTCCATCGTATGGAAATATGTGTCAAATTTCGCGGAGAATACTTCGAAAAGCAATAAATACATTGTTAAATAGTAATGTTGTGTCACTTCCTTGATTCCCGAAATTTTTAGTGCCACCCTCGTATAAAGTTGGCGCCATACTGTGCACTTAAAGAACGTATAATTTACATGTGTCAAGGCCAAGTAGTATCAAACCTATTGTTACGAGCTTAGGGTTCGTGACAATAAAAATTGCCGATAAAATTACCTAAATTAACACTTTAATTTACTTTACACAAATTAAAGTTAAAACACTAATAATTAAACACACTAATTCACTTAATTCCGCTCCGAAGCTTCGCTTGTGTCGCTGAGTTCAACTCTCTGCCTCGATCGCATCTTGCGCCACCTATTTATTTAAATTAGCAAAATATCCGGAATGTTCAAGTAAACACGCGCAAGGTACCGAGAGCTCGAGTATAGATTCTCTAGAAACTTAGTTCTTCGGGTGGCGCTGTCGGTCGAAAGATCTGTGATGTCATAAACTGGAACGCTCCCCTCGCTCTCGTTCCTGACACTAGATGGCGCTATTTGTGTCGTCGACTGGAGCGCGTAACACTGCCCTCTCCTAAGACATGCTCGTCCCGAGCATTACCGGTCCCATGATAACGCGCCAAGCGATCCACTTGGACGATCTTAGGAGTCCCTCTTACGCCTTTCTGTAACGGCTCCGCAATGTCAAGGGATGTCCTATCCCGTGGTGCACCAACATTGTACAATTTCGACGCTCCTCTACTCCGTGCCTGAGGTCCCCTCACAGCCGCACAACTTGTACATGTACGACACCAATCCTCGACATCGTCACGATAACGGACCCAGTAAAACTGTTCTCGGACCTTCAGTAGAGTTCGTTTACCTCCCAGATGGACTCTTGAACGACCATTATGGCACAGCTGTAGAACATTCGGCACTTTAGCTTTAGGGACAACCATTTGTAAACGACAGCTGTCTCCTCGACCATTGTCCCATTTACGGCACAGGACTCCATCCTGAAGCAGCAAGCTGTCCCATTGGGCCCAATAGCTTTTCGTGGTTGAACTCATCGCTGAGACGTCCCTCCAATTAGGCTTGGTAGCACGGGCCTTCATCCATCCCAGAATCGGCTTGATGTCCGGATCTTCCTGCTGTGCATGTCGTAGGCTGTCCCTCCACCCGTTGCTGAGGTAGTCCGTCCTGAGCATCCTCACGGATACCACTTCCTTACTCTCTTGCCTACCACAATGGTTGCAATCTTCAGGAAAAGGTCTTCTTGACAATGCATCTGCGTTGCTGTGAGATTTCCCGCTGCAGTGGCTGATAGGAAAGTCGTATTCCTGCTGCTGCTGGGCGGTGCTGTTAGCCGCACTTCCTTTCTGAGACCGTTCACCTTCCCTTCCTAGGGTGTGCTTAGGGCAGCTGGACCGAAGATGGCCCCTTACCCCACAGCCATAGCACCTAGGGCTGTATCTTTTATTGTGGTCGCGAACCGTAACTGCTGTAACCTCCCTAGCGTGAGGTGAACGATGATCCTGTCGCCGCCAGGCAGTGCTGTTAGCTGCACTACCCTCTCGAGATCGATCAACTCTCCTTTCCACGGTTCGCTTAGGGCAGCTGGATCGAAGATGGCCCTTTTCCCCACAGCCATAGCACCTAGGGCTGTATCCTTTGTTGCGGTCGCGAACTATAGCTGCTGCAACCTCCCTGACGCGATGAGAACGGTGATCCTGCCGCACAGCTTCCACTTCCAGTGCATGGGCCAAGGCGTCCTTAAGCGTCTCGTGGTGCCCGAGCCTCACAGCAGCTCTGACTTCCAGGTCGCGGATGCCGTCGATGAATGTCTGCACCAGGTTCCCTTCAATGAGCGCAGGTACAGACCGGTATGCTTTTCGAACCATCTTCTCCACCTCAAGGGCCCACTGCTGCAGGTTTTCATTGCTGCGTTGCACGCGATCTTTAAGCTGCGCGCGAAAGACGTGTTCCAGGTGAGCGTCACCATATCTCGCCTCCAAGGCCTCAAGAAGCTGCTCATAGGTCACTTTCTTACCGAGAGCTTCCAACACAGTTAAGGCTTGGTCGCGCAGGCCTAGGGTGAGTGCAGTCATGGCTTGGCTTTTATTCCAGCCGTTCGCCTCCATGACGGCCTCGAACTGGATTTTGTAGGCCGACCAGGAAGAGGTCCCGTCGAACGGCGGCACTTTGAATCCACGTACCGAAGGTGCTACAGCTACTACGGGAGCTGTAGTTCCATCTCCAAGTTTGAGGTCGTCCAGCGTTTTCTTCACGTCAGCCACCACGTAATCAACCCGATTGTTCACTTGGTCGATTTGGGTTTTAGCTTCCTTGATTTGGGTTTCAGCTTCCGACAGGCGGTTGTCATGTTGAGCAATCCTATCCTTCACCTCCTTTATCTCTTTCCCAAAGGTAGCATGAAGGTCCTTAATGAGGAGCATCTGTTCTTCCAACCGACGGGCCTGTTCCTCCTGTCGGCGGGCCTGCTCCTCTTGTCCGCCCCGCAGCTGCTCTTCCAATCGGCGGGCCTGTTCCTCCTGTCCGTCCCGCAGCTGTTGCAGCATCACCATCAGAGCACCTAAGTCAGGTGCCACAGACGTAGAAGCTGCTGACGGATCGGCTTCCGTGGCCGGCGGCTGGCCCTCAGACATCTGCGGCGTTGCACCACCAAATCTCCTCTGGTCCGTCTCCTGCTGGCGTTGACTTCGGGTACGGACACCCTCCGTTTCCTCCTTAGGTAAAATCGGCATTATTTTATCCCACTTCTGACAACAATTGTTACGAGCTTAGGGTTCGTGACAATAAAAATTGCCGATAAAATTACCTAAATTAACACTTTAATTTACTTTACACAAATTAAAGTTAAAACACTAATAATTAAACACACTAATTCACTTAATTCCGCTCCGAAGCTTCGCTTGTGTCGCTGAGTTCAACTCTCTGCCTCGATCGCATCTTGCGCCACCTATTTATTTAAATTAGCAAAATATCCGGAATGTTCAAGTAAACACGCGCAAGGTACCGAGAGCTCGAGTATAGATTCTCTAGAAACTTAGTTCTTCGGGTGGCGCTGTCGGTCGAAAGATCTGTGATGTCATAAACTGGAACGCTCCCCTCGTTCTCGTTCCTGACACTAGATGGCGCTATTTGTGTCGTCGACTGGAGCGCGTAACACTATTTAAAGAAATTGTTACGTAATAATATAGTCAAACCAAATTTTATACAAGATTTCATAGGACGCATACAGTCTACATGATGGCTCATAGACACCTTTCCTCGATCAGGAGTCAATATTGAGATGGAAGAAATAAGAAATGTTTACATTTTTTATAGATTAAAGGTTACAAGCGAGCACGCAGTCAACCTAATGGTAAGTGGATGATGTGGACCATAGACATCTACATTTACCTTTTATCAAAATGCAGATGCGTTGTTACTCCTGGGGACTAAGATGGGATGCCTCGTATCCAGTTAAGAAGATCTCCGGTTATAACGGTGTTATTTTACGCTGATATTCTGTAAAAGCTTGGTCGAGCCGACCCACTCGTGCCATAACCATCGCATAGCTGCAGCGTGTCTCTGCAATAAGACACTTCATTTATCATTTATTGCAGACTATCAGAAGTCCACAGCTGAAGATAGCCTCATATAGATTGCCACGCGTCATATCCGATGTGGCAATCGTTATTATTTTCAGCCATTTCCCGGAAGAGCTGCTATGCTATATAGCTGCCCATGTTCCAAACCCGTAACATTCATTGCTATGCAGATGACAGCACTGGTAATGCTCTTTACACTGGCCGAGCCAAAATTTCTCGGGAAAACGTCTCCGAGTGCCGGGACTAACTTGTGTCTAAAGTCGAGTCTTTGCTGAACAGAGTCTCGGATTGGGGGCGACTAAATCTAGTCCAGGTTAACCCCCAGAAGACACAAGTTTGCGCGTTAACCGCTAAAAAGAACCCCTTTGTCGTATCTCCTCAATTTCAAGGCACTCCTCTTGTAGCCTCAGCCAGTATCGGAATCCTCGGCGTCGACATATCGAGTGACGTGCAGTTGCGTGGTCACTTGGAAGAGAAGGCCAAATTGGCCTCTAAAAAGCTTGGCGTGCTCAACAGAGCGGGACAGTATTTCATGCCGGCACATCGCCTGCAACTTTACAAGGCGCAGATTCGGCCGCACATGGAATAATGTTCCAATCTCTGGGCTGGGGCTCCCCAGTACCAGCTCCTTCCACTTGACCGCATCCAGCGCAGAGCGGCTCGAATCGTCGACGACCGAGTGCGTTCCGATCGGCTCGTTTCACTAGCACTAGGGAGAGATGTTGCATGTCTTTGCATTTTCTTTCGTATATACCATGGAGAGTGCTCTGAGGAATTGTTCGGATTAATCCCAGCCGCCAAATTTCGTGAACTCACTACGCGGCAAACGTCCCGATACCACCCACAACATCTGGATGCTTGGCAATCCACCACCGTACGTTTCAAAAGGAGTTTTCTTTCGCGTACAACCTCCTTGTGGAATAGTGTACCACCGGCGATTTTTCCGGACCGATACGACCTGGGGACCTTCAAGAAAAGAGATTACTCCTTTCTAAAGCGCCGGTAACGCACCTGCATTCCCCTGGTGTTGCGGTCGATCATGGGCGGCAGTAGTCACTTAACATCAGGTGAGCCGAATGCTCGTTTGCCCCCTCTTCTATAAAAAAAATCTCCGGTTCTCAAAACTCTCCGTATAAAAACCAGCAGCAAAAAGCTGCTATTTCACGGTTATATTCCGCTTGTTTTTGATCCGTGGCTCCAACACGCAAAAATGTTTTCAAAATAAGTTTAAACATTTTTATATAAGTAGAGAGAACACTTTATAATTAACCGCTCGGAGCAGTTTAATCTGATCTTAACGTGAACTCGTCGCTTGGGTACTGTCTGCTGCAAATTCGCTTAGTTAGTTGGATCACGTCCAACAGATTCCAAAGGGGGACTCTTAAGTTATTAGTGATTCCAGAAACACTAGTCATTGATTTAAAAGATGAGTTCAAACATAGTTTATTATAGGGCCTTACTTATAATCGGTAATTATCGCTTATTTAAATCAAGCTTTAATTAATTATATCTATATATTTCTATTGTAATTTAGTTAAAAGATAAAGAGCAATTTTAGGCATTAAGCAACTTTTAGGTATATTTATTTTTTCGTCTCTTATCCTTTATGTATTTTTGTTAAAATATATTGCGACTAGAATCTGCTGACGACATAAATATACATTATGTCGTCAGCAGATTCTACGATTCGTTAATAAGCGAACGGCGTGGTCAGTTTGCAAATGCTTGCTGGCTTGTGAAATGCCGAATGCAAATTGTAAAGTGCCTCGTCATTTTATAATAGTCTATGCCATACTCCAATCGTCAGAATTGAACAGATCGTAATATGGTATTTCATGATACGCCATCATTTAGTCTTGGGCGAATAATTTACAACTTTGAATGTTGTTTATATGTTATAAATAAAAAGTACGTATTTAATAATATTATCAACAGTAGGTTAAGATGGGACTGGGCTACGCCAAAGCTGCCTACAATTATATAAGTAAATAAGGCACAAAGTACTATGTTGGCTAGATCATGAAATGGCGGCGTATTATGAAATGTCTAGGCACATCATGATCTGCCTATTTCTACGATCGGACGATGACATATCAATTTGCCTTCGACATTTAAAAAAAAACCAGCGTAGTGGTATGAATTCTAGGACTATATAGTAAAGAATACCAACAATGGTGTGGACTGTATATGCGGCTTGATTTTGCAACCAACGCAATATGGCGTTACATATCATTGTTGTACTCACGTACTTCTCAGGCTGGATACCAACGATGCGCTCTGGGTTGTGGTCACTGTTACACTTATTTTCGTTTTGCTTCTTTTGTTATCACTTTCATGAGGTATTTTACACAGGCATTCCGCATTTTATAAAGATAATAATATAATTACAAATAATTTGGTATACCGCATATACAACTATCAAATAAACTTACAGTCCACTTGCTCTCTCTCTTTTAAAACCAATATATTTATGATTTTTTCACCGCATTCACCACCAAATTTCAATAGCCTCACTCAAGGATGATCTTGGTAGTGTGGATGGTATCGCAAATTTTGTCGTAACTTACGTTTCAAGAATTTGGAACTGGGATACCAACAATTCGTCAGGGCACTCTCCGTGGTATATGCGATAGAAGATGCAAAAGGATGTAATATCTCTTTGCAGCGTTAGTGAATTTAGCTGATCGGAGAGGATGATTCGAGACGCTCATTGGAGATGCGGTCAAGTAGAAGGAACTGACACTGGGGAGCCCCGACCCTTAGATGGGAACAGTATGCTATGTGAGGCTAAACCTGCGCCTTGGTTGGTTGCAGGCGGTGTGCTGGCATGAAATATTGTCCCGCTCTACCGAGTACGCCAAGTTTTTAGCGGCCAATTTGGCCTTCTCTTCCAAGTGACTTCGAATCGCTCGATATGTCGATGCCGAGGATTCCGATACTGGCTGAGGCAACAAGGGGAGTGCCTTGAAACTGAGGCGATACGACTAAAGGAGAACAGATACGATGAGGAGATACGCTATACGCAGTATATAATATATTTAACCCACACAAAACGCCACGTCGCAATGTTGGAACACGTAGCGGTCTTTGAGCATGAAAACCAACTTCATGCAACTTCCTTCGCACGATTTGGTTGCTTACCAGCAGCTGGTGTTCCTCCTTGGGCCTTTGTAGTAGCTGCATCTGGCGGTCATTTGGAGAAATCGATCCTGTCTCTACGTAGTAACACAATATACACCCGTGTGCCGTTTGGCCGCATCCCCAGTACTGCGATAACGTGACCACAACCTTGATATCACGTTTTCGCTGGTGTGTAGAGCCTCAGCAACGACGCGTTGAAAAGCGCCATTTTCTAACATGCCCACGGCTTTTAACATTTTATCTCGACTCAAATGACGACGTAACGTGACTCTTAAAGCTCATACGGTACGTCAAATTAAAAACGAGATATAATATAATCCCTTTTCATTAATTAATATAGGTAGAACAATTTTAATTTTCCTTCTCGTAACGAATGCAAACGAGGCTTAATTTGACAAGTAATAACAAAATATCCAAAAGAAATATTGAAACTGAATTTCGCTAACTGGCTTTGAAGAGCAGCGTCATCATGTATTTGTAGCATTCTTATGACTGCCTCGTTGGTCTGGTAGTTGTAAACGGGATCGCCATCCATATGTCCTGGGTTCAGTTCCCGGGTTGGGACAAAATCAGTTATTGGGTTTTTCAAAAAGTTCACAGTGGCAGCCTAGAGTCAGGAAATTGGTGATGCTTCACCCCTGCGTTTCGGCGAGAACGTCAGCCGTCTGTCCTGCGTCTGTTCTCTCTTTGGTCGTGTTGGACGCTTGACAAGCGGGCAAAAATATTTTTTTCTTATAACAACTAAAATAATTTAGATGCCACATTTATTTTTAGTTGTTATAGGGAAGACGCTGCCGGCTGCTGGCTGCTGCCTATCTCCTGATTTGTTCCCTCTGTATTATTTTTTGCTCTAAGTATATAGTAAATAATATGAAGTTATATAATAACGATGAATATGCGCTTTAAGGAAATACAATAAATATATAATGGTATAATGCGAGAAATTAGGTAAAAATTATTGTAAATATTTTTTTGTATATATATTGTTTCAATTAATGCATTCGTATGAAATAGTGAAAGAAATATATTGAGTTTATGAGTGAAATCACGTTGTGAAATGCGATAAGGTACCTCTATAGTTCGTGGAAATTTCAATACGGGTGAAATTATCAAAAAAATGTTAGAAATATTCCCACACTGGCCAAAATGACCAGAAAAATATTGTAAAATGAATGAATGCGGAAAATCCTGCACAAATGGAACCAGAAAACGGTGATGCGAATCATCTAGGGACCAGATAGTGAATTGATATGTTTACCTGCTGACGTGCGGGCGGGACCCGAACTGCGTGTGGGTCGTAGATGGGAATAAATGGAGTGAATGAAAATGAATGAAGGGACCTAGAAAAAATTTGATTCGTCAATATGATTGACTATAAACGCGGGAAAATTTCAATTTAAGAGTTGGCGGTAACACAGCGAGAGTGACGACTCATATAATCTGCTTACGACTTATTACATATACTAATGGAAATGATCTAGTAATAAAAAAACGACGGGTTGCACCCCGGGAGTGCTGGCAGAAGTGAAAACTTTAATATTAACGTTGTGCATTTCTAATATTTTGGAATGGTTAGGGAATAATTTTGCACGAATCGCTTTAATTATCAGTATAAAACTATTATCATTTATGTGGTAGAATACAATATTTATCGTCTTACGAATTTGCGATCAGGTCATGTGTCCTGACGCGAGTTTAACATTTTTTACCTATTACAAAAAAAGTGTACAACGCCGCTAAAGAAATTTTCACTTCAATAATGTTTTCAACATTTATGTTCCATTTTACAAATTTCTTCTTTCGGCGACTCTGGGACTCAGTGGCTGAGCATTGAGTTGCGACGCTTAGGGATGCGGGTTTGAATTCCGCACAGAACAAGTATTTGAATGCCTACAGTTAATAGTTAAGGGTCTGGATGTTTGTTCTTGTGCAATTTATGTATGTAAACTGCCTTCAAGATATAGAAGAACTCCTGGTGTAGTAATAAGTATTATAGGAGGTAGCGCATTTCAAAAAAAAAAGAATAAAAAGAAAAACATTCGAAGCTGCTTTAAAAATGAGAAAAATGATAGTAACTTCCAACGCGTGTATCTTTCAAGTAATAACTCCGTTAATATCGAAGTCGAGCTCTGAAGAATTTAATATCAATACCGGCACATGAATGGAGTCTCGATGTTTTGCTTTTGGATCAGGAAATACTTAATTTACTTTCGTATATACGGATCCCTAATCTCTTTTAAAATGGTGAAATGGAGGACGATATTGTTTGTATTTTTAAGCGTATACTTTCCTCCTCGCCTCGTTGGCTCAGTGGTCCTCAACACGATTTCTAATCATGAGGTCCCGAGTTCCGATCCCCGATCAGGAAATTTTCAATAGTAGATCGTAGTCAAGTAGTTGGACTTGTGCCTCGAACAACACGTAAGTCGTTGGTCGTGCGCCTCCGATTTCTTCGGTTGAGTCGTTTTGCCGTCCCATCGGACTAGGAGATTGAGGTAACAGTGTGCACTTGTGCTTGCGCTACTCGTAGTTGGGCTCTATAATCCGTTACTGCGCCGATAGCCAGTTTCCGTTGAGACTGGCCACCGCGACTGAAATTCGGTTTGCAGGACATTGTTATTATAGTTTGATGTCGTGATGACATAGTTAGCCAGGCCTATGTTCAGCATTTAATAATTTTTATATCTTTATCTTATCTACATAGAATAAACACACATGGTGTTGCATTAATTGAAAATGAGCTCACTACCTGATGGTAAGCGGATGCTGTGAGCTACAAGCAAATGCGTTGTCTCCTCTGAGGACTAGTAGACTTTTTACTAGAAACGAGGCAGTGCATCTTATTCCTTAGGGGTGACAACGCATTTCCAGTTTGATTCTTAATTGAGGAGAAATATTTATATGTGCCACAGCATGCGCTTACCGTAAGTTGGACTGTGTGCTCGTTTTACACTCTAATCGTATAAAAAAGGCACAGGAAACCCAGTATATCCGTCAAAAGCACAAAATGTCTTTTACTGCGATCGTCGACCTTTCTGCTAAACTTCGCGATTAAATCGAACACTTCTTACGACCTATCCATAGTAGAGCCACGTTTCAGCTATATCATTGTTGTCGTACAAATGGTTCCTCTCAATCGAGAAAGGACCACGCTCTCACTAAATAAAGGCTTGAAATAGCACTATAGTTACTGTGTTTCCTATGGAGAGTTTAGAGAAATGGATATTCTTATTGCTAGTAAGGCGGCATTCCATCGTAATCCTCAAACGCGAAACGTATCCGCATTTTCGTTTTTAATTACGAATAGACGTATTTCTCTATGGGCCAAAGCATCCCCTTACCATCGGGGCTACAACTATATATAGCTGCAGCGTGACTTTCTCGTATATACTATAACGTTAATTGCAAAATTTTGCCCTCGGTTTGATTTGATGGTTTCCACAAATACCATAGTATTTATATTTATTAAAAAAAAATGAACTTCTTAATCAAAACTATAATCAAAAGTTATTTATACCATCGTAGAATAACAGCTAAATGCAGCTGTGTTCATTATGGTGAGTGTAGAGGACCGGAGAGTCTTTTTACTGTAAACGAAGAATTCCTTATTAGTTCACAGGGGTGACAACGCATCTGCATTTTGATTCTTAATCGCGAATAAGTGTCAATGTCTATGGACACAGCATCCTTTTACCATCAAATGGACTGTGTGCTCGCTTGTTACCCTTATTATATAAAAAAATACAACTTCAAAGGCCTGTAGCCATCTGTGGAATTTTACCGGCCGATGTGGAAGAAGAAAAATAAATAATCGTTATATTTAATCATTGTATTTGAGTATTAATAAAAATTATGGCATGTGAATAAAATTAGTTATTACGGAATTCGTCGCGTAAATTAACTTATTTTATATTCCGGAACTACCGAGCTATTTACAACATCCATGGTCACGGTGGAACTGTGGTGTTCAACGTCCTAATGTCATAGTTAACTACGGCTACCTTCACTTTAAAATTATTAATTTTTGGTCCGATCTACACAGAATGAGCTTAAAGTATTTTAAAGTATTACAATTGTATGCTAGGGTTGGGATTTGATGTTCGAATTATGCGTGGAAGGAATCGGTGTCTTTTAGCGTGGATTTGTGGTCTATCAAACTGGATGTAGCTACGGGAGCAATCATGTACGTATTCACAGCCTGCAAACTTCGCGAAGTGTCGTTTCTTTACTTTAGCTGTGTTCTTTTACGCGGGTTTTAAATTGATCAACGTATCAATTGATCAAGGGAGAGAAATTGATCAAGATCAATTTAGTTTCATTTGAATCCGTAAAAACTGTTTTTTTTTAAATGTTTTTCGCGTAACCATAAGAAATCATTACAGAAACGATGAAATCTATATAACTTTAGACTATCCATTGTATGTACTACATCGATCAAACTCCGTCGTCAGGAGTTATTGCGTTCAAGTAAAAAGCTCTACTAGTAAGTCAAAATAGGTGTTAAAATTTAATCAAGTTTTGTTTTAACATTTACTGTAGCATTGATTATGAAATTATAAGTTTTTAAAAACAATAAAAACAAAATAATTATTCTAAAAATACTAAAATATAAATGAATCTTGAAAAATTACTTAGTGATAAGTTTATGTGCTGGAAACCCCCTCCACCAGAAGTGTTAAGTAGAAGCAAATGTGATGTAACGCTCGCCTGGGAACTCGGTGAACCCTTCGGTTTCCTTGGAAATCAACTGTTATATAAAATAGAGAAGCAGGATAAAATTCCACCGTGGGTTCTAGTGTACAGGTATTTCCAATATATGATTAAGATTATAACATATTTCGTTATTTAAATCGACAATATGATGTCCAGCGATCGCTCACGAGCCTAATATAATATAAGCGCTTCGGTCACTCTGATCCTGTAGCATAATGCTGAGTCGGGAGCCTCTTCATTACATCAATCCCGTGTGAACTTTTATAAAGATTTTATTTTGTTATTTAGCTTGCTATTGTTAAGTGTCCCCAGCAACTAATAAATATTTCATTTCTTTCATTATTGGGGAAAAAGGGTTCTCGAGTGGCAGCCTCGTACCGGTAAACGAAGTGTGGGACGACCCCCCACTAGATGGAGTGACGATCTGGTAAGACATGCAGGAAGTCGATGGATACAGGTGGCTCAGGACCGTGCTTTGTGGCATACCTTGGGGGAGGCCTATGTTCAGCAGTGGACTTGTAAAGGGCTGTAATGATGATAATGATGATGATTTCATTATAGTGTTATGACTCACATAATGTTTGTTAATTTTTTTAAGTACAACACGTACGAATTAACTTGAGACTCCGCTAGAATGCGACCCCCTTCCCGACTCCCCGCACCGCGTCCCGCGCTGGCTGTGCGTACTCAGTACCGATAGCATTTTTGTTACGGATACGCGTCCTTACGTCCTTATTAATATTCCTTACTTCTATTCCTTGATTTTACATAGTTTGTGCTGTTCCGCTTATCCAAGATTGATTCACTTTCACCCTAAGGTTGCCTGGGAGAGATTGCTTTTTAGCAATAAGGTCGCCTGTTATGCTTTGTATTTTTATTGTGTACGAATCTGTAACACTTTTTATAGTGCAATAAAGTGTATAATAAATAAATTAATAATATTATAAATGAGATAGTGTGTATGTATATTTCTTTGTCCTTCCTTTACGCGTTAACTAAAAATAATATTATATATATTATAAAAAATAAATATTTAAAATATATAAAAATGGCAACAGTATATCACTTATTACTTCACCCCTTGCCAGAACATTTTATTTTGTTTTTATTAATAATCTCATGCAAATCTCAAAAATTTCAAATAAAAAAATATTACGACGCATTGTTTTGCACACCGTACATTGACAATTATGTCATCGGCCCAGGTCTTAAGTTAATTCGTACGAGTTATACTTTAACTTTAATTTTTTTAGTAACTTTGTTAAGCATAAACATCCTCTCATTTTTGAGTTAGTAAAGTTTCATTAAATTGAGACAGCCACTTCGAAGATTAGCAAGGAGCTTTTCCTTGCTATATAATTACCTCCTGAGCTTAATAGAAGCCAGATATTTCAATGTTATCCACATAGTTCAATTTATTTATATTGTTTTCATCTTTTATTACTTTAGCAGCACGTATTTTAGGCGCATTTTGGTCATGGTCATCAGCACATATTTTGGTCGTAGGCTTCTCCCGTTAGAGGGAGGATATGTCTCTATATCCTCTGTCAGGCAGATAGACGATTGTAGTTACAGACGTCTCGCAGCACGGCTGTTCGTCGTCGGACTAATTATTTATTTATTCGAACTGTATATTTTAATCATGTTTGTATCATTATTATCATCATCATTACAGCCCTTCACAAGTCCACTACTGAATAAATACCTCTCTCAAGGAATGCCACAAAGCACGTTCCTACGCTACCTGCAAGCAAGCATTGACTTCCTGCGTGTCTTACCACGTCGTCACTTCGTCTAGTGGGGGACTGCCCTACACTTCGTCTACCGATACGAGTTTGGCACTCGAGAACTTTTGTCGGTCGTTTGTCGGTTCTTCGAGTGATATGACTAGTTCATTGTTATTTCAGCTTACTAAATCTTTATAATAGATTATCAAAGGCAAACTCCGCCATCCAACTCGTGGTAAAGTTTTGTAGCAGGTACAATAACATACATACCGCTACCGTTACGGCCTAAAGCCCACTGCTGAACACAGGCCTCACCCATAGATTGCGAACGTAGGGGAATATTTAGCACAGTTGCCACGCTTGACGAGTGGGTTGGCAGCCACTGCTTTTTATTTTTAGTCGTTATTAGAAAGACGCTGCTGCCATCACCTAATTTGTTTCCCTCCGTCCACTCTTACGGGATGATACGGGGTAGTGGATATCCTTACACCGACACGACATGCTTGTACACG